>BSBK01000676.1:0-742500 GCA_027943335.1 Chamaecyparis obtusa
ATACCCACCATGCCAAATCCATTTCTAATCCTAGATAGTGAGGTAATATGCATCCGACTAGAGCTTTGAAAATCATACCTCAACATCAAGGAATTTCTCCCTCTTGCTAGAGAAATCAAATGCATAAGCATAATCCTCATTGGTAGGGAACAAAACATCATATCGAAGCACAAAAATTATTATGAAAGATCAAAATACACCATAAAAAATTGAGAAAATCTTAATTCAATCCGAAAATTCCTCTGGAGAATGCACAAAATCTAGAAAGCCAAACAAACAAGTCAAACTGTCATTCGCCACACCTTCAAAGAAGATTAGCATTCCGGTTCACTATTTAGTGTCCTTGGTACACAAAATCACATTTTTGGTTAAATCCCTAGCATTTTGGATCCATTTATAAGTGTTTTGGGTTATTTCAGTGGTGCTTTTGGTAAAAGTGCATAAAATCAAGAGTAAAACTGACAAATGAGGAAGGGGCACTTGCCCAGTGTAACACCCCGCCAGGGAACCCAAGAGATTAACACTAAAAGTTATGCTAAGTTATGCAAACCAATTTTTTTTTGTTTACTAATGTTAACAAGCACATTGAATAAAGCATCACATTGTTCTACATACATGAGTATTGAATGAACACATCTTCTCATTTTCATTCCCAAGGGTCCTTGACGTAGAATTACTTTATAAAACTAACACTATGCTAATATGATCAAATGCTAAAGAGCTTTTAAGTACATAATGAAAGTAAGTACATCTCTCTAAATCAAATTACATTACATCAAATGATCACATTCATCCACTACACATGTCGTAGGGTATGTGATGATATTTAATACAATTACAATTATCAAATGTATTCTGGATCCATGCAGGGATCAATAATAATCAAATAAATCTCCTACAAGTACGAGATACTAACATCTGACATCTGATACATGAATCTGCAACAATGGTGGTAATCTGGTCCAAGTAACAATCAGGTGATGGAGGTTATCTGCAACAGTCTCAATGGAGAATTATACTACCTCCCAACCATGTGGAACCCAAAGGTCCACCCCACCGTGCTAGGGAGATAACATCAGGCCCACACACATACTAAGGACCAATCCCAATCACCACCTAGAAAGATATCTCTAGATCAAGAGGGTATACGGGTTACCAGAGGTAATGACCTATGTAGGATATCTAAGCTGTGAGTAGGAAGGTGTCATCATGTAGATCCACCCTTGAGTTTAGTCCTGAAGGTTCCTCACTGAACCGACGACACTCAAGTGATCATACGTGGCATCGATATCTCTCAAGAAGACAAGTATATCGATGATCCACCCTTGAGTTTAGTCCTAAAGGTTCCTCACTGAACCGACGACACTCAAGGCATGGGCGAAGTATCACAAATTATCTTTTTAATGTTTTCCTAACTAGATCAATTTTTTTATAATGTTATCACTGGAATTAAGAAACTTGACAATGGATGATCTGTCAGCCACTTGTGGGCCTCGGTGATCCATTGCAAGCCACCCCCTACATCACATCTAGATAACCTACCCTAGTTTTCAATCAACACCCATCTTGGTTTGTGGCCACATAGATCAATATAAGCCCCAATAAATAGATAACCAAATAAATCATATTTACAAATCAAAACATTTACTCACTTGGCCACTAACTCAATTAATCCACCAGGAGGTAATAATCAAAAAGATCAAATAGACATCCCAATCATGATCTCGCATTTACACTACCTCAATCAAGTAATAGAAAATAGAATCCACATTGCATCATAAAACATTCAACAACATAGATAACTGATAACCACAACATAGACCCGACCTCTGGATTTTACCCCCTATTTGGTCTTCTAATCCCGTATGCAAATCAACTACATCAACAGAGTATTTAACATGCACATATGATATACATAGTAAGAGAACATCGTAAACAAGAAATTGACATTCCGTAAGGAAATCAAATTCACAAGAATCATTTTAACAAGTAATTATTTGCTCACACTAATTAATCACACTAATCAGAATAACCATGTCTACAATAAAATGACCACATTATGAATGCTAACATTGCCTACTATAGCTTGATTAATGAGAACGTTTATTAACTAATGAAAAGATTATAAGCTACTAATTTTGAATACGCGCTATAAGGTACAATTAAGAGATAACAATAAATTTACTAATAATACTATTATATCACATATTGATAATGTCAATTAAACATGACTAACATTCACATGGCTCAATTAAATACTAAACAATTAATAAATTAAACTAGTAGGATTAAAATAATGTGTTAATAAAACATCCCCATTATAACACTAATATCCCTAGTTCAATTTAAATAACAACCAAATATATTGCACTATTTTAAAACAATTAGAAACATTGCCTAATGTTAATAACATAACTTTTTAAATTCTCAACACCATCTATAACAACTCACCCCTAATACCTAAGCCCTATATCTAATCCCTCCACCTCAACATGCAAGAAAAATATTAAATAAAAGAAAAGACACATTTTAAAACTATCCCCAAGGAGGAGCTGCGAAAATCAAGGTGGATGTGACTTGGGTGGGACCTTCAAATCCAAAGGTAAGCCCAAAGAGTGGCGTCCAAGGAAGTCAAGATAATCTATCATAAATTTGAAACTTTAAAAAACAATCATGGGGTTTAGATATTATGCCTAGGGGACCCCACCCACATTCCCCAAGGCTTCTATCAAATCACAAAGCCCAACCCCCAAGGAATGGCGCCCAAGCAAAGGGGTGTTTTTAAACATATTTTTAAATTGCAAGTAGGAAAGGAATGGTGGACGCCTCCTCATGCTTAAAAGGGCCTAAGCAATCATTAATTTGATTGGAGAGTGCTTTGACCAAGGACAAGGCATGGGGTGGAGTGATGATGGACACTAGTTTGGAGAAAAGAGCCACCTAAACTATTAAATACATTCCATTGCTTGTTTCAAACAACATTAACTTACATTCTTAAAGACCTGCATACTAGGCAAGTGGAAGGGTGATGTCATCACCCATTGACAAGGAAAAACATTGTTTATTAAGCCATTTAAGGCCTTACATGTTGGGGTACGTACTATGTGCTAAAATGTTGTCACACTTTTATGAATCCTTATATGCAAGAAAACTCAAGAATGAGCCCTCACAAATTGATCCATAGCTCTCTATGCATGGAGTTGCAAGATTTGTAAAATTTCTCTCAGCTAGAGCTATAAACTCATGACCTTGCTAGTCAACCACACAATGAGAGATTCCAAATGAATGCAATTCTATGCAAATCTATATGAGAATGCAAATTAATCTTATGAGAATGAAGATGCAATTAAGCTATGAAAATGGAAATTGAAAGAGTTACAAACTCTCTAATTAAACTATGTGAGATTAATCTAAAACATGAAAGAAAATGATACCATGATAATGCAACTATGATGCAAACTAGGATGTGATGTAGATGCAAGATAAATGCCAATGATGCTCCAAATCTTCAAAACTTGATGCAAGAATATCTCCAAAAGCTTCAAGATGACTTAGAAAACTTGTAGCATAACAATAGCATAAAATTCAAGTATGTATCGTGTGTGCAAGTGAGGAAGAGAGCTCTTCTTTTATAGGAGGTGAAAAATCAATGGACCATGGAGATTAAAAGGCAAAAGATTTAATCAACGGTGGAGAAAAAAAGAAGCTTGATCCTTATGCACAAATATCCTCCAATAAGAAAATTAGAAGCATTTACTTTATGTTGAGCATTTAATTTATGTCCATGTGAGGCAAAAGTACTTTTATTTTTTATTTTATTTTTCTTTATAAATAAGAATTAAATGTTTTATTTGTGCAACAAGGATAAGAAGAAAAGTGTAGATTTTTTATTTAAATAAAAGGGGAGGAAATTTCTTTTAATTAAGTAAAGGCTTAGGATAAAGTGATTTTATTATTTAATTAAAAAAAAAAATTAATTTATTAAAAGGAGCATGTTCTCTTAATTAAATAAGATTTTTATTTTTTTATTTTTTAAATTAAATAAGACTCAAACCTTAAGAAATATTGAATTGATTATGATTTGATCAAGGAAATTGATATATTTGAAAAATGTTGATTTTTGAAAATATTGATTCAGAGATTTGATAAATTGCAGAAATGGGGCCCAAAGTCTAGGCGACCATTTTAGGGTGCATACATTTGCCCCTCTTTGACTAATGTGTGATCAATTTGGGAACACATGTGGTCAAAGAATGAAGTTGAAATGTGAGATCGATCTGGAATGACAAAATAACTTAGATGTGAGGTCAATTCAGGATCACGTCCGGACAAACATAAACAAAAGATTCTGGACATGAGGTCGATTCGGGATCATATCCAAAATAAGAGATAAAAATCTCAAGCTGAGCTGAATGATAAAGCTGAATCAAAGATTAAAGCTGATAGGTACTGTCCCTACGGAATCGAAATCGAAATCAGGTAGAGGAGAACAGCAAACTGACAAACTTGATCAAGTCACAATAAATCATAATCGAAGGATGGAGCATGATAGGATAACCATCAAATAGTGAAGATATGCCCCAAGTTGACTAGGTTTGACTGGGAAAGATATAGGATAAAGATCAAGTCAAACCTCAGAGAGAGGAAGTGAAAGGGGTGAATGAAAGACTAGAAGTTTGGAAGACATGAAAAGGAAGAAATTATATCAAAGATCAAAGAATTATGCCTCAAAAGGTCAGTCAACTGCGTAGAAGAATGAGAAAGCTTGGAAATGTGACTCAGATTTTGATTTCGAGTCTGAAATGGATAGAAAATGATGTGACATGAAAGACTAGAAATGAAAGATATGATAAAAAAGAATCAGAAAATGAGCACAGTTGACCAACTAGTCCATAGATGATAAAAAGGAGAGCTCTCTCCATATGCAAGATGTAAAAACTAAACTATGATGAACCTAAGAATGCAAGCTACTATGAAAGTGGTTGACTTGCAAGGTCACAACGCCTATAGACATCTAATTATCATCATCAAACGTTATTGGTAGTGTCGTAAGATCATACAATGCACACTAGCATAACTATGTGGATATGAATATGATCTTTATCAGATAGAAATATAGAAATCCCACCTAGGCATCAAAGACATGGAGGTCAAGATGACTAATGCACTAAGATTACCTAAATTTGATATGGCAAGATTGTGATTGTATCAAGACACATGAAAGTCAGGATAACTAGAAGCATGCACTCACAAAATAATCAAGGATAATACCTTGTCAATCCATAGTGTCAAGTAAGACCAGCATAAATGCTCATGACAGGTAGGACCAACAAAATATACCCACAAGCAGATAAAGAAATAAAACATGTTCTCATTCCCTCAGTCTTCTAGCTATGCATCATCGAAAACTTCTCAGGGAGAGACCACTCATCAAAAAAATCCTCATAGATAGAACACAAAGAAAAATAAAGTCAACATATCTCAACGAGTTGATTGTTTAAGTGTGTGTGTGTTGGTCATAGAGTCAAACTCTGGTTATCACATCTACAAATGAGAAATATTGCATCATACTTAAACTATTGGGTAAGACATCTGATAAGTGTTAAGAAACACTCAACGCAAGGGTAGTGTTAAAAAACACTATTTGGGGTGGTGTTGAGAAACACCTATTGTGAAATGCCCCAAGAGACAAAGACCAATGCTAACAGGTATGCCCCTTAGACAAAGATAAAGACCAATTTTAGACCAAGGCAACAAGGTTAAGGCATGATGGAGAAAGGCTAAGTGTCGAGAGCGCATGCTAACAAATAGGGGTGCAAAGGCCTCAAGTAGCGCCTATTTCCAGGTTTTCACCACTTGGATTTATTGTAATTTTTTCTCTTTTTTTCATTTTTTTGGATTTTTGCTACCAAGGCGCCTGTTTCCAGGTTTTCACCAAGGCACTTTTTCTCTTTTTTTTTGAATTTTTGAATTTTTTTATTTTTTTGTATTTTTTCAAGACTGTATATGCTTTTTAGGATTTTTTCAACATCATATATCAATTTTTTTTTGGTATTTTTTCAAAATCATAAAATATGTACAAAGGATGCCCCAGACAAAAATGGGCATCAAACTCTTTAAGCAAGATCACATCATGCAGTCTCAATATCTAGCAATGTGGAGGACAAGATGGATTAGCAAGCTAGTGAAACATATGGAAGACATGAGAATGAAGGAGAGTGAAGGGAAGACATCCTCAAAGGAAAACTCGTCAAGAGTACCCAAGCTAGGGAAAAATTGTCATGTAAAGCACATTTGGATAAGCAATTGTAGACACCGAAAAATCCTTCAAAAAATAAATTATTTTTGTTTTCTGAAAATCCTTGATGACATCATCATCATTTATTAATTAATTATTTATTTAATTAATTAATTTATTTTATGGCATTAAATCCCTCTCTCTTAATTAAAAATCTTTAATTAAGGAATCTAGCCTAAAAATGTCATTTGGACATTATCCCTAATTTATTAATTATTTAATTAATAAATTGACCAAAAAACTTCAAAAATAAATTAATTTATTTTTAATTTATTTTTTATCCCAAAGTTGGCCAAAATTCTAAAGAGCACTAAACTCTTCTAGAAAGTCCTAAACCTTCCTCTAAATGGGTCAAATCCCTAATCTAGTCCCTTCAAACCCTAAGCCTAGATATTTAATATTTATTAAATTTACCTTTAATAAATATCTAAATCTCACCAAAAGCCACTTGCCCATCCCTTTCTCCTAATCCTAATCCTAATCCCCTTTCTAATCTTGTCACATTCCATTAGCAAAAGGTTTACCAAAACTTATGCTAACCTCCTCTTAGTCATCCTTTTTGGTCAACAAAGAGGGACACCTCTTTGGCCACCTCTTCAAATGCATTTAAGAGTTTCTTAAGCCTTCTTGGCCACCTCTTCAAATGCATTTAAGACCTTCTTATCCCTTCCTTGCCACCTCTTGGCCTTGGGCACATTTACCAAATTGTGCACATGCCCTCAAACTTGCAACTCAATCCTCCCTTGACACTTGTCCTTGACTCAACCCTAACCTTAGCCCTAACTCTGACTCATCCTTTCAAACCAAGCCCTTCCCTTTTCCTATAAATACCCTCACTTCCTAAGGCAAATCATCTTTCAACTCTCAAACTCAATAGCAAAGTTATAATGTCATTTTCATTCTAGCATAAGCATAAACTCATCATTTTAGATCATTTCCAAGCTTAAATCACATCTAAATTAGCTTAATTGGATTAACATAGATTCATTTCTTGTTTAATCAATCTTAATTCATTCATTTAGCTTTGCATATTTGTGTGTTCTTGAGGCCTTTGAGGCAAAATAGGTTCCTCATACCTATTTTGTGTCATTTTGGATCTTCTTGATCCTCAAATCATCCTAATTTGCATGCTCCAAGTGCTTGAGTTTGCACACCCACATCCATCTATATCCAAGCATATCAAACGGTGCATGGGCACATCCATTTTAGGCTTAAAATGAGGTGGCTTTGATTTTAGTTTGTTTACCATTAAATTTGATTTGATTATATGCTATGACATTTGTTTGTCTTTGGCCTTAAAAATAGGTTTAGGTGCACACTCAAATCCTAGTCTACATTCTGGCACGCCCGGTGGGACCAAACCACAATCATTTTGATGAGATTATACTTTATATGCTTGTATTTGTAGGAAACAAATGAAATGTCGCCTTCAAGCAATTAAATGTCACCTACAGCAATTAAATGTCACCTTCAAGCAAAGAAATGTCACCTTCATGAAAAGAAATGTCGCCTACATGCAATCCAGTCACGCCTTCTTGCAATTAAATCATGCCTTTGAGGAAAGAAATGATGCCTATGAGCTCTGTTTTCACGCCTGCATAACTGAGAATTTTCCGTGATGGATAACTTCTGTTCCATCCCAGAATTCTTTTCGGTCGCCTGGAAGAAAAGAAATCACGCCTGTGACGAAAGAAATCATGCCTCTGCATATTTATTTGTCGCCTATAAAGGTACAGAATGTCACCTGTAAGAATTAAATGTCGCCTCTGCACTTTCTAGCGTCACCTATAAGCTGGACAGTGTCGCTTTTTGTTTTTTTGTCTTGAGTTGCTTGGGACTGATTTTTCATTTCTTTTATTACAGCAAAGGTCAAAACAAAATTTTGAATGACATTAAGGAAATGAACTTAGGTCCTAGAATGTCATTGTCATTTTGAAAAGCTAACTCAATCTTGAATGCACTAAAGGAACGAACAACTCTATTCCCTATCTCGTTTCAAATTCCAAAGCAAGCAAACAAATTCAATCTTGAGTGATTTAAGGGATAAAACAAAACTTTTTCAAAGTTCTTAAATCAACTCGCTAATCAAATCTTGAATGCACAAAAGGAAAGAACTTGCAACCGTTCAAATCATTTACATTTTGGAGAAAGGAATAAATCAAAATCTAATCACGAGTGTCTTTATTTCAAAGTTCAAACATCACTTAATCAAATTTGGGAAAATGAACAAAATCTGCTTGATGTGCATGTAGGAGTTTTTCAATTCTTGCATAATCCTTCTTAGAGTAAGCAACGTGGAACATCTGAACTTGGAAAAGTTCACCTGTTCTACTTTTAGCGAGGCCTGTCTAAGGAGAAGCGCTTCCTCCTCGGAGAACGACCTCAAACCGGTATCCCCCCCGGCCGGTATACAAATAAGTGAAGACCAAAAGAATCACTTATATCTCCTAATCGTCGGGTGTTCGTGCCAAACACGTGTTTGGGGATGGTAAACATTCCTCTCCCCCAGCATTATTGGCAAGGCTCTTAAGTGAGTCACGGATGATCAGCAAAACCGGGTATGGAGACACCACAGAATCATTAGAAAACTGATAAACTAGAGGCTACCCTATCTACATCTGAAAGTATCAAAATCCTTGTCCAAGGACCGATTCCAAGGGGTTTACCGGGTCGCCTCAAGATTACTCACCATTTGTATTCCCTTCTGGGGGATACCAAGCTGTGGGCAAGCAATTTTGATACTCACCTTCCTTAGGTAGATCTATTTGAAGTGCTTGACAGTCAAAGACTCCGTGAAAACACTTGTTGAAACATACACTTTCAAAGCTTTATCAGAGTCAGTTGTCTTTGTTTGTATCCCGCAGGGTTGCTTTGTCCCTTGCGGAGATTGCTTTGACTTTAACTTTTGCCATTGGAAACTTTTTGTCTCAAAATCAGAAGCCTCTTTTCCAAGTGATGCCCAGCAAGAACAAACATCCTAAAGCGAAGTTGCCCAAATCCTAAGCCTATCAAGAGTGAAAAGTTACCAAGAAGAAACTCAAGAGCTATCAAGCCATTATCCAAGCAACCCAAGCAGAGGAGAAGTCCCAAACCAGACTTGAGAACATCACCCATAACGCCCAAATCAAACAGTTTGCCTACTGTTTCCAAGTAAACCATCGTTTCATCAGCCTTGAACTAGAAAATTAGCCAAAATCCTTGTTCATGTCTTGTTCCATCTTCAGATCTTGAAACCTTGTCTCAACAGTCCTTCATCCTAGTTTCATTCTAGCTTTCACCTTTGCATCAGCATCAAAACCCTAGTTGCATCTCAAGAACATCATAAAAGTTGCATTTGCATTCATCCTCCTACCAGCATTCTAGAATCAGTCCTTGTCATTTGCACTTGCATCATCCTTCTAGAGCATTGTTCCTTCATCATCCTTCACCATCTTTTTATCACCAAACTAAATCAGCTTCCCATCCTTATCTTTTAGCATCCGCCATCCAAAGAAGATCCATCATCTTTTGCTCCAAACCCAGAAACCCACCAACACTTAGTGTTCTACCTTTTGAGTTGTTCCTATCCCCTATCCAAGATCAGAGACCATCATCCTCTTTTTGACACAACGTGTTGTCATAAAGAAATCAAACCTTGTCCTTGCATAGCCATCATCTCGAGCAAGAGATTGGAGTGTATTGATAAGAAACTTGTTCACCGAAGATCATCAGTCTATCTTAGGTTGACCCCATCTTCTTTCTGATCCTCCATTTGGGAAAAATAGCAGCTCATTTGTTGACCACTCAGTAATCTTTCACCAGCTTTCCACCAGCAACCTATCTTTCCTCCACCGTCTTGATCCATATCCATTTCATCCAGCTTCCATCATCACCATCTTGATCCCTATCTTTGCATTTGCATCTTAGAAGTCATCATATTTAGAAGTTCATCAACTTTGCATCCATCAACATCTTTTAGCCAAACATCTTGCATCCATTTAGCACTTGCATCTCCATGCCTGTTGAGACCAGATCTCAAAAAAGAAGAAGCATGAATCCTTATCCACCAACAACCTCATCCGATCCCAACCTTTTCACCAATGCCATGATGACCTACAATCCCCAGATCCAAGCCAGTAACCCATGTGAAGATCCAAACATCCCTTCATCCCCGTTGGCAATCCAAGCATTTGCAAATCCTCCAGAAAGCCCACCAGCGACCAATGCCCTTGTACCGCAACATTAGCAAAGCACGTTTGCCCACTATCTGCCAGAAATTACCTCTATCCCACCATCTCTCTATCCACGCATCCCCATCAAAACAATCCAAGTTCCAGCACAAGCATATTCTCTGTTTGTCTAATCATTCCCCGATCCTATCATGCAAACACCCCAAGAGCTTGCCACCATTCCCCTTTTCTTGCAAGGAAGCCTCGCCAGTCCCGCAACACAAGCTGCAGCGCCATCTGCTCCATCTCCTACCCCTTTTGCTTCATCATCTGCTATGGCTGCCCAAGCCCAAATCCAACGCTTAACCCAAAGTCAGCTTCCACCTCTCATGCAAGCTTTTACACCAAAAGCTTCGCCACCATCCGCAAGTCAAGCAACGCCTTTCACCATCAAAGGAGCACCATCACCCTTCACCCCCCAAGCACCCATACCTTCTTCTTTGGGGTTAGTGCAATTGCTTCCCATTCCAACCTCATCTTTCTCTTGGGTGTTTCCTTCATTTTCCTCCTCACAAGCATCCGCTCAACCACAACCTCAACAAGCTCCTTTCTCTCAACCATCATTCATGTCCCAAGCTCCCGTTGCTCCTACCATTCCATCATCCACTGCAGTGCACCCTAACACAAGCTCTCAGTGGGGCCTTACACAAGAAGAAATAAAGGCATGGGGGATCTCATCTCAATCCCCTACATCTATAGTTGCAAGTCAACAAACCACCTTCACCCAAGCAGCACAGCAGCAACTACCCCAACCACCGCTGGCTTCAAGCTATTCATCCCAAATCCCAAATACCTTCCAGCAAGTCCCACCACCTCAACAGCCAACTTTTCCCAGCTATCTTACCCCATCACCCTTTGCTTCTAGCTTCCCCACATCTGTTCCACCTTTAAGTAACGCAGGCATGCACCCAGCTTATATCAGCCAAACCCAAAGCCAACCTCAGCAACTACCACCATCATACCCGCAAGCAGCATCATTCCAACAACCTCCCCCATAGCAACCACATGTCCCCTTTCAGCAAACACCCATCCTTCCTCAACAACAACAAGTCCCTTGCTATCAGCCCCAGCAACAAATCCCTATCATCCCCCAGCAACAACAAGTTCCCACCCATCAGTTACAATAGCAAGTTCCAAATGTCCAATATCAGCAAGCAGTCCCACAACAACCGCTAGTTCAACAACAGCAAGCAGCCCAACAACATCAAGCGGTTCCACATCATTTACCACAATATCCCCCTATGCCACACCAGCAATATCCCCAGCAACCATTGCCCCAAAATCAGTTCCAACCCATTTATCCTCAGTAAGCACCATATCCAGTTCCACAGCTTCCATCAGAAGCAGAAGTCCCAGTTCCCTCGCCACTCAATGCTGAGTGGGAAGTAATGAAAAATGCTCTAAAGGAGCTACAAAGTGGAACGGAGAATAAAACATACAAATTCGAAGAGGTGTGCTCATATCCCTTCGATCGGTCCATAGCAACTATCCCTTTCCCCAAGCATTTTGAGATGCCCAAGTTTGACAAGTATCGGGGAAAAGGAGATCCAGTAAACCATATCAAAGAGTTCTACATGGCGTGCCAAGAAGTGGCTTACAGTGATAACTATCTCCTGCGCCTGTTTCCCAAAAGCTTGGGAGGAACTACTATTGAGTGGTTTTACAAAATACCACATGGGACAATAAAAACCTTTGCTGAACTCTCTGAGAAGTTCATCACACACTATGCCCATAATGTGGAGAATGACTTGTCCTTGCTAGACCTATGCAACTCAAAGCAGAAAGATGGAGAAAGCCTTGCAGAATACTTGCAAAGATGGCAGAATCTTACAACCAGGTTATCATATCAGCCGCCAGAGAAGCATCTAACAAAGATCTTCATTGATAACCTGCATCCAAAGCTATCCCATCATATGCGAATGAACTATCTCCAGACATACCAAGACATCAAGAGCAAGGGCATAGGCATCGAGAAAGCTCTCCTAGATGAAGGCACTATTCGTCACTTCAAAGATGATTCCAAGAACAAACCCAACAATGATAAATCCTGTTACTGGAATCGTAACAAGAATATTGTTACAGATGGAGCCACTGACACTAAGAATGTACAATTCATTGTGGCTAGTCCTACACTAGCTCAAACATACCAACCGCCACAAGCGCCCATCTATCAGCAACCACCAGCTCCCGCATATCAAGCACCTATTTATCAGCAGCCTCCTCAAGCTCATCAATCACCTGTGCAACAGTATCAGCAGCAATACCAACAGCAACAGCCAGCACGTCAAGGCAATCCTGTTAACGTAGTTAACGTTGCCCCAAGGCAGAACAAACCCAACAATCAGAATAATCCAAAGAGGACTTTCACACCTTTGGGTGAGCCTCTGGATTAGATCTTTTATCGGCTAGCCAAGGCAAATATGATAAATATCCGCCCATCCCACAGAAGGATGACAATGCACCAAAGTCTGATTGGTATAAAGAACATGAATACTGTGATTACCATCGTGTGAAGGGGCACACAACATTGAAGTGCATGCAGCTTAAGAACTACATCCAGGATCTCATTGATCGCAAGGAGATCTAGGTCAATGCACCAGCTCAAGCTTCACCCAACGTCGGTTTGCAAATATATCAAAATGTGTTCCCTCAACACAATACCGGGAAGAATCAAGCCAACGCCAATCAACCCCAAAATCATGGCAAAGGCAAGCAAGAAGATCACATAGTGGCCTACATCAACTATGACAAGTATGTCGAATGCATAACTCAAGTTGAGCCCATCCAAGATGAGCCCACCATCAATACCATCCACGTCAGAGGGCCGGATCGACAATGTGCTGCAACTACCCGCAGTGGTAGGATAACTATTGCCGGTGTTCCTCCGAGGTCAACTATTCCTCCAAGGCCAACATCTACTGCATCCATAGCACAGTCCAACACCAGGCCAGCATCAAATGCATGTGCAACATAGCATAATGCACCAAGTGCACAATACAATATCATAGAGCATCTTGGGAACATGCCAGCCCAAATATCTATCTTGGATTTGCTCCGCACATCACCCATCCATCAGGAGATCCTAGAAAAAGCTCTAAAAGAAGGCCATGTCCCCACGGACATTAACACAACTCAGTTTGAAACTCTTGTGGGACACTTATCAGCAGCATGTGCCTTATCCTTCAAAGAATCTGATATACCATATGTCGCTCCTGACCATACTCTCCCTCTCCGCATTGCTGTCATGGTCAGAGACTTCGCTATCAAACGGGTCCTAGTGGATAATGGCTCAGCCCTCAACTTGTGCACATTAAAATTCATCAAGAAGATCGGGTTCACAGAGGCCGACATACAACATGAGATGATCACTATCAAAGCATATGACAACTTGGAGCGTACCTTTGAAGGTACTATCACCTTGCCTATCTAGCTAGGCCCAGCAACGCAAGATACTGTCTGCCATGTTGTTGATCTTGACCTACTATTTAATATTCTTCTCGGCCACCCATGGATCCATTCCATTAAGGCTGTACCATCTACTTACCATCAGTGCATCAAGTTTCCACATCAAGGCACTAAGGTTACCATCTACGCTGATCCTAACCCCTTCGCATACTGTCGTGTGATGGAAGCATCTTTCCCTCATTCTACTCATTGTCCTGGAACCGATATTGGTACTTCTATTGCTAGCTCATCCCGATCCCATCGCGATCCAGAGACCATCCTCTCTTCCACCTTATCATCCATCAAGATAAACAACCAGGGTTGTGGCGAATACAGCCTCAGTGATGCATTTGTTGTAGGAGCTCTTCCACGTGATCCACATACTCAAGGGTGCCCAAGTTGTCAAAACAAGCCTGTTGAGGAACATTATAGGCTCAAGCAAATTGGAAACATGACTTTTGAGTCTCATGGTACCATCAACAGCAAAAAAATAGATCCAGATATTAACAAATGGTTATACAAAGATCCCCCATCATGTGACACACAACTTCTTGAGTACTTCAAAGAGAAATACCCAATCCCCTACAAAAATGTCACAGAACACTATAACTATCAAGGTGGTGGTCTAGGACCACAAGAAGACAGAAATTTGTTTCCTATCATACCATCCCAGAATCCAGAACATCAAGGACTTGGCTTTAATACCTCTCGCCTGCTTGAACAAGAGCCCAATACCATAACTGCGGGCACTAACATGACCAACATGAACTTTTTGAATAGCCAGGATGACCTTGTGGAAATCGAAGACATCCCCGAAGAGAAAGACATCCGATCCTATGATGATATCTTTGCCGACGACACCCTCCTGGGGACTTCTATTCTCCAACAACTCTCCATTAACCTCATAGATCTTCCCCTCACAAACCCCGACCTCATAGCTTGGGACCAACCAAGCATCGCACACATCGATGAGTTCCAAAGCGCACAAGCACTCCTAGAATTCATGGGGGCATCAGGTCCAGCAAGCAATCAGGATCCAACATCAACCTCTGTCTATCAGCTTCACCTAGAAGGATATTTTGGGGAAGAGGCAAGCTTTAGTCACAAAAATGAAATAGCAAAAGAACATCATGAGTCTTTATGTGAAAACCCCCTTGGGGCACATTCTGATTCCAAAATAGTAAAAATAAAGGGCGTATCTTCTAGCGAAAACCTGGCAATTCAGGCGCTAGAAGATGAAGCCTTGCCTCTTCCCCCTATCCAAGATTATAGACCAGAGCAGTCGCCGATCATCATAGAGGAAACCAAGCCAATCAACTTGGGAACAGAAGAATGTCCAAGGATCACCCACATTGCAGTCAACCTAACAGAAGGAGAAGAAATGGCTCTCAGTGCCTTGCTCAAGGAATCAGTTATCAACTTTGCATGGTCATACACCCACATGCCTGGGCTTGATCCAAACCTTGTTGTTCATCATCTATCAGTAGATCCAAACATCAAGCCAGTGAAGCAGAAGCTAAGGAAAATGCATCCAAAGGTAGCATTGCTCGTCAAAGTAGAGCTTGAGAAGCTCCTCCAAGCTAAGATCATCAGAGCAATAGATTATTCAGAGTGGATCTCTAACATGGTGCCAGTCACAAAGCCTTCTGGTGACATCAGAATCTGTACTAATTTTAGGGACTTGAACAAGGCATGCCCTAAGGATGACTTCCCATTGCCAAACATAGAAATGCTTGTAGACCTCATAGCGGGTCATGAGATGTTATCATTAATGGATGGCTTTTTAGGCTACAACCAAATTCATATAGCGGAAGCAGATCAATATAAAACAGCATTCACAACCCCATGGGGTACCTTTTGTTACAACATGATACCATTTGGGCTAAAGAATGCAGGAGCAACATATCAGAGAGCAATGACAGCCATTTTTCATGACATGATCCACAAGATCCTTGAAGACTATGTGGACGATATCCTTGCAAAATCCAAAACAAGAGATGAGCACCTCAACATCCTAGAGCGTGTATTTGATCATCTGCAACATTATGGCTTAAAGTTAAATCCTAAGAAATGTGTCTTCTGCGTAACATCTGGCAAGATTCTAGGCTTCATCGTCTCTCAACGAGGCATAGAGATCGATCCTAAAAAGGTAAAAGCAATAATGGAGATGCCTCCACCAAGAAATCTCAAACAGCTCAGAAGCCTACAGGGAAAGCTTCAATCAGTTTGGCGATTCATCTCTCAGCTAGCAGATAAGTGTCAACCCTTCTCACATCTTTTATGCAAAAACACTAACTTCAAGTGGGATCCCATATGTCAAAGAAGCTTTGATAAGCTCAAGGAGTATCTAGCTAATGCTCCGATCCTTGTACCACCAGTTCCAGGATGCCCACTCATCCTTTACATCTCAATAATAGCTACAGCACTAGGGGCACTCCTAGCACAGCATGATGATGAAAATAGAGAACGAGCTGTCTACTACATCAGTCGCACTCTTGTGGGCTATGAGCTTAACTATTCACCCATGGAGAAAGCATGCCTAGCAGTGGTCTTTTCCACTCAAAAACTTAGACATTACATGCTTAGCCACACAATCAATCTCATATCAAAGGTGGACCCTCTTAGTATCTGTTATCAAGGACAACCCTCACAGGCCGTATGGCAAAATGGGTCATGTTACTCAATGAATTTGACATTCAGTATGTAGATTGCAAAGCAATCAAAGGGCAAGTCATTGCTAATCAACTAGCAGAAGCACCACTGGTGGATGCCTATCCACTAATCATGGAATTCCCCGATGAACATCTATGTATGATCAAAGAACAATCCATGTGGCACCTATACTTTGATGGTTCCAACACATCCCATAGCTCTAGGGCAGGAATCCTATTCGTCACACCTCAAGGTGACCATATTCCAAAATAATTCAAGTTGGGATTCCCCTGTACCAACAACATTGCAGAATATGAGGCACTCATCTTAGGTCTCAAAATAGCTATCCAATGGAACATCACAGAAGTACAAGTCTTTGGAGATTTACAGCTCATTATCAAGCAAGTCCTTGATGAGTATCAGACAAAGGATGACAAATTGCTACCCTACAAACAACTGGTGGATAAACTGAAAGAGCATTTCTTACATCTACAATTCAATCAGATCCCAAGGCTTCAAAACAAAGTAGCAGATGCAATGGCAACCATCAGATCCTTACTGGAAATACCACGAGACGCATCACAGTATGAATTTCTAGTCAAGCAGCTACATTCACCAGCTTATGAGAATGCCGATGCAGACATGGTGTGTGTCTTGGTTGGTCCTCAATCCCCATGGTACCACGACATCCATGCATATCTAAAAAATAGTATCATATCTCCCCATCTCACCAATAACCAATGCCAAAACCTTATTCGTAGAGCTTCCCGCTACACTCTTGTAACCAACACCCTATATCATCACGAGTATCACAATGTCTTATCTAGATGTTTAGATTCAAAAGAGGCTGTCCTGGCCTTACAAGAAGTTCACGCTGGAATTTGTGGTGCCCACATGAGTGGCATGGTTCTAGCAAAGCAGCTGCTTAGAGTTGGATATTATTGGCCAACAATGGAACATGATGCGTGTGAATTTGTCAAGAAATGTCTCCCATGTCAACAGCATGCCAATTTGATACATGCACCAGCACAGGATCTACAGCCTATTGCACCACCGTGGCCTTTTTCATGTTGGGGCCTCGACCTCATTGGCTTGATCACCCCCCTCTCTTCGGATGGACACAAGTATATCATAACAGCCACAGAGTACTTTACCAAATGGGTTGAAGTGATTTTGCTCACCCTTACTACTGGCATCCAAATATCCAAGTTCATCCTCTACCATATCATTTGTTGCTTCGGCATACCATCTACCATCTTCACAGACCATGGCACACCTTTTGAAAACCAGCATGTGGATGATCTATGTGTCAGACTCCACATCCATCACCATTTCTCCAGTCCATATTTCCCTCAAGGAAATGGCCAAGCTGAGGCAACCAACAAAACTATCTTGAAAATCCTCAAGAAGGTTGTCAATGATTTTGGTTGTGACTGGCACCTCCAAATCAATCCTTCCCTTTGGGCTTATCGCACTTCTTATCACACTCCCATAGGCACCACCCCATACTCCCTTGTATATGGTGCTGAAGCCATTCTACCGATCGAGGTCGAGCTTCCATCCTTGTGAGTCTCCATGAAGAACTATACAACTGATGAAGACTATCGTGTGGCCCAGCTCACACAGCTAGATCTGCTAGATGAAAAGAGACAGCAAGCTTACGATCACCTGGTTGCATACTAGAATCGACTCAAAAGGAGTTATAACAAAAAGGTCCATCCTAGACAATTCCAGGTCGGTGACATGGTCCTTAAAGAAAATCAGAAGGTCCTAGCAAATAGAGAAAAGAAAGGCAAGTTTGAGCCTACTTGGTTGGGCCCCTATGTTGTCATCGCATCCTTTGGCTCGGGAGCCTATCAGCTATCAACACCAGAAGGTGAGCCCTTGAATGATCCTATCAACATCATCCATCTGAAGAGGTTCTATGCCTGAACCTGATCCTGCATATGTCAGAAAATCCAAAAACATTCAAAAAAAGCAAAAAAAAGCAAAAAAAAGCAAAAAAACAAAAAGTAAAAAAAGAAAAGAGAAAGAGAAAATAATCGTCCAACGGTGAAAACTTGGCAATTCAAGCACCTTGGACAAGTATGTTGGTGAAAACTTGGCAAACAGGTGCCAACATAGTAAACTGAGCTATTTATCTATTCAGTTGTCCTTTCAGCTACCGTCCTCTTCCTCCATCCATAATCTCTTAACAGATCTCCCAGCAGTTCCATCTCCCCTATCTTCCAAGCATTCAGCTTCCATCTTCCTCCAACCCATCTGCAATCCATATCCTATTCCAAAGCTTTGTACCATATCTTGTACCATATCCTTATCCCTTTCCTGTACAGCGCAGTCCTCCCTATATTTATCCTCCCTGTATTTATCCTTCTTGTCTCCGTCCTAGTGAGAGTCCCGCCGAGTGTGATCTTCCTATCCCCAATCCTGAGCTTTTGTACATATCCCTTGTGCATATCATTCCTCCTTGTTGTACATAACCTTTGTCCATCTTGCAGTAGCATTTGATCAAATATCTTGTCCCATCCCCAGCCTCAGAAAACTTGTAGTCCAACTCGGGCCTTGTGCTTCAGCAACATCAATTGTCGACTTATCCTTGCTAATCCTGATTATTCCTTGAACTTCAGCTTTTTCCAGCAAACAACTACACTTATTCTCTCACCAACCCATGGGTCCTTGAGGATATATCGTTCCTCCTGTCTGACCTAATCTTCCATCCTGGTCCTTGAGGATATATCGTTCCTCCTGTCCGACCAATCTTCCCACCATCAATCAAACCTAATCTCTCCTTGGCAAAGGATGTCTTTTTGGAGTTATCATTTTGATCTTGGATTTTTGTCCTTTGGGTCTTGTTAATCTTTTTGGCTTCTCTTTATCCCACCAGGGTCACCACGATTCTTTATATCACGGTGTGCTACGTGTGCAGATAATCTAGGGCAAGGTCTTTTGATCTTTCACTTCTACCTGTGAGTCAGTTGTGTGTTTGTGGTTCCTTCAGCATCGGTTCCACCATGTCACCTCTATGCTTCATGTGTGATGTTGGGGAAACCCTGTGTGTTTGTTTAGTGTCAGTCCTCATCAGTCCTCTGCGACGTTGTTAACAGGCCTCGTGATCCCAGTATCCTTGGCAGGTCTCTAACATAGCTATATTAAATCTAGGTTGTGCACTCCCGTTTGCACTTGGAGCTATCTGGTCCCTTGCATTTATCATATAGATTAATCTTGCATCTTTGCATATAGCTGCATCTTGCATCTTGCATTTTTCATCTCACTCTGCGTTCATCCACCTTTTGCTTATAGAAGTGAGGTTATTTATCTCCCCTTTCTTCCTAGGCCCTTCCTTCCTCGTCCCAGCAGGGCACTCTTTGTCTTCTTGCTGACCCAGGGTGTAATCCCTCTTCCTTCCTCGTCCCGCCGGGCACACTCTGTCCCAGGGCGTAACCCCTCTTTCTCCTTGTCCCACCGGGGCATGTATCCTCTTTCTTCCAATCCTCCCGCGTGTCATACCCTCTTCTTCTGATTCTAGCCTTGGCATCTTGTTTTCTTGTCTTTGACGCCATGCCACTTGCGGCATCGCATCAAAGAAGGGCAAAATGTAGACACCGAAAAATCTTTTAGAAAATAAATTATTTTTGTTTTCTGAAAATCCTTGATGACATCATCATTTATTAATTAATTATTTATTTAATTAATTTATTTATTTTATGGCATTAAATCCCTCTCTCTTAATTAAAAATCTTTAATTAAAGAATCTAGCCTAAAAATGTCATTTAGACATTATCCCTAATTTATTAATTATTTAATTAATAAATTGACCAAAAAACTTCAAAAATAAATTAATTTATTTTTAATTTATTTTTTATCCCAAAGTTGGCCAAAATTCTAAAGAGCACTAAACTCTTCTAGAAAGTCCTAAACCTTCCTCTAAATGGGTCAAATCCCTAATCTAGTCCCTTCAAACCCTAAGCCTAGATATTTAATATTTATTAAATTTACCTTTAATAAATATCTAAATCTCACCAAAAGCCACTTGCCCATCCCTTTCTCCTAATCCTAATCCTAATCCCCTTTCTAATCTTGTCACATTCCATTAGCAAAAGGTTTACCAAAACTTATGCTAACCTCCTCTTAGTCATCTTTTTTGGTCAACAAAGAAGGACACCTCTTTGGCCACCTCTTCAAATGCATTTAAGAGTTTCTTAAGCCTTCTTGGCCACCTCTTCAAATGCATTTAAGACCTTCTTATCCCTTCCTTGCCACCTATTAGCCTTGGGCACATTTACCAAATTGTGCACATGCCCTCAAACTTTCAACTCAATCCTCCCTTGACACTTGTCCTTGACTCAACCCTAACCTTAGCCCTAACTCTGACTCATCCTTTTAAACCAAGCCCTTCCTTTTTCCTATAAATACCCTCACTTCCTAAGGCAAATCATCTTTCAACTCTCAAACTCAATAGCAAAGTTATAATGTCATTTTCATTCTAGCATAAGCATAAACTCATCATTTTAGATCATTTCCAAGCTTAAATCACATCTAAATTAGCTTAATTGGATTAACATAGATTCATTTCTTGTTTAATCAATCTTAATTCATTCATTTAGCTTTGCATATTTGTGTATTCTTGAGGCCTTTGAGGCAAAATAGGTTCCTCATACCTATTTTGTGTCATTTTGGGTCTTCTTGATCCTCAAATCATCCTAATTTGCATGCTCCAAGTGCTTGAGTTTGCACACCCACATCCATCTATATCCAAGGATATCAAACGGTGCATGGGCGCATCCATTTTAGGCTTAAACTGAGGTGGCTTTGATTTTAGTTTGTTTACCATTAAATTTGATTTGATTATATGCTATGACATTTGTTTGTCTTTGGCCTTCAAAACAGGTTTAGGTGCACACTCAAATCCTAGTCTACAGCAATGAAAGACCAACATAGGATAAGTCACAGAAGGAAAGGATGTAGTCTAAAGGAGTAGACATGTCAAGAGACTTCATAGCATCATATTTTACTCTTTTTATTAGATCAAGACCAAGGGGGAAAATGATAGCGAAAAGCTAGAATGAATGGAGAAAAATGAATATGAAGGCTAAACATGAATGGAATGAAATCAAGATCATCGTAAGATAGCTCACAAGATAGCCAAATATTCAAGTATAGGTCAACATTGTCAAGATCAAAGAGAAAAGATGAAATGGATGAAAAATGTAGAATAACTACACATGATGCCTGATTGCCAAGTTTTCATCATGGTACTTATCCAAGGCACCACAAGGGAGTGGTTTTCACCATAGGATGAATTTATTTCTCTTTACTTTTGCTACCAAGGTGCCTGTTTCCATGTTTTCACCATGGCACATTTTCAATTTTTTTCATTTTTTTTTATTTTCTCATTTTTCTAATTTTTTAAATTTTATTATTGGAAGAAGGCAATCTTTTCGGATAGTGCTCCTTGAAAGGATAAACCATGATATGTGAAGGATTTAAAATGATATGCTCAAAGATGTTGAAGGGGAAAGGAAGACGCATGAAGAATAGACAAATGAAGAAAAATGATAGAAGGTAGAAGGATAATGAATGGAAGGATTGTGAAAAGGTAGATGGAAAAGAAGACAAGATCAACATCAACACACACCTTGAAGGGTGGCAAGAGGGTGGAGGAAACTTGAATGAAAGAATTCATGAAGGAATATGGTGAATATTTAGCAGAGGTTGCAGTTTAGGCACATGGAATTGAAGAATATTTTTGGAAGAAGATGAAGTGGAAGCCTTTGGAAGCTTGAATGTCAACTTTACTTTTTGTTCAACATGAGACTCTTTCAAGAGAGACCTTGGAATCCATATAGCCTTAGGCTTTTTATTTCCTTTTGATGATTTAGAGATAATATCTTGAATGATGGATTTTGGAACCCATACTTGTCTTGTAGTGTTCTTCTTAGATATCTCTTTTGACTTTATACCTCCATGTTGATTAAAGGAGACATGGTGATCTTCTTTTTTTGATGGATTCTTGTATTGCTTCTTTTTCTTATATTGAACATTCAAGTTACTTCTAAAAGACTTGGGACTTGTGGAAGGAGGAGAATATGAATGGTTTAGATGGGTGGATGGATGAAAAGGATTCAAGGGTATGCATCTATGTTGATCTTGAGGAAAGATAGGAAATGGAGGGACATAAGGACCCAAGATGGATGATGAATTAGGAGAGTTAGGAGGGGAAAGTGAAGGGACATAAGGACCCAAGATGGAAGGAAGACATGAAGCCCTTAGTATTGGTGGAGGAGGTCCAAGGATGGACGTGGAAAATGCAAAAGGATAATCATTAAGTTCATCAGCATCTATATGAAAACCAAGGACATCAGCATCTTTAGAGTGAGCATTAAGATTTTCAATAGTATCATGAACATCTTGAATAGAAGCAACTTCATTGATAGGATCATTCAAAGCTTGTGAAGATTTAGGAAGAGTAGAAAGTGGAAGTGATCATGGAGTGGTAGAACAAGAAGATGGAAGACTTCGATCTTGATAAGGATCTTTGGATAGCATAAGCGTATCAATTTTCTTTTGATTTTCAATAGGCTTTACATCAGAAGTAACAAAACCATTTTTAATAACCTTAATGGAAGTATCATCTTTGGAAAGCGTAAGTGTGGTAAGGTTATTTTGATTATCAATAAGCTCAATAGTGTAAGTAGTAGCTTGATCTTGCTTAGGAGATGGTGGAATGAATGCAGAAGAGTGCAGAGGATCAAAAGAACCATGAAATGGAGGAGATACATCATGAAGAGAATTGGATGATATGGAGGGTTCCTGATCTTGATCTTTATTTATATTTTTTTCTTTATCATTTTTAGAGTCCTTTTGACATGGAGCCACTTCTAAGGACAAGGAAGCATGTTGGAATTGTATGGAAGACTTTGGAAGAGATGGTGAAGGACTAGCTGAAGTAGGCATTATAGTGCATAAAGGTTTAGGCTCTTTAGGTTTAGCATTATTAAAAGTATTTGCAGCCAAGTGAAGGTTAGCTTGAGTATCTTTAAGAGGTAGCCCTTGAGGATAACGATAGGGAATCTCATGAAAAGTCTTAGGATCTTTGTTGAATGAAAGATTTGTGACAAATTTGGAAGACTCAGAAGCTTTAGGAAATGTATGAGTATTGGAGGAAGTAGGGGATGGAAGGGAACCATCAAAAGACAAAGGTTCAACATTAACATGATCTTGCTTGAGAGTGTCATCTTTATTTTCAACATGAATGTTCTTAGAGGAAGGATTCTTATAATATTTACGTTTCAAATCAGCACGGTGCATTTTATATTCTTCAACAGTAGTAGCTAGATTATAATGAAGGTATTGTTCACAAAACTCATCAAAGTTTCTTTCAAAATCTGAATCATATGAATCACCATCATGATCTTTCCAATATGAGGACCCATTTCTAGTAAGCACAAGGACACGACTAGGAGGACTCTTAGGAATAGAGGTGTCATAGGTATCACTACATTGTCCATCATCATAGTCATCATAGGTGGGTGTGTCACTCTTTGTGGAAGAGACATCATAAGAACTATTATGTTGCTCTTTATGGTATGTCTTCTGAAGAGAAGTAAGATTCTTTGAAAAAGTAGAAGAAGAATGAGATCTTGAAGAAGAGGAAAATGAAGAACTAGTGGAAGAAGAAGACTTGGATGATGAGGAATTTGAATGATGTTTAGAAGAGTCATGATAAGATTTGGAAGATGAAGATTATGAATAGTGTTTAGAAGAATCATGATAAAACTTAGAAGATGAAGAATGAGAATGATGTCTGGAAGAGTCATGATAAGACTTGGAAGGTGAAGAAGAATGAAAAGATTTAGATGATGAAGAATGTTTGGAAGAAGAAGATCGTGATATGATCATGTTTATGATTCTAGCAAAGGCATCTGATTTAATCATCTTTTCTATTATTTTTGCCATAAGTTTATCACCCATCATTCAAAGTCTGTAAATCAAATTCTATCGATCAAGTCTATCAATATCTTTCATCAGTGATCAAGATAAACAATCATGTCTAGTTACTGATTCATCAAAAGTCCTCATCGCTTGAGGCAAATCTATCATCACTTGGGGCATATCAGATTCATCAAGATCCATATCAATCTGATATTTTCTTAATCTTGTAAACTGTATCAATTTTTGCAACCATCAGATCATAGTGTTCTTTCCTTGGTTCTTCGGCAACTGAAGGATTCAGATGTGATACTTGCTAGTTCTGCTAAGACAATCGAGTCTAGAACGGGTCACTCACTTCTTATCAATCCTAAGGTTCAGAATCAGGCATTTTGACACTTTTTCGCAATCATAGGTTCATTTGCTACTACAGTGAACATTATCTTTGGTCATTCAAGACCTATTATCTCCATATCAAGTCAATATCAATCAACTCCTATCTCAATATCTTTCAATCGGTTTCTATCTTGAGATCGGTTTATCTTTTGAATCAATTTCATATCTTTATCAAACACAGACTATCTTTGAACCACTGCGCTTCGCACAGTAATTCAAAGAGGGGCAAAATGTAATACCCCAAAAATGGGCTATAAGTTCATTAACCTCCTATATCATCAAATCATATGAAATCGACATCAAAGTCCTAATCTAAGGCACATCTAAACATCATCAAATCTAATTGATTATCTTAAATTTTGCATCGGAGAATATTCCTAGTAATATTCCTAATTATCTTAATTATCTTTAATTTTATAATTATTTGGCAATAAATCACATTTATCCTAAAATTTGATTAATTGAATATTTTCATATTTAATTAATTAGATTTAATATTTGCCACTTAATTATGTAATTAAATTTAATTCTATCTATTATTAATTGTATTATTTAATTTTGACAATAAATCAAAATTCCTATCTTTAATTGATTAAATTCTTATTTAATTAATTAAAGCATGTTGTCATTATTTAATAATATATTTTTTAATAAAAGTTTGAATAAATAGTTAATTAACCCATAAATTAATTATTTATTTTCAAAAATCAGTTGAGTTGAGGATAAATCACTTTATTTATTTATTTAATTCTTAATTATTATGCATATTCAAAAGAAACAGTTAAACTCCAAATCAGAAAATCAATGCAAGTTATTGACTTTTTGGAACTCAACATCCTTTTGGAGTTCAAAAAGCTGATCTAAACTCTAATTTGAGTTAAAAAGCTGTTTTTGCATGATTTTGAGAATTAACTATCTTTTATGATCAGATAACTCAAAAATCAAGATGAGTTAATTTGAGTGATTTATGGCTTTTATTCATGCACCTCCAAAGCCCTGGATTTCTATAAATTAAGGCTTTAGCTCTTCACAAATCATCTCATATTTTGCACAATCACGCTGGAGAATTGGAGACTGAGGAATCAACTTGCGAATTCAAAGCTTTGTGAGATCAATCTTATTTTTTTTGCATTCATATTACATATCATTGTTAGATTCATAGCATATCAATTTTCAATAGCATTCATAGCATATCAATTTCATTTAGCATAGATTTCATATCAGTTTTTACAATTATTATTGCATAGAAAAATCCAAAAAATAGCTTAATTGCATTTATTCCATATCCATCTTTTGCATTCAAATCCTTCATTTAGGTGTCGTCTAGGTCACTGATCTTGATTACAATCTGAGAACATTAATCTCGCACCTATTAGAAGGCAGTAAATCGCTTGGTTAGATAGCTTTCAATTTTGCATGATTTTGATTATAGCTAACCTCTAATGTTTTACTGAGTGTTGTGTCTACAGATCAGGTATAATTTTCACACACACATTTCTGGCGCCCACCATTCAAAATTATACCTGATCTGTAGACACAACACTCAGTAAAACATTAGAGGTTAGCTATAATCAAAATCATGCAAAATTGAAAGCTATCTAACCAAGCGATTTACTGCCTTCTAATAGGTGCGAGATTAATGTTCTCAGATTGTAATCAAGATCAGTGACCTAGACGA
This sequence comes from Chamaecyparis obtusa, assembly GCA_027943335.1. Lineage (NCBI taxonomy): Eukaryota > Viridiplantae > Streptophyta > Pinopsida > Cupressales > Cupressaceae > Chamaecyparis > Chamaecyparis obtusa. The sequence continues at coordinate 26,606 of BSBK01000676.1, forward strand.
CACCTAAATGAAGGATTTGAATGCAAAAGATGGATATGGAATAAATGCAATTAAGCTATTTTTTGGATTTTTCTATGCAATAATAATTGTAAAAACTGATATGAAATCTATGCTAAATGAAATTGATATGCTATGAATGCTATTGAAAATTGATATGCTATGAATCTAACAATGATATGTAATATGAATGCAAAAAAAATAAGATTGATCTCACAAAGCTTTGAATTCGCAAGTTGATTCCTCAGTCTCCAATTCTCCAGCGTGATTGTGCAAAATATGAGATGATTTGTGAAGAGCTAAAGCCTTAATTTATAGAAATCCAGGGCTTTGGAGGTGCATGAATAAAAGCCATAAATCACTCAAATTAACTCATCTTGATTTTTGAGTTATCTGATCATAAAAGATAGTTAATTCTCAAAATCATGCAAAAACAGCTTTTTAACTCAAATTAGAGTTTAGATCAGCTTTTTGAACTCCAAAAGGATGTTGAGTTCCAAAAAGTCAATAACTTGCATTGATTTTCTGATTTGGAGTTTAACTGTTTCTTTTGAATATGCATAATAATTAAGAATTAAATAAATAAATAAAGTGATTTATCCTCAACTCAACTGATTTTTGAAAATAAATAATTAATTTATGGGTTAATTAACTATTTATTCAAACTTTTATTAAAAATTATATTATTAAATAATGACAACATGCTTTAATTAATTAAATAAGAATTTAATCAATTAAAGATAGGAATTTTGATTTATTGTCAAAATTAAATAATACAATTAATAATAGATAGAATTAAATTTAATTACATAATTAAGTGGCAAATATTAAATCTAATTAATTAAATATGAAAATATTTAATTAATCAAATTTTAGGATAAATGTGATTTATTGCCAAATAATTATAAAATTAAAGATAATTAAGATAATTAGGAATATTACTAGGAATATTCTCCGATGCAAAATTTAAGATAATCAATTAGATTTGATGATGTTTAGATGTGCCTTAGATTAGGACTTTGATGTCGATTTCATATGATTTGATGATATAGGAGGTTAATGAACTTATAGCCCATTTTTGGGGTATTACATTTTGCCCCTCTTTGAATTACTATGCGAAGCGCAGTGGTTCAAAGATAGTCTGTGTTTGATAAAGATATGAAATTGATTCAAAAGATAAACCGATCTCAAGATAGAAACCGATTGAAAGATATTGAGATAGGAGTTGATTGATATTGACTTGATATGGAGATAATAGGTCTTGAATGACCAAAGATAATGTTCACTGTAGTAGCAAATGAACCTATGATTGCGAAAAAGTGTCAAAATGCCTGATTCTGAACCTTAGGATTGATAAGAAGTGAGTGACCCGTTCTAGACTCGATTGTCTTAGCAGAACTAGCAAGTATCACATCTGAATCCTTCAGTTGCCGAAGAACCAAGGAAAGAACACTATGATCTGATGGTTGCAAAAATTGATACAGTTTACAAGATTAAGAAAATATCAGATTGATATGGATCTTGATGAATCTGATATGCCCCAAGTGATGATAGATTTGCCTCAAGCGATGAGGACTTTTGATGAATCAGTAACTAGACATGATTGTTTATCTTGATCACTGATGAAAGATATTGATAGACTTGATCGATAGAATTTGATTTACAGACTTTGAATGATGTGCAATACCATGCCCCCTTCGGGATTAAAATTGAAATCTGACAAGAAAAGTCAGCGTTGATAGTTTAGAAGCATGTTAATTGATTTGAGAAGTGGTTATATACGTCTGAGAACGCATTCTGCATCGTTTGGAGGTCCTGAAGACCGAATTTGATTAGGTTTGACCATGAGTTGACCATGGTTGACCAAGTTGAAATTTTGATAGTTTGATGTAAGATAATCAGTTAAGTTGAATACTAGATTTCTGTGATGATTGAAGGTCGAATATGCAAGTAGTTAATAATATGAATGATCTCAGATTTGAATTTTGATCCCGAAAAAGGATTCTACTTGCTATTTCATTGGAGGAACCTTCGTGTGAGATTCAGCTCTTGTTAGATTTGAAGATGCGATTTGAAGAATCATTTAAGCATTGAAGTTCGTTTAATCATTGTGAGATCATGCAATGAGACATGCAAAATGAAATGCAACCTAAGACCTAGGACCTAGTCACTGATCATGTGTCGATTTGTTATCATCATTGAACTTTTTAGGTAACCGGATAAATCAATACAATGCCCACTAGCCATGAAACCATAGACATATGAATATCGATTTGTATGTGCAAGAATCAATACAACACCCACTGGTCAAACAACCATGGACATATGAATATTGATTTTAGTTGTTGAATGTCGGATTAGATATAAGCATCAAGGCACAAACGCCAGGATGACCTGAATATCATGTCCATTTTGATATAGCAATTTGTACAAGCATCAAAACATACACGTCGTGATGACCTGAGTACGCCTTGCGTTACAAACACATCAAACAGTCAAGAGATCATTCTAAATCCAATGTGAATTACCCGTAGTGACCCTTTATCGTTCACATCCTTAGGCAAGATTGCGTTCCACAGTAGGAGGAAGAACTCACTCAAAAAGACAATAGTTAGATCAAACTTCCTTGAATTTTTTTTGGGTATCAATGGTCGAGGTACGCATGGCCATCCAATTCGAGATAGAGGCTCTTACAGTCGGACACCATTTCAATCCAAAATTTCCAAAGTTGTTAGATTTTCACATACAAGCAGAAGACAAAGAAAAGATTATGCCCCCAGTCATCACTCTCTAAATCCTGTAAAGGACATCATTGAAGAGCTCGAAGGGACACAATATGCAAAAATCTCAATGCGAATCAGTAAGCATACAAGGAGATAAAAGCATGAAAAGCACAGATTGTTTTCAGTTGAGTTTTGATGTTTGATTGTTGTTGATGCAAAATCTTTTCTGGAGACGAGACTGACTGACGGACTCAACTTGAAGCTTCAAAGGACTCTGAGTGGATATGACATGTCTAAGATACATTGGAGACTATAAGATATGACATTGATTGCCCCCAAGTTTGAACATTGATAGGATACAGACACTTGAGCTGATTGGTGTACAGACCGACTTATTGAAACCAGGATATGCAGAAACAAACCGGGAGATATGTAAAAACTAAAGCAAGACTGAAAGCTGGGAAAGACCAAGATTGTGCTGATAGATGGAGCATTTTGGAACAAGTGGTGCCCGTTTGCCGAGTTTTCACCATCTTGGTAGAGATTCTATTTTTGCTACCGAGGTGCCTGTTTCCAGGTTTTCACCAAGGCACTTTTTTTTTCTTTTTTCATTTTTTTGTATTTTTCATTTTTTCAATTTTTTTGTACTTTTGATATTTTTTGATTTTTTTTGTTGTACTTTTGATTTTTTTTATTTTTTTTTATTTTTTTTTGTGAATCATCAAGGCGCCTATTGCTAGGTTTTCACCAAGATGTTCATTTTTTCAGGACTTTTTCCGATTTTTAAGATTTTTTCAGGACATTTACCAAGCACTGAATGCCTTAGGCGTAGAATTTCTTCAGATGGAGAACGTTGATTGGTTCTCGGAGATGTTCTCCTTCAGTCGTTGAGAGTTGATAGGCACCAGAGCCAAAAGTAGCAGTGATTACAAAGGGACCCAGCCAGTTGGGTTCGAACTTCCCCTTGCGTTCTCGATGTGATTGATTTTTAGGATTTTCTCTCAACACTAGATCACCAACCTGAAATTCTCTGTGTCTGACTTTCTTGTTGTAGCCTCTAGACATTCTCTTTTGATATACTCTGAGATGATCATACGCTGCTTGTCTGCGCTCATCTAGTAGTTCAAGTTCTTGTAACCTCGACACTCTGTAGTCTTCATCAGTGACAAGTCCATGCATTCTAATCCTGAGTGATGGGATTTCAACCTCAATAGGCAGTACCGCTTCAGACCCATAAACTAAAGCGAAAGGTGTAGCCCCTGTAGGCGTTCTGATACTAGTTCTGTATGCCCAGAGAGCTGGATTGATCATCAGATGCCAGTCTCTTCCTGTTTTATTCACTGTTCTGTGCAAGATCTTCAGGAGATTTTTGTTTGAAGCCTCAGCTTGTCCGTTCCCTTGAGGATAATAGATAGATGACCAATGTTGAGTAATTTTGAACTTGGCACATAAGTCATCTAGGTCCTTGTTTTTGAATTGTCCCCCGTTATCTGTGATTATAGAGTGAGGGATCCCATATCTGCAAATGATGTAATTCAGGATGAACATAGAGATCTGTTTCCCCGTTGCTTGTGTTAGAGGAACTGCTTCTACCCATTTTGTAAAATAATCTGTAGCTGTGATTATATGGGTATGTCCATTAGAAGAGTGTGGATGGATAGCACCTATGAGATCAAATGCCCATTGTTGAAAAGGCCATTGTGTAGTAAAAGGAATCAGATCTCTCCCTGGAGCATGAATCAAGTTGCCATGTACTTGACACTGTTGACAGTTTTTAGCAAATTTAATAGCTTCTTTTTCCATTTCAGGCCAATAATACCCAGCCCTAATAAGTTTTCGAGCTAACGTTAACCCGTTCGAGTGTGACCCACATATACCCTCATGGACTTCCTCTAATGCACGTTGAGACTCTTCTCGTTCTAAACATCTAAGCAGTGTACCATCTAGACCTCGTTTGTACAGATCATTACCAATGATGACATATCGGGATGCGGATCGGATAAGGTTTCATTTCTCAAAACGGTTAAAGGACTCAGGGATGATTTGGTCGTGGAGATAGGAGAACAAATTTTTGTAGCGAGATGAGTCATAACTTACAACAGTGCAGATCATGCGGGTTTCAGGGGAGTCATATGCAGGATAGGATAGGGCTTCCACCAGGAACTCGTAGCGTAGTTCATGTTCAGGCTGTTGTAAAAGAGTAGATAATGTTGCCATTGCATCAGCAGCCTTATTCTCCATTCTGGGTATTTGCTCAAATGTGATAGAGATGAAGTATTTCTTTAGATCATCGACCATTCTCTTGTAAGGAATGAGCTTTTCATCTTTGGTTTGGTACACATCATTGACCTGGTGGATGACTAGTTGTGAGTCTCCATGAATGTGCATCTCTGTAACTCTCCACTGTATTGCCATTTTCATACCATTGAGAAGTGCCTCATATTCAGCAATATTGTTTGTGCAAGGAAACTTTAATCTGAATGCTTTGGGTATCGAGTATCCTTGAGGAGTAATGAACAATATGCCTACGCCGGATCCATTCTGTGTGTAGGAGCCATCAAAGAATAATCGCCATGCTCTAGAAGAGAGGTGCATGATAGAGGAATCGGGAAATTCCATTTGCATGGGTGTATCATCAAACAGTGGTGCTTCAGCTAATTGATCAGCAATGACCTGTCCTTTGATAGCTTTTCTTTCAACATATTCAATGTCAAATTCGCTCAAGAGCATGACCCATTTAGCTAGTCTACCTGTGAGGGCAGCTTTGCTTAGGAGATATTTCAGTGGATCAATTTTAGCTACCAAATGAGTAGTATGAGCTAACATGTAGTGTCTCAATTTCTGTGATGCAAAGATCACAGTGAGACAGGCCTTCTCTATCATTGAGTAGTTCTTCTCATAGGCCACTAAAGTTCGGCTGATATAGTAGATGGCTCTTTCTTTCTTGTTCTCATCATGCTGTGCTAGCAATGCCCCTAGTGATGTATCTGTTGCGGAGACATATAATATTAATGGCTTCCCATGAATAGGAGGCATCAATATAGGTGGATTTGATAGATACTTCTTGATATGTTTAAAGTTGTTCTCACATTCTTCATTCCATGCAAAGGTCACACCTTTATGTAATGTTTTTGTAAAAGGCTGTGAGATGTCCGCTAGCTGTGATATGAATCTTCTGATAGATTGAACTCTGCCTTGCAACGTCCTCATTTGACTAATATTTGTGGGAGGTTGCATCTCTATTATAGCCTTGACCTTAGCTGGATCAACTTCAATGCCTTTCTTGGAGATGATGTATCCTAGGAGCTTTCCAGAAGTGACTCCAAAAGCACACTTTTTAGGATTTAGTCGAAGACTAAATTTTTCCATTCTGTCGAGGATCATGCTCAAGTCTGTTAGATGTTCAGTTCTAATCATGGATTTTGCCAAGGTATCATCTACATAATCCTCCATTGTTCTATGCATCATATCATGAAAAATAGATGTCATTGCTCTTTGATATGTAGCTCCAGCATTTTTGAGTCCGAATGGCATAACATTCCAACAGAAAGTTCCCCATGCACATGTGAAAGCTGTTTTCTCTTGATCTTCTGGAGCAATTTTGATTTGGTTGTATCCAGAAAAGCCATCCATTAAGGAATACATTTCATAGCCCGCAGTCATGTCCACTATCATATCAATGTTAGGTAGTGGAAAGTCATCCTTAGGGCATGCTCTGTTCACATCTCTAAAGTCCATGCACACTCTGATTGAACCATCTGGTTTTGAAACAGGTACAATGTTGGAAATCCACTCAGCATAGTCCATGACACGGATGAATCCAGCTTTTAGGAGTTTTTCTAGTTCTGCTTTGACTAAGAGTGCAACATGAGGATGCATCTTTCTCAATTTTTGTTTGATTGGTTTTACTCCGGGAGCAATGGATAGATGGTGCATAATGAGATTGGGATCCAATCCTGGCATATCTGAATATTTCCATGCAAAGTTGATCTTTTTCTCTGATAAGAAGGTAGTGAAGTTTTGTTTCTCTTCGTCTGATAGAGATTGTGCTACATGTACCAATTGTGGTTCCTCTGTTGTACCCAAATTAATGGATTGAGTTGGCTCAATCAGAACTGGAGATCTATCCTGTAAATGACTTGGAAGGACATCAAATATCTCATCCTTAGGTGCCTCAAAGAGGTTTTCACCTTCAGATACGTCTTTTCTTTTTACTTTTGTCGGTTCTGAGACTGCCACAAAGTGGTTTTCACCCTCAGAACTCTTTTTCTTTTTCCTTTTACTCTTGTTTTTCTGACTAAGATATTTGATGTCCGACTCGGTCATGCTGACACTCGGTTCACTGATGGAAGTACTCATAGGCTCAACTGCATTGAGGTAGCAGGCAAGGGCATAGTCATTTGGGAAGGTATACATACCATGGTTTGGGTTGGTGGAAGTTTGGTCGATAAGATCAGGGCGTTGGATAGTCAAAGTGGGAAAGGCTTGGGATATGGTGTTCACGGATGTGGATATGTCATCATTGGTCCTAACCTGATGCTCAAGTTCAAAGGTGATATTACAGCTCAGAATGTTCAATTCGTGAATAGGCTCAACATCATCATAGGAGTCCTCTTCAGCCATAGGTGGATCAGACACGTTAAGTTCATTGTTTCGCTCTAGACCTACATTGGGTTGAGAGACATATTGGTGAATAACATCAATAAATTTCTCTGTTATAAGCTCATCTTCTTCTGGAATGGCACCCCATTCATAATCATTTGACTCATCTTCTGATTCAGAATCTCTAGGAAATCTTAGAAAGTGCGTGAAATCAGGATGAATACCCCAAGAAGGATTACCCTCAGTCTCTGACTTGAATTCATATTCATGGGAATCAGTGTCAGAATAACTACCCCCTGCTTCTCGATCAGTTTGATTGCCTTCGAGATTGGTTGGTTCTTGTGGTACAACCATCTCTTGCACTACAGTAGGTTCTTGTGTTTCTACTACATTAATTCTTCTGATAGGATCATCTGTATCATCAAGAAGATCTTTGATCTCTTTAGGGAATTTTTCATAGGGGATAAGCTCAGAGCTATCTGAATCATCATCAGAGGGTTCTGTTTCTTCTTTCTTAAGAAGGGGTTCTCCTGGTGCAATTTGTTCTATGACATGAGAACAACCACCTTTGAGATGATAGGGTTTCTTCTTAAACCCTATGCCACCATTATCTTTTTTGGCTCGACCAATATGTGAAATGGGGGTCACAAGACCCTTTCCCCTAATTCCTAGAGGTCCTTGACCAGAATATCCCATCTTGGCTATCAACTTGTTTCCTGGACCATATGAATTAGAAGGGACTGTAGGTGCTATAGATTCACTAGGTTGAACAATTTTAGATTCAGAATCCTCTTTATATAGCCATGCCAGCACAGCTTCATCCTCTTCAAATTCTTGTTTAGATACTTGCTCCACCACAAAATGTCTTTTGTATGCTTCCATAGGTTCCTTAGGTTCTGATTTAGACTGCTTCAAGGATTGGCCATATGACTTAGGTGAGATTGGGAGAGATGTCAGAGACAAGACTGGCTCTATAGTGTATTCTCCCATCCCATTTTCTTTGATATTGATCTCTTTAGCAATGTCATCCATCTTAGATGTGGAAGCCACATTTTGTTGCTTGATGGAAGATTCTCTGTTATTGGGAACAAGTTTATCGGCACTTTCCTTCAATGTATTGCAAGTTGTACTCAGATCAGCTGGGATAGTAACCTCCACTCCTTCATAGGGAAATTTCAAGCATTGATGGTATGTTGAAGGAATAGCCTGCATTTCATGTATCCAGGGTCTCCCTAGAAGGATATTGTAAGCCAATGGTAGATCGAGCACCTGACATGTGGTATCTTTGATGACTGGACCCACCCGGATGGGCAAGACAATGGTGCCTTTAGAAGCTCTTTCTTGTTCATCATAGGCTTTTATGGTGATCTTCTTTCGAGGATCAATAGCCATCTCTGAGAATCCCAACTGTGTGATTAAGTTGTAAGAACAAATGTTGAGGCCTGCGCCCCCATCTATCAACACACGTTTGACTCGACGGTTCTGGATCAAGACTTCTATGTGCAAGGGCTGATTATGTGGGTGACTTAGGGAGTTGTCATCCTCTTCTGAAAAGGAGATATATTGCGGAGATGTTAGATGACCAACCATAGTTTGGAACCTGTCTAGATCTAGATCATCAGGAACATTAGAGCTGAGCAAAGCTTTGTCTAGGATATCTCGGTGAGCTGGAGAGATTCGAAGTAACTCAAACATAGAGATTTTGGCATTGGTATGCTGGAGTTGTTGTACGATGCTGTAAGATGTAGGTCTGGTATCCTTTGGATTGGGAGATTTCGAGGCAACCTTCTGTTTAGAAGCAGATGTGAGATTGAAAGGTATCTTAGGGACATCAAATGAATTTGGTGTTTGTCCTTTCAGATGCGTCTAAGCTTGTGATCTGGTAACTGCATTAGCTGAGGAATGATTTCTATCTCTTCGTACAATCATGATGACATTACAGCTCTCAGAGAGGCATGGTTCCACCATATTGATGACAACATCGTTTCCAGGGTAGGCATAGTTGACTTTTGCCCCCATGTTAGGCTGAGAAGTGGAAACTCCCTTCCCATGTTGTGGAAAAGGTTCTGTAAATGCTGTGTGATCATTATTGCTGGTAGGATTATCGATTGTGATGTCCCCTTGATCTATCAAGTCTTGAATGGTATGCTTCAAATGGAAGCATCCATTAGTTCTGTGGCCTTTAGTTCGATGGAAAGCACAAAATTCATTATCTTTCCACCAACATGGTTTTGGATCCGGATCAGGTTTTCGGATTGGTGGTAAAGAGATCATGTTATCAGCTATCAGGGTCCTCAGAGCAGATTCCAAAGATTCTCCCAGGGGAGTAAACTTTCGTTTATTATCCCATCGTTTGAATGGCTTCTTTGGAGATGGTTCAGTAGATTTTTGCTCTGAAGCTTCAATGGCTTTGGTGGCAAGGGTGAGATTGTAGGCCGGTGCCTTTGATGGGGTGTGGATAGTGTCAACAACACCGTCAGAGACGATACCTTTGTTTCTATTCCAGGTCTTGTTTTTATCTTTTGAGCTAGATCCCGATTCAGACTTGTCCTTTTGAAGTGTGATTTCTCCTTTCTTGACAAGTACTTTCTCAATCTTGATTGCATTATCCACCATTTTATCAAAAGATACATGATCTTGCATTTGCAATGGATAGTTGAGCTCTGGAACAAGGTTATTGATAAAGATTTCAAGTTTCTCCATTTCGGGAATTGGTCTAGCATATAAAGAAAACTTCTTTCGCCACCTCTTGAGGAAAGTTAGGAATGATTCCCCTGGATATTGCTTGAGGTTACAGATATCGATCATGGTAATCGGATGTTGAATATTGTAGGAATATTGTTGATAAAACAATTTAATCAATTCCTCAAAAGTTTTGATTGTAGAAGGTAATCTTGAAAACCACTGAATGGATGCTCCTCCCAAGGATCTAGGAAAAAGACGCATTAGATAAGTCGGTTCATGCATGAATTCCATGGATTGTGTACAGAACTCTCTGACATGATCTTGAGGATCAGAGTGTCCGTCATATTTGTCATACTTTGGTATCTCCACTCTTTTTGGGAATGGAGGCATATACAAGTCTTTGTCAAAAGGGAAAGGACAAAGGGCCTCCATGGAGAATTCCTTGGGTTCCTTCTCTTTCTCAATTTTATTCATTTTGACCTGCATAGCGTGCAGCTGGTTCATTATGGCCGTCATCGGAGTTTCTTCCTCATGTGTGATGATATCTTCGACATTGAAGTGAGGAGGAAGTTTAGCTCCTTCTTGGGCTAATTGCAAAAAGTATGCCTCTCTATCCATTTTCAAGAAATGCCTCATCATTCTTTTGAATTCATTGTCATTCTGACACCGATGGATTTCAGAGGGTGTAGGGTCTTGGTCGGCATTATGTTGAGAGTGGTGTCCCTGGGATCCTCCTCCTAGAGAACCATGGTTTGTCCCTGCTTGAGACATGGTAGGAGTTTTTGGGCTCCCTGGAATAGATTGAGGAAGAGTTTGTTGATTACCTCTGTGAGTTGATAGAGGAGGTCTGTAACCAATTTTCAATCGAAAGTTACCGAGACCGTCGTCTTCGTAGATACCTGACTTGATGAGTTGTTCAAGAGTTGGACCCGGGGTATTGGTCAAAAGTAAGTTTTGAGATGTTTCTTCTGATTTCTTGTGTGAAGAAGCTCTGGTCTCCACCATTAACTTTGAATGAAACAGAAGAAAAGGATGAAGACAACTGAAGAACAATTTGATTCGAGAAAATTGGATGACGCAACCTTGTCAAGATTATGATAGTTTTGAAAATCTGATGAGATGTGGGTGAAGGAAACTGTGCCCTGGATGCATGGGATAGATCGCCCAAAAGATAGCGGACACGAGTTCTCAACACTTAGTTTGTTTTTGAAGATTGATTGATTAAAGATTGATAGTTATGACAAGGTTTTGACACGAGATAAAAAGGACTCAAATTGATCAAACAGAAGACTAGATCGGATTCAAAAGATCAAACTCAGAAAATGGTAGAATGCTCAATAGCTACTGCTCTGTTCCTGACACAATGATATTTTTGACAGATTTTGGAACTAGGCTGGAAACATTGGATATCTTGCAATTTGACAATTTCTGACAACTTTCTCAAATTTTTCCAAACGACACTCTGCAGACTCGTACGACACTGGGTAGTCTATGAAATGACAGTTGCTAAACTCAAACGACAGTTGGGTAATACTGAAATGACACTTGACAAAACTCGTACGACTTTTGACTTCTTGAAATGACTTTTGACTCCAGAAAAGATTTTACGTCAATTTTTGCAAAATGTAAGGTTTTCAGTTTTGGATTGTTTGCAAATTGTACTGTCCAGATTTTGAAGGTTATACCAGATTTGATTGTTTTTAATAGCCAAGTAGATAAATAAGCATGCAGAACAGCAAGCAAGTGATTCCAAGCATGTCTGAAAACAATGAACAAGGGCAAAAGCAACCTTGCACATGAACAATCAAGTGACCAAATTGTGCTAATCCCTGAGAGTACTAATTGTGTATGTTCTGAAAAAGTTTTGCAATAACACACATATACCTGAGAATGAAAAAATGGCCTCTCTAAGGTTTTTAGTAATGGTTTGACTCTGCAACTTTTATGATTCAAAGGGGTGAACTCCAATCCCGGCGCACCAGGGTTTTGACACAGTCTGAGAACTTAATCTTCAAGAGCTGCTAGGGAGATCTGACAACCCAACAATGAACCATACCCGTGGAGATTTCTTCCACAAGGACATTTATATAGCGGCTGTCACTACCACGGCGAAAATGGCTATGACCGCTTGAGGTTCCGTCAACGCAGTTTGCCCTGTGAAGGGATTGTCCGCTACGGTTAACCCTCTCTAAAGATGACTCACAGAGTTATACCACAAGGGGACTTGGCTCCAGATTCAAGGTTTTGACACCTCTTCACTTTTAACCCAAACAAAGCAAGCAGATTAATCCGACACGCTAAGACAAAGTTTTGTTCCACCAAGGTCTGTGATATCAACTCCACGTGATCTATCAACCTCTCCGGGGAGAGAATGTATCAATCAATAAGAGAAGATGCACTAACCAATTTTGATTCACCAAAGCTTGTGATATCAACCCTACGTGATCTATCAACCTCTCCGGAGAGAGAATGTGTCGATCAATAAGAGAAGATGCACTAACCAAGTTGAATGTGAAACGCACTAAGTATCCTCCCTACCTACAAGGATTCTTTCATCAAGAAGGATTTCGCTGGGAATCCAATCTTTCAAGAATCACGAATAGTGTTCATAGGGCCTAATTACTATGTGAGCACAGATATATGTTCTGAAAGTAAATCTACCAAAAGCATTCAAAAAGTAGAAAGAGGAACACTTAACGCTTAAAGAAAATATGAGATGAGTCCACAAGGTGGAACACTTAACACCTCACACAAGCTAAAAATGAGTCCCCAACTTAGAAAACAAGTGAGTTCCTAAAAGCACAAAAGGGTTGCCAAGTGGAACATTTAACGCTTCTGTCCTGTTGACCCCTCCCCTTTATGGCGCTGAGATTGCAACCACGGGGCGGAAATGAGGGGCCGGCGGATTAGCGAGTCCAATAACCCAAGATAGCAATCAAGATCAATCACAAGTATTCTAAGACTACTTAATGAATCCTTAAGGGTTCACAACCTAGTATCAATTATGCAAGTGTGTAGAAATAGATCAAAAGCATGAAAAGATGCACACAAGCTTGACACATAAGAGATTTATTTTAAGTCCCAAATCAAAATATTATTAGATGAAGGAGAATACCTGGGATCCTTGCAACGCACTTAGTAGATTTTGCTTGATTTTTAGCAATTTTTGTTGAGCTTTTCCATGCAAGCAAGTGACGAACTCTCCAACAAGCAAACAAGCAAACAAGATATGCAAAATATATTCAACTTATGAAAACCATAGGGTTAGCTCTAAAAATCAATTATTATCAGTAATAATAACCAGCAATCAACCCAAATGACAACTCATATCATTCATTGAACCATGTAAAAAAAATAAGTGCATACCCATCACAAAACTTTATTTTTTTTTTTTTGCATTTGACCTAGTCAACAAGATCTAATTTTTTTGATATGATTTTGGCCACAAAAATAGAAATTCAGAATAGAGACCCCTGCTAAAAAACAGAGAACTTTCCAAAAATGCAAAAATTTTAGAAAAACCTCTTCATTTGTGCCCTAGAGACCCATTTTATCAAAACAGACCAATTTTTGTAAATTGACTATTTGAGCTATGATATCATGTCCAAATTTAAAACACAAAGAATGGACCCCCTATAGAATTTAAAGAGATTTCCGAAAATATAAAAATTTTCGAAAAATATGCTGATTTGCGTCAGATATTAATTTTTTCCGGAATTTCAAGAAAAAATTATTAAAAATTCAAAACATCTCAGAAAATTCTAAATTTTTTACTGTAGCTTTCATGACATGTCACCAACCTGCAAAAAAAATTTCAGATCAAAATTCCAAGCCGTTTGGGAGATAAAATTAAATCTTTGAAAATTTGGGGTTTTAGCTCCCAAAAAAATCAAAACCAGCATGCAAAGGTGGGTTGCCCCACGGTGGGCGCCAGAAATGTGTGTGTGAAAATTATACCTGATCTGTAGACACAACACTCAGTAAAACATTAGAGGTTAGCTATAATCAAAATCATGCAAAATTGAAAGCTATCTAACCAAGCGATTTACTGCCTTCTAATAGGTGCGAGATTAATGTTCTCAGATTGTAATCAAGATCAGTGACCTAGACGACACCTAAATGAAGGATTTGAATGCAAAAGATGGATATGGAATAAATGCAATTAAGCTATTTTTTGGATTTTTCTATGCAATAATAATTGTAAAAACTGATATGAAATCTATGCTAAATGAAATTGATATGCTATGAATGCTATTGAAAATTGATATGCTATGAATCTAACAATGATATGTAATATGAATGCAAAAAAAATAAGATTGATCTCACAAAGCTTTGAATTCGCAAGTTGATTCCTCAGTCTCCAATTCTCCAGCGTGATTGTGCAAAATATGAGATGATTTGTGAAGAGCTAAAGCCTTAATTTATAGAAATCCAGGGCTTTGGAGGTGCATGAATAAAAGCCATAAATCACTCAAATTAACTCATCTTGATTTTTGAGTTATCTGATCATAAAAGATAGTTAATTCTCAAAATCATGCAAAAACAGCTTTTTAACTCAAATTAGAGTTTAGATCAGCTTTTTGAACTCCAAAAGGATGTTGAGTTCCAAAAAGTCAATAACTTGCATTGATTTTCTGATTTGGAGTTTAACTGTTTCTTTTGAATATGCATAATAATTAAGAATTAAATAAATAAATAAAGTGATTTATCCTCAACTCAACTGATTTTTGAAAATAAATAATTAATTTATGGGTTAATTAACTATTTATTCAAACTTTTATTAAAAATTATATTATTAAATAATGACAACATGCTTTAATTAATTAAATAAGAATTTAATCAATTAAAGATAGGAATTTTGATTTATTGTCAAAATTAAATAATACAATTAATAATAGATAGAATTAAATTTAATTACATAATTAAGTGGCAAATATTAAATCTAATTAATTAAATATGAAAATATTCAATTAATCAAATTTTAGGATAAATGTGATTTATTGCCAAATAATTATAAAATTAAAGATAATTAAGATAATTAGGAATATTACTAGGAATATTCTCCGATGCAAAATTTAAGATAATCAATTAGATTTGATGATGTTTAGATGTGTCTTAGATTAGGACTTTGATGTCGATTTCATATGATTTGATGATATAGGAGGTTAATGAACTTATAGCCCATTTTTGGGGTATTACAGGTGTGTCACTCTTTGTGGAAGAGACATCATAAGAACTATTATGTTGCTCTTTATGGTATGTCTTCTGAAGAGAAGTAAGATTCTTTGAAAAAGTAGAAGAAGAATGAGATCTTGAAGAAGAGGAAAATGAAGAACTAGTGGAAGAAGAAGACTTGGATGATGAGGAATTTGAATGATGTTTAGAAGAGTCATGATAAGATTTGGAAGATGAAGATTATGAATAGTGTTTAGAAGAATCATGATAAAACTTAGAAGATGAAGAATGAGAATGATGTCTGGAAGAGTCATGATAAGACTTGGAAGGTGAAGAAGAATGAAAAGATTTAGATGATGAAGAATGTTTGGAAGAAGAAGATCGTGATATGATCATGTTTATGATTCTAGCAAAGGCATCTGATTTAATCATCTTTTCTTTTATTTTTGCCATAAGTTTATCACCCATGAGATATTTGGAAGGACTATTAGAGGAATAAAGATACTCTTCAAATTGAGCAATGAGTTCAAGATCATCTATTCTCAAGAGAGGTTCCTTAACAAGATAGTTGAAATTCATGGTTATAGAAGAGGAGGAATCAAGCATAGAAGAAAAGAATAGATGAATAGAAGAAGGTAGACTAGATAGTAAGAGGAAAACAATCAAGAAGAAGAAGAAGAATTTCCCATGGGAATAGAAGAATTTAGAAGAACATGAGAAATGGAGAAGGAAGAAGAAGACTAAGAGTCATCTTGTGCAATTGATATCATAACATTCATTGAGATGTTGAGCAACATGACAACACCTAGGATCTGAGATCTAGACTGACCAAGGAAGACCAAGCTTCTAAGGAGAACCCACTACAGCAGGATGAAACTCAGTTTCAATATTTCAATTAGATCTTTCAAAAAATTTCACAATGATAATCAAGCACATAGAACAACAACCAGGGAATTCAAGCAAATAGTCTTCAAGCAATGGGCAAGGGACAAAGGAACCTTGCGCATGAACAAGTATAGAGACTTAGTATTTCTACTCCTTAAAGGTTCTACTTGTGTATGTTCTTGAAAATGTTTTAGTAGGCACATAAAACACAACAACACCTTAACAAGCTGTCTATAAAGATATACGTGGATTTCTAAAATGAGTCTTCGATATACACAAGGTACGTGAGGCCCAAATCCATAGATGAGAAGAATCCAAAATCACACAGACGGGGGGGGACGGTAACCCAAATCTCCTCCTTCACTTCTCAAAGGTATAAATTTCTTTGAGGCTTAGCCAAGAGTGATATCAAACTCAATTCTCAAGAGAGGTGTCTTTGGATTCACCTCCTGATATTTATACTCCACCGGAACACAGGAGTTAAGGTCGTCCCTTGAGGTGGTGTGTCCCCAAGAAGACCTTCTAGAAATAAAAACTAAGTAATTCACTTTCAAAATTATTTAGAGCACTAAAGGTGGAACACTTAACTTTTCAAGTAAATGTGAAGTGAGTCCAAAAGTGGAACATTTAACCCTTTAAGATAATGTGAAGCAAGTCCAAAAGTGAAACATTTAACCCTTCAAGAGAATGTGAAGTGAGTCCAAAAAAGTGAAACACTTAACCCTTCACACAAACTCAAAGTGAGTCCAAAAGTGGAACATTTAACTCTTCACATCAACTCAAAATGAGTCCACACCTTAGAAAACAAGTGAGTTCCAAAAAGCACAAAAGGGTTGCCTAGTGGAGCAATTAACGCTTCTTTCCTATAGACCCCTCCCCTTTAATGTGGCACTGATCTTCCAACCACGGGGCGGAAATGAGGGGCTGAAAGATTAGCGAGTCCAATAACCCAAGATAGCAATCTAGATCAATCACAAGTAATCTAAAGTTGCTTATCAATACTACTCACAAATGACAAAGGGTTGAATCAATGGAATATTTAACTTTCCAAGTAAACATAGAGTGAGTCCACAAAGTGGTGCATTTAACTCCCTATGTAAACAAGAAATGAATCCATGCCCTCAATCACTCAATGAGATATTTGATATTGGAACCAAGAATTACTTAAGGTTTAAACACAAGCATTCACTTACACAAACTTGTA
This sequence comes from Chamaecyparis obtusa, assembly GCA_027943335.1. NCBI lineage: Eukaryota > Viridiplantae > Streptophyta > Pinopsida > Cupressales > Cupressaceae > Chamaecyparis > Chamaecyparis obtusa. Next base: position 43,877 of record BSBK01000676.1, read on the forward strand.
TGAAAGCAAATCTATGTTCATTCATTTCCCATTAAGAGCATCAATTGAAATGTGTTCTATGAAAGCATATAAACACTCAAGCCAAACACGTGAGAGGTTCAATTTTAATCCCAAAATCCAAATGTTTTAGAGATGGAATAAAGTACCTCAAGTCCAACGCTTTGTTTTAAATATTTTCCATGAAAGCAAGAGCACCTTCAAATGAACAAGACAAGAAAACAAGCAAACAAGATATACAATGTATATCCAACTTATGCAAACCCTAGGGTTAGATCTGAAAATCAATTATTAGGAGCAATGATAACCAGCAAATAATCTAAATGATAACTCATATCATGCAATGAACAATGAAAAACAAGTGCATACCCATCACAAAATTTTATTTTTTTTGCATTTGACCTAGTCAACAAGATCTGATTTTTACAACATGAATTCAGACCCTAAATCCAAAATGCAAAAAAGAGACCTCTGCAAAAAATAGAGAGCTTTTCAAAAATGTAAAAATTTCAAAAAAATCTCTTCATTTATGCCCTAGACACCCATTTTACCCAAATAGACCAATTTTTATAAATTGACCAAATGAGCTATGATATGATTTTTAAATTAAAAACACAGTGAATGGACCCCCTATATAATTCCAAGACCTTTTTAGAAATGTAAAAAATTTTGAAAAATGCACTGATTTACGCCAAAAATTGATTTTTTATGAAAAATCAAGAAAAAATCATAAAAAATATAAATTACCTCCGAAAATTCTAAATTTTTTTTTTGAGCTTCTCTAATATGTCATCAACCAACAAAACAATTTTTAGACTAAAATACCAAGCTATTTGGGAGATATGATCAAATCTTTCAAATCTAGGGTTTTTCATCTCCAAACAAATCTGCACAAGGGTTAGCTCCAAAAATAATCAAAACCAGCATCCAAGAGGTTGGTTGCCCCATGGTGGGTGCCAAAAATGTGTGCTAAAATATTGTCACACTTCTATGAATCCTTACATACAAGAAAACTCAAGAATGAGTTCTCACAAATCGATCCATAGCTCTTTATGCATGGAGTTGCAAGATTTATAAAATTGCTCTCAGCTAGAGCTATAAACTCATGACCTTGCTAGTCAACCACACAATGAGAGATTCCAAATGAATGCAATTCTATGAAAATCTATATGAGAATGCAAATTAATCTTATGAGAATGAAGATGCAGTTAAGCTATGAAAATGGAAATGAAAGAGTTACAAACCCTCTAATTAAACTATGTGAGATTAATCTAAAACATGAAAGGAAATGATACCATAATAATGAAACTATGATGCAAACTAGGATGTGATGTAGATGTAAGATAAATGCCAATGATGCTCCAAATCTTCAAAACTTGATGCAAGAATATCTCCAAAAGCTTCAAGATGACTTAGAAAACTTGTAGCATAACAATAGCATAAAATTCAAGTATGTATGGTGTGTGCAAATGAGGAAGACATCTCTTCTTTTATAGGAGGTGAAAAATCAATGGACCATGGAGATTAAGAGGCAAAAGATTTAATCAACGGTGGAGAAAAAAAGAAGCTTGATCCTTGTGCACAAATATCCTCCAATAAGAAAATTAGAAGCATTTACTTTATGTTGAGCATTTAATTTATGTCCATGTGAGGAAAAAGTACTTTTATTTTTTATTTTATTTTTCTTTATAAATAAGAATTAAATACTTTATTTGTGCAACAAGGATAAGAAGAAAAGTGGGGATTTTTTATTTAAATAAAAGGGGAGGAAATTCTTTTTAATTAAATAAAGGCTTAGGATAAAGTGATTTTATTATTTAATTAAAAGAAATTTTTAATTTATTAAAAGGAGCATGTTCTCTTAATTAAATAAGATTTTTATTTTTTTATTTTTTAAATTAAATAAGACTCAAACCTTAAGAAATATTGAATTGATTATGATTTGATCAAGGAAATTGATATATTTGAAAAATGTTAATTTTTGAAAATATTGATTCAAAGATTTGATAAATTGCAGAAATGGGGCCCAAAGTCTAGGCAACCATTTTAGGGTGCATACACGTACCAGGAAGAAGATGGAGTGTGTTGAGGGAAGATAAGAGATAGGGAAATGATATGATGGTCTCCTTAAATTCCCTTTAATTTGGTCAGCCTTCAAGGACCAATGATATTATGACATTGTTTTCATTAATATTTTTTTTTTTCTTTGAATTTTTTTTTTTGCAAGGCATGGCGTGGGTCCCACATTGCGTTGGAAAGGTAAGAGTTGCATTAAATTTGAATATGTATTTGTTCATTTTAAAATACAAGTTGGTAGAAAATATTATTAAATAATGATTGTGTTTTTTGAATGTATGAGAATTCTTTTCCTCATACATTTTCCAGAGAGCTGGAAATATGTATTTGGTTTCATGACTTAGTTTTATTTTGTGTTGTTTCTCCTCCAAGACTTGGTTTATTTTTCTATCCCATGCAATTGATGATTTATTTCCAAATTTGATTGTCAAGATGATACACTAATTCTTTCAATTTTTAGAATAATTATGTGATCTATTAAATAGATAATGTGGAAAACATTGGATCAAAACATAACCAAGCTCCATTGCGATATGAGATAACAAGTTCTTTTCTATTCCAAATTGAATTCACTAATGGTTGAGTTTGAGAGGGATTGTATGTTTGTGATAATAAAATTCCACATTGTAAACTAAATTCTCACTGATCTATTGCTTTAGTCTTCATTTTGAGGAGATAAATCTTTTCTCTCATTTGTTGGAAAACTAAAAACTAAATTGGATCATGATAAGGGAATTTAAAACCTACCTGGTTCACAAATAGGTTGATGAAGCCAACCTCTCAACTGTTGTCCAAATTTGCTCCCACAAGCTCAATCCCTTCTCTTTTTGCTCTCTTCTCCTTCTCCAAGCCTTCTCTTCTTTCTCTATTTTCTTCTCTAAACTTTCATATCCAAAAGTCATGACAAGTCTCTCCAATTCCCCCAAATTTTGCATATGCAATAGAATAATAATGACCCCTTTCTCTCTCATTTCCTTCCCATACCTATTAATTGCACTTCCTCCTACTCCTAAAGTGACATGAAAATTCATTTTATTACCTTTCTATTTCTTTTTTTTATTATTATTTAAATTAGAATATGTCAATCTCAAAGTTTTTAAATTATACAATAAATGGTATCTATATACAAATAAATGATATATATATCTAATTATATTTTATCATACTAATAACAATACACTTACTAATACGTATCATAACATAGTAAATATTGCTAACAGAAAATAAACATCAATCACAGAAACTTGATACGACACAAGCAAGGAATAATCCTAGGATCAATATCATGTTCAATAGGGAAAGTGTATCGAATTCGTTTGGCCAGAATAGATTCGAATCGGGTAAGTCAACTGAGATTCCGTCTATTCCTCTAGGACAATTAGGTTGGGCTAGGGAATTGGCCTAAGTGCTAACTCCCCTTCTCCGCCATTGAGACATAATGAGGGCACGCTCATCCTGTCAAACCAAGGAAGTCGATGCTCGGTACCTATAACCTGCATAAAAACCACTGCATGTACATGTGCATATATAAATATAATAACAGATAATGGTAGGGATGGCTAGGACGTGTGGACCCAACTCAATGCAGGTAACTACACCTCCTCTACCATATAGGCACGTCAAATAGAAAAGAAAGCATACATAGTAATAAACACGATACCATACACATGCAGGTATGGGGTAAGTACCATATACAAATAATCAACTAAATTACATCAATTACTACATGCATTGAAACATCATATAAAATCCATAATTACTAAAATTAACCATCACATAATGTTTTGTTCCAGTTCCAACATGATAATTAACATCTAAAGTATAGTCATCAAATAACACACCACAATATAAATATAACATATGAAATATGTCTTATCTAATCAACTAAAATAAAATAGTATCAAACTAAACATAGTCTCAACAGTAATAAGTTGCGAGGGGTATTACATCCTCCCCCCCTAGGACTAGGCTTACTCCTAGAAGCCTGGAAACAGATAAGGATAGGCATCCCGCAATTGAGATGCATCCTCCCAAGTAGTTGTGGTCTCATCATTTGGGTCCCATTGGACCCTGGCCTGAGGAATTATATGGCCTCTGAGTGTGATATCCCGAAGCTCCAGAATGCGCACGAGCTCCAAAGCCAGCTGCTCATCCTCGACCTGTAGTGCATTCCAATCAAGGACATGGGTCACATTTGGAATATATTTCCTAAGAACAAAAACATGGAATACATCATGTATGCGAGATAGGCTAGGTGGCAATGCAAGACAGTAAGCAACTAGACCTATCCTCTCCAAAATCTCAAATGGTCCAACAAATCAAGGCACCAATTTAGAACCCTTTCCATAATGGATTGGACTCTTCCTTGGATGCACTCTCAAGAACACCTTATCTCCAACTAAAAATTGAATATCTATCCTATGGGCATCTGCATATTTCTTTTGTCTATCCTGTGCTGTAATCAAATGCTCCCGAATGCACTCTACCTATTGCTCCATATCACGAAGCATCTCTAGTCCCAAAAGAATCCTGTCATCTATCCTATCCCAACTAAGGGGTGTATGACAAGGACATCCATACAATGCCTAAAATGGTGACATGCCAATGGAACTGTGGTATCCATTATTATATGCAAACTCCACCAGGTAAAGATAATCCTCCCAATGTGTCTACCTGTCCATGACATACATCCTCAACATATCCTCTAGGACCTGATTCACATGCTCTCTCTACCCATCTGTCTGAGGGTGATAGGCTATGCTAAAGTTCAACTAAGCACCCAAATCACGCTGCAAAGAAGTCCAAAATGTAGAAGTAAATACTGGATCCCTATCAAAAATAATCTTTCGAGGAATACTGTGCAATCTCACTATGTCCTGCATAAAGACTCTAGCTATCGATGAAGTTGTGTAAGAGGATCTCATGGGAGAAAAATGAGCTACCTTAGTCAACCGATCAATAGTGACCATGATAGCATCATGTCTATGGGGTGTCAAAGGCAAACCCATGATAAAATCCATCGATATAACATCCCATTTCCATGAGGGAATACTGTGTGACTATAAGAGTCCTGCTGGATGCTGATGTTCTGCCTTAACCCTCTGACACTCTAAGCACCTAGCAACAAAATCAGCAATATCCCTCTTCATTCCTAACCAATGATATAGCTGTCGAAGATCTACGTGCAGCTTCTTGACACCAGGATGTGCTGAGTAAGGTGCACAATGAGCCTCAGATAAGATCAATGAACGAAGATCATCCAATGGTGGTACATAGCTCCGGCTCGCATGACGCAACAAACCATCAGACTCCAACACATACCCCTCCAATCTACCTACTAGAGGTCTCCCAGACTCAATCTCTACCTTCACCTCCTGATAAAAAGTATCTTGAGAAAGTGCCTGCAAAATCCTACTCCTCAAATCAACACCAAGTGTAGCCACAGCTGCAACTCACCTCTTCCTACTTAGAGCATCGGCTACCACGTTCTCTTTCCCCTGGATATACTTAACATTAAAATCATACTCACAAAGGAACTCCATCCATCTCCTCTATCTAGCATTTAGATTAGGCTAAGTGAAAATGTACTGTAGACTGTGATGATCAGTATGAAGCTCAAATCGGTGTCCTAATAAAAAGTGTCTCCATCAGACCAAAGCATGGACTACCACTGCTAGCTCAAGATCATGCGTGGGATAGTTCAACTCATGATCCTTGAGCTTGCGAGACTCATAAGTAATCACTCGTCCTCCTTGCATGATGACTGCTCCAATACCCTCCAACGAAGCATCTATACAAACCACAAAATCACCTATGGGATCAGGTACTGAAAGAATAGGTGCACTAGTCAACTTATGCTTGAGGGTTCTGAATGCCTCTTCACACTTCTCAGACCAAAATAACTTCTTGCCCTTTCTTTGCAATGAGGTGATGGGATAAGAAACTCTAGAGAAGTTCTCTACGAACTTACGATAATATCCTGCCAAACCCATAAAATTGTGAACCTCTGACACATTTGTAGGTGCCGGCTAATCAACTATAGCCTGAATCTTTGTGGGATCCACTGAAATACCATCACTCGAGATCACGTGGCCCAAGTACTGAATCTTTGACTTGAAGAATTCACACTTGATTGGATTAGCATACAACTGATTCTCTCTAAGGCCAAATTGCAATACCAACTGAAGGTGCTCTTCGTGTTCCTCCATGGATTTAGAATAAACCAAAATATCATCCAAGAAGACAACAATGAAGTGATCAAGATACTTACGAAATACTCCATTCATCAAACTCATGAATACAGATGGAGCATTCGTCAAGCCAAATGGTACCACCATGAACTCATAGTGACCATAGCATGTTTGGAAAGCTATCTTGTGGATGTCCTCCTCTCTAATGCGCAACTAATGATAACCTAACTTGAGATCTATTTTAGAGAACACCCTTGCACCTTTCACCTGATCAAAGAGATCATCAATCCATGGCAAAGGATACCTATTATTGACTATTACTTTGTTCAACTGTCTATAATCAATGCATAGTCATAATGAACCATCCTTTTTTTTGACAAAGAGAACTGGTGCTCCCCAAGGTGAAACATTAGGCCTGATACATCCCTTAGCCAATAATTCTTCCAATTGTAGCTTCAACTCACTCCGCTCCTATGTAGTCATCCTATATGGAGCTCTAGATATAGGCTCTGCTCCTGGAATAAGATCAATATAGAAATTGATATCCCACTTAGGTGGCATACCTGGGATCTCATCTGGAAAGACATCAATGAATTCCTATAGCACAGGGTGATCAAGGGACTTCTTCTCACCATCTCCATCCTCAATTTCACTCAAAGACACTGCAAACACTTGGCATCCCTTTCTCATGCTTCGCTTCAGCTGCATGGCAAAAATCATACGAAGGGAAATAGGATGCTGAATGCCTCTAATCTCAATGTTTAAACCCTGATCATCCCTACATTTAATGGACTTCTGTCTACAATCAATAGTAGCTCCATGGGATTCCAACCAATCCATGCCTAAAACAACATCATATGACCCCAATGGAATTATGTGAAGATCAACTGAAGTGCTAAAGCTACCCAAATCTACCCAACAATGGTGGACTAAGGTGTTTGTGTTCACCTTTTCCCCTGAAGCTAGCTCCACTTGCCAACCTATGCCTTTCTTTACTACCACTAGTCCACATCTCTCTACTACAAATGGAGATATAAAAGAATCCGTAGATCTAGAATCAAATAATATAGAAACATCAATACCTCAGATAGCACCTGATGAATCAATAATTGTGCCCTGGTGCTCTACCTGATGGTGGTCTACTGCTGCAAACACTCTGTGACATCTACCTGAATCCCCAATCATAGGCTCAGATGGTGTGGGTCTCTACCCGGAATACTGTGAACCATGCTGCGGGCAATTGACTACAATGTGCCCAAACTATCCACATGTGAAACAACCTGTGCCTCTACCATAACCCCTACCTGCTGAGGGTGCACTCAACTGATGGAAACTGCCTCTACTACTACCCGGATGTGAGCTCTACACTGACTGTGTGCGCTGAGAAGGCTGGTTACGCTTGAAGCGTTGACTATTATGAAACTTTCTAGAATTGGAAGCTGTACCACTCTGATCAGGGGGTTTTGAACTCTGTTGACTTTGATTTTGATTTCCTTTGGAGAAGTGTGATGGCTTCTTGAAACTGGTGTTACCTTGTGACTATTTACCCCTGAAATCTGATGTGCCACCACCACTTGTTTGCCCACCATGTTTGCCTTGAAATTTCTTCTCTATGAGTATAGCTTTTGTTACTACTTCTCTAAGGGTCTTGGGTTCTAAGAACTTCACTTCCCCTCTAATATGGGCACTAAGCCCTCTAATAAAATGCTGAATCATGAGGGGTGATTCACTACTATAACCAGCATACTATTTCAGCTCAAAAAACTTCCACTCATACTCCTGTACGGTCATATTCCTCTGTCTCAGGTAATGATACTCATCCTCACGGTCCTGTCTCCACTGATCTAATAAAAAATGATCTCTAAAGCTCTCAACAAACAACTCCCAAGTAACTATATCAATGGTGATTCCCAAAATGTTTAAGTTTTGTTTATGTTTTGAGTTTTCAACCAAACAACAGGTCTCATGATGTTCACGTTTATTTCAGTTTAAGTTTTCGTGAGAGTTAAAGATTTTCACAAACAAGTTGTTTTGATGTCTAAGTTTGGTTTTAACATGTTTACATAATAAGACCTAATGGGCGCACATATTAACCTAGAGTTCCCAGTATAGAACTCGTGCTCTGATACCAAGTTGTAACGCCCCGCCAGGGAACCCAAGAGATTAACACTAAAAGTTATGCTAAGTTATGCAACCAAATTTTTTTTTGTTTACTAATGTTAACAAGCACATTGAATAAAGCATCACATTGTTCTACATACATGAGTATTGAATGAACACATCTTCTCATTTTTGTTCCCAAGGGTCCCTGACATAGAATTACTTTATAAAACTAACACTATGCTAATATGATCAAATGCTAAAGAACTTTTAAGTACATAATGAAAGTAAGTACATCTCTCTAAATCAACTTACATTACATCAAATGATCACCTACATCCACTACACATGTCGTATGGTATGTGATGATATTTAATACAATTACAATTATCAAATGCATCCTGGATCCACGTAGGGATCAATAATAATCAAATAAATCTCCTACAAGTACAAGATACTAACATCTGACATCTGATACATGAATCTACAACAATGGTGGTAATCTAGTCCAAGTAACAATCAGGTGATGGAGGTTATCCGCAATAGTCTCAATGGAGAAGTACACTACCTCCCGACCATGTGGAACCTAGAGGTCCACCCCACCGTGCTAGGGAGATAACAGTAGGCCCATGCACATACTAAGGACCAATCCCAATCACCACCTAGAAAGATATCTCTAGATCAAGAGGGTATACAGGTTACCAGAGGCAATGACCTACATAGGATATCTAAGGTGTGAGTAGGAAGGTGTCATCACGTAGATCCACCCTTGAGTTTAGTCCTGAAGGTTCCTCACTAAACCGACGGCACTCAAGTGATCATACATGGCATTGATATCTCTCAAGAAGACAAGTATATCGATGATCCACCCTTGAGTTTAGTCCTGAAGGTTCCTCACTGAACCGACGACACTCAAGGCATGGGCGAAGTATCACAAATTATCTTTTTAATGTTTTCCTAACTAGATCAATTTTTTTATAATGTTATCACTGGAATTAAGAAACTTGACAATGGATGATCCGTCAGCCACTTGCGGGCCTCGGCGATCCATTGCAAGCCACCCCCTACATCACATCTAGATAACCTACCCTAGTTTTCAATCAACACCCATCCTGGTTTGTGGCCACATAGATCAATATAAGCCCCAATAAATAGATAACCAAATAAATCATATTTACAAATCAAAACATTTACTCACTTGGCTACTAACTCAATTAATCCACCAGGAGGTAATAATCAAAAAGATCAAATAGACATCCCAATCATGATCTCGCATTTACACTACCTCAATCAAGTAATAGAAAATAGAATCCACATTGCATCATAAAACATTCAACAACATAGCTAACTGATAACCATAACATATACCTGACCTCTGGATTTTACCCCCTATTTGGTCTTCTAATCCCGTATGCAAATCAACTACATCAACAGAGTATTTAACATGCACATATGATATACATAGTAAGAGAACATCGTATACAAGAAATTGACATTCCGTAAGGAAATCAAATTCACAAGAATCATTTTAAAAAGTAATTATTTGCTCACACTAATTAATCACACTAATCAGAATAACCATGTCTACAATAAAATGACCACATTGTGAACGCTAACATTGCCTACTATAGCTTGATTAATGAGAATGTTTATTAACTAATGCAAAGATTATAAGCTACTAATTTTGAATACGTGCTCATAAGGTACAATTAAGAGATAACAATAAATTTACTAATAATAATATTATATCACCTATTGATAATGTCAATTAACATGACTAACATTCACATGGCTCAATTGAATACTAAACAATTAATAAATTAACTAGTAGGATTAAAATAATGTGTTAATAAAACATCCCCATTATAACACTAATATCCCAAGTTCAATTTAAATAACAATCAAATATATTGCACTATTTTAAAACAATTAGAAACATTGCCTAATGTTAATAAACATAACTTTTTAAATTCTAAACACCATCTATAACAACTCACCCCTAATACCTAAGCCCTATATCTAATCCTCCACCTCAACATGCAACAACAATATTAAATAAAAGAAAAGACACATTTTAAAACTATCCCCAAGGAGGAGCTGTGAAAATCAAGGTGGATGTGACTTGGGTGGGATCTTCAAATCCCAAGGTAAGCCCAAAGAGTGGCGTCCAAGGAAGTCAAGATAATATGTCATAAATTTGAAACTTTAAAAAGAATCATGGGGTTTAGATATTATGCCTAGGGGACCCCACCCACATTCCCCAAGGCTTCTATCAAATCACAAAGCCCAACCCCCAAGGAATGGCACCCAAGCAACGGGGTTTTTTTAAACATATTTTTAAATTGCAAGTAGGAAAGGAATGGTGGATGCCTCCTCATGCTTAAAAGGGCCTGAACAATCATTAATTTGATTGGAGAGTGCTTTGACCAAGGACAAGACATGGGGTGGAGTGATGATGGACGCCAGTTTGGAGAAAAGAGCCACCTAAACTATTAAATACATTCCATTGCTTGTTTCAAACAACATTAACTTACATTCCTAAAGACCTGCATACTAGGCAAGTGGGAAGGGTGATGTCATCACCCATTGACAAGGAAAAACATTGTTTATTAAGCCATTTAAGGCCTTTGATGTTGGGGTACGTACCAGGAAGAAGATGGAGTGTGTTGAGGGAAGATAAGAGATAGGGAAATGATATGATGGTCTCCTTAAATTCCCTTTAATTTGGTCAGCCTTCAAGGACCAATGATATTATGACATTGTTTTCATTAATATATTTTTTTTTTTCTTTGAATTTGTTTTTTTTTTGCAAGGCATGGCGTGGGTCCTACATTGGGTTGGAAAGGTAAGAGTTGCATTAAATTTGAATATGTATTTGTTCATTTTAAAATACAAGTTGGTAGAAAATATTATTAAATAATGACTGTGTTTTTTGAATGTATGGGAATTCTTTTCCTCATACATTTTTCAGAGAGCTGGAAATATGTATTTGGTTTCAAGATTTAGTTTTATTTTGTGTTGTTTCTCCTCCAAGAATTGGTTTATTTTGCTATCCCATGCAATTGATAATTTATTTCCAAATTTGATTGTCAAGATGATACACTAATTCTTTCAATTTTTACAATAATTATGTGATCTATTAAATAGATAATGTGGAAAACATTGGATCAAAACATAACCAAGCTCCATTGCGATATGAGGTAACAAGTTCTTTTCTATTTCAAATTGAATTCACTAATGGTTGAGTTTGAGAGGGATTGTATATTTGTGATGATAAAATTCCACATTGCAAACTAAATTCTCACTAATCTATTGCTTCACTCTTCATTTTGAGGAGATAAATCTTTTCTCTCATTTGTTGGAAAATTGAAAATTAAATTGGATCATGATAAGGGAATTCAAAACCTACCTGGTTCACAAACAGGTTGATGAAGCCAACCTCTCAACTGCTGTCCAAAGCTACTCCCACAAGCTCAATCCCTTTTCTTCTTGCTCTCTTCTCCTTCTCCAAGACTTCTCTTCTTTCTCTATTTTCTTCTCTAAACTTTCATATCCAAAAGTCATGACAGGTCTCTCCAATTCCCCCAAATTTTGCATATGCAATAGAATAATAATGACCCCTTTCTCTCTCACTTCCTTCCCATACCTATTAATTGCACTTCCTCCTACTCCTAAAGTGACATGGAAATTCATTTTATTACCTTTCTATTTCTTTTTTTTTTTTATCATTTAAATTAGAATATGTCACTCTCAAAGTTTTTAAATTATACAATAAATGGTATCTATATACAAATAAATGATATATATATCTAATTATATTTTATCATACTAATAACAATACACTTAATAATACGTATCATAACATAGTAAATATTGCTAACAGAAAACAGACATCAATCACAGAAACCTGATATGACACAAGCAAGGAATAATCCTAGGATCAATATCATGTTCAATAGGGAAAGTGTATCGAATTCGTTTGGCCAGAACAGATTCGAATCGGGTAAGTCAACTGAGATTCCGTCCATTCCTCTAGGACGATTAGGTTGGGCTAGGGAATTGGCCTAAGTGCTAACTCCCCTTCTCCGCCATTGAGACATAATGAGGACACGCTCATCCTATCAAACCAAGGAAGTCGATGCCCGGTACCTGCAACCTGCATAAAAACCACTGCATGTACATGTGCATATATAAATATAATAATAGATAATGGTAGGGATGGCTGGGATGTGTGGACCTGACTCAATGCAGGTAACTACGCCTCCTCCTCTACCATGTAGGCACGTCAAACAAAAAAGAAAGCATACGTAGAAATAAACATGATACCATACACATGCAGGTATGGGGTAAGTACCATATAGAAATAATCAACTAAATTACATCAATTACTACATGCATTGAAACATCATATAAAATCCATAATTACTAAAATTAACCATCACATAATGTTTTGTTCCAATTCCAACATGATAATTAACATCTAAAGTATAGTCATCAAATAACACACCACAATATAAATATAACATATGAAATATGTCTTATCTAATCAACTAAAATAAAATAGTATCAAACTAAACATAGTCTCAACAGTAATAAGTTGTGAGGGTTATTACACCCAGGTTTGCACAAGGGATCAAGATAACCCAAAAGAACTCCCAAGAAGGTTCAGGAGACCAAAAAATCATAGAGGGAAGATAATATTAAGGAGTTACATACTCACAGAAAGAAAATGACATAAAAAACATTCTCCCAAAGTGCTTAGATTAACACCCCGCTTGCACATCAGCAAGCGTGTTGGCATTATGATGGATTTTGGAGTGTTGATGACATGAGAGTTTGTCATTGATAGCAACTCTATCAGATTGGATAACTAGACTATAGATAATGACTAATTGGATAGGTTGAGAAAAATATGCTAAGCATGTTAACCGATAAACAAGAAGACAGACTGGTATTCAGGTGAATAGGAACTAGAACTATTTTGTATAGCGTTCAAGATGGCGAGCACATTAGGTGGTGGGATTGTTGCTAAAGCATGCTTGGGGTCAAAGAAGTTTAGATTACTGATTGTAACTAATAAATCAAAGATTTGAGTGAGTTGATATTTTGGTGATGAGTTCTAAGTTAACCAATTGTATAACTGACTCAGAAGCGGTGGATTTCTTATCGATAATTAAGTTTTTATGAATTTTTTTATGTTTGGGATGACATGATATGATTGGAACGGATCTCTATGTGGTTAGTTAATGTTGTAGGGAAACTTGTAAGAAGATTTTCAAGTCTTAACCGACTTAGGAACAAGTATAAAAATATGTACTAAGGCACATGGAAGTATGATGCAGAAAGGTTGTGATTTAGGGTTACAATCGTATTTTTGGAGGTTGTGATCAAAGATAGAGAGGGAATAAGTATTTTAGATATCAAAGAATGAAGAGGATATGACAGGCAAGTAGTTCCATTCCTAGATTTGAAATTTGAGTTTATTTCTCAAAGTTAACTCTAATAATTTTAGCAGAATAAATCCCCTAACAAGGTGACTTCTTAATTGGAGTTTGAGATCCTCTTTCTAGGTAGCTATTAATAGGTCTGTTGGTACTTCTAACAAGGTACTAATCACTCTTAACTGAGTGATCCCCTAAAAGGGTATTGTCAACTCCTAACAAGGAAAACTCATTTACTATAGTGAAGAGATTTGTGGGAACCATCCCCAAAATGGTTTTCTCCCTCTAAAAAGGGTTTCCATGATAAAAATATTTGTGTCATGTGTTATTGATGTGGATGCATGATTTTTTTTGGTGTTATTTGATATTCACACGTGTATGTTTAGTTGGATGGAAATTATTTGAGTGGTTAATTAGTTTCATGATTAAATTAGTCCAGTATTTGTTCACACTAATTCACCCTCTCTCAGTGTCTTCCATTACTAACAATTGGTATCAAATCCGAGTTCCCTTAAAGAAGCCCAACATCTCTAAAGAGATCCTTGAGGAAGACATTGAACTGTATAGGAGGTGACTTGTAGAAGCTGAAGACATGATTGAGAAACTCAAAGACCAATTGAAGATATCAAGGGCTAAGAGACAAGAATTGTTGCAATAGTTGATTGAAAGTCAAGACCTTATTGAACATCTATTTGAGCAAAGTGGATATGATGAATTCAAAGTTGTGGCTTTGGGAAATGAATATCTAGCTAAGGAAAATGAAGACTTGCACACAAAGTGGAGCAAGTTGAAGTAAGAAAAGAAGAACATGTAAAGAGAATTGGAAACCTGCTTGATGAGAATGGGTCAAGAGATGGAAAAAAGGAAATTTTCATATGAAGCCCGAAAGGTTGCAGAAGATTCTCTCAAAACCATGGATGAAACCCTAAAGGAAAAAGTGGAAGAACTATTCATGTTAGAACAAGAGGTTGTTGTTCTACATGAGAACCTAAATGATTCAAACCAAGAGAACATCCAAGTTGTAGGGGAAAATAAGAATCTAAGGGAAGAAAATGAAAAGTTGAAAGAAGAACTCAAGTCAGCCAAGGATCTATTGGATAAGTTCAATAGAAGTTATACCAAGCTAGATGAACAACTTAAGAATCAAAGGAAAAATGGTGAAAGGCAAGGTCTGGGGTTTAAAAATTTTGAGACTAGTGAATCATTTGGTACAAATAAACATAATGAAGATGAAAACATAAAACCTAAGGTGAGGATCAACAAATCTGGTACGAGGAAAACAAACCGGCCTATTTCAATTGCCACAAGGAAGGTCATACAACTAATATATGTAAGTCTAGACCTAATAGACCTAATGCACTTATTGCTATATCTAGGAATTATTATGGGAGATCTGAAGGTTATAATGGTATGTCAAAAGATTTTCATGGTTATTGTTATCATTGCAACAAGTATGGTCATAAGGCTGGTGAGTGTAGGGTTAGAATCAACAACCCTTGGTCATATGACTTCAATCAGCAGAGACCTAATTGGAAAGAGAACCGATTGAATGTTACTTGTTCTATGTGTAATACCTATGGACATAATACAATGAATTGTAGAATGAGGAATGGTAGAGGCATTGGTGGACCTTGGAATCAATCAAGTATGACATGTTTTTATTGTAATCGAGTCAGACATCTTGCTAGAACTTGTAGAGCTAAGAAAAATAATACTAGAGGTCAACTAGTGAATAGGCAACTTAACTATTATTCTTAGCTCTGCAACCTTCTAATTTTATTCTTCATGAGCTTTCTTCTTTTTTATCCTAATGATGGATCATAGAGTGTGATCCGAAACGTCGATGCAAATAAATCTACATAGTCTAATCCAGAAAAAAAATAGATTAACTATTATGGATTGTGGAAAACTGATATCTTTAATGATAAAGACAAGCAAATTACAAATGTTGAAGGAATTAGAAAGATGAAGGAAACATGTGTCAAGCAAGGTTAAATCAAATCTCCTGAGGTGATAGAAACCTCCACTATATCAGGTAATGTGGAGAATGCCTCATCTAACTGAGCCTTACCTTTGGCTTAGGGGAGCAAATCAAGTAAGATCTATAACCTATCCTCTGAGTTGTGTGTGCGGTAAGATCTATTAGCATAATGAGATGCCTATTGATGTTTTGGATTGGTTTGATGATGAATATTGTGTTTCACATGATTCTATGCAACCATATAATGATTTTTCTTAGCATAAGGGTTTTCTGTGCTAACTGGTGAAAGGTATGATGTCACTATTGCATTTATTTCTTGGTAATGAAGCCTTAAAAGGGTAAAAGTGAAGCTCATTTGTCACATTGCATTTTAAAGTTGAGCATAGAACTTCAAGCAACTAGAAGGCGATATGAAGTAATTGGAGCTTGATAATTATGAATTTGATCAAGATCTGAAGTGGTGAACTGTAAACCCTAGCCGACAAGAAAACAAGATATTTATTTATATTGCAAAAGATTCTCTCTAGTTTTAGTGAAGAAAATCATTGTTATCATAATGGATACATCTATCTTAGTTGAGATTACTGAGGATCCAAGGCCCATATTCAAATTATATCCTCTGAAGGTGATAGAAATTGATCCCGCAGGTAACCTTGGGAGCCACTTTACCTCAACTGGTGAAGTTTAATGGTTGTCTATGCTATTAATTACTAGTAACCTTACTTGGCTTGTTAATCTTTGAGCTACTACAAAAAATCATAACCGATCCCACAACCTTGAAGAATTACCAAGGTAAGCTGCAACAGTTTATGACTGAGCAATTTGAGCACAGAAATAAAGAGCACCAAATCAGATTGGATCTGATGACCATTCAAGCATATTTGCTCCCTCACATTAAGACCATGCAAAGCCTTGTCAACCGAGCAGAAGAACTTATAGCTCAAGCTGATAGAAGTGCTCTAGATGCTATGGTCAATTTAGCAGCTAACATAACCGAGCATGAAGTGCTAATGGATAGCATACACCAAACAAGGAAGACTGCTCTTGAAGAAGTAAAATCCAAATTTACATACATTTTTTATAAGGTAACCCCACCAAGTACCTCCTAATAAATTTTGATGAAGTCAATTTTTTGTGGTATGTTTAACAAAAAGGGGGAGAATACCATCTAAGGGAGAGAATACTATTGCAGGGGGAGAATACCTAAGTATTATCAAAATTATACAGGTGAACAAGATAGTATATACTAGTGTACATATAGGAGCACCGAGTCAGAAAGTTTTGGAGGATAAATTTTTGGCATGTACATGACTTTGAAGCTTTGTCAAACCTACCAAAACTATGACAAAGGGGTAGATTGTTACTCCTAAGATTGTGTTATCCATATTTTTGTCAAAGTCAAGTCGGTAATATGAAACAGTCAAATCGGTATAAGAACATGTATATAGCATACACAGTGAAGTTGGTAGAGTATACACTGACAGGAGTCAAGCAGTTAAGGATATAGGTACTAAGTTAAGTGGTCACCGAATAGAGTTAGTATGCATCGAGCAATGTTTACCGAGTAGTCAGAATAGTTGTGAACTGAGGAAACAAAGGATAGTCAACCGAACAGATAAAGCGATTACCGAGTTTCCAATATTTAGTTACCAAGTTCACAGGGCCGACTAAGATGGTTTATTAGATACATTGAACCTGGACATATTTTATGAAATGTGTTTCATAGATCGAGAAGTTATTTCATTCATTGGTTGAAGATATTTAATGCATGATTCTGAGGTATGTTAGCCAATAGGAAAACTAGTTTTGTTTATCTGATCGAAGTATCTTATCACATTGATCGAAGATGGATCCGATCACCATTATAAAACTTCTACAAATACAATTCAGAAATTAGAAGAGGAAGTTGTTGAAAAAGTTATTAAGGAAAGATCCAGATGAGAGTATGCAAAGATTAATTGCAAAGGCTATGCTGCAATTATGAATAGTCAGAGTTGAAGAAGACCGAGAGGGCAGAACAGTGAGATACCAAGTAGATTTTGGTTGAGGTATCAAATTGTATTGAGCATAAAGTATCTATATTAGCATTCTGATGTACTATAACAGATAATCTGACAAGTGATTATATCATAATCATTTTGTTTCTGTAAAATCCTCTAACAAGGTAGACTTTAATAGGTCTTACAAGTTAAATCCTTTAATAGGGTACAACATTTGTTTAAGTGTTTGTAAAATCCTTTCAAAAGGTAGACTTAATAGTCTTTTGTACTCCTAACAAGGTAAGCTATCTGAAGTAGCTAACATTGTAGCTCTAACTGAGTAGACTTTCTATTGCAGTAGTGAAGATTGTGGGTGTCATCCCCACCGCAGTTTTTCTCTCTAACCAAGAGTTTCTGCGTAATAAAAAATCATTGTGATATGTGATGTTTACTTGTGAGTTCATTTTATGCATGTGTTTAATCATTATTTCAAATTTATATCAGTCGGTATATGTATCAGCTTAGAAGATTAGTGAAATGTTTTATTGGAAATTGCTTTGGATTACTGATTCACCCCTCTCCTCGCAGTAAGTTACTTTCCATTAAACATATTAACATTTAATCTCTCTCTCTCTCTCTCTCTCTCTCCACTTTTCTTTATCTCCCTTATCTCTCTCTCTCTCTCCCCCTTCACTCTCTTTCTCTATCCCCTATATCTATGTCCCCCTTCTCTCTCTCTCTCTCTCTCTCTCTCTCTCTCTCTCTCTCTCCCTCTCTCTTTTCCTTCATATTTCTTTACTATACAAAGCATGTACGGGGTTTTTTTTGTCTTAAAAGCGCTTACGGGGTACTACCAATATAAATGTTGAGCTGTTGAATAATTTTTAGGCCCTAATAGCACATACAGGGTACCAGCAATATTAATGTTAGGATTTTAGGGCCTAAAAGTGCATACGAGGTTACTATTAATACCGCGTACGTGGTTCTGGAGGCATACTTTAGTTGCCTAACAGCCTCAACAACCTCAAAAGAAGTTTTTTTGACTGTTGAAGGCTCTACTGTAAGTGTATCTATGTTTCTATGACTGTGTCAAGGAAAAGAGTAAGATTTTTTTGTTTTTACATGTTTTGGAATGATTGAATTGTTGATTTTATTTCTTTTTTCAATGTTTTATGATTCTTTAATAGTTTTGATTCAAAAAAGTAATGATAATGCTCAATTTTATGGTTGTTTGATTATATGAAGCAATTACGATGGGAAAGAACAAGTGAGGAATGATGGAACAATGAGAGGCTGAAAAAGAAAGACAAAGGTAGTGTATGAAGCAATTACATGACATGAGAACAATGGGGCAAGAAGGTATGGCATCCTCGACATCTCAATTCAATTTACCAAATGAACATAATGCAATTGAAGAAGACAACATGATGAATAATCAAACAAACTATGAAGATGCACCAACAACTTTTGATTCACCCTATCAACCTAATGTAATTGAAGAAGAGGCCATATTGAATAATCAATTAAATGTTGAACATAGACCTGTTGAATTTGATAAAATGAATGTACCCAATGTACATAATGCACATGTGGTGACACCTCCTAGAATCATTCATAGAAAACCAAAGTATCTAATTGACATCGATGAGAATATTTTGAGACCAATGCCTTATAAAATGAATGAATGGACTTGTAGGAGAATGGCTAAAATAATATGGTAAAACTATTTTTAAAACTTAAATCAAAGTGCAAGATGTCAATTAATTGTTGAAATGATTAAAATTTTGAAATTTAGAGAGACAATGAAAATTCTAGGCCTAAGATCATCTGAAAGTAATAGTGAAAGAACTATTGTTAGAAATATATTTGATGCATATTAAAGTATTGATTTAAAATCATGTAGTAAGGATTCTAATGGTAGTCAATGTGTTATTACATCAACCCTAATGAGCAAGAAAATTAAAAAAGATCATTTGATAAGAAAAACAAGTAAGCCATTAAATATAAGTAGAACTACATTACGTAAAGCATTAGAGAGGTGAGAGAAAATAGAGGATCCTAACAACAAATCTTTATGGGCATTCTCTGGTAGACTCCCACGTAAAGACAAGGTTGTTGTTGATGCATTGAGAACATTAATTGAATTCTTTTTGCATGACAACACAAGGGTTTCACCCAACCAAAGAGATGTTGTTAGAAGGTGAATTGGAAATATAAATCGTGAGCCACATCCAAAACACTATTTAGATATGACTCAAACAAAATCTTATGAAAGAATTCTTCAAAGCTTTCCATAAATTAAAATTTGTCAAAGATTTTTTGAGATAACAAAACCATTTTATGTTAAGATTAATCATGCACGTACTACATGTTGTTGTAGGGTCCATGTTGAGTTTTCCATGCATTATGATATTTATCACTATATATGTTGTACTTTGCACACTAACAGTATTTTGCAGGAATGTGGTCTACAAGCACCTCCTAAGTCACCGAGAGAATTTATTTCAAGTGTACTATGTAGATGAGATGACAAGTACATTTACTATAAGATGATGTGTTTGAGAGGTTTTTGTCCTAGATGTGGTGGTTTACAACAATTGCATAGATGTCTACATATGGATAGCACACATGAAATTGGTAAGGAACTAGTTTCTATTGGAAAATACAAGTCAGTCACATATGGGGTTAAAGATGGAAAAGAATTAAAAAGGTGTGAGTTAGTGAAAAAGGATATATGTGTAGCTGATTTTGTGAAGATGTTTCAAGAGAAACTAATATATGAGTACATAGGTCACACACATAGAGCTAGGTGGTTAGATGAGAAATTCAAGTTGTGTAAGGACACTTTCCCCCTTGACACTATTGTCTCAGTAGTTGATTTTGCTGAGAATTATACACTAAAACTACAAAATGAAGTACAATCTATGTATTACCACTCTACTCAAGTTACAATTTTTGTACACATAGCATTCATGCATGCACATGATAGCACCGAAGAGGACATAAATATTATTAGAGAATATCACTTCTATATCAGCGATGATCATACTCATTCCTCAGAGTTTGTCCAAGGATGCTTTACAGTTTTCTATGATAGTTTAAGGGAAAGATATATAAGATACAAGCAACACATAATATGGTTGGACAATTGCACCGCACAATTCAAGAATGCAAGGATGTTCTACTGGTTGAGTAGGATGCATGTGACAAGTGGTGTGCAACATTTTTGGAATTTCACTGAAGTAGGGCATGGAAAGGGAGAGCACGATGGTGCGGGAGCATGTGTGAAAAGAGTTCTTGCCAGAGAGGAATTGAAGTACGAAGGTGATGCAATGTTAATAGATATAGAAATGATTGTGCAATGGTGTAACTCTATGATGGGACTAGGTAATGCAGGTAAGTCTATGGTTTCTAGATATTTTCAGTTAATATGCAAATATAACATTGAAAACTATCTAGATTATTGTACAATTACAGAATCAATTGACATGCATTCATTTAGAAGCTCAAATGCAGCATCACTAGTTATTTATAGTAGACCACTTGCATGCTTTTTCTCTTCATGTGTACATTTTGTCTGGGATGAATGTGAATCAAAAGAGTGGGTTGAGAAATAGTCTTGTAGACCTTTGTGAACCCTAGATACATATCAACTTCCTAGAGCATTACAAATGAATAAGATTGAAGCATCAATGGATTTTGACCATGTATCAGACCCAGTTGAACCAAGTAAAGGGTTGCAATTAATTTTAATCTAAATTTATTAGTTCTTTATGCTGATTTTGGTATTAACTTATATCCTTCTATTAAATCCAAGTCATGTATATGTAGTTATTGTGGATGAGAACAACGAAGAAGGCACATATTAATTTGTGTGTTGTTGTATTGAACCCAAAAATAAATTGACCTCGACTGTCATTGATGGAGAGGGTATTGAGTACCCAATAGGATCCATTGTGGTGACAGGGACATGGCTTAGAAGGTACTATTTTTGTGTCGAGTTGTATTGAGACATCTTAAACTCATTTATTAATCAGTTGTATTGATTTTGGCATTAACTTATATTTCTATAAAATAAAGGTATCCTATCAAAAAATTTGATGCCTGGATATTTGAGGACTTTGAGACACATAGACATATTCTTCATTACTCAAACTTTCTTGTTGCAACAAACATTCAATTGATTAAGTATTGTGGTAGACCTCATAACAAGAATTTATGGAAAGTTCATGAATCTGACCATGAGGCAATACTTGACACTGTACGGGTTAGATCTAATCCAAAAGGATCACTTGACGGATTCTACGGTACAGAGTAGAATGATTTTGATAATTTTGTATATATCATTGATGAATTGTTCTATGTTCATTTTTTGTATATATAAACGGCCATGAGTTGCTTTGTATATTTAAATGGCCATGAGCTGATTTGTCCATATTTAGATGCCAAATTTTGTATATTTAAATCCAGCGATGAGCTGATTCGCACATTTTGTAAATGCCAAGTTTTGTATAAATAGCCAAGAGCTGATTTATCCATATTTAGATGCCAAATTTTGTATATTTAAATGGCGATGAGCTGATTCACGCATTTTGTAAAGATGCCAAATTTTATATAAATAGCCAAGAGCTGATTTGTCTATATTTAGAGGCAAATTTTGTATATTTAAATGGCGATGAGCTGATTCGTACATTTTGTATAGATGCCAAATTTTGTATAAATAGCCAAGAGCTGATTTGTCCATATTTAGAGGCAAATTTTTGAATATATGTGACTATATTTTTGTTTCTTCATTCTCTTTTGACAATTTTGTACCATTGTAGTAAAGAGTTTAATTTTCCCAAACATTGAAAGGAGCCTTGTATGACAAATGTACCCAAAAGGTTTGGCCATTCCATTTGGAAGCATATTCACATCCAATTCTAAATCTACATGGAAAAAGAAGCGGTGTAATACTGAGCCAAAAAACATTGGTATACATACCCCTCAATTTCTCCTACGAAAACTTTACCTAATCTTTGTGACAAACTCGTTCCAACTGCTAATAGCAATAGCACTTGTGGGGCAATGGTTATGGTCATACGAAGTATGAGAATGATCTATTAAACTATAGGATAGATAATAAAGGCAAATAGTTATCTAAGAGAGAGCGAATGACTCTTATCACTCTCAAATTTTGCCCATTGCGAGGGGGATCAAACACCAATTGCAAATAGTTATCTATATCACATTCAAGCCTGGCATTTTGAAAGTGATCTTCTAGAATTTGATGGCCCTATCATCAAACCATCAACAACAGTGTGAAAGGGTATACCAATGTAGATGATTCATAGATATAAAACAACATACACACATATGCATATATTTAAAGCTTTAGTAGAGATCACACAGTACCTAAAGTCTGGCATATGTAATTTCACAAATATTTTTGGAATTAAACTCATTATTGCATTATAGGAGTCATAGATTGAGTATAGATACAATTTGAGCAAAAATTGTCATTATTGTCAAAAACATTGTCAAGCAACTTCAAGATCGCGCCGGTAGGGTATGGCTCTCGACGTTCTGGCTCGTTGGGAGGAACAATGGGAGAATTCCTAGCATAAACCTGCCCACCCAGACGCGTTCGTGATGTTGGTTTGCACCCACGATGAACAGAATCAAATATGCTTGATTTTGCAACTTTACATTGCACGCAACTGACGATTTTTGCATCAAGTGAAAAAGTGCTACCATTTCAAAATGGCATCGAGATGTCAAAATCCGAGATATGCGACCATAGGTGAGCCTGACGTGACCCTATATGTTTAAACAGATCAATCATATCCATCTTGAATTGTGAGAAATAGTCTGTCAAAGTTTGACAATTTTTTGGACTCAGGGCACTTAAGAGATCGTGCGGGTAGGGTATGGCTCTTGGCATTCTGGCTCATTGGGAGGCACAACAGGAGCATGCCTAGCTTGAACTTTCCCACCCAGATGCACTCGAGATGTTGGTTTGCACCCACGACAAATGGAATCAAATATGCCCGATTTTGCAACTTTGCATTGCACGCAACTAATGATTTTTGCTTCAAGTGAAAAAATGCTACCATTTCAAAATGGTATCGAGACGTAAAAAATAGAGATAGGATACTATAGATGAGCTTGATGCGACCCTATAGGTTCAAACATATCAATCATATCCATCCCGGATTGCGAGAAACAGTCCGTCAAAGTTTGACAATTGTTTGGACTCAGGGCACTTGAGAGATCTCGTCGATAGGGTATGGCTCTCGGCGTTCTAGCTCATAGGGAGGCACAACGGGATCATGCCTAGAGTAAACCTGCCCACCCGAACGTGTTCATGATGTTGGTTTGTGCCCACGACAAGCAGAGGATTGTCCCTTTTCCTTAGGAACCCTTTTTCTGTATTGCCTCTTCTTACGAGGTAAGGCATACTTATCAACCTCCTAGACCTCTTCAGAGCTTGCAGGCTTAGCCTGTGACGAGGTCTATATTTTTTCTTGAGTCTGCACCCCACCAGAAGTAGTAGAGCTCTTCTTTGGGGTGGCCCTCTTCCTTGTGGCCTTTTTTTTCTTCTTTGGCTCAGGTTGAGCCTCCTCCTCAAGGCTGGACTCAGAGTACTCTACAATTGGCTTCTGGGGAGGGGAAGGCTTCTTCCTCTTCTTTTGTGTTGGCTTGGAGATTGAACCAAAGGCAAGGACCTGGTCTGGGCTTGGTGGTGCAGAGGAAGCAGGAGATTGCCCAGCAGCAGCAATCTCCATGGTTTACATGACGATGTTCAATGGTTGGGCATGAGTAATCTCGGGCATGGTGGACGAGGTAGAATCAGATGAGGTGGGGGTCTTCTCAGCCATGATAATTATCTCAAAGGGTAAAAAACTTCTTAACACAGAGGGCACAGGAATTTGGAAGCACAGTTTGGCCCTAACTAGGCTGACCGAAGGCACGGAGCGAAGCGAATTCTCATAGAAACTTAAAAACAGAGGGTAGGTCAAGAATTCAAAATTACTTACTGCTTTTCTTCTTCCTTGGTTGCTGAAATTCACTTTTCTATCACTGGGAGTGCTTTGCTTTGCTCTGAATCACCTTGGATGCTCAAAAACTTGGTTCCTTGGTGCAATTGAATGCCTCAGAAAATCATTTTTATGGCGACGCCATTAATTCCTTCGTACAAAACTCGGGGGTTGTTGATGACCATTTGAATTCTGACCATCAAAACATCTTATGGACGGCAAAGATTAGACATGTCACTTCGTCGCTATGAGTTGGCACCCCCTTTAAATTTTTTCAGCCGTTGGTCACCTTAGTGAAGAATCTCGGGCTAAGGATTTCGCCTGAAATTCTCTTTGTTTCCTCCCCCAGGCTCAAATTTTGATTCTTGAGATTCTACCCGGGCTAAGTTCTTCATTGTTCTGCTATGTCTTTTCTTACCCCGAGATGTCGCCTTTTAGAAAAGCTCTTTTGACTTGGAAATTTGACATCCCGCGTCAAGCAATCTGCTTGAAAATCCATCAAAAGTTACCCCGGAGGCCAAATTTGGATCTCCTTGTCACCTCCCGGGTAAGGAAATGTTTCACCTTTTTCCTTTTGTTCTTACCCCGGGATGTTATTTTTCCATTGTTACACAGGTTTTGAATGATGCTATATTTTCTTGCCTTGGGTGAGAATTTTGACCTTACAAAACTACCCCAGGGTAAGCCTTTCTCTATTTTACCTTAATTTTTTTGTTGCCCTCGGATATGCATTTGTCCTTTTGATTCTTCGCTATTAGAAAATTTGACCGTTCCTATATCCCAGGCTAAGAAATCCCTTTGATCTCTTCTCCTTTGGTTACCTCGGACGAGATATCTTCTCTTTTGAAATGCCTCCGGGGTAAAGGTTTCTTTGCCTTTCTTTGTCTTTTGTTATCCCAGGATGTGAACCTTTTCCTTTCACTGAATCGTTCCACCTTTTACATCCCGAGGCAAGAATTTGCTTCTATACCCTGACTTACTTTTACCCTAGAGCATTTTTTATTTCTTTGAGAAGGCGCCCGAGGTAAACATTTCACTTTGATTTTCTCTCATTGTCTTAGCCCAGGATGCTACCCTTTTACCCTTTGTCTCATTGCCTGCCTTTTATCATCTTGGGGCAAGGATTCTTTCAATCCTTCTGAATTCCTCTTACCCCGAAGTACTTTTCGTCCTTACGAAAAGGCATCTGGGGAAAACCTCTAGGCTTACATTTCTTCAATTTTGTTAGCCCGAGATGTTATTTTCTTCTTGTGTTACTTCACTCAAACGTTCAACATCCCAGGGTAAGCTTTCCTTTGTTTCGTTACCCTAGGGGTGAAATCACTTTCACGAAGAGACAGCTGGGGTAAGCGAGCGCTTACCAATTCCTTTATGATTCTTAGCCCGGGATGTCAATTTCATTCACTTAGAGCCTTCTTCACTTCAAAACATCCCAGGGTAAGAGATTTGTCTTACTGCTTTGGAATTCTTAGCCCGGAGGGATTCTTGATCTCGCAGTTCTACTCTAGGGAAAAGAAATGTATACTGATTTGAAGCAAATGCTTAGCCTGAGATATAAAATCTAATGTGGCTAAGAAACTTAAAGTATTTTAAAGAGCACGTGCACACCTGAGGATTAAGTCATCGTAGAGCGGGGCCATAGCTAGGGCTAAAAGGGTTATTTTTTTGAGACTTAGAAATATTTTGAAAAGCTGACACAAGCGCATAGCAACTGGCTATAAAAGGTGACTTTGAAGCGCAGGGACGATCAACTAACGACTGCGAACCCTTTAGCTGATGACTTAAGGATCGGATGATTGAGAATTCTAAGTCATCGACAAAATAGAAGAAAACCCAGGGGTACGTGCAGTGCACGCCTACACATAGTGAAAGACTTAAACCCTGGGGTTTTAGGACTTAGAGTGAGCAGTTTTCTGGGTTGAAGGCACAAGATTGGGCTGGAAAATCCAGTCCCAATAGTGGCTATGACTAGGGATGCATACCCCTTGTGAGTATGGCAATAACTTCAGATCTTTGGGGGAGCAGACCAGACAAAACAAATAGGGCTCCAAGGAAATACACTATACAATATTTACATAGCTATACATGAACTTACAATATTTACACTATGCACAATGTGCACCAGAAGACAGATTCAAGAAAAAAAATGCTTCAAGAACTAACCTTGCACAGGTAGTTCCATTGTGTCACCATCCCTGAAGAAAATAGGATTCTTCTCCATGTTTGGCAATCACAAAGAAAGGGCCAAGCCACAAGGCCTCAAATTTGCCATGTTTTCCTTTATCTTGAGCTTTGGCATTCCACATGAGGACTAGGTCATGAACTTCAAATTTCCTTTCTTTGGCCCTTCTATCATGTAGGAGTTTGGCCTTCTGCTATAGCCTTTTGTTTTCCTTCTGAGGTTCTTGCCTATTCTCATCCAACTCTGCTAGTTTTTGTGATCTGACCTTCAAAGGATCACTAGTTTCTAGGTCCATATCTCTTACATATTGAAATACAGGCAAGAAATTATTGATAGGCAATTTGGGTGGCAATCCATAAACCAATTCAAATGGTGAGGTACTAATTGATCTTTTCACTGTGATTCTATCTGCCCAGATTGCAAATTTCAGTTTGGAGTCCCAGGCCCTCCTGTTCTTTTCCAATGTCCTTTTGACAATTTTCATAAGGTTCTTATTTCTAGACTCAGCTTGTCCATTTGCCTGGGGATGGTATGGAGCTACATATGAGATGGTTATGCCATAGTCTATGCAAAAATCTATGAATTCCTCTTATCTAAAATACATGGTGTTAGCACGTGTAAAAAATTTCATGGCCCTGGCATCTTTCCCCTGGTCTTTATGTCATTTTTCATGTTTCTGGCTAAGAGACCTTAGCAAAAAATTAAAAAACTAGTCGTTACATGCAAAACCCTTTGATAAACCCTGGCCTTATTCTATTTGGATGTTACTTTTCGCGGGTCACTTAAGGGTCCTAATATGCATGTGTTTTATATTTTGGTCGGCCCCGCTTAAATTTTTCCTAAGTTTCTTCCCCCAATGAATTTTAATAAGCCTAAGTCTTAGCATTTTTTTTTCCTATGTTTCGGCCTTAGTGTTTCCTGGGCTCGGTCTCTAACACCATCTCAATCCGACAGTTGTTGTTAAAGCGCATGAAGTTTGTCAGACCTATGCGAATTCACGATGGCCGTTGATCTTATCTTTGTGACACGACATTTCAAATTGTGGGTCTAGGGTGACACCTAAGCACAGTTGGCGGTTCCTCATTGGCCAATGGATTTAATGAAGTGGCATCAACGGGCCCAGGTGGAGTCATGTTGTCAGTTGCCTAAGGATTGTGTGGTTATCACATAATCACATGGAATATTCCACCCCCTTACGATCATGCGACGATCGTTGATTTTGAATCTTTCCTGGACGTATTAGTGGGACCTAGTTGTTGGTGTGTCTGTCAGAGGGGTCCTGATCCTGTCAGAGAATCGACGAATGGCGTATAATCTTATGGGTTTTGTCAGAGGCTTAAGATCTTGCGATGGCCATTGATTTTATTTCCTGTCAGAGGGTTGTCAGGGTAGGGAGAAGATTCTTCATCCGACGGTGGGCGTGTAATCTGATAGAATCTTGGAAGTCTTTGTGATCTTCAGACGGCCGTTGATTTTTTTGATGCGGGCTCGGACAAGATTTCTCAGTCTTCTGGTGGTGGGGATAGGTGTTTTAGTAGCCAACAAATTTTCAAAGGGTTCGCTCATTTGCATGATAAAATGGTGACATTCTGAAAGTCTTGGCATTTCAGTGAACAAGGTCATGTAATCACTAAATCATTTAGTGGAAGTAAAAGGTGTTTTGCGAACTGGCGAAAACCTTTTTCACCAGTTCGCCAAATGTAACCAGGATAGGTTAGCTCTCCTTTGCTTGCTAAGTCACGGGGTTAAGCGGTGAGTTAACTTTTCATTCCATGAACAGAGAAATGCTTTGTCGCTAGTTCGCTAAATGTAAACTAGGATTCCTATTAAGGGGTAAATCATAAAGACCACAAAATAACATAATCTAACGACTGCGACTTAAAGTTGATCTGATTTTAAATTTTGACTGCCGATCTACTAATAGCACCATAAAGTAGCCATTGTTTTTCAAATTTGAATTCTCTGAGGGTTTCCAGCGACAGGAAGTACCAAAATTTATGGTTTTAGTAGTTGATTTCGATCGGTTTTATGGTGCTTGCTGTTGCAATGTGGTCCAGGGTGTTGAGTGATCGTCTGCAGGGTTTGTACTATGTAGTTCTGTGTTCAAGGCATGTTGCAGGGTTGACATTTAGGCATTGTTCATAATCCTCAGTACCTTCACAGAGAATTTTTCATGAATTAGGATCATTCTGGGATTTTCTTTCTCATGGTTACCTAGGTTTTCATCCCTGTAATAACTTTATGACCGTTTCTAGTTGGTCGGGTGGTTGAAACCCTAACCCTAAGTCATCTGTAGATTGTTGCATTCTCTTTGAAAATTCCAAGATGACTAGGGAGTATATATGGCAGAAAACTTGACTGAGTAAGGGTTCCAAACTTTCTTTGGTCCCTAGTTGTTGATAGTGTTATACTGAGAGAGGAGTTGGATTTTGGGTATTTCCTATCTTTGTGTTGTTTTGATTGTATATTGATCTTGAATATGTTAATGAAAATACTATTGAGTTCCAATCTTGCATTTGTGTATGTCTTCTTGTTATAGTCCTAAGCTCATATATGTTTTAATTGTTATACACTGAATTTGCACCCTTAGTTCAAGCTCTCGTAGTCTTGATAACTCAGTATAACAAGGGAATCATCTCAAAGTTGTGGGACCTTTTGCTAACCGAGATGAGACCTCTAGGTTCTAGGCTGGTTCCTCTTGGATAGTCAGCCAGATTTGCTCTTAACAGGAAAGTAAACTTTTGAGGGAAAAGGGATAGAAGGAGTGCATGAAATGTAAATGACTGAAAGAAAATCTACCTACTAGGTGATACACGGAACTGGGGTTTGGATCTCAGTACAGAGGGATGAAACCAATGGAGGAATCAGGTCTAATAAGTCACCACTCACTAGATAGGTTTGCATAAGTATTTCATAGGAAGGCTTGAACAGAAAACTCAACCTATGACCTGCAAACAGACATCCTTTTCTGCAACTAGGTGTAGGAATGAGACAAGGCTACTAGGGGTTGTAGTATACCCACAAAACACCTAAATCAGATCAGACACAGGAAACACACAAATTTGTAGAAAATGAGAGGGACCAGGAACCCCAATTTCCATTGAAAACATGCATAAACTTCAATCCAATAAGAGACAAGCCAAACAAGGAAGGCATGAGGA
This sequence comes from Chamaecyparis obtusa, assembly GCA_027943335.1. Lineage (NCBI taxonomy): Eukaryota > Viridiplantae > Streptophyta > Pinopsida > Cupressales > Cupressaceae > Chamaecyparis > Chamaecyparis obtusa. The sequence goes on from BSBK01000676.1 coordinate 74,003, forward strand.
CAAGAAAAATGTCACAGAATGCTTTGCAATATTTGAATTATCAATGAGAACTTACAGGATGTGAAAAACCAGAGAGCGGGAAAAATGCTACAGATAGTTTTCCAACAAAAGAGGCTTTCCTTTTTTACAAAATGCCAATTCTGAGCACTACTGGCTCCAAAAAACAATATATACAAACTCAACTACAGGCAGGAAGGAGTCAAAAGTTAACCAGGGTTACAAAAATATGCATGAAATAATCAACCCTAGCAGTCGTGTCTGATCATAAATGAACCTTGCAAATATCTCAACAAATCAGACATATCTTCTTTGCGTGCCCATGCTTGTACTGATCATGCCTGCCGACAAAAGACCTCAATCCATCTACTTCTCTGCAAGCCCACACTGCCATGAATGCTCAAATCCGATCAGATCATGAAGGGACCCAAAACGGCACCCTGAAAATCTCTGCAAATTCCTTAACTGCAACCACCTTCGAAAATTCAATTTTTTAGCTAACCTACCGTTTCGCACATTATCCTCAAAAGAATTCCCATAAAAAATAGGCTACGCCACTTTTGAAATAGCAATGGTCGCATGATCACATGAGGCCGAAAGGCTTCATGTGATCATGCGACAACTCCTTTAAAAATGCCACCACATTGCCATGAAATGACACCTCAGCATGCAAAAATCCACCACCTAGCAAGCTTACCACGTGGCCTGACCGGAGCCAACCACACGGCCTTGAAAAGTCAGCGGTCACATGATCGCATGAGCTAAAAGAGCCTCATGTGATCATGCGACAACCTTCTGAGAAACTGTCACTCCCGCACAAGATAACTCGGCCCCGCAAGACTGCACTGCAAACTAACCCCGGCTCCACCCTGGGCTTACTTCTTTATATGCGCCAAGTCACGGGAACTTCTCCTTAACCCTAGGTCAATCTGGAAAATGTGAGATACCCCCTTAGTCACTGAGTTGTGGAATATATCTAACCCTGGGCCCACCTTGGGTTCATCCTCTCTGCAGTCACAAAGTCACGCAATGTCTTTCTTAACCTCGAGTCGATCTGGTGACTGCGAGAAATCCTTAACCATGCAACCGTGAACTCATTCGGCCCACACTATTTTGAAATAACATTGGTCGCATGATTGCATGAGGCCGAAAGGCTTTCATGTGATCATGCGACAACCCTTTTAAAAACTTGCCCTGCCGCCATATCAGCACTCAGGACCTGCAACAACCTCTGCCGACCGTACAAAGAACTGGGCCCATCTCCAACTATGTAACCGTGCAGCCACGCGTCACATCCCCATTCTGTCCGATGGCCACCACAGCAAACACCTCAGCACCCCTAGCACAGGACCCACCGCAACCGCCCGCAACCATTCTAACCACTGACGGTTTTTCATATGGTTGCATGGGCTTGGAAGAGCCCATGTGATCATGTGACTAACCGTAAAATGTTAGCCACTAACCGCAAACTACCACCCTACAGACTGCCAGGGAAATCGCTAATGGTTTGTCGCATGGTCACATGGGCTCGGAAGATCCCATGCGATCATGCGACAAACTGCATGATGCCACCACTATCCACTAGCGGCTGTGGTTGATCGCTTACCGCCTGCCTTGGCCATCGAATCCTGACCGCCGATCGCATGAGGCTGCATCAACGGTTGTCGTATGATCTCATGGGATCGAAAGATCCCATGCTATCATGTGACAGCCGTCGGATCTTCTGCTACACTGGCACAGTTTTAGGCACTGGGACCCGCCCATCGGAGTTGCATGCTTAGGGAAAAATTTAGTTGCTAGAGAAGTGTAAAGTGCAGAAGTGGTTGAAAACACACTGGGTTTTCGGACCGAGGTTGAAAACACAAGGAACTTTCAGAGCTGAGAGGTCGAAAACACACCAAATTTTTTTGACCAAAGGGCAGAAACATCCCGGGCCTGCAGAGAGGAGGTCAAAAACACACTGTGTTTTCAACACTTGAGTAGAAAACACACTGGACTCTTGACACTAAAAGGTAGAAAACATAGAGAGCTTTAACACTTGAGCATTTCTTTAGGAAAATAGGAACCGTGGCAAAAAATGAATGAAAGGGAAATTTTGGGCAACATTTTGGCGACCTCTACGGGATGTCAGCTTGCCAGACATTGGACCAGTTGCCTTGACTCAATCCATTGGGTACGGGGTCACTTCTTGAACACAAAAACTCGATAGGGAGAGGGGCAAAAACTAAACTGTGCTCGAGCACTTCTTGGAAAATAGGAAAACACTATACTAGAAAGCTGGAAGAAAGCAGGAAAAAACTAACCTATCCTAAACTAAACAGTACAAAGACCTGGTCAAACAAAGCCATTCACTGGCATGTTGAAGTAGCTACCCTTCCTCAATAAGAAATTTTGCACTAAACACATGAAGATTGCTACAAGGATATGAGGCATATAAAAATTTGGCAAATGAGGATGCACTGCCTCTACAAAAACAAGATCAAGTTCACTCACCTCAAATGGATCAAATGGAGGTGTCCTAGTGAACTCCTTCTGGGCCAAGTATCTGATGGGGCAGCCTCTTGAAAGTTTGAAGGTAGGACTTTCATTGCTAGTTTCTTCTTTATCCTTGTGGTTGCCTTCCATCATGGATAGCTAGGTCAACTCCTCACCCGTGGACAGGGGGCTGTCATCTTCCTCTTTTAAACCAGCTAAGAGCTCATTACAATTAGGCTCCATATACAAGTCACCCATGATGCTTCCCAAATAATCTTTGCCAAGGCTCTGGTTAACTTTTGTACATTGGGAAGCCTCCTACTCAAAAATGAGATCAAGCTCATGAATTAACATATCATCAGGATCGACCTCTTCTAGTTGCTACAATTTTACAGAGGTGGCTATGATCACATCTTTCTCATCCTGCTCAACAAAACTAGGCAGCTCGTCCAACAAGGACAAGGCATCCTCCTCTATAGAAACCCCCTGTTGCTGGTGAACCTTTTGTTCTGATTGACCTTCAGCCATAGGTAATGGCATGGTCTCTTCTTCATCATCAACAAAAAGAGGGAGCTCATCATACAAATCAGCCAAGAGCTCAGGCTGAGCATCAATGTCCACCTCCACACCCTGCTGCTCAATTTCACCACAGTCATCACTCTGCACTGATACCTCAGATGCCCTCTCCTCCTCATCACATGAAAGTTCATTTACCACAAGCCCTTGCTCAGACACTAGACTAGTGTCCTTGAAAAGACTTGGCATCTGACAGCCAGGAGGAAGAGTCCATTGGGGTATCCATATTACTTCATCATCCTGAGAAACCAAAGGGGCCTCTTGGGATAAAAATCTTTCTTGAACGGGCTGCTCTTGCAAGGTGGACTAAATCTCAAGTGAAGGCTCTTGAACAGAATTTTTTGTCTTAAAACTTGGGATGTGAAACTGAGGGGGAGAGGGGGGAGACAAAGAAGGCACGGCTACTTTAAAGCTTGGAAATGAATGCTTTTTTGGCTCTTCATGTGTAGGCTCTTGAGATAGATGGGCCCTCCAGCTTGGAATCTTAGGCCTAGGAGCCTCTTGTTGGGCAATCAGTGATCTTAACCTTGATGTCTCAATGTCAGCTTGGTGCCTAATCTCCTCTTGAAACTACCTTACTTGTTGTTCATCAACAAGAGTCTCCATCACTTGGTAAGGAATGAACCCCTGCTCATAGCCTTGAGCCTCCATCTCCTGGTAGGGAGTTGACTCCTCTTCATAATAACTTTGACCCTCCTGCTCTCTCTGATCCTTGAGCTCAGATACTTGTTTAACCAAATCAAGCAATAGACTCTTTGCCTCCTGCATCTTCTTGAAGTCTGAATTTAGAGTCTGCATCTGCTGCTGAATAGACTGAGAAGGGGAGGGTGGGTGGTAAGCATGATGGGAAAGCTGGCCCTGCATCTGCTATTGTGCCTTTTGTGCCCATGATCCATCTTTCATGAGAGCTTTCTCATAACTTTGCACAAGGGAAAACTCATTTGGGGCATACTGGATATACTGATACCCCTGAGAAGTATAATATGTTGGGGTAAAAGGAGGCTTTGGGTGACTTTGGTAAGGCTAAAAACTAGTTGGTTGAGCATTATTCTCACAATAGGGTGGTGAGTAACCTGACTGTCCATAATAACTTGACATGTCTACTCATGCAATCAGCTAGAACTTGAATATGAAGATTGAAAACATACTAGCACTTGACCTTTGAAACCAGTAGACTTTTTGGAGTCGTCAGATATGCAGTGAAATGACCTCTTCTAGGCCTGTAGCATGCTACTAGCATATCAGAGATAGCATACTTTGAACATGAATCTGAACTTCAGTCCCACCAGGCATGCTAGAAATGTTATACATTGAATTTGCACCCTTAGTTCAAGCTCTCGTAGTCTTGATAACTCAGTATAATAAGGGAATCATCTCAAGGTTGTGGGACCTTTTGCTAACCGAGATGAGACCTCCAAGTTCTAGGCTGGTTCCTCTTGGATAATCACCCAGATTTGCTCTTAACTGGAAAGTAAACTTTTGAGGGAAAAGGGATAGAAGGAGTGCATGAAATGTAAATGACTAAAAGAAAATCTACCTACTAGGTGATACATGGAACTGGGGTTTGGATCTCAGTACAGAGGGATGAAACCAATGGAGGAATCAGGTCTAATAAGTCACCACTCACTAGATAGGTTTGCATAAGTATTTCATAGGAAGGCTTGAACAGAAAACTCAACCTATGACCTACAAACAGACATCCTTTTCTACAACTAGGTGTAGGAATGAGACAAGGCTGCTAGGGGTTGTAGTATACCCACAAAACACCTAAATCAGATCAGACATAGGAAACACATAAATTTACAGAAAATGAGAGGGACCAGGAACCCCAATTTCCATTGAAAACATGCATAAACTTCAATCCAATAAGAGACAAGCCAAACAAGGAAGGCATGAGGACAAGAAAAATGTCACAGAATGCTTTGCAATATTTGAATTGTCAATGAGAACGTACAAGATGTGAAAAACTAGAGAGCAGGAAAAATGCTATAGATAGTTTTTCAAGAAAAGGGGCTTTCCTTTTTTACAAAATGCTAATTCTGAGCACTACTAGCTCCAAAAAACAATATATACAAACTCAACTGCACGTAGGAAGGAGTCAAAAGTTAACCAGGGTTACAGAAATAGGCATAAAATAATCAACCCTAGCAATCGTGTCTGATCATAAATGAACCTTGCAAATATCTCAACAGATCAGACATATCTTCTTTGCGTGCCCATGCTTGTACTGATCATGCCTGCCGACAAAAGACCTCAATCCATCTACTTCTCTGCAAGCCCACACTGCCATGAATGCTCAAATCTGATCAAATCATGAAAGGACCCAAAATGGCACCCTGAAAATCTTTGCAAATTCCTTAATTGCAACCGCCTTCAAAAATTCAATTTTTTAGCTACCCTACCGCTTCGCACATTATCCTCAAAAGAATGCCCATAAAAAATAGGCTACACTGCTTTTGAAATAGTAATGGTCGCATGATTGCATGAGGCCGAAAGGCTTCATGCAATCATGCGACAACTCCTTTAAAAATGCCACCGCGTTGCCATGAAATGACACCTCAGCATGCAAAAATTCACCACCTACCAAGTTTGCCACGTGGCCCGACCGGAGCCGACCACACGGCCTTGAAAAGTTAGCAGTCGCATGATCGCATGAGCTAAAAGAGCCTCATGCGATCATGCGACAACCTTCTGAGAAACTGTTGCTCCCATGCAAGATAACTCGGCCCTGCAAGACTACACTACAAACTAACCCTGGCTCCACCCTGGGTTTACTTCTTCATATGTGCCAAGTCACAGGAACTTCTCCTTAACCCTGGGTCGATCTGGTGAATGTGAGATACCCCCTTAGGCACTAAGTCGTGGAATATATCTAACCCTGGGCCCACCTTGGGTTCATCCTCTCTGCAGTCACAAAGTCACGCAATGTCATTCTTAACCTCAAGTCGATCTGGCAACTACGAGAAATCCTTAACCGCACAACTGTGAACTCACCGGGCCCACACTATTTTGAAATAACATTGGTCACATGATCGCATTAGGCCAAAAGGCTTTCATGTGATCATGCGACAACCCTTTTAAAAACTTTCCCTGCCGCCATACTATCACTCGGGACCCGCAACAACCTCTGCTGACCTTACAAAGAACTGGGCCCATCTCCAACTGTAGAACCATGTAGCCATGTGTCACATCCCCATTCAGTCTAACCACCACCTCAGTAAACACCTCGGCACCCCTAGCATAGAACCCACCCTAACCACCCATAACCATGCTAACCACTGACGGTTTGTCACATGGTCGCATGGGCTCAGAAGAGCCCATGCAATCATGCGAGTAACCGTAAAATGTTAGCCACTGACCACAAACCACCACCCTACAGACCACCACAGAAATCGCTAACAGTTTGTCGCATGGTCGCATGGGCTCGGAAGAGCCCATGCGATCATGCGACAAACTGCATGATGCCACCACTATCCGCTGGTGGCTGTGGTTGATCACTTACCACTTGCCTTGGCCGTTGAATCCTGACCGTCGATCACATGAGGCTGCATCAACAGTTGTCACATGATCTCATGGGATCGGAAGATCCCATGAGATCATGCGACAGCCATCAGATCTTCTGCTACACTGGCATGGTTTTAGGCACTAAGACCCGCCCATCGGAGTTGCGCGCTTAGGGAAAAATGCAGTTGCCAAAGAAGTGTAAAGTGCAGAAGCGGTCAAAAACACACTGGGTTTTCGGACCAAGGTCGAAAATACAGAGAACTTTAAGAGCTGAGAGGTCGAAAACACACCAAAATTTTTAGACCAAAGGGCAGAAACATCTCGGGCTTGCAGAGAGGAGGTCGAAAACACACTGGATTTTTGACACTTGAGTAGAAAACACACTGGACTCTCGACACTAAACCGTAAAAAACATAGAGAGCTTCGACACTTGAGGATTCTTTAGGAAAATAGGAACCGTGGCCAAAAATGAATGATAGGGAAATTTTGGGCAACATTAATATCAAAAAGTGTGTTAGCATATGGTAAACAAAGAGTATTGTGAAGTCATCTCTAAGTTCCTAACAAAGTTAGGATTAAAGTCTTTTGGGTGGGTTTAGTTAGTTTACAACCAAGTAAGAATCTGATGTCCTTGTGTTTGAGGGAGAGGGGTAGTGGGAAAAGCACTTATCCTGGATTCAATTGTGTTTGAGTTAAGGTCTTCAGTTGATGTATGTGATTGGGTGACTCTTTGCCCTAGGTTAAGGCATTGGTCCATCCTCTGGAGGCATTTCATTGTCATCAACCACACACACAAACATTCAAATGATAAAATCTTTAACAAATTAGTATGGGGTATAGTTGTCTATTGTTTTGAGACTCCTTTGGAGAAGTGAGTCTGATGAAGGGTGCTCCCCTTAATACCACAAACACATAACAAATATAGAGAAACAACAACAAAATGCAAGAACAGAAAATTGGCTTCTTATTATCTCCACAAATGTGGAATTACAAACTTTCAGAATTACAATATGCAAAGCCACATGGGCATTCCCTTACAATATTCTGTAGGACAAAGCCTCGAATCAATACCCAGAACTATTCTGAAATGCCCAAGATAATAATACAGCCTTCCTTATATAGGCAATTTTCCACCACCTGGGAAGGTTCCAGAATTTTATCCAATAAGGCCGACCAACATAGAATTATTTTATTTTACATTTTATTACATCATAGTCGGCTCAAGATAACTTTTGAAAGCCGAACAGAAATTTTGAAGAAAATTATTTTCTGCCATTTCGGGTGGCCCAACTTTCGAAGACCATAAGTCATCACCAGTTGACCCGATCGGCTATTATAACCCCATTTTGGAAATGCCACGAAGCGCTCTACAGGCTTGACTGGCGCAAGCGCCTGTCACCCAAATTTTTAACCTCATCCGGGGCCTCTAAAGCCTTCAAAACTGAGTTCAAAGTTTCTGTACCCTACTGCCAATACCGAAAATCTTCAATATCTTCCAACATACACTTAATCTGGAAATGAAACTTTACTGGCAGACTTATATGACCAAAATGAACCTCCAAGAAAGAAATCAGATCATTCTGAGCACATACAAAAATTACCAAAAATAGTAACTTTCCATAAATAGCAGCTCTGCACAAAATAGCCCTTATTGAAAATTTAAAAAAAAAATAGAAATGTTTTTGGGTGATGCGAGATTGCTCTTACACCCAGGATGCTCCTGCATCAGACACCCGGGGTAATTTGAGAAGTGACCCTGTCACGACTCAGGTGTGCAGAGGAAAACCAAGATGGCTAACCTCTTCTTTTGGCAGCCATGATGAATCTTCAATAGGTCATCCTTTCCACTTGACCAGATATTCTTCATATGTCTTGTTCCTTGTGCTTCTGCCAACACGACTGTCCAGTATATCTTCGATCTCCTTAGTGTCTAAACTAGTTGCTGGAATACTCCACTGTGCTGCTGTGATCTCATCTTCAACACCTCCTTCATGATACTCTGTCAGATCTGAAATGTTAAACACTGGTGAAATATTTAGCTCAGTAGGCATTTCTACCTCATATGCATTTCCTGAATCATGTTTCTTCAGTATCCTACACGGTCCAAACTTCTTCATTTTCAGCTTGTTATATGTACCAACTGGAAACCGCTCCTTCCGCAAATGAACCATGACTTCATCACCAACTTGAAATTTCTTATACCTCCTTTTCTCATCTGCCTTAGCCTTATACTACGCATTCATCTTGGTAATATGCTTCCTCACCTCCTCATGGATGTTCTTCAAGTGTTCTACAAAATCCTCAGCTTCAGCACTACTTATTTCTCCTTTATCTATCTTTCTCAATTCAGATGCATTTCTTGGACTACTTCCATATACAATCTGGAATGGTGATTTACCAGTGCTCTTGTTGACAGAATTATTGTATGCAAATTCTGCTTGTGGTGAAATCAAATCCCATCCTGTTGGCTTATCTCCAACCAAACATCTCAGCAAATTTTCCAAACTTCTATTCACCACCTCTGTCTGTCCATCAGTCTGTGGATGATGTGATGAACTAAACTTCAAATCTGTCTTCAACTTCTTCCACAATGTACGCCAGAAATATCCAACAAACGTAGTGTCCCGATCTGAAACTATGGTCCTTGGCAAACCATGAAGTCTCACTACTTCTCTGAAAAACAATTCTGCTACATGAACAGCATCATTAGTCTTCTTGTAGGGAATGAAATGTGCCATCTTTGAAAATCGGTCAACTACTACAAAAATTGAATCATGTCCCCACTGTGTCCTCGGTAAACCAAGAACAAAGTCCATATTGATATCCTCCCAAGGCTTCTCTAGTACAGGTAATGGCTGATATAATCCTGTATTCTGCTTCACCCCTTTCGCCATCTGACATACTCTGCAACTCTGTACAAACTTCTTCACATCTTGCTGCAATTGTGGCCAATAATAATTTTCACCAACCAAAGCAAAGGTTTTATCACGACCAAAATGTCTAGCCAATCCTCCACTATGCTTCTCCTTGATGAGATTCTCCCTCATAGAACTTCGTGGAATGCACAACTGACTCCCTCTGAATAGCATATCATCCTGGATGATGAAACCCAACCATTTCGTCCTATCTAGAGTAACAGGTTCTATACAAGCTTTCCAAGCTTCACCAAAATCAGGATCCTCTGGATATAAATTCTTGAGTTCCTTGAACCCAACCATTTCAATCTACATTTCTTTCATCAATAGTTGCCTTCTGCTAAGAGCATCTGCAACCCTATTAGACTTTCCACTCCTATGTTTCAAAACAAATGTATAACTTTGCAAAAACTCAACCTATTTCAAATGCCTTTGATTCAATTTTCCTTGACTATTCAAATATTGCAAAGCTTGATGATTAGTATACAAAACAAACTCCTTAGGAAGTAGATAATGTCTCCACTTCTTTAATGCCTGAACTATAGCATAAAATTCTTGATCATAAATAAAATATTTCTTCTTGGCATCATTTAACTTCTCACTGAAATAAGCAACAGGTTTACCTTCTTGGCTCATAACAGCTCCTATTGCAGTACCACTAGCATCACAATCTACTTGAAACACCTTATTAAAATCTGGAAGTGCTAAAATAGGTTGTTCTGTAACTTTTTATTTCAACAATTGAAAACTCTTTTCTGCCCCATTAGTCCACTTAAACTCTTTTCTATCCCCTCTCATTGTTTCAGTCAAGGGTCCACAAATACTGCTAAAATTTTTGATAAACTTTCTGTAAAAGCTAGCTAGACCATGAAAAGATCTTACCTCAGTAGCACTCCTCGGAGTAGGCCATTCAAGGATAGCCTGTACCTTCTCTGGGTCCATTTTTAGACCTTCTACTGAAACTACAAATCCCAAATACACCAACTCTTTCTTCACAAAACTACACTTCTTCAAATTAATCAACCATTTCTCTTCTCTCAACTTCTCAAATACCATACGAATATGCATCATATGCTCATCCAATGTCTTACTAAAGATCAAAATATCATCTAGGTAAACAATGATAAACTTACCCAGAAATTCTTTCAGAACCTCGTTCATGAGCCGCATGAAAGTGCTCGGTGCATTGGTTAGCCCAAAAGGCATGACTAACCACTCATATAGTCCTTCCTTTGTCTTGAAGGTAGTCTTCCATTCATCTCCTTCTCTGATCCGAATCTGATGATATCCACTTTTCAGATCTATCTTTGAGAAATACATAGCTCCACTCAAACAGTCCATAATATCATCCATTCGTGGCAATGGAAACCTGTACTTGATTGTGATCTTGTTTATTGCCCTAGAATCTGTACACATCCTCCATTCTCCATTCTTCTTTGGTGCTAATACTGCTGGTACAACACAGGGAGTCAGACTCTCACGGATCAATCCTTTCTATAACAGTTCATGTACTTGTCTGTTCAACTCCTCACTTTCTACAGGTGTCATTCTGTGTGCTGCCTTATTCGGCAAACTCGCTCCTGGGATCAAGTCCATCTGATGATTGATCTTCCTGACTGGTGGTAATCCATTAGGCACGTTATCAGATACAATATCCTGAAACTCATTCAACAAATTTGCAATTTCTACAGGAACATCTTCTACTTCCTCTTTACCAGCTTTTGGAATTAAAGCAAAACATACATGCTCATGCCTCATACCATCTAAGAAATTTCTTCCATCAACAAAAGTTATCTTTGCATTACCACATACCTTTTCTTCAGTCTCCTTCAATGGTTTTAGCTTATGTCGCACTCCATCCTTTGTCAGGGAATAGGTATTCGCACGACCATCATGTACAGCACATCTGTCAAACTACCATGGTCTACCCAACAACATATGACATGCATCCATAGATATGATATCACACAAGACCTCATCTTGGTATCCGCCAATCTTGAACTTCACCAGGCATTGTTCATTGACCATGACCTTGTGGTCATCCTGTACCTAGACAATCCGATATAGGTGTGGGTGTTTCTGTCTCTTGAGCTTCAACTTTGTCACCATCTCTTCTGACACCAAATTGTCAGTGCTTCCACTATCAATAATCACATCACAACATTTACCTTCGCACTTGCACCTGGTGCGAAACAGGCTCCTTCTTTGCTCAGGTTCATTCTCACCACTCAACAGGACTCTTCTGTTAATCAACGTTTCTCCTCTTTCAGCATCTTCAGAATTTGATGATCTGGCATCTTCATCTACATGTGCAATTCTGGCCTGGCCTTCATTTCTTCTGTCTGTTCTGCCTTGGCGCTGAGGACATTTAAATGCCCTATGACCTTCTTCTCCATAGTGAAAACATGTTCCACGGAAGCCTCCTCTTCCAGATCCTTGTCCTCTTCCTCTTCCTCTCTGATCTCTATTATTCTGATCCTGGAAGTGATTGGAATTATTTCCACGCTGATTCTGACTGCTACTGGCCTCATCCTTCTTTTTCAGATCTTCATTTCGGCCACCATATGACCGTCTACCAGATCGTCCACCATGACCTCTTCCATTTTGTCTGCTCTCAAACTTCTTGTTCAGCTTTTCCTCTACTTTTAGGGCAATCTGGTATGCCTCTTCAATACTGTTCATTCGAACCAGATTCAGCTCCTCCTGAATGCTTGGCCTTAACCCATTAAGGTATCGGGCAACTTTCTCCTTATCAGCTTCTGTATGGTCTATTCTGATGAGAAGTCGATAGAACTCCTCTGTATACTCCTGAAGAGATCTTCCTGCTTGCTTCAAACTCTGCATTTTCTTCAGTAGGTTAAGCTCATAATCAACAAGAATAAACTGTCGCTTCAATTTATCCACCATCCGATCTCATCTGGTGATTTTATCTTTTCCTCTTCTATTTCGCTCTAATTGAATTTCTTGCCACCAGATCTTCACATGACCTTTCAATCTGGCCTTTGCAAATTTGACCCTATCAGGATCCTCAACCTCTTCGTACTCAAAATATTCCTCACATTCATTGATCCAGTCGATCAATTCCTCTGGGTTAAGATTTTCAGAAAATGTAGGAACCTCAATCTTAGGTCTTTTCCCAATCTTGGAAATCACCCGAAAAAATCTTTCTTCCTCCTGGTTCACAATTTCAACTTCTCCTTCTTGATATTCTTCTTCGGCTTCATCCTCGCTTTCGTCTCTTACATTAAGATTCATTCCTCTACGAATCTCTTCTTGTAATGCTCGCACTTATCTCTACAGCTCTCTAACCTCAGGTGTTACAACACCAGCTCTTCCGCCACGTTCCCTTCGTGGAGGTATTTTCGCGATGCGCGCTGAAACCCTAGCCACGGTCCTCGTGCAAACTGCCTCACAGTCGGCGATCTATTTACACACTCAAGAAAACCTGCTCTGATACCACTTGATGAAGGGTGCTCCCCTTAATACCACAAACACATAACAGATATAGAGAAACAACAACAAAATGCAAGAACAAAAAATTGGCTTCTTATTATCTCCACAAATGTGGAATTAGAAACTTTCAGAATTATAATATGCAAAGCCACATGGGCATTCCCTTACAATATTCTGTACGACAAAGCCTCGAATCAATACCCAGATCTACTACCCAGAACTATTCTGAACTGCCCAAGACAATAATACAGCCTTCCTTATATAGGCAATTTTCCACCGCCTGGGAAGGTTCCAGAATTTTAGCCAATAAGGCCGACCAACATAGAATTATTTTATTTTACATTTTATTACATCATAGTCGGCTCAAGATAACCTTTGAAACCCGAACAAAAATTTTGAAGAAAATTATTTTCTGCCATTTCGGGTGGCCCAACTTTCGAAGACCATAAGTCATCACCAGTTGACCCGATTGGCTATTATAACCCAATTTCGGAAATGCCACGAAGCGCTCTACAGGCTTAATCAACGCAAGCGCCTGTCACCCAAATTTTTGACCTCATCCGGGGCCTCTAAAGCCTTCAAAACTGAGTTCAAAGTTTCTGTACCCTGCTGCCAATACCGAAAATTTTCAATATCTTCCAACATACACTTGATCTGGAAATGAAACTTTACTGGCAGACTTATATGACCAAAATGAACCTCCAAGAAAGAAATCAGATCATTCTAAGCACATACGAAAATTACCAAAAATAGTAACTTTCCATAAATAGCAGCTCTGCACAAAATAGCCCTTATTGAAAAAAAAAAAAAAAAATAGAAATGTTTTTGGGTGATGCAAGATTGCTCTTACACCCAGGATGCTCCTGCATCAGAGTCAAGGGTACACCCGCCTGAGCATTGAGGCTCAAAGTGTAGGAGGATCTCTTTTGATCCTTGTTAATTGACCCTTTTTCTTGTAGACTTTGGAGTGGTGAAAGAGTCAAAGTTATATTAAATTTATCCATCAAAGTATAAATCTACAAGTGAAGATCAAAGAGAACTCCCACAAAATGGTGACTCTGCTAGGGAGAGTTTAGAAGATAAAGGTTGTAAGTGCACTCTTGTTTTCCTATTGTATTCAGTTAAAAAGATTTCCCATCTAGGTGGGTGGTGACTCAAAAGGTTAGAACCAGTGCTATATATTTTAAATCATGGACAAGAGGAGGAATACTAAGTCCTTTGTCAAAAAGAATCCGGAGGTCACTCTGGAGAAATTTCCTAGACAAGAGAAGAAGAGTTGGATTAGAAGGAATGGTGAGTCTACTAGTGCTCCCATGAGAGAACAAGGAAATACTAGAGCTAGGGCACCACATGTTTCCTTAAGTGAGAATGGTTCATAGGATGGAGTTTCTAGATCAGATGGTGGTCGCTCTAAAGATAGATTTTATGATACCCTAGAAGCTGTATTTCAGGACAAAGGTCCATTGCCAGCAAGTCAAGATGAACAAGCTAGAGAGATGGGTTTGGAGATTGATTTAGATCTTGATGAAGTTAATTTCAGAAGAGAACCCATGAGACCTAGGCAAGTCCACTTCTCATATCAAAATCTTTTTGATATGGATGTGTCATCAGGTTCTGATGACATTATGGTAGATCCTGATGATTTAAATGCATTAAGGTTGCAGTTAGCAGAGCAGGATGCCATACATAAGAGGTTACAAGAGGAGAGAGAGGCTGAAAAGGTGAATGCTCCGATAGAAAGATAGTCTCTTATTAGAAAGATTAATGAAATGAAGGAGAGAAACAAGATGCTTTCTTCTACTCCTAAAACTTTGCAGCATGATGTCTTTGGTGATCTTGATGCCTTGAGGAGTGAGCAAGAGGGCTTACTGAAAGATCAAGAATTTGATAGGGAGGGCCCTGTGGTTAGATAAGTGCAAAGTTATGTTTCTTTGCCTAAAGATGCAAATGGGCATGAGATTACTAGGCCTACTATTGCCGCTGGTGAGAAAGGAAAGCAAAAGATGGTGGGACATCAAACAAGTAAATCATTGACAATACCCGGGGCCCCACCACCCAATTCAAATAAGGACATAGAAATAGAGAGAAGAAGAAACGAAGATGAGGACCTTGCAAGAGAATTAGAGAGGTCTGAAATTGAAGCTTCTATTGTAGAAAAGAGAAGAAAGATCTAGTTCTTGAAGGCTTCATCAGCTAATGTTCTTGGCCCATCTGCTACTGAACTAGGTATGCCATCTATGACTACTACTATTCCACTTAGTAATGCTACTAGTTCAATTCCTTCTTCATCTGCTAGGATAGGTGCTGATCCTAGGCAGCAGTCAAATGCACAAATAAATGTAAATGCTAATGTTGATCCTAGGGTTAACACTAGTTTAAGTTTTCAAAGAAGACCTATGCAATTAGAAGGCTATAAGAAAATTAGTTTTGATGGAATTCCTGGCTATTCGAATGCTTTTCCAAATGATATTAGAGATAAGGTACCTAAGTTTGCTAGTAATAATGCTATTAGTTGTGAGGAGCATCTTAGGTTATTTGTTGACATGCTTAATGATTATGAGGTAGAGCATGAGGATGTAGTCATGAAATTATTTGTTCAATCTCTAATGGAGGATGCTAGAGATTGGTTTAAGATGCTTCCTGATAAATGTATTGATACTTGGGATTCTTTTGAGAGATGTTTTAAATAGTAGTATGGTGATAGGCCTAATGCTAGTTTCATGTTGAATAAATTTAATACCATAAGGAAAAATCAGAATGAATCTGCAGCTGAATTCAACATGAGATTTCAGAAGGGTATGCATAAGTTGTTCCAAGTTATGCGGTTAGATGATAATGTTTGTCTAACTACATATTTTAATGCATTTGATGGAAAGATGGGATATTTGTTGAGGGAAAAAGAACCAAGAACTCTTAGGGATGCTTTTAGGATTACTATCAACATTGAGAATAATATGAAAATATCAGGAAAATTGGGTGGAAAGAGAGATGACCCTAAGTTTTTTGGGGATAAGAAATACAAAAAGGAAAATGATAAGAATGTTGGTTCTAGGAGGCAAGAAGAAGATAAATTGGATAAGGTGCTTAATGAATTGAAGGATTTGAAGGCACCTACAAATAGGAACATTAGTGCTCCTACCAATGAAAGGCCTCAGTTCAACAACAATTTCAATAAGTAGAATAGATTGCAGAACTACCCCTACAACACCCAATGGAAGGATGGAAAGCCTATTGTCCCTGCTACAAGAGGAAACAATGATAGAGGTGTCCCTAACCCTCTACAAAAGGCTTCAATAAATGTCATGGAGGACATACCTTGGTGTGTTGCATGCCAGTCCCCTCATTCTATAGAGCATTGTGTAGTTGCACAATCTATAGCTGCAAATCAAGATTGTGGCAATGAGGAGATAGATCAAGAAGAAGATCAAGATGATGTTGGATGCAACATGGCTACTTCATATCTAGGATATGAAGATGATTCTGATTTTGATGAAGAGGCAGATGTAAATGTAAAGAGACACAATCAGGCCCTTTTTCATCAAGAGGTTTTTTCCGATAGTGAAGACATTGATAGGAAGACATGTAATATGAACTCTTCTTCTGAGTTAGTAAATTTGAGAAGACCTTCTAGAGAAGAGATGGATAGGATTACTGTAGAAATGATTGCCCAAGTGCAAACTAGAGGCATGGTGGCAAAGAACATAAATGAGAAAGCTACAGGAATGTTTATAAAGAGTACCAACTCTGGAGAACCTAATGAGAACAAATCAAAAAGTGATCACATGGTGAAATTCAAGAGTGTAAAAGGTAAGAATTGTGAGCCTAAGGGAGTTGGAATTGAAAAGATTTCTAGTGAGATTGAGAGGCCATTTAACACAATGGCTAAGATTGAAAAAATGAGGGTGGCCAATACACCTAATGTGTCCAATAAACAAAAGGATATTAAGGTATTGCAGATTGAGATTCCTTCTTCTACTCCTGTTGATATGTTATCTGTATTATCCCAAATTACAATTAAGGTTCCATTGTCAAAATTGTTGAAGATCCCTGAACATAAGGACAGAGCTATTGCATGGGTAGGTAATGTTCATAAAAATGATGTTGCATGCAATGGATCTCAGGATAAAGCTTTGAAAGGTGTTGCTACTCATGCAATTGTGTCTCAAATTCCTCCAATATATTTGGACAATTCTGTCAATGCCAGCCTTGAAAATATTGATCCATTCTTTTTAAGTGTTCTTGTGAATGGAATGAAGTTGAGAAATTGTATGATTGATAGTGGTGCCTCTAATAGTGTCATGCCTTTCAAAATCATGGAGAAGTTGGGCCTTAAAGTTGATACAGTGCAAGGCAGATGTTGTGCAATGGATCAGAGGGAGGTACCAGTTATTGGGACTATCAATGCAATTCCATATAGGCTGGCAGCATATCTAGAGAAAGAGTTAACAATGAGTGTATTGGTGGTGGATATCCCTCCTCATTATGGGATGCTGCTATCTAGAAGGTGGAGTGCTGCCATGGGTGGAAGTTTATAGTGTGATCTATCCTATGCCACTTTCAAGATTAATGATCAGTTTGTCAAGATTGAACGAGAGCCAAGAGTATGCCACATGATTGAGAGAAATATTGATAATGAAACTACATGTTTTGTGGATACTGATATTAATGCTTTTAGGGTAGAGATCCATGTATTTGAAGAGGAACCTATTTTGTCACCGATCTCTATTGAGGTAAGTGCTAATTCTGTGAAGGGTGATTTGTGGGTAATGTACTTTGATGGTGCAAATTGCAAAGATGGTGCAAGAGCAAGTATTTTACTTATTTCTCCTGATAAAAATACCTACAAATTTTATTTCACATTGAACTTCTTTTGTACCAACAATATAGCAAAATATGAGGCATTGTTGTTAGGATTGAGGTTGGTACAAAAGCATGGTATTAAGTGTTTAAGTGTTGTTTGTGATTTTGAGTTGGTAGTGTCCCAAGTCAGGTCAATATATGCTTCCAAGAATAGGAGGTTGAAACAATATAGGAATGCAGTTTGGGATTTGATTGAACATTTTGATGCCTTCAATATTGAGTGGAAGGATAGGAGTAACAACAAGATGGCTGACTTGTTAGCCAATATTGCAATCAATCCCAATGATATTATATTTTTCGGTATCTCTAAAGTTGAAATCCAGGCTAGGCCTAGCATACTAGATAATATTGAGAATTGGCAAATTTTTGATGGTGATAATGATATCTTGAAGTTTATGGGTTGTGAGGATCAATATCATGGTCAGGAAATTGATTGTTCAGCCTTGGTTGAGTCAGTAGAAGGAAGGGAGGTTGTCTTTGGAAATGAGGTCATTCAGCTTAGAACTAACAAGGTGCCCAAGGGGCTTGTTGTTTTGGAGACTGTCTTTGATAACTAGGATAGAGTTAAAAAGAATATCAAAAGAGAAGATCATGCTAATCTAGAGGAGATAAATCTTGGAACACATGAGGCACCTAAGAAGGTATACATTGGTAGAGATATATCTCAAAAGGTAAAGAGATCTTTGATTGAATTATTGAGAAAATTTAGGCATGTTTTTGCATGGTCATATGATGACCTAAAGGTTTATAGAGAAGATTTTTTTCAGCATATTATACCATTGGAAGAAGATACTAAACCTTTCTGTCAAAAAAAAAGGCCTATTAATCCCACTTTGGCACCCAAGATGCAAGAAGAGTAATGAAGTTGAGAGATGCTGGCATTGTCAAGCCTATAAGGCACTCTTCTTGGGTTTCAAACCTTATTCTTGTGAGAAAGAAGAATGGTGACATTAGGCTTTGTGTGGACTTCAGGAATCTGAACATTAGCTCATTAAAGGATAATTATTGTCTGTCCAATATGGAAGCTATGTTGCAGAGAGTAACCGGATTAGAATTGATGTCAATGATGGATGGTTTCTCTGGCTACAGTCAAATTATTGTCAAGGAATCAGAGCAATTTAAGATAGCTTTCACAACACCTTGGGGGACATATGTTTATGTGAGAATACCTTTTGGCCTCACAAATGTTGGTGCTACTTTTCAGAGGGCAATGGATGTTGCCTTTTTAGATTTCATAAATGATTTCCTTGTATATCAAGATGATCTAACTGCCTATTCCAAGGAGGAAGAAGACCATTGAACTCATTTAGAGAAAATATTCATAAGGGCTTTGGAATTTGGCATTTCATTAAACCCAAGGAAATGTGCTTTTGGTGTCATTGAAGGTAAGTTTCTTGGCCACTTAGTTGGGAAGCAAGGAGTGAGAATTGACCCTGAGAGGGTAGCAGCCATTGATAAAATTCAGAGGCCAAAGAATGTTAAAGGAATTCAGTCCTTCTTTGGTTGGGTCAATTTCTTAAGGAGGTTTGTGACAAATTTTGTAGAGGTTACTAGACCTATTTCTAAGATGTTGAAGAAGGGATCTGCAATCAATTGGGAGGGTGAGCCTAATGAGGCTTTCAAAAATATCAAGCAGGCTATCAAAGATGCACCAGTGCTTAAGGCACCTGATTATAATGTCCCAATGCATATCTTTTCCTTTGCATCTTTTCACACTATTGCTGCAGTTTTGTTACAAAAGAACAAGGATGGTTTTGAGCAGCCTATTGCATTTTTCAGTAAATCTTTGCAGGCTATAGAATTGAAGTATGACATAAATGAAAAACAAGCATATGCACTTGTGAAGGCAATCAAGGCTTTTAGGTGTTACTTGATGGGAGCAGTTGTGATTGTTTTTGTGCCAAGTGCAGCTGTGAAGGATATTTTCTCATAGCAGGAGGTGTCTGGAAGAAGATGTAGATGGATCAATAGGATCCAGGAATTCAATGTTGAGTTTCAAATTACTAAGTTGGTTAGAGGACAAGGATTGGCAAAACTGATGGCCCAATCCAATCTTGATGCAAATCAGGTCAATTATTCTAAAATTGATTACACATGTGACATGGATGATTGTATCTGGTATAAGGATATCATCTATTACTTGAGAAGTATGAGATGTCCAGATAACATGAATGTTAATTAGAAGAGGACATTGAAATTATAGGCCATCAAGTATGTAATTGTGAAATGTAAATTGTATAGAAAGAATTTGGATTGCATACTATTGAAATGTGTAGATGAAAATTAGGCTGAAATATTGTTGAAAGAAATGCATGAGGGAGTTTGTGGTGGGCATTACATGGGTAAAAAAACTACTCATAAGATCTTGAGAGCAGGACTCTGGTGGCCCACAATCTTCAAGGATGTAGAATAGTTCGTGAGGAGGTGTGATTCTTGTCAAAGATTCTCTGGTAAGCTTAAATTTTCAAGAAATGTACCATTAAAACCAGTAGAAGTTCAGGTTCCTTTCCAACAATGGAGAATTGATTTCATAGGGGAGATACCAAACAAGTCAAGTGGAGGACACTCATGGATCTTAGTTGCCACTGATTACTTTACAAAGTGGGTAGAAGCTATACCTACAAGAAATGCAACTAGTAAGGTGGTAATTGATTTTTTGATGAATAATATTGTTACAAGGTTTGGGTGCCATAAGAGAATAGTAAGTGATAATGCCATGTGCTTCAGGTCTGCTAAATATAAGGACTTTTGCAGCAGTTTGGGAATTCAGATTTCTAATTCCTCACCTTATCATCCACAAGGAAATGGTAAGGCAGAATCTACTAATAAGAGTCTGATTAAAATATTAAAGAGAATTCTTGAAAAGAATAAGAGGGCATGGAATTCAAAGTTTCCATTAGCTCTATGGGCTGATAGGGTAACTATGAAGAGGGCAATTGGTTGTGCACCAGTTGACCTAGTATATGGAATTCATGCAAGAATGCCTCAGAATAATTTATTGGAAATGTACAAGTTTGTTCAATTATATGATGATGACATAGATGATGAGATGCAGTTGAGAATTGAGAATCTCATTAGGTTGGATGAGACGAGAAGAGAATCAGTTGCAAGGAATGCCAAATTGCAGTTGCAGGTTAAGAATTTATATGATAAGAAGGTTGTTGACAGAAAGTTTGAGCCTAGTTTGAGCCTAGGAATTGCTAGTTCATGGACAATTCTTGAAGAAATACTTCAATTGAGGTATTCTATTTTCCATGAACAGTAGTTAGGTTTGTATATTTTGTAAATTCTATAAATAGGTTGCTTGCCCCTGCCCTATTTTGTCCTGGTCTATCAGTTTTTGGTCCTGTTGCCTATTCTGCCTTACTTTTTCCTTGTTGTCTACTTTTTTTTTTCCAGTGGGATGGTCTGCTTCAAACCAATAATTCTAAGAACTTTCTATGCCTACAAGAGGCATACATCCCCAGATAGAGCCACTATTAGCATGTGTAAAAAATTTCATGGCCCTGGCATCTTTCCCCTGGTCTCTGTGTCATTTTTCATGTTTCTGGCTAAGAGCCCTTAGCAAAAAATTAAAAAACTAGTCGTTACATGCAAAACCCTTTGATAAACCCTGGCCTTTTTCTATTTGGATGTTACTTTTTGTAGATTGCTTAAGGGTCCTAATATGCACATGTTTTATATTTTGGTCGGCCCCGCTTAAATTTTTCCTAAGTTTCTTCCCCCGGTGAATTTTAATAAGCCTAAGTCTCAGCATTTTTTTTCCTATGTTTCAGCCTTAGTGTTTTCTGGGCCCGGTCTCTGACACCATCTCAATCTGACGGTTTTCGTTAAAGTGCATGAAGTTTGTCAGACCTATGTGAATTCACGACGGCCGTTGATCTTATCTTTGTGACATGGTGTTTCAAATTGTGGGTCTGGGGTGACACCTAAGCACAGTTAGCGATTCCTCATTGGCCGATGGATTTAATGAAGTGGCATCAGTGGGCCCAGGTGGAGTCATGTTGTCAATTGCTTGAGGATCATGTGGTTGTCACATAATCACATGGAATATTCCACCCCCTTCTGATCATGCAATGACCGTTGATTTTGAATCTTTCCTGGACGTATCAGTGGGACTTGGTTGTTGGTGTGTCTATCAGAGGGGTCCTGATCCTATCAGAGAATCAACGAATGACGTATAATCTTATGGGTTTTGTCAGAGGCTTAAGATCTTGCGATGGCTATTGATTTTGTTTCCTGTCAGAGGGTTGTCAGGGTAGAGAGAAGATTCTTCATTCGACGGTGGGCGTGTAATATGATAGAATCTTGGAAGTCTTTGCGATCTTCAGATGGTTGTCAATTTTCTTGATGCGGGCTAGAACAAGATTTCTTAGTCTTTTGCTGGTTGGGATAGGTGTTTTAGCGACTGAAAAATTTTCAAAGGGTTCGCTCATTCGCATGATAAAATGGTGACATTCTAAAAGTCTTGGCAATTCAGCGAACAAGGTCGTGTAATCGCTAAATCATTTGGTGGAAGTAAAAAGTGTTCTGCAAACTGGCGAAAACCTTTGTCACCAGTTCATCAAATGTAACCAGGGTAGGTTAGCTCTCCTTTGTTCACTAAGTCACGGGGTTAAGCGGTGAGTTAACTTTTCATTCTGCGAACAGAGAAATGCTTTGTCGCTAGTTCACTAAATGTAAACCAGGATTCCTATTAAGGGGTAAATCATAAAGACCACGAAATAACATGATCTAACAGCTGCGACTTAAAGTTGATCTGATTTTAAATTTTGACCGCCGATCTACCACTAGCGCCATAAAGTAGCCATTGTTTTTCAAATTTGAATTCTCTGAGGGTTTCCAGCGATAGGAAGTACTAGAATTTATGGTTTAAGTAGTTGATTTCGATTGGTTTGTTGGCGCTTATTATTGCAGTGTGGTCCAGGGTGTTGAGTGATTGTCTGTAGGGTTTGTACTATGCGGTTCTGTGCTCAAGGCATGTTGCAGGGTTGACATTTAGGCATTGTCCATAATCCTCAGTACCTTCACAGAGAATTTTTCATGATTGAGGATCATTCTAGGATTTTCTTTCTCCTGGTTGCCTAGGTTTCCATCCCTATAATAAATTTATGACCATTTCCAGTTGGTCGGGTGGTTGAAACCCTAACCCTAATTCATTCATAGCTTGTTGCATTCTCTTTGAGAATTCCAAGATGACTAGGGAGTATATATGGTAGAAGTCTTGACTGAGTAAGGGTTCCAAACTTTCTTTGGTCTTTAGTTGTTGACAGTGTTATAATAATAGAGGAGTTGGATTTTGGGTATTTCCTATCTTTGTGTTGTTTTTATTGTATATTTATCTTGAATATGTTAATGAAAATACTATTGAGTTCCAATCTTGCATTTGTGTATGTCTTCTTGTTTTGGTCCTAAGCTCATATATGTTAATGTCACAAAGTGTGTTAGCATATGGTAAACAAAAAGTATTGTGAAGTCATCTCTAAGTTCCTAACAAAGTTAGGATTAAAGTCTTTTGGGTGGGTTCGGTGAGCTTACAACCAAGTAAGAATCTGATGTCCTTGTGTTTGAGGGAGAGGGGTAATAGGCAAAGCACTTATCTTGGATTCAATTGTGTTTAAGTTAAGGTCTTCAACTCATGTATGTGATTGGGTGACTCTTTTCCCTAGGTTAGGGCACTGGTCCATCATCTGGAGGCATTTCATTGTCATCAACCACACACACAAACATTCAAATGATAAAATCTTTAACAAATTAGTATGGGGTATAGTTGTATATTGTTTTGAGACTCCTTTGGAGAAGTGAGTCAAGGGTGCACCCACCTGAGCATTGAGGCTCAAAGTGTAGGAGGATCTCTTTTGATCCTTGTTAATTGGCCCTCTTTCTTGTAGACTTTGGAGTGGTTATAGAGTCAAAGTTATATTAAATTTATCCATCAATGTATAAATCTACAAGTGAAGATCAAAGGGAACTCCCAACACATGGCATTGTCCATAATCAACCTAACTAGGACTCCAAACCTAGTGATTACATTGGTGGTGAGAAACTCTATCACCACCCTACTTGTGGCTTGTCTAGTGGGGATGGCTTCTACCCATTTTGTGAAATAGTCTATGGCAATAAGGATCCATCTGTGACCTCCACTAGACTTCTCTATGATTTATCTAATGAATTCAATGCCC
This sequence comes from Chamaecyparis obtusa, assembly GCA_027943335.1. Taxonomy (NCBI): domain Eukaryota; kingdom Viridiplantae; phylum Streptophyta; class Pinopsida; order Cupressales; family Cupressaceae; genus Chamaecyparis; species Chamaecyparis obtusa. Next base: position 97,965 of record BSBK01000676.1, read on the forward strand.
CATTGTTGGAAGGGTGCCTCAGTTTGTAATGACCTAAGAGGAAGACCACCCTCATACTTCAGTTTACTAGATAATTTTTGAGATGCCTCACACCTTCGGATAAAAGTGTGGGAATCCTTAAAGATAGTTGGCCAATAGTAGCCTGCCCTCATGATTTTATGGGCAATAATGCTAGCAGTGAAGTGGCCTCCACACACACCTAAATGCATATCCTGCAAGACTTTTTTGCTTGGTTTTCATCTAAGCAAGTCAAAAGAAAACCATCCTTGTTTCTATAGAATAGATCACCTTTGATGAACAAGTATCTCTAGGCTTGAAGTTTTAATGTTCTCTTCTGATTGTCAGTGAAATGTTCAGCACACTTAGAGTGGTATAAAAAATAGATAACATCAGAGTACCATGGGAACCTTTGGAAACTGCATATCTCTTCATCAGAGACAAAATTCACTTGCACAAGATTAAGGTTCTCCTCTATCATGAGCCTGGCCAGGCCCATTCCTCTTACTAGCTTGGTAATCTGAATTTCAATGTTAAACTCTTGCACCTTGTTGATCCACTTGCATCTTCTTCCTGTGACTTTTGATTGGACAAATATATCCTTCACTGCAACATTGGGGACATATGCAACAATTTTGGCCCCCACAAGATATTGCCTAAAGTTTTTGATAGTCTTCACTAAAGCATAGGCTTGCTTCTCAGTACTATGATATTTCAATTCTGTAGCCTACAATGATTTACTGTAAAATGGAATGGGTTGCTCATACCCATCATTATTCTTTTGGAGTAACATTGTTGTAATTGTATGATAAGATGCAAAGGAAAAAAATTGAAATGGCTTGGAAAAATCAAGCACAATCAAAACAGGAGCCTCCTTGATGGCTCTTTTAACAGCAACAAAGGCATCAAGTGCCTCTGTAGTCTAGTCAACTTTGGCTCCCTTCTTCAACATCTTGGAGATTGGTTTGACTATCTCTGCAAAGTTGGTAATGAATCTCCTGACAAAATTGATTTGTCCAAAGAATGGCTGAATACCTTTAACTGTATTAAGGATAGGGATCCTATCAATTGCTTCCACTCTTTCAGGATCGATCCTCACCCCTTCCTTTGAAATAATATGGCCTAGAAGCTTTCCTTAGTTACAGCAAAATTGCATTTCTTTGGATTCAAAGAAATTCCATATTTTATAGCTTTGAGGAAAACCTTCTTTAAATGAACACAATGATCCTCAGCCTTTCTTGAGAAAGCAATCAAATCATCTTGATAAACAACCATGATAATGTCAATGAGGTCAAAGAAGGAAACATCCATTGCTCTCTGAGAAGTAGCACCTATATTGGTGAGATCAAATGGCATTCTAACATACACATAGGTGCCCCAGGGAGTAGTGAAGGCAGTCTTATATTGTTCTGATTCTTTTACCTTCACCTAATTATACCCTGAGAATCCATCCATCATTGACAACAAATCACATCCTATCACCTTCTGTAACATTACCTCCATGTTAGGCAATGGATAATTGTCCTTTAATGAGGAGACATTTAAGTTTCTGAAGTCCACACAAAGTCTAATGTCTCCATTCTTCTTTCTGATGGGTATTAAATTAGAAACCCAAGTGGAATGTCTGATAGGTTTGATGATTCCACCATCTCTCAATTTCATTAGTTCTTCTTGCATTTTGGATTTAAGCATAGGTTTGATAGGTCTCTATTTTTTTCTAAAAGGCTTAGCAGTGGGATCTAATGGGATCTCATGTTGAAACAAGTCTTCTCTATATGCCTTTAAATTATCATAGGACCATGCAAAAATATGCTTCTATTTCCTTAGTAATGCAATAAGCATGGACCTAACATGGGGAGTAATCCTTTTACCAATAAAAACCCTTTTGGGGGCATTCTCAGTGCCCAAATTGATCTCTTCCATATCTTGCTTATTAGGTGTTAAGGGCTTTGAATTGTATGCATCCTTACTATCATAAATTCTTTCTAATACAACCAGCCTTTTGGGGATCTTGTTTTTTCTCAACTAAATCACCTCATTCCCAAAGACTGTATCAACACCATTCACCTTTTGGACCAAATTATTACAATCAATCTACTGATCTTCATACTCATCTACATAATGCAAAAATTTCATTAAATCAGTGTCATCATTGAAAATCTGCCAATTGCAGAAATTGTGAGGGATAGATGGCCTAATTTTAACTTCAACATCTGAGATGCCCACAAGAGTGGCATCATTACCTCTTAAGGAAATAGTTGCCAAGAAATCAGCCATGATATTCTTAGACCTTTCTATCCATTAGATGCCAAAAGCATCAAACATTTCTATTTGTTCCCATACTGCATGATAGTATTGCTTTAACCTTTTTTTCTTGTATGAGTATGTTGATCTGATCTGGGAAACAATAAGCTCTGAATCTCCAAAGCATAGCAGCGATTTGATTCCATGTTTAATTGCCAGATTCAAGCCTAGTAGTAGGGCCTCATATTCTATTACATTGTTAGTACATTCAAAGAGCAAGTGGAAAGAATATTTAAAAGTTTTTCCACCAGGGGAAATGATGACTACACCAGCTCGTGACCCCTCCTTATTACATGCACCATCAAAATATGTGTTCCATAATCCTGACTGATCATTCTTGATCTCCAAACTCATTGGGTTACATTCTTGGGGTGGAGACTAAGGCACATGGATCTTAAAGTTATCCATGTCCATGGCACAAAAGTTAACCATGTTATTTAAATTGGGCTTGCCAGTAGAAATTTCAAACCTTGGTTCTCTTTCAAGCCTAATATCCTTTCCATTGACAGATATGGTGGAAAAAGATAAATCTAACTACACATTCCCACTAGCAGTGGTTGTCCACTACCTTGATAAGAGCATTCCATAATTTGGTGGGACATCCACCACTGTAACATCCAAATTATATGTGGCCTCAGGAAAATTTGCAAATCTAACCTCCAATCCTTTGAGCATTCCAATGATAGGGACTAACCTGTTGTCCATGGCATAGCATTTTCCATACTTGCAATATACTTGGAGACCTAACTCTTTCATCACATCAGCTGGCATGACATTAATGGCTGCCCCTGAATCAATCATACAATTCCTAACCAATTTGTTGTTTACTAGGAGGGTCAAGTAGAAGGGGTCCACCTGAGAAGGATTCTTGGTTATTGTCCACCCTAAGTAAACTTCAAGGGTGAAAACATTTGCTTCTTTATTGTCAACATCTGCATTGTTAATAGTCTTATTCAACTTTGATGGTACTCCTAAAATTAGGGACAATGCATTATCAATGTATTCCTTAATTTTCATCATTTCTAACAATGGGACATAGATCTTGACCTGGGACAATGCTTGACTTCTATCAAAAGAAGGAGGAGAATGATTGGATGGGATCACTTCCTTGGTAGCTGTTGTCTTAGTCATCTTATCCTTCTCATTATGCTGATTTTTTAGAGGCTCAACTTGATGAGGCTCCTATGTTGTTTTAGCCTTAGGGACATAATGTTGAACATGTCCAGTCTTCTGAGCTCTTGGTCCCTTTGTAGACTTGTGGGGAATGGCCTGATTCTTGGTTTCAAACATCTTATTCTTCATAAAAATTCCTCCAGGCACACCTTGATTGGGAATAGTACCTTTAGACCTTAAATTTTACTCATTCCTAGCCTGTGCAATTGCAACAACTGTTAATTTCTTTATCTCATCTTGAGAGGGTCTTCTCAAACTAATCTGGTTAAGATGTTCATGAGTTGCATGAACCTGTAACTTGTGGAGTCCTCTTCTTCAAAAAATATCTCTTATCTATAAGAGGGCCTCCTTTCTCTTCTATCATTTACATCCTTAGTAGCTCCCTCCTCATTAGATGAAAAATAACTATACTTACCCTAGAGATCAGAATCCAACATGTTAATGACATGGCTTTGATCCTGCTCGTCTTCCATGGGACTGTCACAAATTTCTTCCTCACTGTGAACAGCCTTAGCTACTGCACACTGGTTTTGGTAATAGGGAAAACTACATACCACACACCAGAGACTATCATCAACAAAATTATTCATGGGTTTCTTCAAAGGATCAGGGTTTTCTTTATTCCCTTGCTATCTGTAATTGTTGGTGACAGGTTTGTCATCTTTCCAATTGGTGTTATATGGCATGTTATGGAGTCTTAGCTTATCTTTCCTCTAGAATTGAGGCTTTTCTTGGTTCAAGCCCTTCTCATTTATGGCCATCTTATAGTTCAACTCCTTCAAAGCACTCATGACCTTGTCCATTTTATCTTCCTCTTTGGGCTGCCTAGGCTGATGCACTTTTTTGTTCTACAATATCTTTATGACATCCCTTTTAACAACTTTCTCTGAAGCCCTTATGTTGTTTTGAATAGTCCTAGCAATCCTCATGGCCTCACTGAGGGTTGGAGGGTTCATGTTTCTCAATTCATAACTCAACTTGGGGTCAAAGGCATCAAAATAAAATACTAGGCGTATGTGATCAGTTGGTTTCAAATCAGGAGGAAGCCTAGTGTATAGGTTCATAAATTTGTCATTAAAAATGCCTACCTCCTCATTATGTCCCTTCTTGATGGTGGTTAACTCATGCAAGACAAATTTTGCGTCAAAATGATCACCATACTTGTCTTTAAATATTCTCTTGAAATCAGCAATGGACCTGTAAGAATTTGCAAATAGCAAATATTGAACCAAGATCAAGAGGTTGAAGAAAAGCACAAGAGAGAAAATATGAATGCAAGGATGGATTGAATAGATCCAATGAATTAATGATATTCACCAATTGATATAAAATGATTACATAATAGGCCTCCTTATATAAGAAAGGCAATAAGAGACAATGATAAGGAGCTAATAAGCTATCACCTATGCTAGGTGTAATCACATGTCCACCAAATGTGGATCATCCTCCAATATGCAATAAAGTATGTGCATTGGATTAGGATGATAATGTGATAAGAGCACAAAAGGTAGATCTCACACACAATGAGGTATGTGAAGACAACTATCAAACCAAAAGTAAAATTTCTCCTACACCATGTGCTTATTAGATGTGCACACTCCTAGGTGTCTCAATCACAAACTACTATGCAATGCATTAACCTAAGTAAGATTAAGTAAAGTGTAATTAGGAATAATTAATTACACCAACAAGACCTAATAGATAGGTCAGGAAGACTCCTATACCAATCTCTGGCATCATCAATGAGGGATTGCATGAATAAATTCATTGATACATCCTCATGCTCCACATCAAAGTTATCAATATAATTGTTATACACTAAATTTGCACCTCTAATCTCAAGCTCTCTTGGTCTTGATAATCCAGTATAACATGGGAATCATCTCAAGGTTGTGGGACCTTTGCTAACCGAGATGAGACATCCAGATTCTAGGTTGGTTCCTCTTGGATAATCACCCTGATTTGCTCTTAGACAGAAAATGTAAAACTTTTGAGGGAAAGGGATAGAAGGAAAGCATGGAATGGAAATAACATGAAAGCAAATCTACTTACTAGGTGATGCACCGAAACTAGGGTTTGGATCTCAGTATAGAGGAATAAAACCAATGAAAGACTTAGGTCTGGGAGATTACAACTCAATGAATAGGCCTACATAAATATTTTATAGAGGGGTCTGCAGTAAAAGAATACTATGCAGGGAAAAGGGAATTTCTCAAGACAACAGTATTCCTAAAGAATCAGACACAGACTATAACCTGCAGATAAACATTCATCTCTGCAATTGGGTATAGGAATGAGACAGAATGATAGGGGCTAAAGAATACCCACAACTCACTCAGATCAGATCATTCATAAACATACACATGAATTGCAGAAAGAAGGAGGAATCGGGAAAACCTGAGATATCATTGAAAACATACATACACTTTGATCTAATAAGAGATAAGCCAAACAAGGAAAGCACAGGGACATAATACTTTGCAATATTTGTATTATCAATGAGAACTTACAGGATGTGGAAAACTAGAGAGCAAGAAAAAATGCTACAGATAGTTTTTTAAGAAAAGTCTTTCTCTTTTACAAAAATGTCAATTTTGAGCTCTGCAAGCTCCAAAAAAGAATATATACATCACTCAACTGCACGCAGGTAGGAGTAAAAAATCTAACCAAGGTTACAAAAAAATGCATAAACTAATCCAACCCTAAAGCAGTCACTTCTGATCATAAATGAATTCTACAACAACCTGGCTGATCAGATATCTAGTTTGCGTGCCCAACTCTGCACTACAATCAACCCTCATACAAAAGACCTTGATCCATCATTCTTTTCTGCACAAAGTAACACCATGAATGCACACTGTATGTTTCTAGGACAAGAAATGACATCTAACGGCCACCCAGACCTCCTCATCATCTTCCCTTAACTGCGCATGTCTTAGCGACATAAATTCTTTGAGCTACTGTGCTGCTGCAAACATCTCGCTAGAAGAAGCCCCGTGAAAAAATATTCACACTATCTTGAAATAGTACTGGTCGCATGATCGCATGAACTCAAAAAGCCTCATGCAATCATGTGACAAGCCTCTTAGAACCTGTCTCTACTTCGCACACGTCAACTGGATCCAACACTGGTGAAAACCCCTACAAAAGACCTCAAATTTGGGCCCCAACGCTTACCAGTTCCTCATTTAAAACTCGATTGTTGATCACATTTTTCCTGGCAAATCAGATGATCTGGATCATCCCCAAAATAGCACCACAAGAAAGGCTCAAGAATCCAACAGTGGTCACATGATCGCATGTGGTTATGAATCCACATGCGAACATGAGACCAACTGTAAGATGCTATCCGCTGATGGCTTGACTGCAAAATAACCTTGGGTTCACTTTTTCCTCTCTTTCCCTTTAGTCGCTAAGTTGTGCAATGTCCTCCTTAACCCTGGGTCTATTCAGTGACTATGCGAAATCCTTTAACCATGTACCCGCAAACTTGCTAAGTCTAGAAGCCTGCTAAAACATATCCGTCGGCATGCGAACAAAGAAACCTTTATCGGACACTGCCAAGTTAGAAGGGAAAAGAATGACCTCCTCTAAACTTCTGCCTTAAAAATTTGGCCCCATGAAAAAGTAGTTGCACCGCTTTCAAAAAAGTCAACAGTCGCATGATCACATGAGCTTGAAAGGCTTCATGCAATCATGCGACAACCCTTTTAATCTGCCTCCGCTACCACATAAACGCTTAGCCCACAAGATCTGTCACCTGTCAAACTCACCACGTGGCCCAACAGGAACCGACCACACGGGTGGACCCACGAGCACACCAACCGAAAGCATTAGGAGGATCTAACGATGGTCGCATGATTGCATGGGATCGAAAAATCCCATGCAAACATGCGACCACCATAGATCTTGTATCTACGCGGGCCCATGTTATACCTCCTACCCACTGCAGACTGGACACGTCACCACTTGAACTCGCTGCTTGCTGCTTGTTGGATGGTCACATGCGGTTAGGAAGCCACATGCGATCATGTGACCAGCATGAAACTGTTATGCCGACCGCAAGATGCTAACCCTTGCCGGACCCTTGACGGTTTGTCGCATGGTCGCATGGGCTCGGAAGAGCCCATGCGATCATGAAACTAACTGAAAGATGCTACCACTGACCGCCACTTCAACGTTTGCTTGACTACTTGGATGAGCCCGCAGTAACATTAAATGTCAGGGCACAAGAAGAAACCCCTTAGTCGCATGATCGCATAGGGTGAAAAACACCTATGTGATCACGCAACAACCAGATAACTATTTGCCAAAAACCAACTAGGCCCCACCTATTGGAGTTGCGTGGATAGAAAAAATATGCCACCTCACTCAAAAACATAGATTCACTGAGATTCTAATCCGACCATTGTTGCATGATCTCATGGGCTGGAAAGGTTCCATGAGATTATGCGACAACCATCAGATCTCTACTGCACTTGCACGGCTTTGAGGAACTGGGACCCACCGATCGGAGTTGCATGCATAGGGTCAAAAACATAGAAGGTGTTGAAAACATAGATGGTTTTTGAGCGAAGGTCAAAAACACACTAAGCTTTCAGAGCGGAGGTCGAAAACACACTGAGCTTTCAGACCAAAAGGTAGAAACATCCTAAACCTTCAGAAAGGAGGTCGAAAACACACCGAGCTTTTAGACCAAAAGGTAGAAACATCCTGAGCCTTTAGAAAGGAGGTCGAAAACACATCGAGCTTTCAACACTTGAGCATTTCTTTGAAAAAAAAAGGACCATGGCCAAAAATGAATGATAGGGAATTTTTGGGCAACATTTTGGCAACCTCTGTGGGATGTCAGCTTGCTAGACATTTAGACCAATTTCCTTGACAATCCATTGGGTATGGGGTCATAACTGAGCACAAAAATTGGACAAAGACAAAACTGAACCAGGAAGACAAACTTGTGCACACGCACTTCTTGGGAAACAGGAACTAACTAGAAAGCAAGGAAAGAAAACAAGAAACATATTCACAGAATTCACAAGAAGGACCTACAAAGAGGGATTAACCTCAAAGCAAGGCTTCAAGTGGAAACCATTCACTGAGATTGGCAGGGCATCTCCTTCAAGGGTTGAAAGTTGAAAAGCGTTGGATCTTCTGCACTCTATTATAACAAATGGCCCACCCTAAAAGGAATCAAACTCTGTGTGCTTGCCAAGTTTTGACCTAAACTCATCCCATTTGAGAACTAAATCTCCAACCTTGAAGTTTCTGCCCCTGGCTCTTTTATCAAAGCTTCTCTTTGTTTGACTCTGATGGAATGCCATATTTTGCATTGATTTATCTCTGATCTCTTCTATCTCCATCAACTGGGCATATCTGATTTGCATAGGATCACTTTCTTCAAAAAAGGCATACTGAGTGGCCAAGTCCAAAGCTGTTAATTCAGTTAAAATAGATAACTTAGCCTCTCTACCATACACCAACATGTATGGGGAATTACCAATGATTTTCTTTAGAGTAATTCTATCCAACCACAAGGCAGATCTCAATTTGGTATGCCAGTCCCTCTGACTGTCTTGCAGGGTCTTTTTGATTATTCTAATCAGATTCTTATTTTTTGATTATGCCAAACCATTCCCCTGAGGATAGTAATTGGAACTTGTATTCAGATAGATGCCCTTCTTGACTACCCACTCTGAGACTTTGAGGCCTGTAAATGCTAATGCATTATCCGAAACTATAGAATCTGGAATGCCAAATCTATGAATGATGTCATCATAAAAACTTAAAACAACATTCTCATTAGCTTCCTTTAAAGAAACCGCCTTTGTCCACCTAGTGAAATAATTGGTTGCAGTGATTATCCACTTGTGTCCTGCACTAGATGGAGGGTTAATCATGCCAATGAAATCTATACCCCACCTCATGAAGGGTTGCTCTGTTTTGACTAGCTGTAGGGGTAGAGTTGCAAATCTTTCTTTCCCTGCAAAAATAGCACATTTGACGCATTTTCTAACATAATCATGGCTATCTTTGAAGATAGATGGCCAATAGTATCTAGCCCTCATGATCTTAAAAGCTATAGTCCTAGGAGAGAAATGGCCACCAGAAGCTCCATCATGAAACTCAAATAAGACATCTGCAACACTATCTGAATCTATGCATCTTAGAAGGACACCATTGTGATCCTTTCTGAAAAAAATTTCATCTATCAGCACAAAGGGAATAGATTGTAACCTGTAATACCTCTTTTTTGCTGAATCTAGGCCTGCAGGACATTGTCCTATCTTCAAATAATTGATCATATTAGGCAACCAGCTAGCTGCCTCGGCTTGCTCTCCTATAGAATGTGCCACCATAGATGCATCTATGTATTCCAATTTCTTTGAACTTTCATCTTCTGCCAGATGCTCACAAAGACCTCTTCCTCTAACCAACTTGGTAATCTGAATATCTATGTCATATTCCATCACTTTAGTGATCCAACTAGCTCTTTTTTCATTTAGGTCCTTAGAAAGCAAAAATTCTTTGATACTTGGGTGAGTAACCATCAAATGCACCTTGCTATGGGTCAACAAATTTTTGAATTTTTTGAGGCTCTTTACCACAACAAGAACATGATTTTCTACAAAAGAGTATCTTTCTTCATACTCTTCTAAACCTTTGCTGAAGAAAGCAATAGGCTGCTCCAATCCTTCAACATTTTCTTGAGTCAACATTGCAGATATAGCATCATGACCCCCATAAGTATAAAGGATAAAATCCTTATTGAAATTTGGGTTTAGCAGAGCAGGAGCCTCTATTAAGGCTTCTTTAATAGCTTGGAAGTTAACTTTTCCTTCTTTGGTCCAACTAAAAGCTGAACCTTTCCTCAACATGGTTGTCAAAGGCTTGAGTAACTCTGCAATGTTAGGCAAGAATCTCCTAACAAAGTTAATCTTTCCTATGAAAGATTGGAGTCCTTTCTTGTGATGTGGTAATGGTAGTTCTAGGATTGCGGCAATTCTCTCAGGATCCACTGTAATTCCCTCTTTGGATACTACATATCCCAATAGTTTTCCTTCATGAACTACAAACACACATTTCTTGGGATTAAGGGATATCCCAAATTCTCTACATCTTTCAAAAATCTGCCTCAAATGTCTAATGTGGTCTACTGCATGCTTTGAGTAGATAGTTATGTCATCTAGGTAGACCAGCACAAACTTGTACATGAGGCCCTTAAAGGCCATATCCATTGCCTTTTGAAATGTAGCACCTGCATTTGACAAACCAAAGGGCATCTTCTGATATGCCATGGTTCCCCACTATGTTGTAAATGCAATCTTATATTGATCCTCTTCTTTCACTAAGATTTGATTGTATCCTAAATAACCATCCAACAATGAGAATCTCTCAGATCTAGAGACACATTGTAGAATTTGTTCTATAGAGGGTAGTGGATGGCGGTCTTTTAACGAGGCTCTATTCAAATCCTTGAAATCAACACATAACCTCAACTCCCCATTCTTCTTCCAAATAGGAACAAGGTTGGAAACCCAACTAGTATGTTTGATGGGGTAGATGATGCCACCTTCTATTAGTTTGAGTACTTCCTTATGCATAAGTGATTCAAGCTTGGGATTAACAGGCCTTTTCTTTTTCCTTACTGGCTTAGCATTAGGCTCCAATTCAAGTGTGCTGGGCAAGGGTAGGATCAAAACCCTTGAGGTCTTCATACCTCCATGCAAAAACATCACTGAATTCTCTGAACAATTTAGTGTAAGCTTGCTTTTCTGAATTAGTGTTTACTTTTTAAAATTGTAGGCTTGTACCTGGTTCCAACTCTAATTCAGCACAATGTTCCTATTGGACTACCAGGCCAGCTTTATTTTTCTTGACTTCATCATCCTTGTTGAAGATAGTCTCTAAGGTGACAAGACCTTTAGGCATCTTATTAGATCTAAGTTGTATCACTTGATCACCATAGTTCTGTGATAACCTCTTTTGATTGTGCCTTGAAAAGACATCTTCTTCAAACAAGAACTGCAAAATTTGTTCATCATTGTCAAACACTTGCCACTTAACATTATTATCAGGAATTGAAGGTCTGACAATAATCTTGATGTGTTGCTGATCTACCTCTTTTGAAATGCTATTGGAGATGTCAAACTAAGATCCAATAGCAGCTAACCTATCAGCATTTTGATTTAATTTTCTAGGGATAGCAACGATATTGAAAGCATGGAAATCTTCAATTGCATCCAAAACTCTATGCTTGTATGCTTTCATGACATCATTTTTGGTTGCACTCATCCCTCTTACTTGGCTGACAACAAGTTCACTATCACCATATACTTTTAATGCTTTAAGCCCTCTTTTTCTAGCCCATTCTAGTCCATTAACTAGACTTTCATACTTTGCAGTGTTGCCGGTGCAAGAAAAATTGAATCTAAAAGCAGTATAATACCTTTCTCCTTTGGGGGACACCAGCATGGCACCTCCACCAGAACCATGTCTACTTTTAGCTCCATCAAAAAATAGTTCCCAGACCTAACTATCCCGATCATCTAAATCAGTGTATTCTTTGAGAAGGCTTGGTTCTATGGCTCCACTTTCTTGAATCAGATAACTCCCCAAACCAAAATCCCAAAAAAGACTCTCTTGGATCTCTGAGGTTCTTTCATCTAGGAGAATATCAGGGATATTCTCTATTTTGGTGTTTGCTTCACTGATGGTTGGGAAATCATTGTCATCAAATATAGGACAATTAGTATTGATGGAATTAGGCACATATGGCTCTATATGATGTATTGCTAAGGCTTCTAATTTAATGGTGACTTTGGTACCATACCTTGTATGAAAGATCATGTGAGACCAGTTGGAAGAAAGATAACCTCCTATCTTAGCTGTGAACTCTCGAGAGAGACATATGGCAAACAATGTAGGGAGATCTATGATATATATGTCAAGGAGAATGGAAAAATTAGGACTAGCATGGAGAATTAGACTGGTATCCTTGGCCACACCTATAGTACTGACTGAGGATCCATCAAGTTGTGTAACCTTCTTTTGGAAGGGTTCATATTTAAGTCCTAATTGATCAGCCACTTTCTTGGGCATTACAGTGCTAGTAGCTCCACTATCTACCATACAATTATGCACTAAAGATTTCCCAATAATTAAAGATACATAAAAGGGAGGTGGCTTTAAATTCCTACCTTGCATGGTATTGTCCTTGGAGTTGCTAGTTGGAGTCTCCTTTTCTTGATTAGTGTTGACCAACACTGGTTTTGCAGTTTCTTTTGCAGGTTGAGGATTTGTTGCCTCTCTCATGGCCTTCTCCAAAATTTCAGGTTGTCCTAAAATAGACAAAGAGTCCCACATAGAAATGGTGACATTCACCTTCTTCATATTGTCTACAATATTATAAGGTGCCACAGTGTGTATCCTTTTTTGTGCTTTTACTATGATGGGTTCTGCTTCTTTTGGAACTTGGCTTTCTTTGCTTGTGATGACAGGGGCCTCCTTGGATGTGATAGGGGCAGCTTGTTGTAGTGGCTCTACAAATATATTGGCCTTAGCACCAGAATCTTCTCTCTCCATGTCTTGGGCTCTTCTCTTTGCTCTTGTGTAGGCAACAAAAACAGCTTCATCATTGATTCCATTGAAATTCGGTTGCTCCTAATTGAAAAGAGCAGTCTCATTCTCTTGTGTTTTTTGTTGAAGAGTTGTCCCACTAGAAGGAGATTCTGCTTGAGCTTGTGAAGTATTTTGAACCATTAGTGCTTGGTTCATCCATCCATTAGAACACATAGTCTGATTGTGAGGTTGATTGCAAGGGAAACACCATTCATTATCCATGGCCACATTGTTTTGACTAGGAACTATATCCCTGACTGGATTAGCGGAATTAAGAGGTGCAGGGTTATACGGTTGGAATGGTCTTTGGTTAAAATTTTGTCTTTTCCCTTGATAGCCTCGTTGATATGGTGGCCTATTTTGTTGATAAGGCTATCCTTGATTTTGGTATTGCTGATTAGGACTTTGGCCTTGTGATTGGAAGGGTGGCCTGATGCCTTGGTTTTGTTTCTTCAAATTTGTGACCTCTTTGGTTAGAGTCTGCAACAAGTTTGCCATTTCTTGTATACTAGTTTGCTGACTACTCTTCACCTCTTGCAACCCTTGGGAGAAATTTATTGCAGCATGTTCTTGACCACTGGTACTAGCTTGAGGTGCTGATATTGTGGGAATAGGGGTAAATGGGGGTACTTGTGCAGGTGCAATGGGCTGAAGACTAGGGAAGATAGGCATGGGAGGTCTTCTCTGTATCATGCCTGCTTGGATCAAACAATTTTCAGCCTTGACAGCAGTGTAAAAGGCTTGGGGTAAAGTGGTACCACCCATAGACTGGATCATGATAGAAATTTGTTTATTTAGACTTTGCATGTAGTATAGGAAGGCATGGTCAGCTGATGGCCTTACAGAGACTGGGATTCTATTCCATGTTTTAAGGAATCTACTATTATAGTCTGTCATTTGCTCTTGAGGGTCTCTCTTTATAGTTGTTAATTGCTCAACCAGAGACAAATTATCTGATTTATCCTCAAAATGCTTGCTTAATACATCCCCTAATTTATCCCATGAAGTAATAGAACCAACAGTTAAAGTTCTAAACCACTCTAGAGCCTTACCTTTCAGAGATGCTGCTAATAATTTGGTGGCCACATCCTCTTGAGTAATGTTGTCTATGCTGCAAATAGTGGTCACATCTCTTATGTGTTCAAAGGCTGTTGTCTGTCCCTCCCCTGTGAAATCAGGTATACTCTTTAATGCCACCAAGGGCACATCATGATGCACTGCAAAATTTAATGGGCTCCCTTGATTGAAAGGTGCAAAGGCGAAATTTCTAGCCATTGTAGGAGGTGTAACCTGAGGATTAACAACTATACGAGCTATACCTGCTAGATTTGGATCTTCTTCTTCTTCTAGATCTCTGGTCAGAGATCTGCCTCTTCTTCTGAAATGAAAGAGGAAAGGTCTCATCTCTGAAGTATCAGGAGGTGTAGATTGGACTCTTCTTGCACGAGATTCTCTCTGAGTTGACCTACCTTTGTAGCTTCTTTTCAAGGGCAACTCTGAAAATTCAGCAGGCTTTGAGCTTCTAGTCTCGATCTTTCTCATAAACCTTAAACACGGTTGGCCTGAATCTTTGAAACCAGTGGAGTCGCCAAATATACTTGATAGAACAACCTCTAAAGGTCTGTATTATGCAATCTGTATATCAGAGATGACACAATCTTCAACAAATAAACTTCTTTACTATCCCATCGGGCATGCTAGAAATGTTATACACTGAATTTGTGCCTCTGATCTCAAGCTCTCTTGGTCTTAATAATCTAGTATAACATGGGAATCATCTCAAGGTTGTGGGACCTTTGTTAACCGAGATGAGACCTCTAGATTCTAGGTTGGTTCCTCTTGGATAATCACCCTGATTTGCTCTTAGATAGAAAATGTAAAACTTTTGAGGGAAAGGGATAGAAGGAAAGCATGGAATGGAAATAACATGAAAGCAAATCTACTTACTAGGTGATGCACCGAAACTAGGGTTTGGATCTCAGTATAGAGGAATAAAACCAATGAAAGACTTAGGTCTGGGAGATTACAACTCAATGAATAGGCCTACATAAATATTTTATAGAGGGGTCTGCAGTAAAGGAATACTATGCAGGGAAAAGGGAATTTCTCAAGACAGCAGTATTCCTAAAGAATCAAACACAGACTATAACCTGCAGACAAACATTCATCTCTACAATTGGGTATAGGAATGAGATAGAATGATAGGGGCTGAAGAATACCCATAACTCACTCAGATCAGATCAATCATAAACATACACATGAATTGCAGAAAGAAAGAGGAATCAGGAAAACCTGAGATATCATTGAAAACATACATACACTTTGATCCAATAAGAGATAAGCCAAACAAGGAAAGCACAGGGACATAATACTTTGCAATATTTGTATTATCAATGAGAACTTACAGGATGTGGAAAACCAGAGAGTAGGAAGAAATGCTACAGATAGTTTTTTAAGAAAAGTCTTTATCTTTTACAAAAATGTCAATTCTGAGCTCTGCAAGCTCCAAAAAAAAATATATACATACTCAACTGCACGCAGGTAGGAGTCAAAAATTTAACCAGGGTTAAAAAAAAATGCATAAACTAATCCAACCCTAAAGCAATTGCTTCTGATCATAAATGAATTCTGCAACAACCTGGCTGATCAGATATCTAGTTTGTGTGCCCAACTCTGCACTACAATCAACCTGTAGACAAAAGACCTTGATCCATCATTCTTTTCTGCACAAAGTCATGCCATGAATGCACACTGGTACCTTGCTAGGACAAGAAATGACCTCTGATGGCCACCTAGACCTCCTCATCATCTTCCCTTAACTACGCATGTCTTGGCGACATAAATTCTTTGAGCTACCGCGCCGCTGCAAACATCTCGCTAGAAGAAGCCCCACGAAAAAATAGTCACACTGCCTTGAAATAGTACTGGTCGCATGATCGCATGAACTCAAAAAGCCTCATGTGATCATGTGACAAGCCTCTTAGAACCTGTCTCTGCTTCGCACACGTCAACCGGATCCAAGACTGGTGAAAACCCCTGCAGAAGACCTCAAAGTTGGGCCCCAACGGTTACCAGTTCCTCATTTAAAACTCAGCTATTGATCACATTTTTCCTGGCAAATTGGACGATCCGGATCATCCCCAAAATAGCACCACAAGAAAGGCTCAAGAATCCAATGGTGGTCGCATGATCGCATGCGGTTAGGAATTCGCATGCGAACATGTGACCAACTGGAAGATGCTATCCACTGATGGCTTGACTGCAAAATAACCTTGGGCTCACTTTTTCCTCACTTTACCTTTAGTCGCTAAGTCGTGCGATGTCCTCCTTAACCTCGGGTCTATTCAACGACTATGCAAAATCCTCTAACTACACACCTGCAAACTTGCTAAGTCTGGAAGCCTGCTAAAACATATCCATCGGCATGCAAACAAAGAAACCTTTATCAGACACCGCCAAGTTAGAAGGGAAAAGAATGACCTCCTCTAAACTTCCACCATAAAAATTTGGCCCCATGAAAAAGTAGTTGCACCGCTTTGAAAAATTCAATGGTCGCATGATCGCATGAGCCCGAAAGGCTTCATGCGATCATGCAACAACCCTTCTAATCTGCCTCCGCTGCCACATAGACACTCGGCCCACAAGATCTACCACCTATCAAACTCACCACGTGGCCCAACAGGAACCGACCACACAGCTGGACCCACGACCACACCAACTGAAAGCATCAGGAGGATCTAACGGCAGTCGCATGATCGCATGGGATAGAAAGACCCCATGCAAACATGCGATCACCGTAGATCTTGCATCTATGTAGGCCCATGTTATACCTCTGGCCCACTGTAGACTGGACACGTCACGACCCGAACCCGCCGCTTGCCGCTTGTTGCATGGTCGCATGCGGTTAGGAAGCCACATGCGACCAACATGAAATTGTTATGCCAACCGCAAGATGCTACCACTGACCGCCACTTTGACGGTTTGTCGCATGGTCGCATGGGCTCGGAAGAGCCCATGTGATCATGCGACCAACTGGAAGATGCTACCACTAACCGCCACTTTGATGTTTGCCTGACTGCTTGGATGAGCCCACAGTAACATTAAATGCCAGGGCGCAAGAAGAAACCCCTTAGTCGCATGATCACATAGGGTGAAAAAGGCCTATGCGATCACATGACAACCGCATAACTATTTTCTGAAAACCAACTAGGCCCCACTGTCGGAGTTGCGCGGATAGAAAAAATATGCCACCTCTCTCAAAAATGCGGATTCACTGAGATTCCAATCTGACCATTGTCGCATGATCTCATGGGCTGGAAAGGTTACATGAGATTATGTGACAGTCGTCGGATCTCTACTGCACTTGCACGACTTTGAAGAACTGGGACCCACTGATCAGAGTCGCGCGCATAGGATCGAAAACATAGAAGGTGTTGAAAACATAGATGGTTTTCGAGCGAAGGTCAAAAATGCACTAAGCTTTCAAAGCGAAGGTCGAAAACACACCAAACTTTCAGACCAAAAGGTAGAAACATCCTGAGCCTTCAGAAAGGAGGTCAAAAACACACCGAGCTTTCCGACCAAAAGGCAGAAACATCCCGAGCCTTCAAAAAGGAGGTCAAAAACACACCGAGCTTTCAACACTTGAGCATTTTTTTGAAAAAAAAAGGACCGTGGCCAAAAATGAATGATAGGGAATTTTTGGGCAACAATAATTTTGAAAGGCTCTGCTGTGATCTTCCCCTCTGATAGCATTTCTTCCTAAGAATCTAGGGATGTCTTTCCTTATGTCATTAATGATGGGGTTTGGGAAACCAATGATTCCAGTGAAATCAATTTTTCTATATCTATCTACTTGCATTGGTCTCCTTGGGGGGTACTAATGTTGCATATGTTGAAACTAATTTTGAAACTAAGCTTGGTTATTTTGAAAGACTTGATAAGGTTGGTTGGGTACTTGCTGAGGGCCTTGGTTCCATTGCATAGGGATATGATGTTGAATAGGCACATTGGGTTGCAGGGGCACTTGAGGAATCGGTTGAACATGGACACTTTGCTATTGTAATTGTTGTTGCTACTATTGCACCATTTACAAAAGATATTGCACATAAAGGTTACCCAAAAGGTTGGGTTGTTGCATATTAGGGAATCCCTGATGTTGTTGATTTGGGACATTCATGGAAGGAGGGACAATAGGGATGACAACTGAACTTGGGGCTTGTGAAATATTTGCAAATTGTGGGATAAATGGAAACTATTGAGCTTGGGGTAAAACATCAGTTGGTTGAGATGTATGAGTCATGGCAGTACTTTCCTGAAAGGCTTGAGTAACTTGGGGGATCTGAGGGACAGCCTGCATTAGGAGAATTTGCATCTGAGGAGTGGGAATGGAAGGAGTAGTTATACTCATAGAAAAATAAGTGGGCATCCTAGTAGTCCATGAAGCTACTGCCAGAGTCATAGTAGGAGTTACAGTAGTGACAAGGACTTGACTTATGATTGGACTCACACTTATGCTTGGTTGTGTTATTTGAGAGGTCGAGGGACCAATAGATGTAGTCTGAATACCAGTAGATACATTTAATAAACTAGGGAGTGAACTAGTAATTGGGGCAGAGGGTTGAGTAAAATATGAAAAAGAGGACGGACCACCCAATGTTGGCATAGACATGGGAGGAGCCACCATGCTCTGTATCCCTAAAATCTGCATCTCAAAGTTTTTTCCCTCTGAGAGAGAGGCATTAGGTGTTGCATTCATAAATTGTTGAGCTTGTGCCATTAGTTCTTCTCTCCTCTACTGTATAGCAGCATATTGCTATTGCAGCAGGAATGTTTGTCATCTATGCTCATCACTGGACTTGTCATTTGAAGTGGATGGCATGCTTAAGTTGGTTTGTTGAGGCATCATAACACTTGTCATAGATGGTGGAACATTTATAGCTAGTGGAGGGACCATCATGGGAAAACTGTACTGTGTAGCTAGAATGAAAGGAGTTCGGTTGAAACCCTATGGGTCATTGTCCATTGGTAAAGAGGTAGCAGCATACATAGGGTGGGTCATTGCATCATAGGTGGTTGTCTGAGAAACAGGACCACTAGAAGGATTCATGATGCTGATAGCACTATCAAGGACTGAATTAGAATCCTCAGGGGACTCACCACTGGGAGAGGGAGTATTTTTAGCAGAGGTAAACTCTTCACTAGTATAACCTTCTATATAATTTTTTCCCCTAGATATTTCCTTGGCAACTTGTCTCTGTGGAACACTGCTAATTGAAGTACTGAAATTTATTAAGGGAAATGATTCTAATGACTTACTTGTATTCTTCAATGCCCACCTGGCATATGTAGCAGGTTTGTGATGACTTTTAGGTACGGAACCCACTTCAGATTTGCTCTCTAAGTTTGATCTTTGCCTCTGAGCTAGACACTCACTTCTTTTCTAAGTAGGACCAAGAACTCTCCTATTGCTCATATCATGATTCAGAGTTGCCACCCTTATGGAAAAATGAAATTCTTGTGTGACTTTGTGCAACTGACTTAGAGAGGAATACTTATGGCAACTATTATGATATTTGGATCTTAACTCCCCAACAGAGTCGCCATTTAGTTGGTGCTCTAGGACACATATCCTAAAGTTCTAAGGGGTAGCCACTACCTTATGATTAAACCTCGGGTATGTACCAGGCCAACTGACAAGGTTCAGTCACAAAACTGAAATACCTTCTGCACTTTAGGCTCTACAAGACCTAGGGGGGTAGACCTTAGTGATACATAAAATAGAGTTTGAAACAACTTAGTATCACTAGAACAAAGTAGATATCCCACTAGAATTAGCCAAAAAGAGCTAATAACATTGATTTGGAAAGTATTCTTGGTTATTTTGTCTCCTAATAGGACATGGGATGGCTAGGATTCTAACTCCTAAATATTGAAAGAAAATAACATAAAGCAAATGCAAGAACGACAAAAGAAAGGATAGTAAATGTTTTTATTTTTTGAGATTAAAAGAGGGGCCAAGTGATTGTAAGACCAATGCTTATCAAGTAATAAACAAAGTCAAATGCTCAGTGCTTAGAGTAAACCTACAAGAATGTACTCAATGAAGTTCAACAGTGTGGTGTACCAACCTTATTAGTCCACACTAAGTCAATCATCTACAGACTAAGATTTCACTGATCAAATACTTAATGCTATGATTCAATTAGAGGAAATTAAGTTCTTATAACAAAACACCAGCAATTGAATACATACACTCCAAAGAAAGGATAGATTAACTGAAGCATGCATATAACAGATAATCCATATAAGAAGTAGACAAGTGAAACAATAAAACTGGACAAAGAACTTGTTTTTGTATTAATATCTGAGAAAAGTGTACATTCATGAAAGTTTGACTCAAAGATTCAACAAAAGAGCTATTTCATTCATACTCATGTTCTAAATCTACTACAACCATTAGGAACTCATAATAAAACTAAAACTATGACTAGATTGCTTACAACTGATTACAATGCGAGAGAAAGACTGTAAAAAGAAAAAGAAGTGCCATAGGTGCGTTGGATTCCCTTTTATAGGACAAAGGAGCAACAAGCTACAGGCTCTCGAAAAAACCTAATCTAATAAATATTTACAATGAGGGTTTGCTAACTTGCAAAACCCTAGAGTTCATATGTGAGACAATCTATAGAAGAACGAACCTCGACTGGTACCTTTTTGTCCCAGTGATTGGATCTTCATCTTCATTGCTCACCGGTCTTCATTAATGCCCGTTGTCGGAGTCTTCAGTTCTAGAGGTGATTTGATATGGTGGTGGTTGGAGTGGTTGAGACCTGGAGTCTTCCATAGTCAAGGATGCAATATGACTATCCTCGACCCTCGTGGAGTTGATCATCCTCTTTCTAACATAGGATATCTTGCCTGACATGTGCACCTGTGGGTCACCATCTTTTGTTGAGTTCTATGATATCCCAGGGTAAGCCAAATATGTACTAGCTGGCTGCCAATGCTCTTACCCCAGAATGTGTTTCTCCTGAGTCAAAGAATGTTGTTCTATGAAAGAATAAATTAAAAAAACAATACAAAGGCCTCATGGGACTTGAATTACTCCTCTTCCTTTGGGACATCTAAGGATCCACAAAGTTTTCTATGCCACCCTGTGACACTGTCCAAAGGCCAATCATATCCCTGCAGGCCCTTGAGTTTGTTCATTGACTCCTTGGCCCTTTGAGCAGGGAGCACTACTGCCTCTACTGTAAATATATGGTACAGGGCATCTACATCCATTATCCTGTCTAGGATGTCCTTGTATGTTTTCTTTTGTTGAGGATCATCCTTCAATCTATCTAACCCCTGAGTGATGGTGTTTTCAATTTCTATCCTCCAGGAGGCTAACTCCTTTATCTGCCCATCTGATAGGAGAATTATGGGAATGGCCCACTTCTTCAGACCTTGAAATGAATTGAGCTTGAAATCAAACCATGTTTTCTCAATTTCCAATAGTGGAAACTCCTTATTCAATGAATTGATTTTCTTCCATGTTGTGGCTATCTATTTTGGAGCATTACGATTTTCTTTGGTGGACAACATCACCTCCCTTAGCTCCTGGTTCTTGATGGCCCAATTAGCCCTTATTGGTTTGAAATAATATAGAATCTCTGACATCTTGGAACCCCAATCTGTCAGTAAAAAATAGGAGACATGAACCTCTGGGAGCCTCTCCATCACTCTGTTTGCAATTTGTAGAACAAAGGACTTCCTAAACTCAAAGCATTGCAGCAGAGATTCCTGCTTTATTTTTTCAATCTCTTCTTGAGCTTTCTCAAGTTCCTCAACCTTGACTCCACCTAACTCTAAGCCTCTGACTTGTGTCTTTAGCTTGTAATTCTCAATTAATAGTCGGCTCCTATCCTCTGTTAGATAGGTGTTCTAATCCCTTAGCTGAGTGGTTGTCTTCTCAAGCTCTCCCACAGCAAGCTTCGCAAAGATGGCAGCATGGGTTGAAATGGTGGTAGCTACTATGGCAATAGTGTCCTTGAGGGTTCTCACCATTATTGTACCCTACATTCTTCTTCCCTCTTGGAGTAAAATAGGCCTCTATGTGCTCTTTGATTTAAGCCATATGGCCAAGGCAGGCATTGTTACATCAACCCCTGACCCAGACTATCCAAATTCTTTCACAAAAGTGGGTTCAGTCTACCTTGCTATTTGATCCACCATAAATAGGTCAGATAGGTCCCAGCTTGGAGCCAGCAACATGTCATTGTTCAGGACCATCTGCCTTCCTTCCTCGGGGGTACAAGCAAAATTGGAAACATCAAATCTTTTTATTTGTTCCTCTATCATCCCCTTTGTTTTTTCCTGAATCCAAAAGGATTTCAATTCTGGTGTTTTGACAAAACTGTCATCTGAGATGAACTCCCTTGTGGAATCAACCCTCTCATCATCTGATTGATCAAAGGATGAAGTGCCAGTCACTAACATCCTATTTGTGGTATCCAGCTCAACTATGTGGTCATCCTCATGGAATGTGTCTCTTGGACTAGATGGAGGAGCCGCTGACCCATCAACCTCTTCAATGGGCTCATCAAAATCGGCCAATTGGGCCTTCCCCTTTCCTACAACCCTAGAGAAGGGCCTCTCTTCTATTGTACCAAGTGCCCTCCTGCCTGTTTGGGATGGTGCACTTATTGTAGAAGACTCAGGGATATCAATTTCCTTTTGCTTTTCCCTCTTCTTAGCAAATCCCTCATTGATGATCTTGTCCATGTCTTGGATGATCAAAATCATCCTGGCTATATCACTCTTCATTCCTCTGTGGAAGCCTTTAAAAGTGGGGTCATCCTTTCTTTTCTAGGTCTCAAGATGATGGATGAATTTCCATTTCTTTCTTATTTGCATAACTTGAGAGGGCCAGGCATTCCTGATCAGGTCTTCATACTCATCATACTGATGATGATAGCCTTTTTCTTTCAATTTTTCTACTTTGAGGCTCATGATATAGCCCTTAGGGTCATAGGACTTGCTCTTTGCCAATTGGATCATATATATTTGCAGCTGGTCCTGGACCTTATTCAGGGATTCAGACCCTACTGAGAAGTCACCTCATTTGACCAGCTTGAGCATATGTTTGCCCTTCCTATCCATTTGAATTTTCTCTTTGTCCATCCACATCACTTTCCAGATGAATTCTAAGAAAGCCATCATAGGGGGAACATGGACAGGGAGGACATGGAGAGATTGCTCACACCCATAGGTCCTCATTATAGTACAATCATCATAGAAGAATACATCTCCAAAATTGTGTTCAACGGCTCTAGGAGGGAATTGAACATCCTTCTTCTTCATATCCTTATCCCTAAGAATCTGAAAAATGGGAGTTGGGATCCTTGGCAGACTCCCCCCAAATAAAGAATCTATAATCTTTATTACAAATGAATCAATAAATGTTTTGAACCTGGAAAACTTGGACTCTCTGTCCCAGATCTAGGTCCACCTTTGGACTAGCCATTTTTCTTTTGTTCCTTGGTCTTCTGACCTTATTTCCAGATTGTTATCCCAAATATCTTTATTCTGAAAAAGAATTATGTGACATAATAAAAAATAATGCCTAAACTTGCAGTAGTTGGTGACACTTTTTGCATTAACTAGCTCCTCATGTAGTGTCTTCAATAGAAATGTTGTATAATCATACAACTCATTTGTTGTTGGATGTTGGATCTTCATGGCCATCATCATGAAGTCAATGGGAAACAATGTGCTACCGCAGTCTTCTCCTAAGATCTGCCATAGAGCCCTGTAGGTCTTCTGAAAGTGGGACTAAAAAATGTCTAGTTTGAAGGGTCCCAGTTCTGATGGCAAGAAGAAATTGGATTGTCCTGGGAACACCTTCTTCAGAAACATAGGGAGCATCTTGCTCTTGAAAAAATCTCTCTTTTCTATAAACTCATCTTTCAGAGCCTACTTGTTGATTTGCCTCAATGTTGAGGTGTCTAGGTCAAACCATTTGGCAATGGCTTTGGCTGTTATATCCACAAAAACCTCCCCTTTATGAGTTCTAACTATAAAGCTCAGGGGGTCATAACAATGATCCAACTTCCTTATTAATTGAGGCTCTATAAAAATACTTGGCACCACCAATTTGCTAAGGTTTAATCTTCAGGGGTTTGAGATTGGAGCCTACATTCCTCTGTTGGAGTAGAATGAATAGAACACATTCCACCCCCTCTCATCAATTAGGGCATCTCTGCAGTCCCTCTAATGATTTGAAAAAACATTTATCATTGATTCTTGCATTGTGGACCCAGGGAAAAGTTCTAGCAGATCCCAGCTTAGCCCCTTGGATTATCTACTCTTCCTTGCCTCCAACTCCTCAATTTTCTGAGCAGTCTCCCTTGCAATTTCTTCTCCTGTCTTAGAAGGGGAAGCAACAGGGGTTTCTTCAAATTTCTCCTCTTTTGCCTTCTGCTCCTCTTGAGCAAAGGACTGACCCTTTTCCTTAGGAACCCTCTTTCTGTATTGCCTTTTCTTAGGAGGTGAGGCGGGTTTCTCAACCTCTTGGACCTCTTCAGAGCTTGTAGGCTTAGCCTGTGATGAGGTCTGTACTTGTTCTTGAGTCTGCGCGCCACCAGAAGTAGTAGAGCTCTTCTTTGAGGTGGCCCTCTTCCTTATGGCCTTTGCTTTCTTCTTTGGCTTAGGTTGAGCCTCCTCCTTAGGGTTGTACTCAAAGTACTCTACAATTGGCTTCTGGGAAGGGGAGGACTTTTTCCTCTTCTTTTGTGCTGGCTTGGAGGTTGAACCCAAGTCAAGGACTTGAGTTGGGCTTGGTGGTGCAGAGGAAGCAGGAGATTGCCCAACAACAGCAATCTCCATGGTTGGCATGATGATGTTCAATGGTTGGGCATGAGTAATCTCAAGCATGGCAGACGAGGCAGAATCAAATGAGGTGGGGGTCTTCTCAGCCATGATAATTTTCTCAAAGGGTAAAAAAAATCTTAACACAGAGGGCGCGGGAATTTTGAAGCACAGTTTGGCCCTAACTAGGTCGACCTAAGGCACAAAGCGGAGCGAATTCTCAGAGAAACTTAAAAATAGAGGGTAGGTCGAGAATTCATGATTACTTATTGGTTTTCTTCTTGCTTGGTTGCTGAAATTCGCTTTTCTGTCACTGGTAGTGCTTTGCTTCGCTCTAAATCACCTTGGATAGTCGAAAACTTGGTTCCTTGGTGCAATTGAATGCCTCAAAAAATCATTTTTATGGTGATGCCATTAATTCCTTCGTGCAAAACTCAAGGGTGGTTGACGGCCATTTGAATTCTTACCATCAGATCATCATATGGATGGCAGAGATTAGACATGTCACTTCGTCGCTGTGAGTTGGCACCCCCTTTAAATTTTTTCAACCGTTGGTCACCTTAGTGAAGAATCTCGGGCTAAGGATTTTGCCTGAAATCGTCTCTGTTTCCTCCCCCGGGCTCAAATTCTGATTCTTGAGATTCTGCCCGGGCTAAGTTCTTTATTGTTCTCCTATGTCTTTTCTTACGTCGGGATGTTGCCTTTTAGAAAAGCTCTTTTGACTTGCAAATTTGACATGTTGGGGCAAGCATTTTGCTTGAAAATCCATAAAAAGTTACCCCGAAGGCCAAATTTGGATCTCCTTGACACCTCCAGGCTAAGGAAATGTTTCAGATTTTTCCTTTTGTTCTTAGCCTGGGATGTTATTTTTTCACTGTTACACAGGTTTTGAATTTTGCTATATTTTCTTACCCCGGGCGAGAATTCTGACCTTACAAAACCACCCCGGGGTAAGCCTTTCTCTAGCTTACCTCAATTTTTTATTGCCCCGGGATATGCATTTGTCCTTCTGATTCTTCGCTGTTAGCAAATTTGACCGTTCCCATATCCCGGGCTAAGAAATCCCCTTTGATCTCTTCTCCTTTGGTTACTCCGGATGAGATATCCTCTCTTTTGAAATGCCCCTGGGGTAAAGGTTTCTTTGCCTTTCTTTGTCTTTTGTTACCTCGGGATGTCAACCTTTTCCTTTTGCTGAATTGTTTTACCTTTTACATCTCGAGGCAAGAATTCGCTTCTATACCCTGACTTACTTTTACCTCGGAGCATTTTTATTTCTTTGAGAAGGCGCACGGGGTAAACATTTCACTTTGATTTTCTCTCATTGTCTTAGCTCGAGATGCTACCCTTTTACCCTTTGTCTCATAGCCTGCCTTTTATCATCTCGGGGCAAGGATTCTTTCAATCCTTCTGAATTCCTCTTACCCCAGAGTACTTTCCATCCTTACAAAAAGGCATCCGGGGCAAACCTCTAGGCTTACATTTCTTCAATTTTGTTAGCCCGAGATGTTATTTTCTTCTTGTGTTACTTCACTCAAACTTTCGACATCCTGGGGTAAGCTTTCCTCTGTTACACCTTTGTTTCGTTACCCCAGGGGTGAAATCACTTTCACGAAGAGACCGCCGGGGTAAACGAGCACTTACCAATTGCTTTATGATTCTTAGCCCGGGATGTCAATTTCATTCACTTAGAGCCTTCGTCACTTCAAAACATCCAAGGGTAAGCGATTTGTCTTACTGCTTTGGAATTCTTAGGGTAGAGGGATTTCCTGATCTCGTGGTTCTACTCCGGGGCAAAGAAATGTATACTGATTTGAAGCAAATGCTTAGCCCGGGATATAAAATCTGATGCTGCTGAGCAACTTAAAGTCTTTTAAAGAGCATGTGTGCACCTGAGGGTTAAGTCATCGTAGAGCAGGGCCACGGCTAGGGCTAAAAGGGTTATTTTTTTGAGACTTAGAAATATTTCAAAAAGCCGACACAGGTGCATAGCAACTGGCTATAAAAGGTGACTTTGAACTGCAGGGCTGGTCAACTGACGACTGCGAACCATTTAGGCGATGACTTAAGGATCGGATGACCAGGAATTCTAAGTCATCGACAGAATAGAAGAAAAAGAAGGGGTGCGCGGGGTGCGCGCCTGCGCACAATGCAAGACTTAAACTCTGGGGTTTTAGGACTTAGAGTGAGCAGTTTTCTGGGTTTAAGGCACAGGATTGGGCTGGAAAATCCAGTCCCAACAATGTCTATACACAGGGTTTATTTGATCATTTTCAAATTTACATTCATTCTTTAGATCTCTTTTATATCATAGATTTAGAGCATTTACTTTGTCAGTTACAAGCAATTAGGGTTTACTCTTGAAGGCGTAAGGTTGCTCTAGTTTGTTTACATCTTTCATTTTAGGATCTTGCATACACACAAGGTTCTTGTACACACTTTTTTACTAAACTTAACGACTATTTGTGGAGGTGAAAATCACCAACACGGGTTTGACTAAGGCAAAACCCCATATAGCCACCCAAAACCCCCTTTTCATATATACTTGCAGGTACAGGGAATCGTCGCAAGTTTCAGGCTCAAAAGAGCGCGCAGAGATAGACCTAGAGCTCAAAATCCAGCCCAGAACATCAGGACAAGGGCTCTGGGTGCCCTGTTCCTCCTGGAGAGGGACGTGGAGCGCCCTAGTCCTTCCATTTTGCTACAAAATTTGGCAGGTGCAGTGTTCAGAACATCCCAGATTCAACCCTTCAGTTGCAGCTTCTCAAGACAAGGGCGTTGGGTGCCTTGGTCCTGCACAGTCAGGTCTAGATTTGTAGCACATGTGCACCTTTGTATCTCCTCTTTGAATCTGTACTTTAATCTTTGTATCAGTTTTCTTCACTTCTACAATTTTAGATTAGGGTTACTAGCTCCTACTTGTACTTTACTTTGGTAGCTCAAATCTGCACTTCTTGTCATCTCCTTTTCATTTTCAACAAGAGGAATAGGAATCCTAAGAAGATATTGTGTGGCTCTCTCTTCATCACAAGAAATAATCAATTGTGCACTATCTCTAGGCTCTTTTGTATTCCCAATGTGCCAGCGAAAGTAGAACTAGGTCATAGTTGCTTGGTCTCACTTTTCACCCTACACATTTTGGTGAACTTGACATGGATCGAACCTTCTATAATTCTAATTTTGTTCTCATATTTGAGTATATGTGCATTAAAAATTATATTTACAAGTTTCAATTCCTTGCAAAATTCAAAAAAATAGAGGAAAATTTTGCTAAAACCCTAATTTTTTAATTCAAAATTGAACTTGTGGATAGCTTAATTTGGATCAATAATTTCAAATCTGATTTAGGAACACATTTCACTCATAAATTTCATTTTCTAAATCAACATCTAGAGTGATTGCACTGGTTAAAATTGAACTTTTTCTTCTATTTTGTATATGTTATCATGATGCATTCATTTCATAGATGTAATAATGGGTTAGTTTCCCTTCTTTCAATTATTCCTTCTCCTAAAGAACCTCCTCCTATCTACGAAAACATTTTGGGGACAAAAAGATTTTTTACCCATCCCTTTAAAACCCTCCCATGATCTAAGGATGTAGGGTTGAAGAGTGATCTTGACAATTCTCTTAAAATGTGCCCTTCCCATTTAGTTATCTTAGAGGAAGAGGATGATATCATAAACACCTTTCTCAATGTTACGTTACCTTCCCTACATGATGCCTCTCTAAGTGAAAAGTTATTTATGGAAATTTACCTATCTTCTCCTAAATTTGGTCCTTCTAATGGGGGTATGTTAGTACAACAAGAGGTTATGAGCATTTATTTCAAGGATCACTTTCCTAAGTACGAATCATTGGGAGATGCTCATCTCCCTCCTAAAAAGTGCTCCCTTTATAAGGAACATTTTGTGCAAGAAGATAGAATTGTCCCTACATTTCCTATTGATGACATATCCTCTTTTGATTCTAATAAAACTCCCACTAGAGATGATGTGTTAATGAGAAATGCTCACCCTTCTCCTAAAGTTTGCCTTACCCATCAAGATTCCTTAGAGAGATAGAAGATGAAACCATAAGCAACTTTCTTAATGCTATTTCCCATAAAGATCCTATTGAACATATTTTGAGGCAAGAAGATGATTTAAACACATGTATTGATGCTATCCCTCCTAAGGATGAAGAATTAAAAAACAATGTTATCCCTTCTACCAAAATTGGCAATAGCAATAAAGGTGTCTTTGTGCAAAATACTTCAAACATTCTTTTCAATGATCTCACTATTTGGGATGAACCATTAGAAGAGGATTTCGATTATTCTCTACCCCATGAGAGAACCCTAGTCCAAAGTAAGGTTGTTAATAACTCTTTCAAATATCTCCCTCTTAAGGATGAAGCTTTAGAGGGTAATGTTGGCCCTTTTCCTTGAGAGTCTCTTCTTCATGTAGGCCCTTTGGTGAAAGAAAAGACTATCAATAATTCCTCCAACTACCTTTCTCATTCGTTTGTTAAGATTCATAAGGACACCTTTGACATTCCTAAGCCATCTTCAATCCATTTGGTACATGTGAATGAAAATAAGCCCCTCTTCACTGTCCAAGGTGCTTGTTTTTCTCAAAATTATCAACCTCTTAAATAGCCTGCCTTAGTGGTTCAAGGTGGCTATGCTAATGATTCATTTTGCACTCCTAAGAAACCTGTAATTACTGTACAAGGAGGTTATCCTACTAAGAGCCCTTATGAGTATGCTAATAAAATCACTAAGGAGAGTTATCATGCCATGCAGTTGCTCATACCTATAACACAAGAAACAATAGGAAACCTGATCCCCCTCTAGTTATCCCAACTTCCCTTCCTAATTCTCCACCTTTTCTTCCTCAAGCAACTCGTATATCACAAACTTTTAGTAAGGAGTATGATCTCGTTGAACAACTTAAGGCTACTCCTGCTAAGATTTATGTTTGGGATTTAGTTCAAACTTCACCTACTTATCATGTGATATTACAAGATGCTTTGAAAAACTTAGATGTCCCACCCATAGTGACACCTAATAATATTAATATGGCTTCTTTGATTTATCCCATAAATAAAACCAAGGCTCAAATTCTATTTACACAAGATGAGTTACCTTCTCATGAAATCCAACATCAATATGATCCTTTATTGATTGTGGTTATCATAAATGATAATGCTATAAGATGAACGCTAGTGGACAATGGCTCTGGCCTTAATGTTTGCAGCATTAACCTATTGCATAATATCAATGTGGATACATCCCTTATCAATATTTATTATCTCTCTATCCAAGGCTTTGATAACGTGGCTAAGTCTTCATTAGGTATTATTACCTTACCTATTAGGGTAGGTCTTCTTACTTTAACTACTCCTATTCATGTCATGCTTGGGGATTTAACCTATAACTTGTTTTTAGGGAGACCTTGGATCTATATTATGCAATTTTTCCCCTCTACCTTGAATAAACAAGTCAAATTTATCTACAATAACAAGACATCTACCTTGATAGGTGATATTGGTCTCAAAGCCTATTTTCAAGCTTCTACATCTAAATACTCTTTAATCAATTCTTCATCAACTATCCCAGATAGTTCTTCTAAAGTGTCTCCTCCCAATTCTTCACCTCCTTCTAATGATTCAACTCTCTTGGATGAACCTAAAGTTTCTGAAGATGCCTTTGACCCTGAAAAGATTCTTGCTAAAGATGATTGGGGGTCCCTTGATTTTACCCCGGCCTTTATAGGTGAATATAGAATTCCCCCTAGAGAGCCTAAAGTGCAACCCACTTTGTCTAAACAATTAAGTAATAAATTTTATTTTTTTGTTATAATCCAAATAATTCCTCTAATACATATAGCACTGAGACCTATGGGGCACAACCATCTCTCTTTGACTTGGCATCCCTTTATGGTCCTTGTTTTCACATTTTGGCTAAGAGTGGCTATAATGGCAATGGTTGTGGTGCAAATGAACAAGGAATTAAAGTCCCTTTAGAATATAGCATACATGAAACTTCATTTGGACTTGGATATAATCCTTCTAAGCCCACCAAAGCATCTAAAATACTCTCTCAATGTGAATGCTATATTTAGTAGTGATGGTGATCTCACCTCAATTAAATAATCTTCTATTACTCTCAACTCTTGTCCCCCTCATAAGGAATTCTTGGTGATGAACAAATATCTTTATGAATCCCCTCAAGAAATTTCTAATCCCAATTACGAGGATCTATCTTCCATTCATTCTAAAAACCTTTCTTCTATGCATAAGGATCTAATACAAAAAACTTATCCTTCTCCTAAGATTTCTTGTGTGCAAAAGGAGTGTGACTTAGTGGCCTATCCTTCTTCTATAAACTACTATCTCTCTCAAGACTATTCAATGTTTGTCATATTATATATGTTTTTTTATCTCATTTATAGTAGATCATTTATCATGTCATACTCAAATACCTCATTCAATTTATCATGTCTTTAAATAACATTAATGGCGCTATTATGTCTCATCATTATGTGACATTGGTAGATCACTTACTAGGGGCTCATTAGGGTTGTGCTCAAAATGAATTTTGCCCCAATTTCGCTCAAGCAATGTCTCAGGAGGTCGGAGTTGATGATGAAACATATCATTTGCAACAACTCGATTGTCTTGAAAGAAATTTGGCAATGATTTCTCTTATACTTCTTCTGTGAGATCTTTTAGCGCCCCCTCGAATAACACGATGGCAATGACATTTTTGAGTACTTCCTCAAGTTGCTCCTCATACTTGAACTCACTTGTGATGACTTGAATATCTTTGATCAAGAGAGGATAACATATCTTTGGATATTTTATTGTGTTTGCATGTGCGTAAAAACATATCAACAAGGACATAATTAAAATATTAACATAATAGAAATTTACTATGATTAATCATGTAAATTTTTGGCAAATTATTTTATAAACAAATGATAAAGCACAAATAAAGAAAGAAAACCCAGACACCATATTTATGTCTAGAAACCATTACACGAACAATCTCTACCACCAAAGAGATATAGTTTGTGTCAACATTAAGAGACTATACACCAAGACAATCCTTTAATCCTATAATAGTAAATGAACAATATAAAAGAGCCTATAACCCATTATCACAAGCTCTTGTAATATAGAAATGTTGAGAACTAGAAACCGTTAGGTAGTATATAGAATTAAGTCAAAACCAAATCCAACACCTCCATGGTCATGTCCACACACATATTGAGTAACATATATGTACCTTCTCTAATGAATGTTATATCTCTAACACTTTTCTTACACATCATAAATATCTTATGTTCTATCAAGATTGCTGAACATCTTAGTCCTAGACATACCATGAAGACATTCAATATTTTTCTATAACAAAAAAATTGAAAAGATATTTATAACTCTCTGCTTGAACTATTGCAAATTACAATCCATACTTACATATTATCCCAAATATTTCTGAAAAAAAAGCAATAAATAAATAATATTCATTGACATGTAGACATTATATTTTGTCTATTGTAAATATAATTAAATCATGAATTGTTTGCCACATACATAATTAAATACAATTAGTCCAGAACCTAAGATGAATATCACCCCTTTAAAAAAACAATGACAGAGAGGGTTGATTGACTAAGCATACTGCAGCCACCTTTCTTTAAGCTTGAACTAGTAACATATGGGCAATGTCAACATACAATCCAAATGATTAAGATGTCCATTCCCTAAGTTTGTCACTGTCTTTCATGTTCTTGACAAGTTCAGGTAGGACTATATTATCAGCAATGAAATGGTTTGCAAAGTAAATTGTAAGTTAGTCCATTTAAAAAGAAGCAATGTATTAAATATTATTTTAAGGGATGAAAAACCTCCTGTTTTATTATATAATATCATTTACAATAATGATTAAATATCTTATCATTTCTATAACTAATATAGTAATGCTATTGGAGGCTATAAATAAGAATACAGAGTTTGTGCACTCTTAGAAACCAGAAGCCTTCTTCCCTGAGACCAACGTAGAGAGATTAAATGGGTAGATGATAGAAGAATTTCCGCTCCAAATCTGCTGTGAAAACATGTCATAAACCTTTTCAGTTGGATGTATCCAATCCCAGAACACATATACATTTATATCATTGCAGAACAAATCGTTTGGAGTCGTCCTTCCACAGCGTACTTCTGCATTAAATAATCCCGATCCACAACATGCTGACTTTGTATTTGTGAAGCCTGCAACACACAAAATTCACATGCATTGGCTATATTGTTTCAGCAACTTGATCACTAAAAATCTGAGAAGGGAAACATCATAGGTTTTATGGACCTGTTAGGAGTGTAGCTTACCATAGGCTTCACCATTTTTAATTATGTTCAAGAGAATATCATAAGCTTTAAATGTTATGATAGTTAATCCAGGCAGCTTTTGGCTAAGTTGAGCCACTTGTGACTTCAAACCAGTGTTATATGCCACATGTAGCTGGTTTGCAGTCTCTGAACATTCACCATTATTTATATATCTGAAATCAGGATCACATCCGAAAGCCGGAATATTCATTACAAGGAATTTCCTTACCCCAGCCCGATAAAGCCTCTGTCAAGTCACATTCCAATAATTGTACAATTCTTCCATAAAATTATAGACCTTGTTTGAAATAATATGCTAAGTGAGAATTCAAAAACTTACAGTGATGTACTGATCAAATTTGGAAAGCAGCAATGTAACAAACTGTTGAGGAGTACTAGTGTTTTGACTAGTATCGTTTGCTACGTAGTCACCAATGTCGTTTGTTCCAATTGAAATGCAGTATATAGATTTTTTAAGGTAGGATTTGGCTTGTGCAGCTCCAGATGGGTATGTCTTACTCAGGGATAAAGAAAATTGTTCGAACTGCGCTACTTGGTGACTCATTGGGAGAACATTCTGCAAGATTGAATAAGAAAAAGACTTAATCAAGCTTATACACCAATATAATGGTGGTACAATAAATGGGTGGTCGTAACTTCAAGTTCTTGTTAACTGGAAATGTTTATCATCTACGATGTGGTTCAAGGAGGGATGTAGGAGACCAAGCTATGTCATAACATAAGTGCATCGGTCACAAGTGAGTTAGTAAGTCATTTTTATAATAGATTGAGGTCATCAACAATGTGTAACAACAAACAAAATTTGATATACTATTCTATAAAGACAATAAACAACAGTCAAGAATACAAAGCAAAAACACAAATTTATTTATAGAATTCACATCACAAAATAGAAATATAATAATATTATATTTATAGAGTTCTACTTTTTCACTTTTTACAAGATTTTAAAATAAATATTAAAATATTATAAATTTTAGAGGCAACTGAAGTTTTGTAATTAGACTTTTACATTAATATACATCAAATATGTGGGAAAAATAAGACATTTAGAATTTAAAAGAGAATCTTTCAAAAATCTTACTTTGAGAAGAAGTTATGAAGAATAACGACAAGATTAGTTATTTTAGAACCTTACATTAATCTTGACTACAAAGATAGAATTTGTGCAAAATTTAGTAGTTAAGGTTCCTAGTTCTGATTAATAGAAAAACAAGTTTTGAGGGGACCTGAAACTCCTTACAATAGGTTTAGGAAGAACCTGAAACCCACAGATGAAGCAAGGGTTAAAAAGAAAACCCACAAGAAAAAGCTGCTTAGAAAGATATATAATAGAGCTAGCAGACCAAACAACACAAGGCCATCTAGAAGCCAACACTACGACTTCCCTTTAGAGCCCTTCTTATGGGATCTAAGAGTCATATCTAAAGATAACAAGAATTTTTTTGAATTTTTACACTTAACCGTTGTCCACCCATCTTTAACCTTAACAGCCGCATCATGCCAATCTAGAGAGTCGAGGGAGGAGAGCCTAAAACTCAGTCTAGAGATAACAAAAGAAGGATCAGCAACAAGAGATTCCCTGGCCCCAGTAACAGGGACAGTCCCAGCATCCAGACAGTCATCAACAACAACAGGGACAACACTACAAACAACTATAGGAACAACAACAAGGATCACAACTGTAGGAACAACGACAGGGAGAACACTGCAAACATCCACGTGAGTAGAGGGACCCACCAAAGGGGAAGCATCTCCACCCACCTGAGAGGAGTCCTTGAGAACTGAGTAGTGTCGGGAGGAAGCATCACTCCACCAAGAAGAGGGTTTCTTCTTTTTAGAATTTGCTAGCACACAATTAGCAGCAACATGGCCCATCAAGAAGCACTGCCTACACCGAAAGGGAATCCCCTCAAAGTCCAAGGGTTGGGTCCAAGAGCCCTTAGGAGTTGAAAGAATGATTTCAGTCGGCAACCCCTTTGAAGCATCAATCTCAGCCAAAATACAAGTGTAAGTAGAATGGATAAGATCAGAGGAACCCACATCGACCATTAAAAATTTGCCCAAAGCATCACCCACCTCCACAAAGAGTTAGTCAGCCCAAAAATGGAGCGGAAGATTCGGGAGTCTGACCCAAATAAGCATCTTGTAAAAAGACTCAGTCAAAGGACTAAAGTCTGCATGCCAAGGTTTCATCATCAAAGGGAACCGATTATCCCACGCAAAGTGGTTACGAAGGATAATCAATCGATCCTCAGGATTAAAAAACTTGACCACAAAGAAACCCTTAACTAGAGGGTAAATATCCAAGGAATCCGAGGAAAGGGGATCCCAGGGTCTAGAGATCCAAGCATGAAGCTCTGACAAACTCGGCCAAAACTCTTTGAACCCACATATTATAGCACATGAAAAAAAATCAGAAGCATTCCGTTCGATCATATTAACAATTTAAGCATTTAGGTTAATGGCAAGAGATTGACAAACGAGGATAGTCTTAACCTTACCTTGACCTAAAATCACCCGCTCAGCAAAGGAGCCTCCCAAAGCAGCAGAGGCCGAGCCCTTGGTCAAGACCGAGGCAGAAGGAACCGATGAAGAGGGAGCCTTCATCTTAACATTAATACAAGCTGCATCCGACACAGGGGCCACCAGATTATCAGCAATAACAGGTTCATACCCTAAGAAAATAGAAGGAACCCCATCGTCAACATGGGCAAACGGAGACCCAGCTTAGGAGCCGACCAGACCAGGCCCAGAAGGAACCCCGCAGCCAACATGGGCCAATGGAGACCCATCTCGGGAGCCCATGCCCAGACCAGGTCCAGTGTCGAAGGCACTAGGGGAGACAACGTCGTTCAAATCTGGAGCGATGGGAGTGGGAGCAGGCTGCATCGGGAGCAATTTTTTTCTTTAGTTAAGGTTCCTAGTTGATTTACTACTTTGCTAGAATTATATGTTGTGGAAGAAAGTGAAACAAATCTCAAGGTATCAACAATATGATGTCTTGATAGAGCCTAAGTTGTAGGTTCACTAAAAGGTTTCATTGAAAGGATTCTTAAGGGAATATGTTTATGACTTGAAGAAGGTGCCAATAGGGTAATGAATTGCTGATAATAATTGCTACGTGACACTATATTTTCATTTGATGAATCATCTTGATTTAAAGTTACCATCATTGTAATAGATGAATAATTTTTAATATTTTCAATTAATACAACTTCAACCAACAAAATTTAAGGTTAGTTTCCAAATTTAATAACAATTTAATCACAAATAGATGGTCCTAAGATAAATTTCTAACTAGTTCATGTGGAATATTCAACATGGTATCAAATCTAGATCAAGGGTAAGAACCTCAAATAAGAAACACATGTCTCAAGGAAGGTGTTGGAGAATGAAACAAATACAGAGCAACAATATATTGGACACAAGTGGTACATTGTCTGTATAATAGAAAATAAAAGTTAATCTACTAATCTATGAAGATAACAAACAACACATAGTAGATAATATAAACTAAAAATAATAATTTGTTGATAAAAATATTGTGAATAGTAATGATCTTTATTCTTATTTCTTCTCTCATGCAAAAAAATAAAAATAAAATATTTTTTTAGAGTTTTACTTTACTTTCCAATTTCGACATTATTCTTAAAATAAATATTATAATATTAAAAATGATTTTAAAGACAACTTCTACAAGAAAATATAATTTATTTATACTTACATAAATATATCAAACAAGCGGGAAAGATTAGAGATTTAGAATTAACAATAGAATATTTCAAAATCTCGTGTCAAAAAGAATGAGGAATAAATGTGAGTAGACAATATTAGTTATTTCAACAGTCCCACTTAATCTTTACTACAAAGGTAGAATTGGAGCAAAATCCAGTAGTTGAGGTTCCTACTTGACCGACTACTTTGCTAGAATTATATGTCGTGCAATAAAGTGAAGCAACTTTCAAGGTGCCACTTATACGATCTCTTGATAGTCTAGGTTGTAGGTTCTCAAAAAGATGCCATTACAATGATTCTTCAAGGAATAGGTCTACTACTTAAAAAGGTATGAATAGGGTACTTCTTTGTGGATCAAAATTACTACATGACACCACATTTCAAGTAAATGCAAGAAGTTGGGCCTATTTTTTGGTTAAAAAGTAGAATTGTTTTTCTTGAAAATTAAAATTTTTCTTAGTTGGAATAAAAATTTGAGGCACTTCCACATAGATTTTAAGAAAATCTATTAATATGAAATGTGTTATTTTGAGTCTTCTTTCCAAATATTTTCATCTCAAGCTAATTCAACCAATAAATTTAAGATTAGTTTCCAATATTTTTTTCCCTAAAGATCACTCCAATTGAGTAGGAAGGAAATTTGAAAGATAAAATCAGGATTTTGAATGCTCTCAAAATAATTTTTCATATTTCTAAATAACTATTTCTCCAAAAATTCTAAACATTTTTCTTCTTCATTTAAAAAAAACAAAAAAACACAACCTTCCTTTAAACATTGCATCAACTCTCTTTATTACAATTGAATTACATTTATTAATTAGGCTATCTAAGAAAATATGGGTGCCATTTTCGATATTTTTTATTTTAATACTAACACCATTCTCTTTCAATCATTCCATGCTTGAAATAACAATTCCATTTGCACTTAAGCTACTTGAAATTAAACTTCCATTGCTAAAGAATAGAATTCAACTTACTATTCTTCCCCTCAATTTTTTCAAGTCCAATCTTATTGTTTCCAAAATCTTCTCAATATTCATTAATCATTTTTCCAATGATTTGAACTCATCATTTCTCATATTTACCTCTAAATTTTTACATGATCAATAACTATTAAATGTTTGTTCGCCTTGTCTTTTTCTTCATTTCATTTATTATTTTTCATTTTTCCTTCACATAAATAATTCTATACATGAATTTCTTGTAATAATAACATTATAGGATATGACATTTTTATTATACCTTTTAATATTATATACATGGCTTCTACACCCTCTTCTTCATTTTCTTGAAATTTTCTTCCTTTCCTTCTTTTGAATCTTGGAAATGCTCCTTAGTGGAATTCTTCATTTTTCTTGTTTTCATTGAATAATAATACTTGTGATTTGAATGGATGTTCTAGATAAGTACTATATATTTTATTCAACTCTTGGTCATTCATTTATAAAGGTTTCATCAACATATCAACTAACAATTGTGTTATCTTTTGATCCTTTTATTACATCTACAATGTATTCAAACAATTTAGGAAAATCTCTTTAAATTTTCACAACTCTCTTTTATGATTCACACTATGCATATAAGTATTCAATAGATTCAAACTCTTTGATTTAAAAGTTCTCAAACTCTCTTTTTAGTATTTCTATCTTCAATAATTTTTTTTCTTCATTGCTATGGTTTTTGAAGATCTTTTATGTCTTCTTTGATTTTATTTTTTCTACAACTTGTCAAAAAATAGTTATCCATTTCCATTTCTATAAAAAACAATGATTTACATCCTTCATATTTTTCTTCAACAAATCCATCACAAGTTGAGTAAAAGCTTATTATATGCTTCTTGATCAAAATATTTTGGGAACTCATTCCCTACAAATTCTCAAACCTTTTCGGAGAAAAGTACCATGTTTATCTTAGCACTCTAGTAATTTCATAAATTCTTCAATTCAAAAAATAGCATTTGTGACCACACATTATTGTTGTTAAGCATTGCTCAAACTATCCAAAATAGATTCTAATATTTTCTTGAAATCTACCAAATATTAGCTATCAAGATTGATTTTAATAAATATCACCCAAATAATATTATTATTTCTTTAGTAAATCTATTGTGGTTTTATAAAACATACTAATTCATTGAAAAAATGGTGCATAGCGGTGCAATGTGGCACAAAATGAAAAAAAATGCATTTTCATAATAGGGGAAAAACCATGGGGGACAAAGGAAAGCTGATAGATGGGGAAATATTTTCTTAGATACCCTCATTTTTGCTAATGGATCAAATGTGATTCCTTTGGGAGCTAGGAGATAGGGATTAAATCCTATCACCAAGATATTTGAGCATCACCCGAGGAAGGATAGCACAAAGGAAAATGCAAGTAGGGATGGGAGGTTTCGGTACAATGACAAGTTTAATAAGATAGATGTGAGAACGAGAAAGACCTCAAAGAATTTAATTAGGATG
Source organism: Chamaecyparis obtusa (assembly GCA_027943335.1). Lineage (NCBI taxonomy): Eukaryota > Viridiplantae > Streptophyta > Pinopsida > Cupressales > Cupressaceae > Chamaecyparis > Chamaecyparis obtusa. The sequence goes on from BSBK01000676.1 coordinate 137,501, forward strand.
GCTTTTATCATTTCAACTAAAACCCTACGGCTAAGGGACCAATTTTTTTTATAAGATTCCTATATGGATTGTCCTAGTAGATCTCCCCTAAGAGTATTGGAACATAGAGGCCCTCATTAAAATTGGAGATGCCTAGGGATTTTTCTTGGGGATTGAAGAAGATTTCCAAAATCGAAAATCAAGATTGACAATGAAGTTTTCAATAGGAATTGATATGGATATTAGGATCTTGGATGAGTTGGAGATTATAATAGAAAAAAAGAGATGGTTTCAGAAAATAACAACTATAAGGGGTCATGTTGGTGATTGATACCTGCTTGGGAGAAGTTTTAAGGCTGAATGCTCTTCTAGGGCATTGAAAGAGCTAGAGTAAGTAAAAGCAAAATAATGTCATGCCTATGGCTCCCTCTATTGACAAGAGACACTACACAAGTCATCCGACATTGTCATTGATGACAACCAAAGACAGTGCACCCATCCACATTGTTGTATTCAACTCTACCGGAAGTTAGATTGAGGATTTGTTTAGTTCAACAATCTTAGAATGAAGCATCTGACAAAGTTTATTATTTCAGTTGGTACATCTTTTCAGGCTATCATTTTTTTTGTGGATCTAAGACAAGGTTGATAGATGTTTGGACTACCTTATTCGAGAGTTTTGGTCTTTGATGATAATTGGTGTCTGAGTTAGAAGATTCTGTGTACTGGTTTTCAGTTTGACAGTGCATAACAATAATCTTATGTGAATAATCCTTATGCAGATTATGTAGAATGATTTTGGTAATTACTTTTGTGGTCCAAGTGTTTTGTTAGTCAGTTTTGGTAACCTATGATCAAGTATTTTGGTCTGTACTAGTATTCGGAGTCGGATTCCGCTGACCGTGTAAACACATTTCATATAATGTTAAGTTTTGTTGAGCCAACATGCAGTTGATTTAATTCCTTGTTGTGGATATATATGGAATTTTTTTTTGATCATTTAGGAGGTGTGAATATTTGTGGAAAGTGTTATTGATCGATTGTGCGCAGTTTCACATGCACAAATTAGAGATTTATACTTCAGATCATAGTAGAATAGTGGAACAAAGTAGAATATGACGAAGTATGAAATGTATGCTTAATGTGCTTAATCGGAACTATAATCAAGCATTTATATATACTATTATTTAGTTCATGTACTTCAACAATCTGTTGTAATTCATTTGTAGACAATGATATTCTCTTTCTCAAGTAGTGAGCTGCAGGAAGTGTGTCTGAATGCATGTGCATTCTACTATAAAACTTCATATTGAGTATACTCATTTTGTGGGTCCATCCCCACCGTGGTCTTTCCCTTGACCGGGTTTTCCATGTATAAAAATCTTGGTGTTATGGTTATTTGTTTTGTATTCTTGCATCTTTTTTTTTATTAAATGCATTAAGTGTTTGAAAGAACAAATTAAAGTTAAAGTTTGTAGAACACTGATTCACCCCCCTCTCGGTGGTCCTTGATTCCCACAATTAGTATCAAATCCAAGTTCCTCAGAATAAGTCTAACAACTTGAGGAGGATTTGGGAAGGTGGTTCAATGGATTCTGATGGTCTTTAACACCAAGTTCTAGTAGCACTAGATGATCTTGATCAGTCTAAAGCTAAAGTCTAGGAATTGAAAGTGAATCTTAAGGATGTTGGGAATTTCATTCAATTATTAAAAGAGAAACTAAACAAGTCCAGGAAAAAGAGAGAGGAACTCTATGATCAACTAAAGAAGAATGAAAGCAAAAGAATGGATTATGGTTACCTGATTCAAGCCTTGAAGGAGAAAACATAAGAATGTGAGAAGCTTGCAAGAGGTAGTGCAGTCCAAAAATATGAGAGGAAATCTATAGTGATGGGGTTGACCACGGAGATTGAGGGAAGAAAAAAGAATGAAGAGAATCTTAATCGGTCCTTGAAAGATAGATATGATGAATGTTGCAGACTTAGTTGTGAGAATAATTAGCTGAAGCTTGAACTGTAACAATCCAAAATAATGAGGAAGAACTTGAAAAGAAAAATGTCATTCTTAGGGATGAATTTGCTACTACAAATGAGTACAAGGAGAAGTTCAAGATTAGCTCAGCTAAACTTGATGTTCTACTTCAAAGTCAAAAGAATGAAGATGACAAGCGAGGTCTTGGATTTGAGAAACGTGAAAGCTCCAGAACTGGTCAAAGAAACCCTACGTCAGAAAATAAAAAAATCAAACCTAGAAAGTCTCTAGTAAGACAACCTAATGCTCAAAGATTCAATAGTAATTTATTTATTTGCAAAATAAATTTGGTCATAAATCTAGTCAATGCAAAAGTAGAATGAATCAAAATTGTCCATCATTCATTAGTCAGTGTTTCAATTGTGATAAGTATGGGAATAAATCAAGTGAATGCAGAAGTATGACAAATTAACTTTTTCAATAGAAGGAATGTTATATGTTATGGATGTGGTAGATTTGGTCACATTGCTAATCAATATAGATCAAGAGGAAATGAAGGGAATAACAGGTTTGGACAGAGAAATGTTGTGTGCTATGATTGCAACAAATTCAATCACATTGCAAGATTTTGTAGATGAAAGAATGTGGACAGGAAGGGTCCGGTAACAAGAACAAAAATGTGGAGAATGATGATAAAGGAAAGGGGAAATTGATTGTGGATAAAATTAGAAATCAAATGAACAAGAGATGGGTGAAGAAGAGTGATTCTGATGCAGGAAATTTGGCCCACTTGAATCTGGTGTTGGAAATTCCTTTAGGAATTAATTTAAGGCCTCTGGCCTAAGGGGAGTTTTCAAGAAAATCTCATTCACCATTGCCAACAATTGGTGCTAGATTCTGGCAGTTTTGAAGAAGTTATGTTGGGGTATTGCAAATGATTTGGTAGGATTTTTGGAAGAGATTGAGCGATATTGAAGATCCACAAAAGAACTCTTGTGAGCAGTATGAGAAGACAATCTAGAAGGTTTAGGGAAAGTGCATTTATTGGTATGTGCAAGATCATGGTGGGCCAAAGAGGCCCTTAAGTGACAATAAAAATCATAAAAAAGAGAGTTAGGCAACTTGACATAAAAAAATGAATAAGTTAACATTATTTCAAATATATGTAAGAATAGAATTTGTAGCAAATTGAATGTAGTTTCTAAGCTACTAGTTTTTTTTTTGAAAATGAATAAATCAATTTGACAAAAAATGAAATTTTAATGCATTAGTACTAAAGTTTCAGGAAAAAGATAAGAAGCAGGTGTTTGTCTAACCACTCTAATTGTAATCAAATCATAATATTTTTTATAATATTATAGATATAAGTAGAAGACTCATTTTTGAATGTCACAAATATTTTTTGTATATTTTTCAAAATAAATAATTAATTATGATTTCTTTACTGCAACTTTTAAAAAATATAAAAACTTGTATGTTTGACCACCATTACTTAGCCAAAAATTTATTAAATTCAAGTTTTCTTTTTTTAATCCTATAGTAAAGAAAACCGGATGCTTAAGGAAAACAAGGAGGATGATCTATGTGAATTGTTCCGAAGCCAGCTAATGAAAAATCTGACTAGTAAAAAGAAGGACAAGAAGAATACATTCAAATATGGTACTCTTATCTTATGCTTATTCTTCTATTTCATGAATCAAGTTCCAGGTGTTGGAAATGTGCAATAGGTCAGTGACAAACAGGTGGCAACCTAGATCAAAGATATTTTATATAACATTAGAGATAGTAAGGCCAAGATAAATACACTTTGGGGATATTTTAAGAGTTTCCAAAGCATGATGTAGGGTAGGGAAAGGATCCCTAAATTGATTGTTGAGAAATACAAGGATACAATTTGCTTCATAGTTGAAATTGATCAATGCTTAATGGAGGACGTGGAGCCTAGGACAGTGTGGATCATGCCTGTGGGGTATGAGGTAGAAACACAAATTTTGGAGATGTATTATCAACATTTGTTGAGTAAGCCTATTGATGCTTTTGAGGAAATATTTGGAACTTTTGCTAAGAATGATTTGTAGCTGCATGCTTAGTTCAAGAAGCCAAAAATTGTAAGGAAAGTGAAAAAGGAGGTAAAGTAATATGTAGAGAGACTTGGCATTACTACTGAAGTAGTCAGGGATGACAAGAAGAGGGCAATGAAAATTATAGAGGGGAGGTTAGTCAAAGTTGAGAAATCTAGTTTGGAAGCTTCCTCTGCCAAGCCTATACAAATCATAAGATCTACACCCTCCTCTGGTTCTCAAAATCCATCCAACTCTGTGAAATCTAAAGAAAAATCATCTGACAGAGAAGTGAAGAGGAAGAAAGATAAGAGCACAAGGGTGTATGTTTTCATTGAAGATGACAAAGAGATTGAGTTTGATGAAGATGTGAAGAAGATGAAGTCCAAGGGCACCGAAACATCAAAAGTCACTAAGGACAAGCCATCCGGAGAAGAGAAAGAAATCAAGAAGATGAAGATTGATCCAATTAAATCCGGTATGTCTATTGATGAGGTTGAAAAATCTCTTATAGTATAAGGTAATTTGAAGCCACTCTCTAAACATTATTATAAATTTGACGATATCAGCCAGACTATTCTTGAGGAAGCCACTATTAAGTACTTGAACATATTCAATAGGGCTCTTGTTGAGATTATGTCTGAAATTCCTTTAAACTTATATGACATTTTGGAAATGAGAAGAATGAGTACTAAGGATGAGGATAAAAGGCTAAGAGAGATTGTATTGGTAAATATATACCCTATGATATTAGTAGAAGAGATGAATAAGATATTAAAAGAAGACAAGAAGGAGTTTAAAAGAAAAAAAAGAATAAAAAACTTATGATTGGGTAGACTGAGGAAGTGATCAAAGAAACAAAGAAAATATTAAAGGCAGTTCTTCTTAGGAATAAATTTAATGTTCTAGAAGCTCATGGTGATGATTCATCTATTCTGAAAGCTCAATAATTGCATTAAAAGGTTGAACAGGTTGAGATGAATGTCCCTTCTGCTCTAGAATAAGGAGAGTTGAATAAAAGTGGTGAGAAATCCATCAAAGAAGATATAGTTTAGGATACTCAAAATCCTCTAGATCAAACAAAGACATCTGTGAAGAATGAAGTCTCATTAAAATAAGAAGCAAAAAAGGTGACCAATGTAAAGAAGGAACCTGTTATGGAAGTAAGAGACACTGTGGAGGCAATGAAGGAATTTTTGGAGAAGGACAAGTAAGAATTTTTGAAGGACAAGTGGGAATTAGAAAAGATTATGCCTACATTTGTCAAGGACAAATCTAATACCCCCTCTGTATAGTTGAAGAGTGCAATCAACTCAATAGGTACCTATTTTGAATCTTTAGAGAAGTCAATAGAAGTTAAGGTCCGAAATGAGTTTGATGCAAAAATGTTTAGTAAGTTAAAGCAAATGATTGCAAATGATAAGATTTTTTTAAACACTTGTGTAACTAAGAGCATTCAATATGCCTTATCTAAAGGAGGCAGTGTCTACAAATCAAGTTTAACATTTTTTAAGTTTACTGAGGATATTGAGAAGTGGATTAAAGAGCATGAGAAGCAATTGTCAGGTATATCTTAGTCCTTTGATCTCTTGACTAATTCTATGTCTGGTAAATAAAGTCATGTCATTCCTTTGCTTGACAAGATTAAAAGCTTAATGCATGATAAGGATAGGATTTTGAGTAGGGTTGGTGAGCTTCAGAGCCTAATTGCTCTTAAGTTGGAAACTATGTTCAATGCCTTAAATGAAGCTCAAGATGCCATGGTTGTCAATGAACTGATAAATCTTTAGATGGTAGAGATATAGACATATCTTTTGAGTGGTTATATCTCAATCTTGGAGAGTCTCAAGAAAGGTTTGGATAGTGATTTGAGTTTATTGAATTTTTTTTGCAAGATATATATAAGTTTATGTAAGTTGAAGAAGTCTGTTTGTACATAAGTGGTTTGTTTATAAGATTCTTGTATGTATTTTGGCATGCAGATCCCTACAGGTTTTCCATTGATGTCAAAGGGGGAGTGTATGGAAGTGAAAAATGCTATAATCATCTCAGGGGGAGTCTTTAGAATTTTGATTTTTGAAGTTTTTTAGTGTGTGCATATGTTATGATACTTAGTCATTTTTCACTAAGTGTTGCCATCAATGGCAAAGAGGGAGATTGTTGGCAAGAGACACTACACAGGTCATCCGATGTTGTCATTGATGGCAACCCATGTCAGTGCACCCATCCAAATTGTTGTATTAAATTCTACCAAAAGTCAAATTGAGAATTTATTTAGTCCGACAAGCTTAGAATAGAGAATCTGATAGAGTTCATTATTTCGGTTGGTACATCTTTTCAGGTTATCATTTTGTGTTGCAAATCTAAGGCAAGGTTTATGGATGTTTGGAATACCTTATTCTAGAGGTTTGGTCTTTGATGATAATTGGTGTATGAGCTAGAAGCTTCTGTGTACTAGTTTTTAGTTTGACCGTACAAAACAACAATCTTATTTGAATAATCCTTATGTGGGTTATGCAAAATGATTTTGGTAATTGTTTCTTTGCTCCAAGTGTTTTTTAGGTAGTTTTGGTAATGTGTGATCAATTTTTTTTGGTCCACACTAGTATTTGAAATCAGATTTAACCAATAGTGTCTACATGTTTCATATAATGTTAAATATTGTTGAGCCGACATGCAGTTGATTTAATTCCTTGTTGTGGATATATATGGGAAATTGTTTTGATCATTTTAGAGGTCTAGATATGTGTGGAAGGTGTTATTGATCAATTGTGCATAGTTTCACACATGCACAAATTAGAGATTTATGCTCTAGATCATAGCAAAATAGTGGAACAGATTAGAATATGATAGATTATAAAAAGTATGGTTAATATGCTTAACCGAAACTATAATCAGGTATTTGTAGATGCTATTATTTAGTTCATGTACTTTAGTAATCTATTGTAATTAATTTTAAGGAAGTGAGCCTCTCTTTCTTGAGGAGTAAGCTCTAGGTAGTGTGCCTAAATGCATGTGAGTAAGCTCTAGGTAGTGTGCCTAAATGCACGTGTATTCCATTGTAAAACTTCACATTTAGTATACTCATTTTGTGGGTCCATCCCCACCATGGTTTTTCCCTTGATTGAGTTTTCCACATATAAAACTCTTGGTGTTATGGTGTTGTGGTTATTTGTTTTGTGTTTTTGCATCTTTATTTTGATTAAATGCATTAAGTGGTTGAAAGAACAAATTAAATTTAAAATTTGCAAAACACTAATTCACTCCTCCTCTCAGTGTTCATTGCTTCCAACACCCTCAACCCCTAAATAATCCTTGAAAACCATTAATGGGATAGAGATGTCTAGTGGACTTCAAGGTTGGGATAAAGGGAAAGGTCCCATGGTAGGAGAAGAGGTGGTAGAAAATTCCAAGAAATGCAATCTCTCCCCCATAGTAGATTGATTCATATCACTAACAAATGAGATGATGGTAGAATTGGGGGAGGAAAGTCTCTCGAAGATTATCCTCTCAAAAAATTCAATGGCTACTCTAGCATTGCATATTGGAGAGCAATATGTAGATGACAAGGGGGGAAGGATGCTAAAAACCCTATCCTCCACTCAAGACATTGATGGTTAATTAATTAAAATAGCTTGTGAATTGGAACCCCTCAACATTTTAAGGGAAGTTTAGGAGAAGTGGAACACTACTTTGAGTCTAATTGAAGGCTTGGTAGAAGAGGAATTGTTGGCAAGAGATGAAGGCAAGATGCTAAATGAGGAACATTTAGGATTATTTGGAGGTATTGTAGATCTTGAAACCAACAAAGATGGAGAAGAGGGCATTGAAAACTTGAGGATTAGTCAGTATTCATCTAAGAAAACTAAACATGACTTTGGTAAATGGAAACTCAAAAATAGAAATTATCTCTAGGAGTTAAGAGCTATAGATGAGGCTGTTGAAGGTTAAGCAAATTTTTTTTATGTTACTAAGATCTGAGAAGGGAGGAACCCTTCCCAAGGAGCCATGAGGCTCTTGTATTAGAATTTTAGGGGGCTAAATGCCCCTAACAAGTAGTAGCTAGTAAAGCACATAATGCACTTATCCAAAGCAAATATCTTCTAAATCCAAGAAACTAACATAAGAAATATTGATTTAGATCTATTTAGGAGAAAAGTGAAAATGTGGTAGGTCGTAGGTGTTTAAGCAATGGTACCTCCAAGGGCATTGCCATTTTTTGGCTATCATAGTCTGTACTTCTATACAAATTGGTAGAAGGGCCCAATTGGTTGGGATGTAATCTTAGAAGCATTGTTTCAAATCTAGAATTTATTCTAGTAAATGTGTATGGGACCAATTCTTGCATTAATTCTTGCATTAGGATGGGGAAACTATGGGCATAACTGAATGCCTTTTGTGCACTCTTTCCCAATTTATATTGTATTATTGCAAGATATTTTGATGCAATCCTCGTGGACAATGATAAGAAAGTGGGTTTCTATGATGACAATCAGTGTTAGAAGGATATATCAAAGATTGGATAGAGAAATTATTTAATGGACATTGAATTCTCAAATGAGATTTTACCTTGGTCATATAGGGCTTTGGGTTTTAGTCAAATAGTAGTTTAGTGGAACAAAATCACTTTTGTGCAAATCTGGGGGTGCTTCCCTTCAATTTAGTTGGATTGATCCTTCTTAGTTCAAGATCTAACAATTTCTCAATTCATCTAGATAATTTGGAAGAAAGAAATCACAAGGAGCTCATTGATTTTTTAAAAGACATGGTTGAAGGACCCAAAAAGTATTGAATTGGTGGAAGGTTAGTGAAATGAGGACCACCTATGTGGTTCCAAATTCTATTTCAATTAAAAAAATTGAAAATGGAAAATGACGAACTGGAATTTGTCTCATTTTAAAACCATTTTTTGAGGCAAAGAAACTAACTGAAGAATATCCCCAAGCCTTAGAAGAGGTGATCAGAGATTGTATGAACCGGCTAAGCTACTAAAAGAGGAGTTTATGGTGGCCTATGAAGACATCTTGGCAAAGAAAAAAATCTATGAAAACTTAGCTAGAAACGGGAGATAAATACCAAATCCTTTCATCATAGCACCAAGAAAATGAGGGGTGATGATAGAAGGACAAGAATTAGACTATAAAATGGTAGTACAATTGAGGACCCATAAATCATTGCAAGTGAGGTGGCTAGCTTCTTTTGTAACCTCCTCAATAACGTGGAGGGCTAAAATTTCATGATTCAATAGGCCTTGTTTTGAAATATCCTATCCCTTTATACCAAAGCTCAAAATATGATGTTAAATGCAAAAGTCTCAAAGGAAGAAATCAAGGTATCCTTCTTCAAAATGCATCCAGACAAAGCCCTAGGCCCAAAAGGCTTCCTGACATTATTTTCCTTCCAAAAAATTTAGGGTACAATAGGGAATGAGCTTGTTCAGGCCATTAAGGCATCATGGAATTTAGGAACCCTCCTTAGAGAAGTTAACAATACCTCCATATCCCTAATTCTAAAAAAAATGGAGGTAGCAATCTTTAGACAACTTTCATCTGATCTCCTTGTGAAACATAGTCTACAAAGTCATCTTTGAAGTTATGGCCAATAGACTCAAATCTGCCATGCCAAACATATTCTTAGGTGAGGAGACTAGTTTAGTGTTCAGAAGATCTATATTGGATTTGGTTCTTATATCATAGGAGACTTTGCATTCCATTGATAACACTTCCAAATAGAACATGGTGATCAAATTAGATATCAAGAAGAAATATGATATCCAGTAGATTGGATTGGAGGCTCCTCATCATAGTGATGGAGGCCTTTGGCTTTAATAAGAGATGGTTAAAATAGATATTTAGCTATATATCAATGACAAGGTTCTCAATCCTAGTCCCTAGAAGGCTTTTTTGAGGCTTCATATATTCTTCACAAAGGTGATCCCCTTTCTCCCTTTCGATTCATCATAATGGCATAGCTCTAGGTAGGAGTTTAGAAAATGAGACTAGGTTAGGTAACATTCAAGGTGTTGAAGTCACTAGCGATGTCCCGACCATCTCCCATGAGAAATTTATTGATGACACTAGATGTTGTTTAGATCTGGTAAGAGAAGGGAAGCCTTCCATTTCAATGCAATTTTGAACTAATACTCCAAGGCCTCTGGAAAGATAGTAAATATGCTCAATCTTGAAGTTCTCTTCCACATTCTTGTTTTTGAAGAACAAGAAATACTCTAAATTCTCAATTTCAAGAAGGGATAGCTTCCATGCACTTATCTAGGACTACTACAGGCAAAAGGTATAAGAACTCAAAAACTATGGGCCCCCTTAAATCTCAAGATGGCAGCAAGATTAGCATTTTGGAAAAGGAAGTGGCTCTCATGGATAGGGAGGATAACTATGATGAAGGATATCTTGTCTGCCATCCCTAACTATTTACCATCATGCATGGCCCTCCCAATTGGTGTTAGCCAAGTTTAGAGAAAGAAAACCAAAAATTTATGTTGGCAAGGAACAAAAGAGAAAAGCTAAATTTCCACGATTTCCTGGGACAAAATATCCAATTCAAAAGAGGATGGTGACCTTGGTATCAAGAACCCAATCACTCAAAACAAAGCATTAGGGTTTGGCATACACATAAGGAACCCCAAAGAAAGTGGGCAAGAATTCTACATCTAGCAAGTATGTAGATGAAGATAGTGCTATTGACAATCTGACCATCTCTAATCTCCCAAAACACTCAAGGATTTGGAACTTCATGTAGAATTGCAAAGCAGTTCTTTGTGATTAACTAACTTGGGACATTCACGATGGTAGCAAAGTTTTTTCTGAGAGGATTCTTGGGCTAGCTATCCAAACTTGGATGGTTTGGTGGACAGGGCTCAGATCCCTGGAGGACTCTTTAACATTTGTGGAGAGATAGTGTAAGGGATTATCCCCTTCTGAGGATTCTCATATTCCCTATTTTAAAAACCATGTTCTTTCTCTTCCTAATGCATGGGCGAATAGAATTTTTGCGGGCTTACAGTTTACTCTTATTGGGAGATTCCTTGGTTATAGACCAAATTGATTTTATTCGAATTGCTAGTTTGAATTAGGTCTGCTGAGTGTGAAAGATTTGATGGACGGATTCCTTTTATTTTCCTTCAAATCATTCGAGGATTGCTCCTGATTTCTTCTAGGAGGTCACTTATAGGTTCTTCGTAAGGCATTTATTTATCTACAAAGATGGCTTACTATTTTCGATCCTACCAAGATTAACTTTGTTCTTATTTCAGATCGTCTCCTAAAACTCCCTTTAGAATTCTGTGATGAAGTATCATTCATGGTATTATTGATGCTATTCATCAGTTTATTACCATTGACGATGTCCCAATAACTACAACGAAATTTCGTGATGCTAGACTTTGTGTCTATGTTGGACTTGGTTCTGAGTTACCCATCAATATTAAGCTATGCTCCAAGCTTGGTGTCTAGGAGCAGAAATGTCATTATGAGCTTTCTTGACTTAGCCATTATGAGCCTTCTTGACTGAGCCACTTCGACGATGCCGAACATTGATCCTTGTTGTGCCATGATTTTCATGAGAAGGTCTCCAATGATTTCACAAAGTCTAAGATGGTGCCATTTTGTATTGGCAGCTGCCTCTTAGGTGAGGTGTTCAGTTCCTCATGCAAGGAACAAGCTGTGTTCGAAAGCCCCTCTTTCATGAACAAATTTATGAATGTCCTCAACCTCATTTTAATGGGAAGGTGCTGAAATTGGGAAATAACACTTTGCTAAAACTGGTGAACTTGATGCATTAACCATGAGTCTTTTGACTAAGTTTTTTCTTCAAAAATTGGAAGGTCAGTCCACTCCCATTCTGCCCTGAAGTTTGGTTTTAAACCACCTTGACTGTCTAGCTTCTGGTCTGCTGTTTTGTGACTTTTTGTGACTGCATGTTTTACTATTGGTTCTGCTATTGATTGCTGGTCCTTCCCTCATTCTTTGATAAACTTGTTTGGTTCGTCTCTTTGACTATTGTATCTTGTTGGTTCCTTTAAATAATCCTTTCTGATTATACAAGAATCTAGACCGTTTCAAAATTCCTACATACCTTAATCAAAACAACTAACAACAATTTTTACTATCCAACAAACCTAAATCTCAATATGAGTAACATTTAATAACATTTAATAGAACTGACCCTTTCCTCTGCTCTAACCTAAATCTCAATATGAGAACTGGCCCATTCCTCTGCTCTAATCTGTTTTTCCTTCTATTGCTGTAGTGGACTGTTACTGCAGTCTGCTTGTATGGCCAGCCTCTCCATCGAATGGGCTTAGGCCTTCCTTTCAGTCCTTTTTGTTTGTAATGTATAGAGCATATTTAATTTTCTATACTTCGTATGGAAGAAGACAGCTGCTCTATTGAGAGTTTTTTAAAGTTTACATTAGAATAGAAATGTGTCTTGTTTTTCGTGTCCACTCAAAGGGAGAACAGAACTGAATTTTTTTGTGTGAATAAGTCTGCTGTCCAAAAGTTTATTGAGCTCTGCAAATGTGAAACAGAGCACTCTATAAACATCTGTATGTGAAAAAAGCAGTAGCTCTCTGTTCATATATATATATGATTTGGCTTTTCTACTCTTTCTCCGCCTTTCCTTTCAAAAAACTCTCAAAGTTAAAAAGGTGGCAGAGATGAAAGGAGGGAGAACATAGGAGCAGCCATAAATCACTTTTGAAAAGGAATTCTAGAATAACACCCAGAAAAACATAGCTGTGAAAACTTTTTTTTAAGAAGGGTCTATTGGAAGGGAGAATGACACGGATAAAATGAGGGGCCTATGATTGGTTGAGAGTCGAAAATCATAAACTATTCGGTCGGTCTTTCAATTTTATCAGATGTACGCATTAAAAAATTTAGTTTATTATTATTTTATTTCACTTGGTTGGTAATATGACAAGTCTCCAATATTATAAGAATGAAAATAGATCTTGTCCTTTATAATTTTGATAATTAAATTTATAAATTGAATATAAAATTTAAAATATTGTTAATTTAATTATAAATCTAAAAAGACTAAGCTGTCATTTTAATCAAACGATCTAAAATTGAATCAAAGAAAAACAGCTATGTTAATTTTATAGAAACAGAAAATAAACGACAGTGTACGAAGAACTGCATAAGGAGACCTCTCGTGTTATTGATGTAGCAAAACTCCTACACCAGAGCAGATGTAGTTTTGCAGAATCTAATTAAAAATATTTCTATTTCATACCCAATACTGATTTTTTATTGAGGTATTTTGAGGAAAATTAAGAAAGGAGAAGAGAAGAGAAGAGACCTGATCAGCTGCTGTTGAGTCAAGCAATCCACAACCTGCTGATGCAAAATTTATCCCTCTGCTAAAATTTGCCTTTGGCTGCAGATATGGAGGGCTAAAGGGAAGCCCCAAGTAGTTAGCTGCACCCATAATTATGCAATACATGATGCCTTAAGTAATATACGTTGGCCTGATTAATAAAGCTAAAAAGAAATTAAGAGCGCCGAGCATCTAAATCTTTAATAAGAATTGATACCAACCCACAAAGTCGAAAGTAGTGCGACCATTTGTAAAACGACCGGTTGGGTAGTGGAAATACGAGACGCCATATGGTTTGAAGTCTGCACGAAGTCTACAGTTTGGTATATAATTATTGGTCCCTGCATCTCCTAGGGAATCTCCTAACACAAACATGGCAGGCACATAATTTCCTTTTTCAGCTGCCACGAAATAACTGATCATCCATAGCCCAACTAAAATACTCACAATTGAATTCTTCATTATAGCCATCACTAGCTAATTAATCCAGCAATCTCAACCTCGTGTACTTGATTAGAACAGGCTGTTATATATATAGAACAAAGGTTTAAGTGAAGTATTCTTTACGTATATTCAACGATCAAAGCTGTCAATATGACTCATCCTTTTCATAAGATTGAAGGTGCCAAATAGAACTCTTCTGATGTTGATGAATAGACAGAGAGTAGGCTTTTTATTTCATCAGTACAAATGTTGTTTTCCTCACATTGTAAATTACAGCCCACAGATTCCTGATTTGTATAAGCAGTACCATATCAAATGCTGACTAATTGAACCTGGTCAAATCACATATGTTTTAAACTAACATAACATCATTTTCACCAGTTAGATTCAGCCAAGGAATTCTATAGCCGCGTGGGTCATTATTATCCACAAATCAGAATTATAGTAACTTAAATCGCATTTGAAAACAACAACAAAAAAAATTATCAAAATCTGATACGTTTAGAAACTGTGCTATAAAAGTAATTTTATAAATCATTATAAATAAACAAATATGCTACTAATGTTTGTTGATATAAATAGTGCTATAAATGTGCTTTACTATACCCATCAACTGAAAAACTGAAAGTGCCATGGAAAATGATAGCCGCCTGAATAGGTCTTTTTTTTGGTCGACATTGAAGGCTAGCAAGAGGCGCATAAATGCATGGAAATTCTTATTTCTATTGTCTAAATAGATGTCCCCAAAATCAATGATTATAAATTGAAAAAAATTAAATTGAAAAACCTTTATTTTCTTGAATTCAAAGAGTCCAATACGTTTCCCCATATGGATAAGTTTAACATAGGTATCTTTCCTTTTCTTCCCAGAAATCTTTTCTTCCATGAACTTTTCATATGCTATATATTCTTCTCTCAAACCATAAAATGAGACTATTACATACATAGAGTGGACCTTCACTCTTCCACTTAACTAGATGTTTCTTATAGACAATATTATAATATAATGAATTTTGGATATAATTTGTTTATTCTACAATAAAATGGAATACAATCAAAATTTTACACATAGAAGCAAATCATCATTACAAGATAGAAGATCTACAATTCATAAGAGAATATTTATCAAAATCTTGAATTGGTAAGAGGTTGTGAAAGTAATCATTAATAAGAAATATTAGATTTAATTGAAATTATAATACCTAATCTTACCATCCATTTTGAAACAATAATCCTATCAAATTTCTATGCAGTTTTTTTTGAGATTTTTAGTTTTCAAATCTAATTAAAACATTCTCATCAGCTATGATTATTGAAGTATACATCCACATTTTTCTTACTTATATATGAGAAGATTTCCAACTACATTTATACATGGAAGGAAAATTTGTTTAATATATTATTATATTTCTTTGTCAACACAATGAATTATCTGGATGGTGCGAGAGTTTGATCAAAATCAATCAATTGAAAACCATATTGGATAATGTCTAAATAAAATGGATTATTAGGATTATAATATTAAGTATTATAATTTATTTATATTTTAGAGAAGATATATGAAAACTTGTAAGAATATTTATGCGATCATTATATAATAGTTTCCCTCAATTCTATGTTGATGAGATACAAAAGATTTTTTTCTTTTCTTTCTTATAAAAAAATGAGTGTTTGGGTATTATGATTCTATGTTTGTGGGTTACCATCTATGATGGATTTATTAGTGGTCCTTCATACATTAGGAATGGTATATTTCTCAACTCTTCTAGAAGATGGTATGATGCCAATTAGTACTATTCATCTATTAAAAATAGTTCTGTCTTATTATGAATGTCAAAATATTTTAGGTTATGACTAGCACCTTATTAACTTTGTGTGAACACTTACCCTTCATATTAGATAGTCTCTAGCTTACTTGTATGACTTAGGATATTGAAAATTGATGCAATTTCAAATATGTTGTTTGTAAACCTTAGTTAATTAACTATCTATATTATAAAATGTTACGAAACATTATTCTACTAAAGAAAAGTGTCATATAGAAAACTCAACTCCGTCAAAAATTTGATAACTTATTTAGTTGGCAAAACTATTTCTTAAAGTTGGAATGAAAAATTTGAGTACACCTAAAACCTAAACACTATCAAGATATATAGTTGAAATCTCAAGAGTTATTTCACTTTCTAATACAACACATTATTCTAGAAGAGATTTTTCTTAAACAACATTAGGGAGACAAAGTGACAGACTATTTATTCTTCCCTAATGGTGACCTTTCTTTGGTATGTGAATGGAAAAATTTATCTCAGCTTCCTTTACTAGTAGAATAAATCGCATTGCTAACAAAAGTTATCAAGCAGAGGGAGATTTCTTTTAGACAAGGGGTGGGGGGGGCAAGTTAATCTGGTTAGGTTCTAAACATGGACAATATAATGCTAAGGATGTATATAAAATTATTTCTAATCTATATGAAATGTAGAGATCTGATATCCCTATTCAATTATGTTGGGGAAAACAGTGTGTGCCTATAGTAGGGATCTTTCCATGGGTTGCTATCCAAAGGAGGGTCCTTACTGCAGAGAAATTTAGAAGGATGGGCTATGAAGGTTTGTCAAGGTTTGTATTAAGAATCATGAAGAGAATGTAGATCATATTTTTTAGGATGTCCCTTCTCATATGAATGTTTGAGATGGTTGTGTGCTAAATTGGGTTGGGTGTCAACCCTACCAAATGATATCAAGACACTATTTGAAATGTAGCCAATCAAACCGTGGGTAGGCCTACTTAGCAATCTATGAATAGTTTGTCCCTCCTTTTTGATATGGGAAATCTGGAAGGAAGGAAATAAGTGAATTTTTGAGGACAAAGAAATGTCTCTTATTTTTTCCAAAACAAGGTCGAAGCAGCTATTGTGGAGATCATAAACAACATGATGATTTCAAACACTACATCTCATGGAAAATTTATTGAGTGGGATGAGAAAATAAGACTTACATGGCTTGGGTTAAGAATCCCTCCCCATATTAGAAGTAAAGATAGTGGATCCTACTATAATAGATTACAATTTAAATGAAAAATTCTGAAGGAAGGATGGTATACACTTAATTTTCATGGGGCCTCTTGAGGAAATCTAGGGACATTAGGAGTAGGCTACATTATTGTGAATTTAGATGGAGAAAATATTAGATAGTTATCTAAACCTTTGTAGGAGAATACTAATAACACTGCAAAATTAAATGCTCTAAAGTTTGGGCTTATTTTATGTAAAGAAATGGATATTAGCAAAGTAGAGATCGAATGGAATTCAACTTTAGTTATTAATGCTTGGAGTTTATTTCTATATTCAATTGGAAATCAAAAGCATTGTTAGAGATAGTTCTAGCATTGTTAGAGACAATTATAGCATTGCTAAAACAATTTGAGGCATATACAATTGATCACATTCATTGAGAAGACAATAAAGAAGTTGATATCTTGGCCAATAAAGTAGTTGAAGGTTTACAAGAAGTCTATAAAGTGAATAGGGTAAGTGCACCAAGATGGTGAACAAAAAGGGGGGTATAAGTGGCCACTTTTTTTCTTTTGAAAATAGGTAAACCTGAACTTCAACAAGATATTTGAAGGTCATGCACTCAAAACTACAAGTTGAGAAAAATATAAGAATTGTACTACTATGAATCTAGTTTCTAAACTACTATTTTTTAAAAAAATTGGATAATTTTAAGAGATTCAAACATCTTGCGCACAAAAAATTATTCTTGATTTTTTCAAAAAAATACAACATAGTTGTTTCCATGTGCTACACAAAAGATATAGTTATATTTAGTATTTTGCAAATTCCTTTAGTAGGATGATAGGTAAGAGTGAGATCTATAATTTGTGTATTTTTTTATAATTTTTTGATGAGTATTTTCTTTTCTATGATTTTTTGAAGTGATCGCATCCTAAAAATTTGGTACCTATTCGTGCACTGGGCATAACTTGCATAAAAAAATTGAAAATGAAAACTTTCTTTTTAAAAGTGTATAGAATCAAGTGTAGAACAATAATATGTAATTTATTTATAATTTGGTTAAGTATATCAAAATTATTAAAAAAATGGTAGACATATGTTTGTGAGGATTGTCAAGACACCGGTAAAGAAAATTAAAGTTTACTATGCTAATGTTGCCCATAATTAGAAAAAATTATATGGTTAGAAAGCTAAGAAGATGTATGAGATTATGGTGAAAATTGTAGAGCTACCCACTTGACAATTTGAAAACTTGATGAAGAGAAAGCCGAGAATTCATCTTAGAAGATGAAAAAATATGTAAAGGAACAAAAATGGAGGGAAAATGAGCTTCCAATCCTTTGGGTCATTTTCCAAGGCTCTTACCAAGCCATAACCCAATCGGGTTTCTAAATTTAAAATAACTCGATCAAGTTATGAAAAACAAAGAGTGTGTTTCACATTCTCCATAACCTGATCGGGTTATGGAAAACAAAAAACATATTTTTTAGCTCTTCAAAACCCGATCGGGCTCTACTCCAAAAGCCAACATAATTTTTACTTCTTCAAAACCCGATTGGGTTATAAAGAAATAAAAAAAGGCTCTACTTCGGAAGCCATAACTTTCACATCTGGAGTCCAATTGACTCTGTTCAAAAAGCATGAGAAAGATATTGACAAGATCTACAAAATGATGAACTTAAAATCATCCTTAGACATTAACATTTTTGTTTCTGTCCATTTGAATCAAGTAAGGTATAAATCAAGTAGTCATTATTGCCCAAACATGCAACGTATAGGAAAATTAGAATGCTCTCTTTCTCTCTCCACCCCTCTATCTCTCCCCCTCACTCTCTCCCTTAATCTAAATAGAGAGAGAGAGGGAGACAATGAGAGACCCCCCTCTCTCTCTCTCCCCTCAAGCTCCATACCTTGCATCATCTCTCTCTCTCTCTCTCTCTCTCTCTCTCTCTCTCTCCCTTCCCATCTCTCTCTATCTGTTTGTCTGTCTCTATGGTTTCTAGTTCTACATAACCCGTACAGGTTATGAATAACTTAGGCAAAAAATTTATAGTTTTACATGAAACTAAAAATTTTCGGCCTTATTTCATCAAAACTTGTACGGGTTATGAGAAACTTAGAACGTTAAAATTAGGTTTCCATAAATCATATGGGTTATGGGAAAATTTTCATTTTTTAGTGTTAATGACCTCAAAACTTGCATTGCAAGTTATGTGAATGCCCACAACACTGCTACTCCTAATTTTTGGATAGTAATAGTCAGGTTTGCATGTTTTTCTTTTCAATTTTTCTTTGGGATCATTGTTTTGCCTTGTATTGATGATTGTTTTTGTCTTGAGATGATTATTTTTGTCTTGAGATGATTGTTTTTGTCTTGAGATGATTGTTTTTTTGTTATTTGACAATAAAATGGGCCATGTAAGACTCATTCATACAAGAAGAGAAGGAAATAATGTTACAGATAGGCTAGCCTCTATGGGCCCATTTTCCAATCATTTAAGAATATGGGTGGATATTCATGATATCCTCGATACATGATTTGCATTGCTATATTTTATGACTTAAGGACTCATGATGAATTGTAATCCAAATATTTCTCTTTTATTTCTTACTATCCCTACCCTTTTTTTTTGGCAATTTAATGTCTAGGTGGTGGATATTATATTAAGGTAATGGTTGCACTTTCCCAAATCCTAATTAGTTTTTTCTATTTCATACTTTTGGCATTTGTAGTCCCCCTCTAGTTTTTTCCTCTAAGTTCTTTGTGTTAGCTATGGGGGATAACCTCATTCAAATCGAACCATATTGTTGTGATGATTTCAAAAATAATTGCAAGCTATGGTTGTTCAAAGTAATTAAGGGTAACCTTATGAGCTATGTGGGATGAATGCAAGGATTTGATTTGGAGCTCTATAAAAAAAATTACCAATCATGGAAGAAGGGTCAGGCAAAAGTTGAAATTGGGGAAGTGGCCTTTAAGGTCACTCTAGAAATGATCACTACTATTATTGGGTTATCGTTGGAGGGAGTAAGTTTTCCTAGAAAAATGAAGGGGTCCTACAAAGATGAGTTCCATAGAATATTCAAGCTTGGGGATGGGGTTTCAAGAGTGCAGACTGGATATAACAGAGAAGAACTCCTTGGGGTTTGGAAGGATGCAATGCTTGATGCAGGAGCATCCTGGGTGTAAGAGCAATCTTGCATCACCCAAAAATATTTATGTTTTTATTCAATAAAGGGCTATTTTGTGCAGAGCTACTATTTATGGAAAGTTACTATTTTTGGTAATTTTTGTATGTGCTCAGAATGATCTGATTTCTTTCTTGGAGGTTCATTTTGGTCATATAAGTCTGCCAGTAAAGTTTCATTGCCAGATCAAGTGTATATTGGAAGATATTGAAGATTTTCGGTATTGGCAGCAGGGTACAGAAACTTTGAACTCAGTTTTGAAGGCTTTAGAGGCCCCGGATGAGGTCGAAAATTTGGGTGACGAGCGCTTGCGCTGATCAAGCCTATAAAGCGCTTCGTGGCGTTTCTGAAATGGGGTTATAGTAGCCGAGCGGGTCAACTGGTGATGACTTATGGTCTTCGGAAGTTGGGCCACCTGAAATGGCGAAAAATAATTTTCTTCAAAATTTCTGTTCGGGTTTCAAAGGTTATCTTGAGCCGACTATGATGTAATAAAATGTAAAATAAAATAATTCTAAGTTTGGTCGGCCTTATTGGCTAAAAATTCTGGAACCTTCCCAGGCGGTGGAAAAATTGCCTATATAAGGAAGGCTGTATTATTGTCTTAGGCAGTTGAGAATAGTTCTGGGTAGTAGATCTGGGTATTGATTCGAGGCTTTGTCCTACAGAATATTGTAAGGGAATGCCCATGTGGCTTTGCATATTGTAATTCTGAAAGTTTGTAATTCCACATTTGTGGAGATAATAAGAAGCCAATTTTCTGTTCTTGCATATTGTTGTTGTTTCTCTATTTCTATTATGTGTTTGTGGTATTAAGGGGAGCACCCTTCATCAAGTGGTATCAGAGCAGGTTTTCTTGAGTGTGTAAACAGATCGCCGACTGTGAGGCAGTTTGCACCAGGACCGTGGTTAGGGTTTCAGCGCGCATCGCGAAAATGCCTCCACGAAGAGAACGTGGCGGAAGACCTGGTGTCGTAACACCTGAGGTTAGAGAGCTGCAGAGACAAGTGCGAGCATTGCAAGAAGAGATTCGCAGAGGAATGAATCTTAATGTCAGAGATGAAAGCGAGGATGAAGCCGAAGAAGAATATCAAGCAGGAGAAGTTGAAATTGTGAACCAGGAGGAAGAAAGACTTTTTCGGGCGATTTCCAAGATTGGGAAAAGACCTAAGATTGAGGTTCCTGCATTTTCTGGAAATCTTAACCCAGAGGAATTGATTGACTGGATCAATGAATGTGAGGAATATTTTGAGTATGAAGATGTTGAAGATCCTGATAGGGTCGAATTTGCGAAGGCCAGATTGAAAGGTCATGCGAAGATATGGTGGCAAGAGATTCAGTTGGAGCGAAATAGAAGGGGAAAGGAGAAAATCACGAGATGGGATCGGATGGTGGATAAATTGAAGCGACAGTTCATTCCTGTTGATTATGAGCTTGACCTACTGAAGAAAATGCAGAGTTTGAAGCAAGCAGGAAGATCTGTCCAGGAGTATACAGAGGAGTTCTATCGACTTCTCATCAGAACAGGCCATGCAGAAGCTGATAAGGAGAAAGTTGCCCGATACCTTAATGGGTTAAGGCCAAGCATTCAGGAGGAGCTGAATCTGGTCCGAATGAGCAGTATTGAAGAGGCATACCAGTTTGCCCTAAAAGTAGAGGAAAAACTGAACAAGAAGTTTGAGAGCAGACAAAACGAAAGAGGTCGCAGTGGACGATCTGGTGGATGATCATATGGTGGCCGAAATGAAGATCCGAAAAAGAAGGATGAGGCCAGTAGCAGTCAGAGTCAGCGAGGAAATAATTCCAATCGCTTCCAGGATCAGAATAATAGAGATCAGAAAGGAAGAGGAAGAGGACAAGGATCTGGAAGAGGTGGCTTCCGTGGAACATGTTTTCACTGTGGAGAAGAAGGTCATAGGGCATTTGAATGTCCTCAGCGCCAAGGCAGGACAGACAGGAGAAATGAAGGCCAGGCCAGAGTTGCACATGTAGATGAAGATGCCAGATCATCAAATTCTGAAGATGCTGAAAGAGGAGAAACGTTGATTAACAGAAGAGTCCTGTTGAGTGGTGAGAATGAACCTGAGCAAAGGAGGAGCTTGTTTCCCACCAGGTGCAAGTGTGAAGGTAAATGTTGTGATGTGATTATTGATAGTGGAAGCACTGACAATTTGGTGTCAGAAAAGATGGTGACAAAGTTGAAGCTCAAGAGACAGAAACACCCACATCCATATCGGATTGCCTGGGTGCAGGATGACCACAAGGTCATGGTCAGTGAACAGTGCCTGGTAAAGTTCAAGATCGGCGGGTACCAAGATGAGGTACTATGTGATATCATCTCTATGGATGCATGTCATATGTTATTGGGTAGACCGTGGCAGTTTGACAGATGTGCTGTACACGATGGTCGTGCGAATACCTATTCCCTGACAAAGGATGGAGTGCGACATAAGCTAAAGCCATTGAAGGAGACCGAAGAAAAGGTATGTGGTAATGCAAGAATAACATTTGTTGATGGAAGGAAATTTCTAGATGGTATGAGGCATGAGCATG
This sequence comes from Chamaecyparis obtusa, assembly GCA_027943335.1. Lineage (NCBI taxonomy): Eukaryota > Viridiplantae > Streptophyta > Pinopsida > Cupressales > Cupressaceae > Chamaecyparis > Chamaecyparis obtusa. Next base: position 160,050 of record BSBK01000676.1, read on the forward strand.
TATGTTTTGCTTTAATTCCAAAAGCTGGTAAAGAGGAAGTAGAAGATGTTCCTGTAGAAGTTGCAGATTTGTTGATTGAGTTTCAAGATATTGTATCCGATAACGTGCCTGATGGATTACCACCAGTCAGGAAGATCAGTCATCAGATGGACTTGATCCCAGGAGCAAGTTTGCCGAATAAGGCAGCACATAGAATGACACCAGCAGAAAGTGAAGAGTTGAACAGACAAGTACATGAGTTATTGCAGAAGGGGTTGATTCGAGAGAGTCTGAGTCCCTGTGCTGTACCTGCGATATTAGCACCAAAGAAGAATGGAGAATGGAGGATGTGTACAGATTCTAGGGCAATAAACAAGATCACAATCAAGTACAGGTTTCCATTGCCACGAATGGATGATATTATGGATTGTTTGAGTGGAGCTGTGTATTTTTCAAAGATAGATCTGAAAAGTGGATATCATCAGATTCGGATCAGGGAGGGAGATGAATGGAAGACTGCCTTCAAGACAAAGGAAGGACTGTATGAGTGGTTAGTCATGCCTTTTGGGCTAACCAATGCACCGAGCACTTTCATGCGGCTCATGAACGAGGTTCTGAAAGAATTTCTGGGTAAGTTTGTCATTGTTTACCTAGATGATATTTTGATCTTTAGTAAGACATTGGAGGAGCATATGATGCATATTCGTATGGTATTTGAGAAATTGAGAGAAGAGAAATTATTGATTAATTTGAAGAAGTGTAGTTTTGTGAAGAAAGAGTTAGTGTATTTGAGATTTGTAGTTTCAGCAGAAGGTCTGAAAATGGACCCAGAGAAGGTACAGGCTATTCTTGAATGGCCTACTCCAAGGAATGCTACTGAGGTAAGATCTTTTCATGGTCTAGCTAGCTTTTACAGAAAGTTTATCAAAAATTTTAGCAGTATTTGTGGACCCTTGACTGAAACAATGAGAGCGGATTGAAAAGAGTTTAAGTGGACTAATGGGACAGAAAAGAGTTTTCAATTGTTGAAACAAAAAGTTACAGAACAACCAGTTTTAGCACTTCCAGATTTTAATAAAGTGTTTCAAGTAGATTGTGATGCTAGTGGTACTGCAATAGGAGCTGTTATGAGCCAAGAAGGTAAACCTGTTGCTTATTTCAGTGAGAAGTTAAATGATGTTAAGAGGAAATATTCTGTTTATGATCAGGAATTTTATGCTATAGTTCAGGCATTAAAGAAGTGGAGACATTATCTACTTCCTAAGGAGTTTGTTTTGTATACTGATCATCAAGCTTTGCAATATTTGAATAATCAAGGAAAATTGAATCAAAGGCATTTGAAATGGGTTGAGTTTTTGCAGAGTTATACATTTGTTTTGAAACACAAGAGTGGAAAGTCTAATAGGGTAGCAGATGCTCTTAGTAGAAGGCAACTATTGCTGACAGAAATGCAGATTGAAGTGGTTGGGTTCAAGGAACTCAAGAATTTGTATCCAGAGGATCCTGATTTTGGTGAAGCTTGGAAAGCTTGTACAGAACCTGTTACTCTAGACAGGACAAAATGGTTGTATTTCATCATCCAGGATGATATGCTATTCAGAGGAAGTCAGTTGTGCATTTCACGAAGTTCTATGAGGGAGAATCTCATCAGGGAGAAGCATAGCGGAGGATTGGCTGGACATTTTGGTCGTGATAAAACCCTTGGTTTGGTTAGTGACAATTATTATTGGCCACAGTTGCAGCAAGATGTGAAGAAGTTTGTACAGAGGTTCCGAGTATGTCAGATGGCAAAAGGAGTGAAGCAGAATACAGGGTTGTATCAGCCATTACCCGTACCAAAGAAGCCTTGGGAGGATATCAGCATGGACTTTGTTCTTGGTTTACCGAGGACTCGACGGGGACATGATTCAATTTTTGTAGTGGTTGACAGATTTTCAAAGATGACACATTTCATTCCCTGTAAGAAGACCAATGATGCTGTTCATGTAGCAGAATTGTTTTTCAGAGAAGTAGTGAGACTTCATGGTTTGCCAAAGACCATAGTTTCAGATCGGGACACTAAGTTTGTTGGATATTTCTGGCGTACATTGTGGAAGAAGTTGAAGACAGATTTGAAGTTCAGTTCATCACATCATCCCCAGAATGATGGACAGACAGAGGTGGTGAATAGGAGTTTGGGAAATTTGCTGAGATGTTTGGTTGGAGATAAGCCAACAGGATGGGATTTGATTTTACCACAGGCAGAATTTGCATACAATAATTCTGTCAATAGGAGCACTGGTAAATCACCATTCCAAATTGTATATGGAAGTAGTCCAAGAAATGCATCTGAATTGAGAAAGATAGATAAAGGAGAAATAAGTAGTGCTGAAGCTGAAGATTTTGCAGAACACTTGAAGAACATCCATGAGGAGGTGAGGAAATATATTAACAAGATGAACGCACAGTATAAGGCTAAGACAGATGAGAAAAGGAGGCATAAGGAATTTCAGGTTGGAGATGAAGTCATGGTTCATTTGCGGAAGGAGCGGTTTCCGGTTGGTACATATAACAAATTGAAAATGAAGAAGTTTGGACCATGTAAGATACTGAAGAAGCATGATTCGGGAAATGCATATGAGGTAGAATTGCCTACTGGGCTGAATATTTCACCAGTGTTTAACATTTCAGATTTGACAGAGTATCATGAAGGAGGTGTTAAAGATGAGGTTGCAGCAACACAGTGGAATATTCCAGCAACTAGTTCAGATATCAAGGAGATTGAAGACATACTGGACAGTCGTGTTGGCAGAAGCACAAGGAATAGGACATATGAAGAATATTTGGTCAAATGGAAAGGACGACCTGTTGAAGATTCATCATGGCTAACAAAGGAGGAGGTTAACCGTCTTGGTTTTCCTCTGCACCCCTGAGTCGTGACAGGGGCACTTCTGAAATTACCCCGGGTGTCTGATGCAGGAGCATCCTGGGTGTAAGAGCAATCTTGCATCACCCAAAAATATTTATGTTTTTATTCAATAAAGGGCTATTTTGTGCAGAGCTACTATTTATGGAAAGTTACTATTTTTGGTAATTTTCGTATGTGCTCAGAATGATCTGATTTCTTTCTTGGAGGTTCATTTTGGTCATATAAGTCTGCCAGTAAAGTTTCATTGCCAGATCAAGTGTATATTGGAAGATATTGAAGATTTTCGGTATTGGCAGCAGGGTAAAGAAACTTTGAACTCAGTTTTGAATTCTTTAGAGGCCCCGGATGAGGTCAAAAATTTGAGTGACGGGCGCTTGCGCCGGTCAAGCCTGTAGAGCGCTTCGTGGCTTTTCCAAAATGGGGTTATAGTAGCCGAGCGGGTCAACTGGTGATGACTTATGGTCTTCGGAAGTTGGGCCACCTGAAATGGCGAAAAATAATTTTCTTCAAAATTTTTGTTCGGGTTTCAAAGGTTATCTTGAGCCGACTATGATGTAATAAAATGTAAAATAAAATAATTCTAAGTTTGGTCAGCCTTATTGGCTAAAAATTCTGGAACCTTCCCAGGCGGTGGAAAAATTGTCTATATAAGGAAGGTTGTATTATTGTCTTAGGCAGTTGAGAATAGTTCTGGGTAGTAGATCTGGGTATTGATTCGAGGCTTTGTCTTACAGAATATTGTAAGGGAATGCGTATGTGGCTTTGCATATTGTAATTTTGAAAGTTTGTAATTCCACATTTGTGGAGATAATAAGAAGCCAATTTTCTGTTCTTGCATATTGTTGTTGTTTCTCTATTTCTGTTATGTGTTTGTGGTATTAAGGGGAGCACCCTTCATCAAGTGGTATTAGAGCAGGTTTTCTTGAGTGTGTAAACAGATCGCTGACTGTGAGGCAGTTTGCACCAGGACTGTGGTTAGGGTTTCAGCGCGCATCGCGAAAATGCCTCCACGAAGAGAACGTGGCGGAAGACCTGGTGTCGTAACCCCTGAGGTTAGAGAGCTGCAGAGACAAGTGCGAGCATTGCAAGAAGAGATTCGCAGAGGAATGAATCTTAATGTCAGAGATGAAATCGAGGATGAAGCCGAAGAAGAATATCAAGCAGGAGAAGTTGAAATTGTGAACCAGGAGGAAGAAAGACTTTTTCGGGCGATTTCCAAGATTGGGAAAAGACCTAAGATTGAGGTTCCTGCATTTTTTGGAAATCTTAACCCAGAGGAATTGATTGACTGGATCAATGAATTTGAGGAATATTTTGAGTATGAAGATGTTGAAGATCCTGATAGGGTCAAATTTGCGAAGGCCAGATTGAAAGGTCATGCGAAGATATGGTGGCAAGAGATTTAGTTGGAGCGAAATAGAAGGGGAAAGGAGAAAATCACGAGATGGGATCGGATGGTGGATAAATTGAAGCGACAGTTCATTCCTGTTGATTATGAGCTTGACCTACTGAAGAAAATGCAGAGTTTGAAGCAAGCAGGAAGATCTGTCCAGGAGTATACAGAGGAGTTCTATCGACTTCTCATCAGAACAGGCCATGCAGAAGCTGATAAGGAGAAAGTTGCCCGATACCTTAATGGGTTAAGGCCAAGCATTCAGGAGGAGCTGAATCTGGTTCGAATGAGCAGTATTGAAGAGGCATACCAGTTTTCCCTAAAAGTAGAGGAAAAATTGAACAAGAAGTTTGAGAGCAGACAAAACGGAAGAGGTCGCGGTGGACGATCTGGTGGACGATCATATGGTGGCCGAAATGAAGATCCGAAAAAGAAGGATGAGGCCAGTAGCAGTCAGAATCAGCGAGGAAATAATTCCAATCGCTTCCAGGATCAGAATAATAGAGATCAGAGAGGAAGAGGAAGAGGACAAGGATCTGGAAGAGGTGGCTTCCGTGGAACATGTTTTCACTGTGGAGAAGAAGGTCATAGGGTATTTGAATGTCCTCAGCGCCAAGGCAGGACAGACAGGAGAAATGAAGGCCAGGCCAGAGTTGCACATGTAGATGAAGATGCCAGATCATCAAATTTTGAAGATGCTGAAAGAGGAGAAATGTTGATTAACAGAAGAGTCCCGTTGAGTGGTGAGAATGAACCTGAGCAAAGGAGGAGCTTGTTTCGCACCAGGTGCAAGTGTGAAGGTAAATGTTGTGATGTGATTATTGATAGTGGAAGCACAGACAATTTGGTGTCAGAAAAGATGGTGAGAAAGTTGAAGCTCAAGAGACAGAAACACCCACATCTATATCGGATTGCCTGGGTGCAGGATGACCACAAGGTCATGGTCAGTGAACAATGCCTGGTAAAGTTCAAGATCGGCGGGTACCAAGATGAGGTACTATGTGATATCATCTCTATGGATGCATGTCATATGTTATTGGGTAGACCGTGGCAGTTTGACAGATGTGCTGTACACGATGGTCGTGCGAATACCTATTCCTTGACAAAGGATGGAGTGCGACATAAGCTAAAGCCATTGAAGGAGACCGAAGAAAAGGTATGTGGTAATGCAAGAATAACATTTGTTGATGGAAGGAAATTCCTAGATGGTATGAGGCATGAGCATGTATGTTTTACTTTAATTCCAAAAGCTGGTAAAGAGGAAGTAGAAGATGTTCCTGTAGAAGTTGCAGATTTGTTGATTGAGTTTCAGGATATTGTATCCGATAACGTGCCTGATGGATTACCACCAGTCAGGAAGATCAGTCATCAGATGGACTTGATCCCAGGAGTGAGTTTGCCGAATAAAGTAGCACATAGAATGACACCAGCAGAAAGTGAAGAGTTGAACAGACAAGTACATGAGTTATTGCAGAAGGGGTTGATTCGAGAGAGTCTGAGTCCCTGTGCTGTACCTGCGGTATTAGCACCAAAGAAGAATGGAGAATGGAGGATGTGTACAGATTCTAGGGCAATAAACAAGATCACAATCAAGTACAGGTTTCCATTGCCACGAATGGATGATATTATGGATTGTTTGAGTGGAGCTGTGTATTTTTCAAAGATAGATCTGAAAAGTGGATATCATCAGATTCGGATCAGGGAGGGAGATGAATGGAAGAATGCCTTCAAGACAAAGGAAGGACTGTATGAGTGGTTAGTCATGCCTTTTGGGCTAACCAATGCACCGAGCACTTTCATGCGGCTCATGAACGAGGTTCTGAAAGAATTTCTGGGTAAGTTTGTCATTGTTTACCTAGATGATATTTTGATCTTTAGTAAGACATTGGAGGAGCATATGATGCATATTCGTATGGTATTTGAGAAGTTGAGAGAAGAGAAATTATTGATTAATTTGAAGAAGTGCAGTTTTGTGAAGAAAGAGTTAGTGTATTTGGGATTTGTAGTTTCAGCAGAAGGTCTGAAAATGGACCCAGAGAAGGTACAGGCTATTCTTGAATGGCCTACTCCAAGGAATGCTACTGAGGTAAGATCTTTTCATGGTCTAGCTAGCTTTTACAGAAAGTTTATAAGAAATTTTAGTAGTATTTGTGGACCCTTGACTGAAACAATGAGAGGGGATAGAAAAGAGTTTAAGTGGACTAATGGGGCAGAAAAGAGTTTTCAATTGTTGAAATAAAAAGTTACAGAACAACCAGTTTTAGCACTTCCAGATTTTAATAAAGTGTTTCAAGTAGATTGTGATGCTAGTGGTACTGCAATAGGAGCTGTTATGAGCCAAGAAGGTAAACCTGTTGCTTATTTCAGTGAGAAGTTAAATGATGCCAAGAGGAAATATTCTGTTTATGATCAAGAATTTTATACTATAGTTCAGGCATTAAAGAAGTGGAGACATTATCTACTTCCTAAGGAGTTTGTTTTGTATACTGATCATCAAGCTTTGCAATATTTGAATAATCAAGGAAAATTGAATCAAAGGAATTTGAAATGGGTTGAGTTTTTGCAGAGTTATACATTTGTTTTGAAACACAGGAGTGGAAAGTCTAATAGGGTAGCAGATGCTCTTAGCAGAAGGCAACTATTGCTGACAGAAATGCAGATTGAAGTGGTTGGGTTCAAGGAACTCAAGAATTTGTATCTAGAGGATCTTGATTTTGGTGAAGCTTGGAAAGCTTGTACAGAACCTGTTACTCTAGACAGGACAAAATGGTTGGATTTCATCATCCAAGATGATATGCTATTCAGAGGAAGTCAGTTGTGCATTCCACGAAGTTCTATGAGGGAGAATCTCATCAAGGAGAAGCATAGCGGAGGATTGGCTGGACATTTTGGTCGTGATAAAACCCTTGGTTTGGTTAGTGAGAATTATTATTGGCCACAGTTGCAGCAAGATGTGAAGAAGTTTGTACAGAGTTGCCGAGTATGTCAGATGGCGAAAGGAGTGAAGCAGAATACAGGGTTGTATCAGCCATTACCCGTACCAGAGAAGCCTTGGGAGGATATCAGCATGGACTTTGTTCTTGGTTTACCGAGGACTCGGCGGGGACATGATTCAATTTTTGTAGTGGTTGACAGATTTTCAAAGATGGCACATTTCATTCCTTGCAAGAAGACCAATGATGCTGTTCATGTAGCAGAATTGTTTTTCAGAGAAGTAGTGAGACTTCATGGTTTGCCAAAGACCATAGTTTCAGATCGGGACACTAAGTTTGTTGGATATTTCTGGCGTACATTGTGGAAGAAGTTGAAGACAGATTTGAAGTTCAGTTCATCACATCATCCCCAGAATGATGGACAGACAGAGGTGGTGAATAGGAGTTTGGAAAATTTGCTGAGATGTTTGGTTGGAGATAAGCCAACAGGATGGGATTTGATTTTACCACAGGCAGAATTTGCATACAATAATTCTGTCAATAGGAGCACTGGTAAATCACCATTCCAAATTGTATATGGAAGTAGTCCAAGAAATGCATCTGAATTGAGAAAGATAGATAAAGGAGAAATAAGTAGTGCTGAAGCTGAAGATTTTGCAGAACACTTGAAGAACATCCATGAGGAGGTGAGGAAACATATTAACAAGATGAACGCACAGTATAAGGCTAAGGCAGATGAGAAAAGGAGGCATAAGGAATTTCAGGTTGGAGATGAAGTCATGGTTCATTTGCGGAAGGAGTGGTTTCCGGTTGGTACATATAACAAATTGAAAATGAAGAAGTTTGGACCATGTAAGATACTGAAGAAGCATGATTCGGAAAATGCATATGAGGTAGAATTGCCTACTGGGCTGAATATTTCACCAGTGTTTAACATTTCAGATTTGACAGAGTATCATGAAGGAGGTGTTGAAGATGAGGTTGCAACAGCACAGTGGAATATTCCAGCAACCAGTTCAGATATCAAGGAGATTGAAGACATACTGGACAGTCGTGTTGGCAGAAGCACAAGGAATAGGACATATGAAGAATATTTGGTCAAATGGAAAGGACGACCTGTTGAAGATTCATCATGGCTAACAAAGGAGGAGGTTAACTGTCTTGGTTTTCCTCTGCACCCCTGAGTCGTGATAGGGGCACTTCTCAAATTACCCCGGGTGTCTGATGCAGGAGCATCCTGGGTGTAAGAGCAATCTTGCATCACCCAAAAATATTTATATTTTGATTCAATAAAGGGCTATTTTGTGCAGAGCTACTATTTATGGAAAGTTACTTTTTTTGGTAATTTTTGTATGTGCTCAGAATGATCTGATTTCTTTCTTGGAGGTTCATTTTGGTCATATAAGTCTGCCAGTAAAGTTTCATTGCCAGATCAAGTGTATATTGGAAGATATTGAAGATTTTCGGTATTGGCAGCAGGGTAAAGAAACTTTGAACTCAGTTTTGAAGGCTTTAGAGGCCACGGATGAGGTCGAAAATTTGGGTGACAGGCGCTTGCGCCGGTCAAGCTTGTAGAGCGCTTCGTGGCGTTTCCGAAATGGGGTTATAGTAGCCGAGCGGGTCAACTGGTGATGACTTATGGTCTTCGGAAGTTGGGCCACCTGAAATGGCGAAAAATAATTTTCTTCAAAATTTCTGTTCGAGTTTCAAAGGTTATCTTGAGCCGACTATGATGTAATAAAATGTAAAATAAAATAATTCTAAGTTTGGTCGGCCTTATTGGCTAAAAATTCTGGAACCTTCCCAGGCGGTGGAAAAATTGCCTATATAAGGAAGGCTGTATTATTGTCTTAGGCAGTTGAGAATAGTTCTGGGTAGTAGATCTGGGTATTGATTCGAGGCTTTGTCCTACAGAATATTGTAAGGGAATGCCCATGTCGCTTTGCATATTGTAATTCTAAAAGTTTATAATTCCACATTTGTGGAGATAATAAGAAGCCAATTTTCTGTTCTTGCATATTGTTGTTGTTTCTCTATTTCTGTTATGTGTTTGTGGTATTAAGGGGAGCACCCTTCATCAAGTGGTATCAGAGCAGGTTTTCTTGAGTGTGTAAACAGATCACCGACTGTGAGGCAGTTTGCACCAGGACCGTGGTTAGGGTTTCAGCGCGCATCGCGAAAATGCCTCCACGAAGAGAACGTGACGGAAGACCTGGTGTCGTAACCCCTGAGGTTAGAGAGCTGCAGAGACAAGTGCGAGCATTGCAAGAAGAGATTCGCAGAGGAATGAATCTTAATGTCAGAGATGAAAGCGAGGATGAAGCCGAAGAAGAATATCAAGCAGGAGAAGTTGAAATTGTGAACCAGGAGGAAGAAAGACTTTTTCGGGCGATTTCCAAGATTGGGAAAAGACCTAAGATTGAGGTTCCTGCATTTTTTGGAAATCTTAACCCAGAGGAATTGATTGACTGGATCAATGAATGTGAAGAATATTTTGAGTATGAAGATGTTGAAGATCCTGATAGGGTCGAATTTACAAAGGCCAGATTGAAAGGTCATGCGAAGATATGGTGGCAAGAGATTCAGTTAGAGTGAAATAGAAGGGGAAATGAGAAAATCACGAGATGGGATCAGATGGTGGATAAATTGAAGCGACAGTTCATTCCTGTTGATTATGAGCTTGACCTACTGAAGAAAATGCAGAGTTTGAAGCAAGCAGGAAGATCTGTCCAGGAGTATACAGAGGAGTTCTATCGACTTCTCATCAGAATAGGCCATGCGGAAGCTGATAAGGAGAAAGTTGCCCGATACCTTAATGGGTTAAGGCCAAGCATTCAGGAGGAGCTGAATCTGGTTCGAATGAGCAGTATTGAAGAGGCATACCAGTTTGCCCTAAAAGTAGAGGAAAAACTAAACAAGAAGTTTGAGAGCAGACAAAACGGAAGAGGTCACGGTGGACGATCTGGTGGACGATCATATGGTGGGCGAAATGAAGATCCAAAAAAGAAGGATGAGGCCAGTAGCAGTCAGAATCAGCGAGGAAATAATTCCAATCGCTTCCAGGATCAGAATAATAGAGATCAGAGAGGAAGAGGAAGAGGACAAGGATCTGGAAGAGGTGGCTTCCGTGGAACATGTTTTCACTGTGGAGAAGAAGGTCATAGGGCATTTGAATGTCCTCAGCGCCAAGGCAGGACAGACAGGAGAAATGAAGGCCAGGCCAGAGTTGCACATGTAGATGAAGATGCCAGATCATCAAATTCTGAAGATGCTGAAAGAGGAGAAACGTTGATTAATAGAAGAGTCCTGTTGAGTGGTGAGAATGAACCTGAGCAAAGGAGGAGCTTGTTTCGCACTAGGTGCAAGTGTGAAGGTAAATGTTGTGATGTGATTATTGATAGTGGAAGCACTGACAATTTGGTGTCAGAAAAGATGGTGACAAAGTTGAAGCTCAAGAGACAGAAACACCCACATCCATATCGGATTGCCTGGGTGCAGGATGACCACAAGGTCATGGTCAGTGAACAGTGCCTGGTAAAGTTCAAGATCGGCGGGTACCAAGATGAGGTACTATGTGATATCATCTTTATGGATGCATGTCATATGTTATTGGGTAGACCGTGGCAGTTTGACAGATGTGCTGTACACGATGGTCATGCGAATACCTATTCCCTGACAAAGGATGGAGTGCGACATAAGCTAAAGCCATTGAAGGAGACCGAAGAAAAGGTATGTGGTAATGCAAGAATAACATTTGTTGATAGAAGGAAATTCCTAGATGGTATGAGGCATGAGCATGTATGTTTTTCTTTAATTCCAAAAGCTGGTAAAGAGGAAGTAGAAGATGTTCCTGTAGAAGTTGCAGATTTGTTGATTGAGTTTCAGGATATTGTATCCGATAACGTGCCTGATGGATTACCACCAGTCAGGAAGATCAGTCATCAGATGGACTTGATCCCAGGAGCGAGTTTGCCGAATAAGGCAGCACATAGAATGACACCAGCATAAAGTGAAGAGTTGAACAGACAAGTACATGAGTTATTGCAGAAGGGGTTGATTCGAGAGAGTCTGAGTCCCTGTGCTGTACCTGCGGTATTAGCACCAAAGAAGAATGGAGAATGGAGGATGTGTACAGATTCTAGGGCAATAAACAAGATCACAATCAAGTACAGGTTTCTATTGCCACGAATGGATGATATTATGGATTGTTTGAGTGGAGCTGTGTATTTTTCAAAGATAGATCTGAAAAGTGGATATCATCAGATTCGGATCAGGGAGGGAGATGAATGGAAGACTGCCTTCAAGACAAAGGAAGGACTGTATGAGTGGTTAGTCATGCCTTTTGGGCTAACCAATGCACCGAGCACTTTCATGCGGCTCATGAACGAGGTTCTGAAAGAATTTCTGGGTAAGTTTGTCATTGTTTACCTAGATGATATTTTGATCTTTAGTAAGACATTGGAGGAGCATATGATGCATATTCGTATGGTATTTGAGAAGTTGAGAGAAGAGAAATTATTGATTAATTTGAAGAAGTGCAGTTTTGTGAAGAAAGAGTTAGTGTATTTGGGATTTGTAGTTTCAGCAGAAGGTCTGAAAATGGACCCAGAGAAGGTACAGGCTATTCTTGAATGGCCTACTCCAAGGAATGCTACTGAGGTAAGATCTTTTCATGGTCTAGCTAGCTTTTACAGAAAGTTTATCAGAAATTTTAGCAGTATTTGTGGACCCTTGACTGAAACAATGAGAGGGGATAGAAAAGAGTTTAAGTGGACTAATGGGGCAGAAAAGAGTTTTCAATTGTTGAAACAAAAAGTTACAGAACAACCAGTTTTAGCACTTCCAGATTTTAATAAAGTGTTTCAAGTAGATTGTGATGCTAGTGGTACTGCAATAGGAGCTGTTATGAGCCAAGAAGGTAAACCTGTTGCTTATTTCAGTGAGAAGTTAAATGATGCCAAGAGGAAATATTCTGTTTATGATCAAAAATTTTATGCTATTGTTCAGGCATTAAAGAAGTGGAGACATTATCTACTTCCTAAGGAGTTTGTTTTGTATACTGATCATCAAGCTTTGCAATATTTGAATAATCAAGGAAAATTGAATCAAAGGAATTTGAAATGGGTTGAGTTTTTGCAGAGTTATACATTTGTTTTGAAACACAGCAGTGAAAAGTCTAATAGGGTAGCAGATGCTCTTAGCAGAAGGCAACTATTGCTGACAGAAATGCAGATTGAAGTGGTTGGGTTCAAGGAACTCAAGAATTTGTATCCAGAGGATCCTGATTTTGGTGAAGCTTGGAAAGCTTGTACAGAACCTGTTACTCTAGACAGGACAAAATGGTTGGATTTCATCATCCAGGATGATATGCTATTCAGAGGAAGTCAGTTGTGCATTCCACGAAGTTCTATGAGGGAGAATCTCATCAAGGAGAAGCATAGCGGAGGATTGGCTGGACATTTTGGTCGTGATAAAACCCTTGGTTTGGTTAGTGAGAATTATTATTGGCCACAGTTGCAGCAAGATGTGAAGAAGTTTGTACAGAGTTGCCGAGTATGTCAGATGGCGAAAGGAGTGAAGCAGAATACAGGGTTGTATCAGCCATTACCCGTACCAGAGAAGTCTTGGGAGGATATCAGCATGGACTTTGTTCTTGGTTTACCGAGGACTCGGCGGGGACATGATTCAATTTTTGTAGTGGTTGACAGATTTTCAAAGATGGCACATTTCATTCCCTGCAAGAAGACCAATGATGCTGTTCATGTAGCAGAATTGTTTTTCAGAGAAGTAGTGAGACTTCATGGTTTGCCAAAGACCATAGTTTCAGATCGGGACACTAAGTTTGTTGGATATTTCTGGCGTACATTGTGGAAGAAGTTGAAGACAGATTTGAAGTTCAGTTCATCACATCATCCCCAGACTGATGGACAGACAGAGGTGGTGAATAGGAGTTTGGAAAATTTGCTGAGATGTTTGGTTGGAGATAAGCCAACAGGATGGGATTTGATTTTACCACAGGCAGAATTTGCATACAATAATTCTGTCAATAGGAGCGCTGGTAAATCACCATTCTAAATTGTATATGGAAGTAGTCCAAGAAATGCATCTGAATTGAGAAAGATAGATAAAGGAGAAATAAGTAGTGCTAAAGCTGAAGATTTTGCAGAACACTTGAAGAACATCCATGAGGAGGTGAGGAAACATATTAACAAGATGAACGCATAGTATAAGGCTAAGACAGATGAGAAAAGGAGGCATAAGGAATTTCAGGTTGGAGATGAAGTCATGGTTCATTTGCGGAAGGAGCGGTTTCCGGTTGGTACATATAACAAATTGAAAATGAAGAAGTTTGGACCATGTAAGATACTGAAGAAGCATGATTCGGGAAATGCATATGAGGTAGAATTGCCTACTGGGCTGAATATTTCACCAGTGTTTAACATTTCAGATTTGACAGAGTATCATGAAGGAGGTGTTGAAGATGAGGTTGCAGCAGCACAGTGGAATATTCCAGCAACCAGTTCAGATATCAAGGAGATTGAAGACATACTGGACAGTCGTGTTGGCAGAAGCACAAGGAATAGGACATATGAAGAATATTTGGTCAAATGGAAAGGACGACCTGTTGAAGATTCATCATGGCTAACAAAAGAGGAGGTTAACTGTCTTGGTTTTCCTCTACACCCCTGAGTCGTGATAGGGGCACTTCTCAAATTACCCCGGGTGTTTGATGCAGGAGCATCCTGGGTGTAAGAGCAATCTTGCATCACCCAAAAATATTTATGTTTTTATTCAATAAAGGGCTATTTTGTGTAGAGCTACTATTTATGGAAAGTTACTATTTTTGGTAATTTTCGTATGTGCTCAGAATGATCTGATTTCTTTCTTGGAGGTTCATTTTGGTCATATAAGTCTGCCAGTAAAGTTTCATTGCCAGATCAAGTGTATATTGGAAGATATTGAAAATTTTCGGTATTGGCAGCAGGGTACAGAAACTTTGAACTCAATTTTGAAGGCTTTAGAGGCCCCGGATGAGGTCAAAAATTTGGGTGACGGACGCTTACGCCAGTCAAGCCTGTAGAGCGCTTCGTGGCGTTTCCGAAATGGGGTTATAGTAGCCGAGCGGGTCAACTGGTGATGACTTATGGTCTTCGGAAGTTGGGCCACCTGAAATGGCGAAAAATAATTTTCTTCAAAATTTCTGTTCGGGTTTCAAAGGTTATCTTGAGCCGACTATGATGTAATAAAATGTAAAATAAAATAATTCTATGTTTGGTCGGCCTTATTGGCTAAAAATTCTGGAACCTTCCCAGGCGGTGGAAAAATTGCCTATATAAGGAAGGCTGTATTATTGTCTTAGGCAGTTGAGAATAGTTCTGGGTAGTAGATCTGGGTATTGATTCGAGGCTTTGTCCTACAGAATATTGTAAGGGAATGCCCATGTGGCTTTGCATATTGTAATTCTGAAAGTTTGTAATTCCACATTTGTGGAGATAATAAGAAGCCAATTTTCTGTTCTTGCATATTGTTGTTGTTTCTCTATTTCTGTTATGTGTTTGTGGTATTAAGGGGAGCACCCTTCATCAATGCTATTGCTCATAAAGTACCTCAAACTACATGCAAGATTCAGAAGATTCCATACCTTGCTCTTCCCCATGCTAAATCATCAAGGTATGACATCAAAATGAATTTCCCTTTCTATGTGTGTTCTTCATTATCTTAATCGGTTGCTAGGGCTAAATAAAAAAATTCTCTCCCCCTCTACTAAGGATTAATACTAAGGCCTTACAATTTTCACTTGGCTTTAATTAACCCTATCAAGTTGGACCCCTTTGATCTCCTCTGGCTCCTTGCTAGATCCAAATTTAGTTGAGGAGATTTTTGGTGCCCCTATTTTGAAACTAGACCCCAATGTTCCTTAGTCATCTAAAACCAAACTTATGCCAACCCATTTCAACCCCGTCTAAGGGGCAAAACAAAAAAATACCCAAGCCCCACCTTCTAAGGATGTTGAGCTAGTAGTCTTATATGAGGAGGAACTTTTAGAGGAGTCTTATTCCTTCCTAGCCTTAGGATATATTTTTTCTCCTACATTTTTTAAGGAGGTGGCCCCCTTCCCCCCCATTAAGAGAATCCTCACTTGTCTAGGGTGTTTCTACCTCTAATCCTAGCTCCTCTACTTTGGATGAAGAAGTATATAAGCTAGAAAAATAAGTTGGATGGTAGGATGTGATCGTTAGATGGCTCTCCCCTAAATTTGATGTGGCCAAAAGAAAGAGAAACAAGCTTGAAGTGGTGGTGGAGGTAGAGGCTCAGGGAAAAAAATGGGCAATGGATGACATAGATGAGAGGATTTGTAAGGATGTCAATGATATGGTAGAGAAATTGGATAAATAGGAAGTGGTTGAAGTGATTCTAAAAGTACTTAATTAAAAAATTTATCAAAGGTTTGAGAGGAATGCAATGGTTGAGATAAAGGAGAACTAGGAGGTCCTCAAGAGAAGAGTCAAGGAAATGGCTACACTGGGATAGGAAATGGAATTAAAGAGTTTGACATCCTTACATGCAACACATGAGGGGATTGAACACAAAAAGGAAAATTTGAAGAGATACATGGAGTCTCCCTTTACAATAATGGATCCCCTTGTGCCTCTATGGTCAAGGCTACTCCAAAGTCAGACACTTTGGCCTTTGCAAAAGATTTGAACAAAAAGATATCCTTTTATGAAAAAGTTAAAGTGTTGTGTAATGAATGGTAGCAGGATAATACCCCCACTAAGTAGACCATTCCCTCATGTCTATGGAATGTGATCAAGGTTATTTTTGGTTTTCTGGCTCTATCTCTAGTCTTGTTCTAGTCGTCTATTGGTTCTTAGTGTGGTTTGGTGTCTTATGTTTTTTTGTTGTGTGTGTAGCCCTCATGTGTCCTAGGTAGTTGTTGTTTAGTGGATATGTAAAGTTTTGAGCCTATCTCACTTTAATTAATCAAAACATTTTTGTAAACTTTATAGAAATGGGTATTATTAAAATATGAAGATTTATTTTTTAGAGTAGTGGAAACCCCGACTCTTATCTTTCACTCCTCATGTCTACTAAGTTTTTGTGATAGTTGAAAGAACAAATTTTGAAATTAAAGTTCTTTTTTTTGGTTGGAGAAGAACAAAATGGAAATATTGGAAATTGTGAAACTGTTGTATTGGTGATACCTTGAAATTAGATGGATTCACAAAATAAAAATGTGGTGTTAACCAACTATTGTTTTCAACAAATAATTATAATATTCATAGCTTCTTTAGGTGGTAGACATATTCCTTAAAGCATCACTAGAATGCCAAATTTTAGTACACCTAAAAGCTAGAAACTATGAAGACATGACATAGGTGAAACCTCAATAATCATATCACCTTCTACTAAACATATTGTTCTAAAAAAGAAACATGTCATGTACAAAGCTCAATTCTATCCATATTTTGCAGTAGTGGTGTATGGATGGTCCAGATCTAGGGGTAGTTTTTGAATATCTATTCATACCTACTTGCACTTATTCCTAACAACCTCTTGTCAATTAGAGATTTTGTAAATATTCAACCTTTTCAAATCTATTGTCTTCCCTATATGGTTGGTGTATTTATGTAAACATCTAACTACAATCCTCTTTATTCATAAGAAGTCTTAAAATTATGTAATATTCTAATATTTGTTTAAAATTATTTAGAGGGTGACAAAATGAAGGAGAATAGTAATGATTGTAGTGTGAGATAATTGAGAAGAATATAGAGGATTGCAATGTTGCAAATTTTATATTAGTATATATTTTTACTTTATATCATCTCTTTCCTTATTTATTATTCTCTTTATAGAATAGTACATTAGGTTTTTTTTTGGTTGCACACCATTGATCACCTCTATCTATTATAGAATGAACTTGTGGTCAACCCATGACTATTATATTTATGGGTAGAATTATAATATATGTTTTGAATTTTGAAATGATGTAAACCAATGAAATGATATTTTAAAGTGTATTTTATGTTTGTAGGCTTTTATAAAAAAAAATGAATATAATTTTTTTTTGCAAAATAGATACTAAAATTTAGTTGTTGATAAAATGTAAAAAAATAAAGTTAAATGGGACATCACTTTTTAACTACTAAATTTATTTTTTTTCAATTTTTGTGTACTTGAAATTTTAGTGCATGGAATTATTGTTTCCTCATTTTTTTTTACTAATAGGCCCTTTACTATTAATAAAAATATTTAAAGTACATATTCACAAAAAAGGGGTCGGGGGAAAAAGTCACCCCGCAAAAGTCACAAGACAATAGCCGAAAACAAAATCAACTATTCATAAAAAAAAGATTATGTAGCCAAGGTAGTAGGAGCAGAGGGAGGATCTTTATCCTCTGGATTGCTCAAAATATTAGGAGCAAGGGTGGGGTCAGGAACAAACCACCCGTCATTAGCATCATCATTTTCTTTCTCAATTTCTCCCTCCTTAGCCCGAGGAGGTGAAATGGCCAATGCCAAGCGAGGAAACTTGTCAAAAGAAGACGGATAGCCAAAAGGAGCAACAAGAATAGAAGGCGGTAGACCCCAACCTAAGCCACCACGACGTGACCTAGAAGAGGTCGAGTGGCGTTGCCACGCATCACCACCGCTAGAGAGTGGTGATGCTCCTGAGAGTGTGAGGTGTGAGAGCGATGAACTACGACCATGGCGATGACCACGGGCAGGGTGCGATCTATAGAAACTGAGTCAGGAGGTACTCTGGCAACAGTGCAAGGGGCATTTCCCCAATGATTTCACATATCTTGCGAGTGGGATAGCTCAAGTGCCACTTTGTTAGTCTGGACTTGAATCTGCAAGAGAACATTATTACAAATACATGCTTTAGAGTACATCGAAACATTATTATCATGAGAGCTATGAGAAAACAAAACAATATTTCTGTCCTTCCAAAGAGTGAATAAAATCTCCATCCTGAAAGCATGCCAAATTTGGGAGAACTTGAAGGGAAATCTGGGCAAATCGCCCAGTAAAACCATATGCCAAGAAAAAGGTTCAGGCCAGAACGACTGAAAAAAGTAAAAAATCTAGCTCCAGAACTATTGAGCTCTTTGACAAAACCAGAAAATATGCATAAAAGATTCTAGGTGTCCATAGAAAGGACATTTGGGGTTAACAACCCCCATGTGTTTGAGTCTATCCCCCAAAGGAAAGCCCTGGAAGAGAAGACACCAAGTGAAATGAGAAATTTTGTGTTCAGTGATAGCAGACCAAACCATGAGAAATCTAAACTACCAAGTATTTTGAGACGACTGTAAATGCCATCGATGATTGAGAGCTTCAATCATAGGAAGGTAAGGAACCAACCACAAATAGCCCAGCTTGAGCTGGTAACTAGCAAATGGCATCGCGGGATACCATTTCCAGTCCTTCCACCAATGCTTAACAGACTGAATGCCAAGCTTATGCAAAAGCTTGGGAGGAATGGATGAATCAAGCATATTAAAAGTCTTCCTATCAGGGAGACTAATCCGAAACTGCACCTGGAGATCTTCCCAGGAGTGTAGATTAAAGGTGGTTCTACTAAAAATATCATTCGGAGTCTGGATGCCATGCTTATGAAAGTGAAGCGCACTAACTCTAGGGACTCTGGCAAGGGGAAGCCCCTAGATTTAAAAAAGCAGTGACCACCAAAGATTATGTTGGTTGAAAGAAAGGCCATCACAAAAACCATTGCCATCCCACCTAAGCCAGGGCTTGAGAGCTTCCCAAGCTTTCCAGATGCTCTTGGCAACAAAGGTGCCTTGAATTTGCATGGGTTCCTTCATGACTAGAAGGGTTTGAAAACCAATCCCCTTCCAAGCTGACTTGTGTGATAGAAAACTAGAAGAAATGTAATGTGTGAGGAGAACCTTCCAGGGCTCATCACCAAAAATGGCTCTAATGATCCACTTATCATACAGGGCAAGCCCTTGTTTATGCGTGGAAAAAAGGCCAAGTCTTCTAGAAGCCTTGGGAAGGAAATAATAATCCCACGCCACTCTGTGAAATCCATGGTGATCAATGCTAGAGGCCCACAAAAAATCATGGAGGAGATTCTCAAGCTTGAAATAGGAAGCTTTGGAAGGAGCCCAACATGAAGATTAATACACATGAGTGGCAGTGAGCACTTTAGAATAAATTTGGAACTTATCTACGAGGGAAAGGGGCTTGGTGAGCCAATAAGCCAACTTTTTTTCAAGTCTGGCAAGCATAGCATTCCACAGCTCCACAGGTGAAGCTTGAAAAGCAAAAGGAATGCCCAAAAAATGAAACACCTCCCCATGACACAACCACTTCCAACCAAATTGGAAAATCCAGGGAGGCACAAGAAGGAAGGATTGTCTATAACACTGGGTCTTGTGCCATTGAATAACCGAATCAGGGCTAAACAAAAGGTGTCCAAGCACTACAAAGCTTCTTGTATGTTGTCCTCCTCCTCTAGAAGAGTGAGAAAGGAGTCATCAACAAAATGGCCATTGACTAACTGGGAGGGAGAATGAGGCAGAAAAATTCCCCTCACACGACCAACAGCTATGGCATGAGCCAGAAAATAACTAAAACCTTTAGTAGTAAGCACATAGAGAGAAGGAGTAAGAGGACATCCTTGGCGGATGGACCAGAAAAGACTGAAGGCTTCAGATTGGTGACCATTGATAGTGATGCATGCAGAAGCATCTCCAAAAAGAATTTTGATAGACTGAATGAATCTAGGGCCGAAGCCAATGGATTCAAGCATAGCCAAGATAAAGGGCCACTCAATACGGTCATAGGCCTTAGCAAAGTCAATCTTAGGGAAGATTGCCTTCTAGGAAGATCTGCGAGCCCATTCCATGCCTTCCCAAATAGCAATAATATTGTCAAGGATGAACCTGGACTTGATGAAGGCAGTCTGTTCAGGCCTGATAAACTCAGAAAATAAATGTCTAATTTTAAGAGAAAGAGCCTTGGCAATAATCTTGTATGAGACATTGAGCAGAGTGATCAGATGCCAATTGCAAATAGCCTCTAGATCCCCAGATTTGGGAATGAACTTAATGTTTCCTTTGTTAATAAGATCGCCTAGGGATTGAAAGTGCTAGGCCTCAAGGTAGACTTTGTGGAGTTCATGACCAATAGAGTCCCAAAGAGCTTTGTAGAACTCACACGGAAAACCATCACACCCAGGGGATTTGTCATCTGCCATAGAAAAAATGGCATTCTTAGGGTCCTCCAGAGAAAGCATTTGATCATAGAAGGATCTCTGTGAGGGGGATAGCCTGTTGGGCACCACAGCTAGAGTATCTTGAAGGGCCAAGGTGTGAGCTTGAGACTTTTCCTGCACAGTAAAGACTTTTTCATAATGTCAGACAAAAACCTGAAGAATATCAGGTAGTTCAGTGAAAACATGATGGCTGTCCTTAATGCGCTTAATGCCTACAACAGAATGATGGACATGCAAAGCTTGAAAAAGATCCTTGGAAGCATGATCCCCAATTTTAAGCCAGTGGAGGGGAGCCTTAATTTGAGCTCCTTTAGTGGTATAGGCATCTGTAATCTATTTGCGATGGTGGAGCTGGGCCAAGTGGACCTGCAACTTAGCATTGAAAGGATCCATGGCAAGCTCCTCCATAGCCATACATAGCTCTCTGGTGGTGGTGTCATAGGCATGCTAGTGGAACTGAGCAAGTTGTCTACCATAGATGCGTAGAAAGAATGCACTATGAGTGATAGCATCATTCCACCAAAGAATCCAGCCATGATCATGATGTTACCATGGTTCCAAATTCCACACATGTAGAATGTGGATCAATGAAGCAGGATGACTAAGCAAGGAGGTATTCATAAAAAATTACGTCCTAGAATGATGTGGCTAAGCCGTCTGCCACTCAATAGAAAAATTGATGGGAAAGTGATTAGACAAAGTCACATCCATGAGACGAATGATAGGTAAAGCCTAGGAATCTAAGAAGGAAAAAAAAGATTGCGTGGAGATCATGCCATGATCAAGCTATTTTAAAACTCTGTCAGAATCAACATGAAAATTAGCCCACGTATGCCAAGCCATGCTAGGAAGGCAGCGATGAGAGATGGGATCATAAAAGCCTAATTTATTACGCATGTAAAACCAGGCTTGTCTCTCTCTAGTTGTCCATCAAAAAGGTATAATCCCATCTTTATCAGAAGCCAACTCAACCATATTAACATCTCTGCACATAACCCACGTGGCGGGTGGCAGAAAATCCGCAAGCCATCTCTAGAGAAGAGATCACTCCATAGGATCATTGGAAGCATAAACATTAACAATCCCAAAGGAATGATTGTTGACAGACAGCAAAATCCAAATGACCCACTAAGTGGGATCACAACCGTGATCAATAACAAAAGAACTCTAGCAAGGGGAAAGCAAAGTAACCACTCCACCTTGACCAGCTTCATGCTGAGAGGCAAAAACAAGGCTGTCTGGCTATATAACTCTGCAAGAAGCCATTAAAAAAAACTAGCAATTTTAATTTCCTGAAGACAAAGCACATCCAACGGAGCAAAACATTGATGAACATCTCTAACTGAATATTTTTGGTGGAGCTCTGTGAGACCTCGAACATTCCAAGAGATGTAATTCATTAGGAACCTTGCAGCATATCATCCTCATCCCCAAGAGAGGAGAAACTATTATGCAAAATTTTTGAAGAAGGCGAGCCGACGAGTTTGGAGGAGTCAGAAGATCCTCCTAGAATAATCTGGTGCTTCTCAAAGCCAAAATTCTCAGTCCTCCTAGGAAGGCTACGAGAACGCCGTAGAGGTTGCAAAGCTGCAACTATGGAAGATGCCATAGGGGTAAAAACCCAAGGTGGTCATTCTGCAGAGCTGCTATCAACCATAATTGCAGGGTTTGAAACCTCCTTCCCCTGAGAGTCAGGGTTTGAAACTAGAGCTGTCGAAGGTGGCGATGACGATGCAAGAGAAAACATCACAGGAGCCTGCTTCTGAGTGGCAGAGTTTTTTCTTTATGCACCATTGTAGTCCATTCATCCTTTTTAGCCCCTTCAGTAGGATGAGAAGCCGCCTTGGGTTGGGGTTTTAGTGTTGGCTCCACTAAGGGACAATCCTTTATCTTGTGAGTAGCAAATTGACACCTATAACAGGTGTTGGGAAAATTCAAATACAACACCTTCTGAGAGAAGGTGGTATCCCCAACTTGAATTTCAATGGAGTCCTTGAGGTCCCTCGAAAGGTCAACCTCAACATAGACTCGCTTTTGAGGGTGAGTGTTGAAAAAATGGTTTGGTTCCAAACAAACCACCTTGCTAAGAGACTGTGCAAGGGTTTGAATGAACGACCAACACGACAAGGGAAGACCAGGAAACTCTACCCAGACAGGGAATTTTAACTTTTTGTCATTAGAGATAGAAAAGTCACGGGACCAACACTGGAAAACCAAGAGCGAAGACCTAACAGACCAAGGACCATGAGAAAAAATAGCTTCAACTTGGGATGGGTCTGAAAAGTGAAAATGGAAAAAGCCCTTGATAAGACTTTGGATGCCATCAAGTCAGACTCCATGAGGAGACCAGGGCTTGGCAATCCAGTCACGCAACATGCTTTCAGGAGGGATTCTACCCACAAAATAACCAATGAGTGTATTTTTTTCAAGCCATGCACAAGCTGAATCAAATTCCTTAATGGGAAGCACAATATCAGGGGAGGACATACCTCATGAAAAACTTTTGGAATGAACTTCGGAGGGCATTTGTTCGGGAGTGCCATGAGCATACGACGCAGCAACTCCAGCACTAGCATCAATTGCTGGGCTAAAGTCTGCCGAAGCCATATAAAATAGTAAATCCCGCAATAAATGTGGTATGACACTGGCGGCGGGAAAAAAACTTTAGAAATGATAGATCAGACTCAAAACCCTAGAAGAGCTCACCAGGAAAATATTGTTTCCTCATTTTGATTAAAAATATTTTAAAATAATTTTAAAACTTGAGTGAATTGAAAAATATAATATTTGACATAGAATTTATTCTCTAATTCATCATTTTTATTTTTATTTTTAAAAATAAATCTAAATATTTTTTCTTGATAAGATAATTAACATTATATATTGGTATTGATGAACTATTTTAGTGAACTAAAAAATAAAAAATAAAATATAATTATATTATATTAAAAATTAATTTTTGAATACCACATTTGTAATTCTATTAAATAGTATTTTTTATATTTAAAAAAATATTTATAAGAGTGAGAGTTGTTGTAACATCAAAAATTTTTAAATAACTATTTTTAGTAAATTGATCTCGAAGTGATAACATATGGATTTTGTGGACACTTCCTATTATAAAAGTCATGACCTATATTTAATTTATTAAAGCAAATTTAACTAGATTATATGTTTGACCAAAATTGAGTTTTAGTTGGAACTACTTGAATTCATTTGTGTTGATAATTTGATTGAAAGTGTGACATAGTTTAATGTTTTCATCTTTATGGGTAAGGTGCTGCTCATTCTCTAACTGCCCCCTTGGAGCCACATTATGAGTGGTCAAGGATGCTGGCCTACCAATCTATCTATGATCCAAGTGTATCTTCTCCAACAAAAGACACGTGACCTAAACATGCGAAAATGAATTTTCTTTAATTAAAGTTTTATATATCTATTAAATTCATAATTATTATTACTTGTATAATTAAATCATATGAAAGAAACAAATAAAATATTACAAATTTGACACCAAATATCAACATTAGAAAAGCAAGAAGAATTTTGTATTTTTTTAGATTTTTGACTGTATTATAGAGCTATAGGATGACTTCATATATAGACTCTTAATTATAAGCTTTTAAATCGCACATTAAACAACATATTATGTCGCGAATGTTAGTCAACTCTTTGAATCTTAAATAATTTTAAACATTAAAATCTAAACTTAATATATATGATTTAAGCCGTTCCATCCTTACCTATGAACACCTAGCACAGGGACGAAGTGGTGGATGGGCAAGAATTGCTGCATGCATCAACTACAGGCGGCGCAATTGGTCAATGATAGAAACAACAAAATAGTGCTGACAGAAATATTTGCTATGTGCTAGCCCCTGGTATTTATTGTTTATATTTGAGTGAAAAATCTTTTGCTAAGTCTATCCGATAACTTTCCGACTTGTTTATTCTACATTGAATATAACCTGCATCGACTTGTTCTATGATATTACGAAACATTGAAATATGATATTATGCACCACCAAGTGGAAGCTTCGTAGAAAAAAATGAATTCGTAATTGTCAAAGGCCTGAAGTGTTGTTTACCAATATATTTAGTATGTAACTCGCTTGTGTGTTAATTTATGCAACTGCTATCATAAGATTTCAGTCCACTCAGGAGATGATAACATAATAAATTCCAAAACTCCGGCGTTTTTTACTGTTTCAGTGACTTGTTTTTGTCGTCAAAACAGGGGTGATATTAGACAATTCTTTTAAGGTTATAATACTATTTTGAAGAATTTTTTTCGCAGGAAGACCCACAGTCATCAAAGCATATCAGCTAAAATAATAATAATCATGTATTTTCCCGTTTTGGCACCTTTGATCTTATCAACATCGCTCAGCTTCTATATATTAAGAGTCTCTTCTCCTTAGTAGGTAAATTCGGTTCAGGTTGAATAGAGTTGTTCTTAATGGCTTTAGTGATGAGTTCTATAGTGAGGGCTTTAGTGATGAGTATTTTAGCTGGGTTATGGATGATGAGTTGTTTGGCTACAGCTGAAAAAGGTGCTGTGCCAGCCATGGTTGTGTTTGGAGATTCGTTAGCAGATGCAGGGAACAATAATTAAATATCCCACACTGTACAGCGCTTGCAAACTTCACACCTTATGGCGTCTCCTTTTTCCACCACCCAACTGGTCGCTTTACCAATGGCCGGACTACTTTCGACTTTCTGGGTCGGTGTGCTTTTTTCATTTAATTTATTTATCTATTTTGTAATTGAAGAACTAATATCTGTTGGGATTTCTGAAGCCAGGTTTTAATTCTTGTACTATTTTTATCTATGAATTGTTTTAATGAATTGTCTATGATCTAACAGTTTTGGGTTTAGACGTTCTATTTGTACAAGAATTAACATTCATTGGGAATTGTGAAGTCAAATTTATGAATTATTCTAATGAAATATTAATGACTCAACAATTTGACTATTATGTCTATTTTTAACTACTTTTAGATTAGTATCTTTAAGTATTATAGATTTAGATATTGATATTTCCAAGGTACTTTAAAAAACTATTGAAATGTTTTAACTATGTTTCATGTGGTTGGTTAAGTGTTATTTTTTCTTAAATTTTAAGAGTTAGAGTGTTCTCATATGTATGGCTAGCCAACATCATATAAAAGAAACACTTAAACATTTTTTTGAAAACTCTTCTTTATGATTTGTTTTTTAATTGTGTGCATAGCAATGAGACACCTATGTTAGGAGGAATGAGTAACAAAATTACAACAACAACAATGAGAAATGGGATATTTAGAAGTTGAATATAAGAAATAGATATTATATACATATAAGTTTTCTATCTCACATAAATAGTTATATATTACATATTTTTTATAAAATAATCGATATTATAGATTTTCCTATAATATATATTTTTTAATATGCATAATACTTTTAATTTTATTAAAATATAATTCAATAATTTAATATTGACAAAGAAAGTCAAAATAATGAACAATTAGATAACAAAGTGGAAACCAAGTCATCATGCATGCTTACAAGGCTTAGAATAAATTAATGTCAAGCTAGCAGAACTATTAGTAACAGAGCTATTATTCAAAAAATCATTCATCAAAGGCATACGGCAGCTTAATTGTACAAAAATAATTTGTAAAGACACTTTCTTGGATGAAAATAGTTAGGATGGCTTAGACACAACTATTCACAATGTGAAACAATACTAAGCTGTTGCGATTTTGATAACAAAGTTCTATACAAATTTTTAATTATAAGAAAAAGATAATTTGAAATCTTTTTGTATTTAGTGGAGTAAATACTTTTTTGGAAGTCCGTGGAAAGGAAAACTTGTATATTGACCATAACATCATGTGACCCTACAAATTTGTTTTCTTCCTTTTTAACAATTTAATAAAAGAAAAAAACAAAATTAATTTAAAATAATGTTGTCAAAAGATAAAATTTAACATAATCACTTAAAAATAAACACAATAATGAAGTATTCATAAGATCGCCAACCCCACAATAATTATTAAACAAAATAAACTACATAATAACGTGAAAGTGACATGCAGTTAGTGTAACATAACTTATTATTAATATTTAAGACGAACTCTCTTACCCATTTCTTTTAGCTTTATTATCGTACCAACATATAATACTAAGGGAATTGTCTAATGCATAATTATGGGTGCAGCTACCTACTTGGGGCTTCCTTTTAGTCCTCCATATTTGGAGCCAAAGGCAAATTTTAGCACAGGGATAAATTTTGCATCAGGAGACAGTGGATTGCTTGATTGAACAGGAGCTGAAGAGGTCTCTCCTCTTCTATTTTTTTTTTTTTTCCCAAAACACCTAGTTTATGTAGTATATTTTATCATTATATTGCTGTAAGAGTGTGACTAAATCTTTTCCTTCATCCTTATGATTTCTTCAACGTCACAGAATATTATCCCAATGAGTCATCAAGTAGATCAGTTCGAACACTATTCTTTACTCCTGAGGAAGACATACACATTTGGAGCTGCACAAGCCAAATCCTACCTTAGCAAATCTATATACGGCATTTCAATCGGTTTAAACGATATGGGTTCCTACATACTCAACAACACTAACCTAAACAGAAGCCCTCAACGGTTCGTTACATCGCTGCTCTCCAAGTTTGATCAGTACATAGCTGTAAGTCTCAGAGTTATCACTTTATATACTATTTCATACAAGGTCTATAATTTTATGGAAGAATCATACATTATTGGAATGTGACTTGACAAAGACTTTATCGGGCTGGGGCAAGGAAACTACTTGTAGTAGATATTCCGGCTTTAGGATGTGATCCTTTTTGTAGACTTATTAATGATGGTGACTGTATGGGGACAAATAACATGCTATTTGTGGCATACAATTCTGGTTTGAAGTCACATGTGGCTCACCTTAGCCAAAAGTTGCCTGGATTAACCATCATACAATTTAAAGCTTATGATTATCTCATGAACATAATTCAAAATGGTGAAGCCTATGGTAAGCTATACTCGTAACCATTTCATAAACCTATGATTTTCTCATTTTCAGATTTTCAGGGAAACAACATAGCCAATGCATGTGAATTGTGTGTTGCAGGATTCAAAGATACAAAGTCAGCATGCTGTGGATCAGGATTGTTGAATGCACAAGTACAATGTGGAATGACGACTCCAAAGGATTTGTTCTGCAATGACACAAATGCATATGTGTTCTGGGATGATACATATCCGACAGAAAAAGTTTATGCTATGTTTTCACAACAGATTTGGAGCGGAAAGCCTTCTGTTATCTACCCATATAATCTCTCTACGCTAGTCTCAGGAAAGAAGGCTTCTGGTTACTAAGACTGCACAAACTTTGTATTCGTATTTATAATCTGCATAGAATAACTATATTAGGTACACAAATGATTTAGTCAGTTTTGTAAATGATATTATATAATAAAACAGGAGGTTTTTCATCCCTTAAAATAATATTGAATTCCATGCATCTTTTAAAACGGATTCAAAGTTTTTTTTCACTACCGAGTCTTTAACATTTAGTAATGTTATTATCTTTAAATAATATCCATCGATCAAATTCTAATGTACTCTGCAAACAAATTGATTGCTGATAATATAGCCCTCTCTGAACTTGTCAAGCACATGTAAGACAGTGACAAACTCAGAATGGACAGATAAATTTTTTGGACTGTATGTTGGTAATGCTAGTTAAATGGGATGCCCATGTGTTTATAGCTCAAAGATGGCTTCAATATATTTAGCCCATCAATCTTGTTTACTATTGTTTCTTTATTTAAATGATAAATAATGTATGATTTTTATCTATGTTACAGCAGACAAAATACAATCTCTGTATATCATATTTTTATTATATATTTTTAAAAAATATTCTGGATCATTTGTAAATAGAGATTGAGTAGGATTACATTGTAATTTGTAATAGTCAAAGTTTAGAGTTACATTTAAATCTGTTCAATTTTTCTGTTCTGAAAAAACATTTAATGTCTCCATCGTATGTCTAGGGTTGAGATAAATGAGGTGTAAGATTCGTTAAAGGAATTACAATTTACTCAAAGATATGTCTTACCATGACTATAAAGGTGCTATATTTTTTTGCCATCGCTCATGGCCATGACTTATTTAGATATAGCTAACGGTTTTTAGCTCTCAACATTTCTATGTAATAGTTGTAAGGTTCTGTAATAGCACAAACTAAGGTCCTTTGCTAGTAGAGATGGTTCATGCAAGGGTTTATATATATATATATATTGTTATAAATTCAATTTTTATGTATTCTTTATCATCTATTTATTAATTAGATTTTTTTAGTCATTTGATTAATTGTAGTTAATTTCTAATTTTGAGAAAATTTTAATTATTTCTTTTAGCTTATAATTAGTCTTCTTTTTTTATCAAAGCTATGGTTTAGTATTGAAGGGAATACCTTTCTCATAGTATTCTAGATTCTTTGTAGTTTTAGTGGAAGAATTACTCTAGTGGTTTAACACATATGAGCATCATTAGAGAAGCCATGACAAGTACATTATTATTAGTGATTGTGAAGTTGAATGATTGTATATTCAAGCTATGAGATTTAATAATGGAGGATTTATTAGAAACAATAGAGACATGTGATAGTAGATCTAATATTGATGATGTGTTAAGTGAATATTATAGAAAGAGAGATAAAGTGCCATAGAGAAACACAGGGTTGCGCCTTTTAGATATTGTTCTATTGGATGTCTTAGAGGAATCCACCACTTTCAATTTATAGAAAATAAATTACTAAGATCTATTAAAATTAGGGTCTCATAAACAAGTCTTTTTGAAACTTCATTCTTTAAAAATATGGAAGAAGACTCAATAGTCAATCATTTAAATTATTTAGTCATAACTTAGATAGTTACATAGTACTAGTGTTAATCTAGAAGAAGAGGATGAGTTTATTTTGTTTAAGTCTTACCCGAAACTAGTGATAACTTAATTGTTACTTCGAGTAGTTTTACTACTAATTGCAAAATAGATGTACTTGTTTTCAATTTTATTATTTAGAAAAATGAGATGAAAATTTATTGACTAGGGTTATGAGGATGTAATGTAAGTAAAGGATAAAATCTTTTAAATATTCTTCTATTAAAATGGTGAAAAAATAAACAATAACAAATAACTCCATTGTTGGTCAATAATAAAGAGCAATATATATAATATTGTTTTTCTCGAGATTATTATTCAATACATTGCCATAGCTTTTTAAAGTCTTATTTTACCTTATGAGAACTACCTAAGGAAATGCAACTTGCCACAAGCCTATCTAATTGATTAATTTATTCTAAGCATACTAAACCTAACTATTAATATAATATTCTCCAATATTCTTCCTTTATTACATTTTTTCAAACAAAGAAACATTACAAGGGTTGATGACAACAACCCTTCTAGAGACTTTGATGAAGCACTTTTATCAACCATCCTTGCATACCTAGGAAACACTAAATTGAATACATAAAAGGATCTCTTAATTGGATAACCTATAACCATCTACACAATATGAGA
This sequence comes from Chamaecyparis obtusa, assembly GCA_027943335.1. Taxonomy (NCBI): domain Eukaryota; kingdom Viridiplantae; phylum Streptophyta; class Pinopsida; order Cupressales; family Cupressaceae; genus Chamaecyparis; species Chamaecyparis obtusa. The sequence goes on from BSBK01000676.1 coordinate 190,096, forward strand.
GAATATAAAGTATTCCTAATCTCCTTGCACAATGAAACCCTTTACTTTGAAAGTCCACATCACCTCTAAATGTGTCTAATGCCTACTTTAGTGTTGTACATGAGAGAAAAACTCTCCTATAAGACTCTAGATCTCCTTAGAGCCTATCAAATACATTATCTAGTGCTCTAAAAATAATACCTCCACTATTGTGAAAAAAAACCAATCAAACATGAATGCACCAAGTGCACCCACAAGAGAACCCTAGCTCACCAATGCTTATTAAAGGGACATACATCATTCTAAGCCACCTCTTTTCTCTAGGAACACAAAATATAGGATGCTTCTCATGCAATGAATCATCACTAAGATAGAAGCTAGCTTGGGATGATAGATGTCCTTCTATCTCTATTTCCTTCTATCTTTGGTTGAATCCTTGTTACATTTTGTCCACTTGATGTTGTGTATGAACCTTGAAAGGCCCACTTATATGCAGCAATGATTATACTTAAAGTCCAAGCATAAGTCGACATGATAAAAATCTACATTTCAAGATGTCAAACTCAATTGATAATGTACCTATTACAATGTAATAAAATTATCTGTATAATTCCAAAATCAAAGCACATAAAAATTATCACTTGAAATTTCAATTTTAATAAAATTTCCCTTCCATTATTTCTCCCATGTAGATGCATAAAATAATCTCTACAATTTTCTAGACCAAAGCCACAAAAAAAAAATAGTTTAAGGTCTTATCAAAAGACTATTACATCACCTTAAAAGTTTGATGTAATACTCCATTATTGAATAGAAAATATTATTGAATATTAATTTTGTTTGGATTATTATTCAATAGATTGTCATGCATTTTTAAAGCCTTATTTTCCCTCAGGATGACTACCTATGGGAATGTAACATCCCAACTAGCGTACTTAATTAATATACCTTTTCTAAAAATAGTAAAACTAAGAATTAATGTAATATTCTCTAGCATCTTCTGATATATTCAATCAACAAACAAAAGGATGCTTTATTTATTTTAGCTAACAATACTAGTCACGATGAACCATGGTTAATTATTTTTGGTGTCTCATATAACGTGAATCCTTATAGAAAGTGGTTCTCTTCTTAAAGAGCATATAATGGAACTGAATTATTCCTTATGAACAATAATTCAAATTAATTTTTTGGTAAATGGTAGAAAAAAATTATGGTGAGTGAAGTGAGATTAAAATGTGTTGCATATTTTATGATTGATACATAATTTGTTAATAAATGATATTGGAGTGTACTGCTACCTTAGTGATCTAGGATATTTTACATGCTTAATAAATGAATTTATTATAACTCAATATATATAATTAAAAAAAAAGCATATACATTGGTTTATCACATGGTGGATAAGATTGGTGAAAAAGGGCTTGATAAACATAGTAAAGTTTAATTTTGAATAACACTATTGAGAGATTATTAGAAATTAATCATAATGATATTTTCTAATTTTGTGAGTGTCATTTCAAATAAAAAATTTGTATTACTATATTACCTTTATTCATGACTACTCACATAAAAGTCATTATATTGCAAGCACATTTATTGTTGATAAGGCAATCTTGACATCTCTTCTTGGTAGAGGTTTTTTTCACAAACATTTCTCTACATAAATCCTATGTTATGTGCTGATCTTATATTGCTAATTTATGTCTTATTGCTGCTATCTTATTTTGATATTGTTGAGTATTTATTGCTATTATAAGTTCACATAAGATAGGTTTATTAAGCATGGTTAATAGGTAGAATGTTTGCATCATTAAGAAGAAAGATCTAAGCTTGGTTTTTCAAATTAATGCAGCCGAATTTTCAGATTTGCATGAGTTTTAGATTCTCATGTTGCATCAATCTAAGCCTTGTATCTCATCCTTTGATTATTTTATTGGATAGAGTTTATCTTAACAATCTTCGGTACACTAAACCTATTTGTTTCTCAATACGTATATTAGTAGTGTCTCCCAAGTAGAAAAAATAATTCGGATCACCAGCACCATAGTCCCTCCAAAAAAAGAGCCCAAAATGAAATGTGCCAGAGTGTTGGCTCTTGACATTTGTAATGTAATCCTGGTATTTTAATATGACCATTGAAATTTTGCTTAAAATAGGAAACACCTTGAGATCCCTATATAAAGGCATCTTTCCTGATTCATTTTCTTCCTAAGAAATCAAGCATATTCCTATCTCTTCACTAAACAAGAATTATTGAGAAAGTATCTTCAAATCTAAGCAATATGGACCAAGTAGCTACACCAACCTATATGCAAGTATATTTTCATGATTTATCCTTTTATGTCTTGTAATGCTATGTTATTGCATCAAACTTTTAAGGTCTTATCAAAAGACTATTACATCACCACCATTATCAATCATTTAATTTTAGCAATTTTTAAAGGTTTTCAACCTCTTCCCTACCAAGGATAAGCTCTCTTTTCTAATAAATCATTTTTGTAGTAGAGGTTAATGTAATATCACAAAATTTATGTTCTCTTCATATGTAGGTAATGGGTGATAGTTGAAAGTTGTAAAACTACAAAGAGCCTACTAAGACCTACAGGTTCATATTTTAAATAAGAAAAAACTAATGGACTATGTCAATTATCATGCTTGTTTGATACTTTTTGGGTGAATTTTAAAGTGAGTAATCTATGAATCATCTTGATCTGGTGTTTGAAGTGTTAGTTGATGAAAACAACTTCACAATTAGGGTGTCTAGCACACGGGTCTGCCATTTTAAGGGTCATATTTCAGTGACATGTTCCTTTTTGTATTTTATTTCTATATATGTACTTTTTTGTTTACTTTCTATTTTTTTAAATATCTAGTTGTGCTAAACATTATCAATTTCCTAACATTTTACCTAATTCATATTTCTAATCACATCACACATATAACAAAAGAGGAGAATAATCACACACAATATCCAACTCTCCTTCTCAACTAGAGTTTGATCTTATTATTTTTTCCCTTTAATGAATAGTGGAAGTGGTGATTAATTAAGTTCTTAGTTTACATTTCTAGTCTAAGGCTCCTATTTGCAACATTTCACTAGGTAAAAATTCCATTACTTAGTTTAACATCCACTAAATTAAGGGAAGATAAATTATCTCTTAACAATGGTGAAGATGGATCCAAACAATTTATTGCACCAAGATTTTCATCAAGACTAAAGAGAGTATTAGAATCTCTCTAAAATATCCAAGAAAATGAAGCAACAAAAGAATAGGCAAATTTTTAGTGATACCAAAGTCACCTTGAATATCAATAGGGGCATATTTTATATATATAAAAGTTGTATTCTTAAACTCAATAGAAGTAGCAACAACATATGAAGAATGAATATTTTATATCAATGGGAAGTGGCTAGCCTTTGGGAATCACATAAACAATCTATTCTCTAATACTGAATGCCTTTCCAAAGAATCCATTTTCTAAATTAGAAGATTATTTTCATAAATTAAAATAAAATTATGTTTATGATCTCTAATAAGAGATCAAATAGATTTTCGATAGGGGATACTACTCAAATCCCAAGCATTCCAAAAAAGTATTATCATTTTTGAGAACATAAAATATAGGAATCTAATGTCTTAATAACATCATATTCAACTAAAGTCAAGGTTACTCCCGACTTTGCTGCTATGTCCTTTAGGAAAGGTTCAAAAAATTAAAAATCTTTAGCTGATAAAGTGAAAGTGATTTGCCAAAATTGGCAAGTTGATAATACCCCCATATAGTAGACTATTTATTCATGTAGATTTCGTGGGTGGGTTTTTTGTTGTCTAGTTGCATTTTGGTCAAGTTTTTTTACCTACTGGTTTTTTGTGCATTTTGTTATTGATCTTTTATTGGTTGCTCATCCCTCATGACGGCTACATAGTTGCTTTGTAGCGGTTATGTAAAAGGTTTGGGCCTATCTTTATTTAATTAATCGGAATACTATATTCAACAAAATATTAATCAATCATCCTTACCTTCTCTTAGACACTTTTTTGTCCTACCTTTAGATTTTTCTATCCCCCACTTTCTAAGAGGTTACTGCAGCAAGCCTAAGAGTCAAGGTATTGTTTTCTTCATATCATCCATTATTTCTAAAATACAAGGAGTATCTAGAATGATATAATATGCAAAATAAAATCTATTAATGAAAGAATACTATAACCAATTGTAGAGACGACATTATTAATGATGGATTATGAAGAATTTATTCAATATAAATGTGAGTGGGAGAAATTCATTCTTTTGACACATTTTATCTACTTAAAGCATCCAAACTTTGAGTTAAATAAGTATCTCTAAGAATAGGGGGTTCCAAGATAATTGCATGATTATATGGTTTCTCAAGTATAATTAACCTATTGTCATCAGTGTTTTTTTGTGGTTGCTTTCTTTGATGAATCATGTTTTTTCCTTTATTCTAAGGTTTAACATGAATAAACTCATTGAAGTTTGATTCTTCTATGGCTTTACCTTTGGATGCAGTGATGTTTACAAGATATTTTGGAGGAAGTTGAGATACCTCTATAGTTCTTATTGGACTATTCCTTTGTGAGTGTCCATGCTCATTAAATGTACAACAATAGAAAGGGATGGCCAGTTAATGGGCCTATCTGAGTTAGTGCAGATGTCAAGGAGATAAAATAGGTTGAATGGCAAAAATAATAGGTTGGTTCAATTAAAATAAACTTTGGTGGGGTGTCAAAGAGAAATCTGGATCCATCTGGAGCTAGCTTTGTGGCTCGAGAGTAGAAAGGTGATATTGTGGTGATTGGGGCAAATAGATTGGTTAACAGTACGAATAACGAAGTAGAGGTGCAGGAAGCTTTGTGGGAGACTCAAATGGCAGAAACATTTCTGGTTAAATGTGTACATTTAGAAGATGATCCACAAATCATTATTAATGCCATTTCTAAAGGAGTAGCACCCTCTTGGAAATTAAATAAAGTAATTCAAATGATCACATTGGAGTTGTCAAAATTTAAAACCTTTTGTATCTCCCACGCACTACGAGAAGGGAATGTAATTGCAGATATTTTCTCAAGATTGGGAATGTCATTGCAGGAGATGGATGGCGAAGGGATGTACGAAGATTACCGAGGAATGATTTGGGTTGTAGGGGGATTTTACAATGCCAGAATGGGATACAATTAAGGATGACAAATTGGATGGAAAGGTGAAAGATTTAATGCAAGTTTCTTGCCATTTTCATCATTTTTTTTAGAGGGAACAATAATTGGTGGTGCAGAGACGAAGGTGGGTGAGAGAAATATGGAGGCAAATTTCTCTTTTGGAGCCAAATTTCTCTTTGCACTCGAAAAAATAGTAGCTCGTATTTTTGGAAGATTCTCAAAGAATAGACTTGGGGGCGTGTTCAATTTTGATGATAACTATTTCTTTAGATTTTGGATGTGTTGTTTGGCAAGGAGTACATGATGTTCAAATACTGCTATATAACTAATGTTGATTTGGTTTTGATGCTTGTTGCTTGGGGATTGGAGCTGGGTTCGAAGGAATTTATGCTAAGGGTGGTGAGAGCATGCGTGCCGGAGGTATACACATATGGGTTCAAGTCCATAATGGCTAGAGTCGAGGCACAAAAGGGTCCCCATCGCCAATCTGGCAAGGGCATCCAATCGAAGGGAAAAGATGTAGAATTTCAGCCTTTTAGTCTCTTGAACGATGGTGCAAATAGGGAAGCTTGCAAAGAACAGGTGTGGGTAGGCTGGGACATGTTGAAGGACTATGTCTGTGAGCATGAGTTGGAGTAGCGCATGGTTAGAGAGGCCAAGAAATAAGTGAAGGAGAAAGGCAAATGTTTTGGTCCAGAGGATTATTGGGCGAATGGTCCAAGGAAAGGGAAGAAGCCAAGTACTGTTAAAGTTTGTTTGTCATTGAGTCTGGGAGGGGGTTGCCCAATTGTTTTTATGATAATTAGTGAAGTAATTTCTATACCTTTGGTTGGCTTGTGAGGCTTTTGTGTCCATTTTTCTGGTTGTTTGGGTTCTTCTAAAATGTCTACGTAGAAGGCGTTTAATAGTTATGATTTACCAGTGATGGGTAGGGTTTATGATGAGTGGCAGATTAATAGGGCTATCCCCTGATTTTGGTTATACTTTGCACACTTTTACTTTTATGTATTAAGAAAAATCTATCAATTGATACTGATCGAAAAAAACAATAGAAAGAGATAGATTCATAATCAACCATTGTACCCATTGCATCCTGCCTAGCCTTATCTGTAATGAACCATGTAAGGGATTAATCAAGTCAATTTCAAAATAGATGCAAGCATAGGTTATTGCCTTTGTTTCCAATTTTTGATAGGAAGGGCCCAAGAATAGCCACTATAGTCAAAGAGTATTAGTTCTATACAATTTTATTGGAAGGCAAAGCAATCAAATAAAGACTAGAATTTTGGATGGAAGCTCATCAATAAGGTCATGACTCATATGCTAAGGTTTGATGAAAAGACTTGTTTTTTTTGAAAATATGGACCTCATTCAAAAATCATATTATGAAATTCTATTCTAAAAAAAATGAATGAATACTCTTCACAATTAGAATAATCTTTCTATCTTCATTTAGGTTGAAATTTCTCCAAGATCAATTTATGAAGAATGCCATAGAGATTTTAATGCCCCTAAATTTGCAGATCAAAGTTTTAGGCATCGAAAATTGGTTAACACTTATGACATTATACTTTAACATGTATGTGTGACCTTATTTTAGGGTTTTTGCACTTAGATTTCTTCATGTCCCACATTCAATCTTTATCATTTGTTGACATTTTATCATTCCTTTGCATTTCTTTCCTATTCAATTCCAATTTCTCGTAATTTGAATTAGGTCTTATCAATGTCAATTTTGATCCTTAATCAATGAGATAAAGACATTCATGATATTTTTAAAGAACTTTTTGGATCCAAAACCCTTTTTAAGTTGTTGAATGCTATGTTTATAGTTCTTATTCCTAGGATATTGGGTTATGGCTCATAGGATTGTTTTTACCAATCATCCTATGTAACTCTCTCTACAAAATCCTTTCTAATATCATGGATTTTTAGTTTAATCTTGTTCTTCCTTTTCTCATCTCTCGAGAATAAAATGGTTTTGTTCTTGGTAGACAAATTATTGACTTTATCAGGATTGTTCATGAAAATATTCAATCCCTTTATGTTAATAAGAAAGTTGGGTTTCTACTTAAATTGGATCTCCCCAAGGTTTATGTCAAGGTCAATTGGAGTTTCTCTTGAAGGTTTTGAGATCTTTTATTTTTAAAGATAATTTTCTTCATATTATTTTCTAGCTGATCTCCACTACTAATTTTTTAAAGTTTAATTATTATCATAAATTTTATCTATATAAATGATGTAAATTGACATGTTTTCCATTTCACAAATCTAATCATATTGACACAAGAACAAAGAGTTTCCTTAGCAACGATGTCAAAATTTTGGTGATTTTATCCACCTAACATATGTGGTCTACTTTGAATAGTAGATTGAATAATTTATAAGTTGATGTCTAGGATACATTAGGTCATGAAATAATAATAGAAAGTCTATATATTCAAATAAACCAAATTAGTATAACTGATTACGAGAGAAGATTATTGGTTCCTACTATGGGTTAAAAAACATGAAGCTAGTCTTTCTTACAAGGACTTTAATGTATAATGCTATATTCAAGGATTCATATAATTCTAAGCCCAAGCAGTGGCAGTCACAGGGTCTGAAGAAGGACCAGAGATCAGAGGCACCATATTCACCACCAGCCCGGACTCAACAGTCCTCTAGGGGCGGTTTTAGTGGATCATCTAGAGGAGGAGGCTCACAGTATACTAGGCTTGGAGAAAAATAGATCCCACTAAGGAGGGATAAACATGTCCTAACATGGGTTCTTCCATTTTATGATGATACATTTAGCCCCCACTTTAGCCGGAGTAGGGGCTCAACACAAACTCTTGGTAAAGTAGAGAAACAGGCATAAGATAATCTTATCATGACAAGGGAGACAAAGAATCCATCAAGCCCCTAGTGGACTCAAGTCCTTGTTAACTCCAAAATCATAAAAAGAGAGACATCACTAACAAAGAGAAGAGGAAGAAGTGTGATTAACTTTCGTAGTAAGAAGTGTACATCATACTTTGAACCACACAAAGAAAAAGAGATGCTACAAAAGATAGCATTAAATCATCTAGCAAGTGTGTATTCTTGCTAGTTAACCCATCAAGGATTCACCCTCAGGAAAGTTCTATTCCAAAAGAGTAAAACTAAAAGGAGAGGTTACTCACCTAAGGATTCCCACATCCTTAAGGGATCAAAGATATAAATTGCAAAAGGGATCAATCTTCTGGATTGTTTGAAATCCAAGAGGAGATCAAAGAGAATCTAGTCTATAGGGTGTGTAGTAATCCATAAAGGGATTAAAAAGAAAAATTTGAGTTGTCAAATACAGCAAAAAGTGAGTAGATCATATGCTCCCATGTTAAATTCATTGCTAACACTTTAACATGAGAAATGGCTTTAACAGAGCATACATGTATACGCTAGAGAAATTTCTACTCTAAAATTCCCTCAAGCAAAGAGAAGTCAGGGTAAATAGGAACATAACATATAAAGAAGAAATAAAGGGATCTACTAACTCAGGGGTTAGTATGATCATGAGATAATATATAAAATATTATATCAAATGAAATGTCATCATTCCAAAAGGAAGTAGAACAACAACACAATGGAGGAATAAGACATAAGAGTAACGAAGAAGAGTCATTTTGGACGGACACCATGAAGACCAAAAAGAATTAGTGCTACCATGTTGCAAATCCAAGAAGACTACACAAATAAACATTTATGAACACTAGCACATGTAGAGCATAACATGAAACAAAATATAGAAGAAGAAAGATACATATAGAAGAATGCTACAACATTTTGATTCCTCTATCACCTTGTGCCAATGGACCAACAAGGATTGTTTAAAGAAATCTAAACAAACATATATCAAGCACAACACAACAGGAAAATATACAAAAGCTACTATTCTAGAGACTTCAATCAAGTGTACTAACTGCCTTCCCCACCCTCCCCCCATCTCGGTCGGTATCATTTAGGGAAGTTGAGAAACCCGCAATAGGAGCAACATCCAACACAGTAGGAATAATAGACAATTCCAAACAAGGACCACTTTGAGAATCATTATGTTCGATAATAGGTGTAATTGACAACTATTTTGAAAGCATGTTAGGAAGGTCATGATAAATATCAATTTTTTTATATTCATCACTATATCATCAATAGGATCATCAAGTGTATCTTCTTCATCAATATTAATCATAATAGAATCCAAAATATGAATAGAATCATCATGTTTATCCATCTTAACATTATCATGAACATTAACTGCCTCCACATGCTCAAGCATGGGCTGGTCAAAGGAAGGTAAGGAAGATTGAGAAGCATGCACATGTGCCTTGTCTTTAGCTTGATGCTTCTTTCAATGGTCATGGACATATCATTTACACTTAGTCTTACTAGAGATAGGTTACAAATTAGGGTCAATCAACATCAGATCCTTTTCTCCTTGTGAAGGGGGAACAAAAGGAACCACACTAGGTTGAGAGACAAGATTAGAATAATTTTAAAAAGAAGTTGAAGAATTAGACAAAGGAGGTATAGGTGGTGTAAGTAAAATACCATAGGTAAGATCAACCTTAGGCATGCTTAACTCAATAATCTTTCTATGTTTTTAAGCCCAATAAGATCGAAAGAGATAATCAATATGGGAAGGAGGTGTTATAGGTAAGGAAGGCCAAAAGAAATCAAGGGAAGCACAATCCCTAGGCCTATAAGAGTGGTAAATACTATGCTTAAGCATTTTAATCTCGCCATCATGAGGAAATTTAATGCATTTATTAATAGGATAATCTATAGATTGCATTAAAGACAACCAACATAAACTAAGCTTCACTTGGAATTGATCTAAAGTAGGGATGACAACAAACGTACTATCTACCACTTTACCACAAAGCTCAACAAACAAGGAAATAGAACCATGAGGTCTATAAAGAAAACCATTACAAGTCTAAGTCTAAGTGTATGTCATATCATAGAAGTGTAACAAGGATTTCTACATTACCAAAATACTGGTGTCATATTATGAATGTTTTATTGCTTTGACTATTAATGTTGTTGTTGTTGTTTTGTAAGTTTATTATTGGGAGAATCATTTGTAAGCCATTCTGAGCTTACAAATCATCGCATCAGTTAACCCTCATATGAGAATTAATTACAATCATGTAACAACCCATTCTGAGCTTACAAATCATCGAATCGGGCAATTGTTCGATAAGAATCAGCTACAATCACGTAACAAGCCATTTCGAGCTTACAAATCATCGAAATGGTCAACCGTTCGATGAGAATCAATTGCAATCATGTAAAAAGCCTTTTTGAGCTTACAAATTTTTTAATTGGTCCACCATTCGATGAGAATTAGCTACAATAATCTAAATGGCATTCTGAGCTTACATATCACCGAATCGGTCAACCGTTTGATGAGAATTAATAACAATCACGTAACAACCCATTCTGAGCTTACAAATCAATGAATTGGTAAACCATTCTGAAAATCAACTACAATCATGTAACAACCCATTCTGAGCTTACAAATCACTGAATCGGTCAACCGTTCGATGAAAATCAATTACAATCATGTAACAACCTATTCTGAGCTTACAAATCATTGAATCGGTCAACCTTTCGATGAGAATCAATTACAATCATGTAACAAGCCATTCTGAGCTTATAAATCACCGAATCGGTCAGCTATTCGATGAGAATAAATTACAATCACATAACAAGCCATTCTGAGCTTACAAATCACCAAATCGGTCAACCATTTGATGAGAATCATATCCAATCATGTAAGAAACCATTCTGAGCGTACAAATTACTAAATTGATCAACCGTTCAATGAGAATCAATTACAATCACATTAAAAGCCATTCTAAGCTTACAAATCTCTGAATCGATCAATCCTTCGATGAAAATCAATTACAATCATGTAACAAGCCATTCTGAGCTTACAAATCACCGAATCGGTCAGCTGTTCTATTAGAATTAGCTACAATCATGTAACAAGCCATTCTGAGCTTTCAAATCACCAAATCGGTCAACTGTTCCATGAGAATTAATTACAATCACATGACAAGCCATTCTTAGCTTACAAATTAATTAATTGATCAATCATTTGATGAGAATCAGCTACAACCACGTAACAAGCCATTCCGAGCTTAAAATCACTGAAATGGTAAACCGTTCCATGAGAATCAATTAGAATCATGTAACAAGCCATTCGGAGCTTACAAATCACCGAATCGGTCAACAGTTTGATGAGAATTAATTACAATCACATAACAACCCATTCTGAGCTTACAAATCACCAAATCAGTGAACCATTCGATGAGAATTAATTACAATCATGTAACAACCCATTCTGAGCTTACAAATCAATGAGTCGGTCAACCATTCGATGAGAATTAATTACAATCACATAACAAGCCATTCTGAGCTTACAAATCACCAAATCGGTCAACCGTTCCATGAGAATCAGCTACAATCATGTAACAAGCCATTCTGAGCTTACAAATCACTGAATCATCAACTGTTTGATGAGAATTAGCTACAAACACATAACAAGCCATTTTGAGCTTACAAATCAACAAATCGGTCAACTGTTTGATTAGAATCAATTACTATCACATAACAAGCCATTCTCAGCTTACAAGTCACCGAATCGGTCAAATGTTTGATGAGAATCAATTACAATCATGTAACAAGCCATTCTCAGCTTACAAATCACCGAATCAGTCAACTGTTCTATGAGAATCAATTACAATCACATAACAAGCCATTTTCGGCTTACAAATCACCGAATCGGTCAACCATTTGATGAGAATCATCTCCAATCACATAAGAAGCCATTTTGAGCTTACAAATCACCAAATCAGTCAACAGTTCGATGAGAATCAATTACAATCATGTAACAACCCATTCTGAGCTTACAAATTATCGAATCGGTAAACCGTTTGATGAGAATCAGCTACAATCATGTAACAAGCCATCCTAAGCTTACAAATCACCGAATCGGTCAACTGTTCGATGAGAATCAGCTACAATCATTTAACAAGCAATTATGAGTTTACAAATCACGGAATCGATCAACCATTCGATGCGAATCATCTCCAATCATGTAACAAGCCATTCTGAGCTTACAAATAATAGAATCCGTCAACTATTCAATGAGAATCAACTACAATCACGTAACAAGCCATTCTGAGCTTATAAATCACCGAATCTGACAACCGTTCGATGATAATCAATTACAATCACGTAACAAGCCATTCTTAGCTTTCAAATCACTGGGTCAACCGTTTGATGAGAATCAATTACAATCATGTAACAAGCCATTCTAAGCTTCCAAATAATTGAATCTATCAATCGTTCGATGAGAATCAACTACAATCACGTAACAAGCTATTCTAAGCTTATAAATCACCGAATTTGACAACTGTTTGATGAGAATCAATTACAATCACATAATAAGCCATTCTAAGCTTTCAAATCACTGGGTCAACCATTTGATGAGAATCAATTACAATCACGTAGCAAGCCTTTTTGAGCTTACAAATCACTGAATCGGTCAACCGTTCGATGAGAATCAATGACAATCACAAAACAAGCCATTCTGAGCTTACAAATCAATGAATCGATCAACCATTCATTGAGAATCATCTCCAATCACGTAAGAAGCCATTTTGAGCTTACAAATCACCTAATCGATCAACCGTTCGATGAGAATCAATTACAATCATGTAACAAGCCATTCTTAGCATACAAACAACCGAATCGGTTAACCGATCGATGAGAATCAGTTGCAATCATGTAACAAGCCATTGTGAGCTTACAAATCACCAAATCGGTCAACTGCTTGATGAGAATCAATTACATTCATGTAACAAGCCATTCTGAGCTTACCAATCACCGAATCAGTCAACTGTTTGATGAGAATCAATTACAGTCACGTAACAAGCCATTCTTAGCTTACAAATCACTGAATCAGTCAATCATTCGATCAGAATCAGCTACAATCACATACCAAACCATTACGAGTGTACAAATCATCAGAATAATAAACCATTTGATGAGAATCAATTGCAATCATGTAACAAGCTATTTTGATCTTACAAATTATCGAATCAGTTAATCATTTGATGAGAATCAGCTACAATCACGTAGCAAGTCATTCTGAGCTTATAAATCACCAAATCGGTCAACCATTCAATGAGAATCAGCTACAATCATGTAACAAGCCATTTTGACCTTACAAATTACTGAATCGGTCAACTGTTTGATTAGAATTAGCTACAATCACATAACAAGCCTTTTTGAGCTTATAAATCATTGAATCGGTCAACCATTTGATGAGAATTAATTACAATCATGTAACAAGTCATTCTGAGCTTACAACTCACCGAATCGGTTAACCGTTCGATGAGAATCAGATATAATCACATAAGATGCCATTCTGAGCTTAAAAATCACCGAATCAATCAACCGTTCGATGAGAATCAGCTATAATCACTTATCAAGCCATTTCAAGCTTATGAATCACTCAAATGGTCAACTGTTTGATGAGAATCACTTACAATCATGTAACAGGCCATTTTAAGATTACAAATTACTGAATTGGTCAACCGTTCTTTGAGAATCAACTACAATCTTGTAGCAAGCCATTCTAAGCTTACAAATCACTGAATCGGTCATCCATTCGATGAGAATCAATTACAATCACATAACAAGTCATTCTAAGCTTACAAATCATCAAATCAGTCAATTATTTGATGAGAATCAACTACAATTATGTAACAAGTCATTCTGAGCTTACAAATTACCGAATCGGTCAACCATTTGATGGGAATCAGCTACAATCATGTAACAAACTATTTTGAGCTTACAAATCAGAGAATCAATCAATCGTTTGATCGAAATCAGCTACAATCATGTAACAAACCATTCTGAGATTAGAAATCACCGGATTGGTCAACCGTTCTATGAGAATAAGCTACATTCATGTAACAAGCCATTCTGAGCTTACAAATCACTGAATCAGTCAACCGTTTGATGAGAATAAGCTAGAATCACGTAGCAAGCCATTCTAAGCTTACAAATCAGTGAAACGGTCAACCATTCAATGACAATCAATTGCAATCACGTAACAAGGCATTCTGAGCTTTCAAATCACTAAATTGGTCAACTGTTCGATGACAATCAGATACAATCACGTAACAAGCCTTTTTGAGCTTAGAAATCACTGAATCGGTCAACCGTTTGATTAGAATTAGCTACAATTACGTAACAAGCCATTCTGAGCTAACAAATCACTGAATCAGTCAACCATTTGATGAGAATCAGCTACAATCACATAATAAACCATTCTCAACTTACAAATCACTAAATCGGTCAATCGTTCGATGAGAATCAATTAAGATCATGTAATAACCCATTTTGAGCTTACAAATCACCGAATCGGTCAACAGTTTGATATTATTAATTACAATCATGTAACAAGTCCTTCTGAGCTTACAAATCATCGAATCAGTCAACCGTTTGATAAGAATTAATTACAATTACGTAAAAAACCATTCTGAGCTTACAAATCACTGAATCAGTCAATCGTTCATTGAGAATAAGCTACAATCACATAAAAAGCCATGCTGAGCTTACAAATCACTGAATTGGTCAACCATTTGATGAGAATAAATTACAATCACGTAATAAGTCATTCTAAGCTTACAAATCACCGAATCAGCCAACTGTATGATGAGAATTAATTACAATCACAAAATCAGTCAACCGTTCAATGATAATTAATTACAATCACATAACAATCCATTCTGAGCTTTGAAATCATCGAATCGGTCAACCGTTCAATGAGAATCAATTACAATCATGTAACAAGCCATTCTGAGGTTACAAATCACCGAATTGGTCAACCATTCGATGAGAATCATCTCCAATCTTGTAACAAGCCATTCTGAGCTTATAAATCACTGAATCGGTCAACCGTTCGATGAGAATCAATTACAATCATGTAACAAGACATTGTTAGCTTACAAATCACCGAATTGGTTACCTGTTCGATGAGAATCAGCTACAATCATGTAACCACCCATTCTAAGCTTACAAATCACCGAATCGGTCAACCATTCAATGAGAATCAATTATAATCATGTAACAAGCCATTCTGAGCTTTCAAATCGCCAAATCGGTCAACCGTTGAATGAGAATCAGCTACAATCACGTAACAAACCATTCTGAGTTTACAAATCACTGAATCGGTCAATTGTTCGATGAGAATCAGCTACAATCACGTAACAAGCCATTCTCAGCTTACAAATCAATGAATCGGTGAACCGTTCTATGAGAATAAGCTACAATCATGTAACAACCCATTCTAACCTTACAAATCACCGAATCGGTCAACCATTTGATGATAATCAATTACAATCACGTAACAAGCCATTCTAATCTTACAAATCACTGAATTGATCAACCATTCGATGAGAATCAGCTACAATCATCTAGCAAGCCATTCTGAGCTTACAAATCATCGGATCGGTCAACCGTTTGATGGGAATCAGCTACAATCATGTAACTTACCATTCTAAGCTTACAAATCACTGAATCTGTCAACCATTCGATGAGAGATTAGCTACAATCATGTAACAAGCCATTCTTAGCTTACAAATCACTGAATCGATTAATCATTCGATGAGAATCAATTACAATGATGTAACAATGCATTCTGAGCTTACAAATCACCGAATAGATCAACCGTTCAATCAGAATCAATTACAATCATGTAACAATCCATTTTGAGCTTACAAATGACCGAATCGGTCAACCGTTTGATTGGAATCAGCTACAATCACGTAACAAGCCATTCTGAGCTTACAAATCACTAAATTGGTCAACCGTTCTATGAGAATCAGCTACAATCACGTAACAATCCATTTTGAGCTTAGAAATAATTGAATCGGTCAACTATTCGATGAGAATCAGCTACAATCACATAACAAGCCATTCGTGGCTTACAAATCACTAAATTGGTCAATCATTCGATGAGAATCAATTACAACCATGTAACAACCCATTCTAAGCTTACAAATCACCGAATCAGTCAATTGTTCGATGAGAATCAATTACAATCATGTAATAAGCTAGCATGAGCTTATAAATTACCGAATTGGTCAACCGTTCAATGAGAATCATCTCCAATCATGTAACAAGCCATTCTGAGCTTACAGATCACCAAATTGGTCAATTGTTTGATAAAAATTAGCTACAATCATGTAATAAGCCATTTTGAGCTTACAAATCATTGAATCAGTCAACCATTCGATGATAATCAATCACCATTACGTAACAAGCCATTCTGAGCTTACAAATCACTGAATCAATCAACCGTTCGATGAGAATCAGCTACAATCACGTAATAGACTATTTTGAGCTTACAAATCACCAAATCGATCAACTGTTTGATGGGAATCAGCTACAATCATGTAACATGTCTTTCTGAGCTTTCAAATCACCGAATCGGTTAACCATTTGATGAGAATCAGCTACAATCACATAACAAGCCGTTCTGAGCTTATAAATCACTGAATCGGTCAACTGTTTGATGAGAATCAATTACAATCATGTAACAAGCCATTTTGAGCTTACAAATCATCAAATCAGTCAACTGTTCAATGAGAATCAACTACAATCATGTAACAAGTCATTCTAAGCTTAAAAATCACTGAATCGGTCAACTGTTTGTTGAGAATCAATTACAATCACATAACAAGCCATTCTTAGCTTACAAATCTCTGAATCGGTCAACTGTTTGATGAGAATCAATTACAGTCACATAACAAGGCATTCTGAGCTTACAAATCAAAAAATTCGTCAAACATTTGATGAGAATCAACTACAATCACATAACAAGCAATTCTGAGCTAACAAATCACCGAATCGGTCAACCATTCGATGATAATCAATTAACATTATGTAGCAAGCCATTTTGAGCTTACAAATCGCCGAATCGACACCTTTCAATGAGACTCAGCTACAATCACGTAACAAGCCATTCTGAGTATACAAATCACTAAATCGGTCAACCATTTGATGGGAATCAACTACAATCTTGTAACAAGCCTTTCTGAGCTTACAAATCACTGAATCTGTCAACGGTTTGATGAGAATCAGTTACAATAATGTAACAAGCCATTCTGGGCTTACAAATCACTAAATTGGTCACCGTTCGATGAGAATCAATTACAATCATGTAATAACCCATTCTGAGCTTACAAATCGCCGAATCAGTCAACCGTTTGATGAGAATCATCTCCAATCACGTAACAAGCCATTTTGAGCTTACAAATCACTGAATCAGTCTACCATTTGATGAGAATCAATTACAATCACATAACAAGCCATTCTGAGCTTACAAATCACCGAAACGGTGAACTGTTCGATTAGAATTAATTACAATCACGTAACAAGCCCTAAGCTTAAAAATCACCAAATCAATCAACCATTTATTGAGAATCAATTACAATCACGTAAGAAGCCATTCTTAGCTTACAAATCCCCCAATCGGTCAACCCTTCGATGAGAATCAATTACAATCACGTAACAAGACATTCTGAGCTTACAAATCACAAAATCCGTCAACTGTTTGATGAGAATCAACTACAATCACATAACAATCAATTCGGAGCTTACAAATCACCAAATCGGTGAACTGTTCAATGAGAATCATCTCCAATCATGTAACAAGCCATTCTGAGCTTACAAATCATTGAATCGGTTAACCGTTCGATGAGAATCAATTACAATCAAGTAACAAGCCATTGTGAGATTAAAAATCACCAAATTGGTCAACCATTTTTTGAGAATTAATTACAATCATGTAGCAAGCCATTCTGAGCTTACAAATCACTGAATCGGTAAAGTGTTCGAAGAGAATCAGCTACAATTACGTAACTAGCCATTCTGAGCTTACAAATCACCGAATCATTCACCCGTTCCATGAGAATCAACTACAATCATGTAACAAGCCATTCTGAACTTACAAATCACCGAATCCATCAACCGTTCGATGAGAATCAGCTACAATCATGTAGGAAGCCATTCTTGGCTTAATAATCATCGAACCAGTCAGCCGTTCAATGAGAATCTTCTCCAATCACATAACAAGCCATTCTGAGCTTACAAATTTCCAAATCTATCAACCATTCGATGAGAATCAATTATAATCACGTAACAAGCCATTGTGAGTTTACAAATCACCAAATTGGTCAACCATACGATGAGAATTAACTACAATCACCTAACAAGCCATTCTGAGCTTACAATTCACTGAAATGGTCAACCGTTTGATGAGAATCAGCTACAATCACATAACAATCCATTCTAAGCTTACGAATCACTGAATCGGTCAATCATTCCATGAGAATTAGCTGTAATCACATGACAACCCATTCTGAGCTTACAAATCATGGAATTGGTCAACCGTTCAATGAGAATCAGCTACAATGTAACAAGGCATTCTGATCTTACAAATCACCGAATCGGTCAACCATTCGATGAGAATCAATTACAATCATGTAACAAGCTATTCTGATCTTACAAATTACTGAATCGGTCAACCATTCAATTAGAATCAATTACAATCATGTCACAAGCCATTCTGAGCTTACAAATCACCGAATCTGAGAATCATTCGCTGAGAATCAATTACAATGACGTAACAAGCTATTATGAGCTTACAAATTACCGAATCGGTCAACCGTTTGATGAGAATTAATTACAATCATATAACAAGCCATTCTTACCTTACAAATCATTAAATCGGTCAACCATTTGATGAGAATTGGCTACAATCATGTAAGAAGCCATTCTGAGCTTACAAATCACCGAATTGGTCAACTGTTTGATGAGAATCAATTACAATCACATAACAAGTCATTCTGAACTTACAAATCACTGAATCGGTCAACCATTCATTGAGAATCATCTCCATTCATGTAAGAAGCCATTTTCAGCTTACAAATCACTGAATCGGTCAACCGTTCGATGAGAATCAATTACAATCATGTAACAAGCCATTCTGAACTTACAAACAATGGAATCGGTCAACCATGCGATGAAAATCAATTACAATCATGTAATAAGCCATTATGAGCTTACAAATAACCAAATCGGTCAACTGTTCGATGAGAATCAATTACAATCATGTAAAAAGCCATTCTGAGCTTACCAATCACTAAATCAATCAATCGTTTGATGAGAATCAATTACAATCACATAGCAAGCCATTACGAGTGTACAAATCATTAAAACAGTAAACAGCTCGATGAGAATCAATTGCAATCATCTAACAAACCATTCTAAGCTTTCAAATTACCAAATCAGTTAATGGTTTGATGAGAATAAGCTACAATCACGTAGCAAGCCATTCTAAGCTTACAAATCACCGAATCGGTCAACCGTTCGATGAGAATCAACTACAATCATGTAACAAACCATTGTGAGCTTACAAGTCACCGAATTGGTTAACCGTTCGATGAGAATTAGCTACAACCACATAACAAGCCATTTTCAGCATACAAATCACTGAATCAGTCAACCGTTCAATGAGAATTAATTACATCACATAACAAGCCATTCTTAGCTTACAAGTCACCAAATCGGTCAACCGTTTGATGATAATCAATTACAATCATGTAACAAGATATTCTAAGGTTACAAATCACCGACTTGGTCAACCATTCGATTACAATCAGCTACAATCATGTAACAAACCATTTTGAGCTTAAAAATCATTGAATCATTCAACCGTTTGATGAGAATCATATACAATCATGCAACAAGCCATTTTGAGCTTACAAATCATTGAATCGGTCAACCATTCGATTAAAATTAGCTACAATCATGTAACAAGCTATTCTGAGCTTAGAAATCATCGAATTAGTCAACCGTTTGATGGGAATTAGTGACAATCAATGAACAAGCTATTTTAAGGTTAGAATTCACCAAATCAGTCAATCGTTCTTTGAGAATCAGCTATAATCACACAACCCATTTTGAGATTATAAATGACTGAATCGGTCAAACATTCGATGAGAATCAATTACAATCATGTAACAAGCCATTTTGAGCTTACAAATCATTGAATCAGTCAACCGTTTGATGAGAATAAGCTACAATCACGTAACAAGCCATTCTTAGCTTACAAATCACTGAATTGGTGAACTGTTTGATGAGAATAAGCTAGAATCATGTAACAAGCCATTCTAAGCTTACAAATCACCAAAACTATTAACCGTTCGATGATAATCAATTGCAATCACGTAACAAATCATTTTGAGCTTTCAAATCACTGAATCGGTCAACTAGAATCAGATACAATCATGTAACAAGCCATTTTGAGCTTACAAATCACTGAATCGGTCAACTGTTTGATTAGAATTAGCTACAATCACATAACAAGCCATTCTGAGCTTACAAATCATCGAATCGGTCAACCGTTTGATAGGAATAAGCTACAATTACATAACAAGCCATTCTAAGCTTAGAAATCACCGAATCAGTCAACTATTTTATGATAATCAGCTACAATCACGTAACAAGCCATTCTGAACTTACAAATCACCGAATCAGTCAACCGTTCGATGAGAATCAGCTATAATCACGTAACAAGCCATTCTCAACTTACAAATTCCTAAATTGGTCAATCGTTCAATGAGAGTAAATTAAGATCATGTAAAAACCCATTCTGAGCTTACAAATCATAGAAACAGTCAACTGTTCAATATTATCAATTACAATCATGTAACAAGCCATTCTGAGCTTACAAATAAAGGAAATCGGTCAACTATTTGATGAGAATTAATTACAATCACGTAACAAACTATTCTAAGCTTACAAATCACCGAAGCAGTGAACCATTTGTTGAGAATAAGCTATAATCACATAAAAAGCTATGCTGAGCTTACAAATCACCGAATCGGTCGACCATTCGATGAGAATCAATTACAATCACATAACAAGCCATTCTAAGCTTACATATCACCGAATCAATCAATCATATGATGAAAATCAATTACAATCATGTAACAAAGCCATTCTGAGCTTACAAATCACCAAATCGGTCAACCGTTCCATGAGAATCAATTAAAATCACATAACAATCCATTCTAATTCTGAGCTTACATATCACCTAATCAATCAATCGTATGATGAAAATCAATTACAATCATGTAACAAAGCCATTCCGAGCTTACAAATCACCAAATCAGTCAACCGTTCCATGAGAATCAATTAAAATCACATAACAATCCATTCTAAGCTTAGAAATCATCGAATCGGTCAACCATTCAATGACAATCAATTACAATCATGTAACAAGCCATTCTAGGCTTACAAATCACCAATTTGGTCAACTGTTCGATGAAAATCAGCTCAAATCACGTAACAAACAATTCTGAGTTTACAAATCAATGAATCGGGCAACCGTTCGATGAAAATCAGCTACAATCATGTAGCAAGCCATTCTGAGCTTACAAATCAACAATTCGGTCAATTGTTCTATGAGAATTAGCTACAATAAAGTAACAACCCATTCTAAGCTTTCATATCACCAAATCAGTCAACAATTCGATGAGAATAAATTACAATCACATAACAAGCCATTATAAGCTTACAAATCACTGAATCGGTCAACCGTTCGATAAGAATCAGCTACAATCATGTAACAAGCCATTCTAAGCTTAAAAATAAGTGAAACGGTCAACTGTTTGATGAGAATCAATTGCACTCACATAACAAGCCATTCTGAGCTTACAAATCACCGAATTGGTCAACCATTCAATGAGAATCAGCTGCAATCACGTAACAAGCCTTTCTAATCTTACAAATTACTGAATCGGTTAACCGTTCAATGAGAATCATCTACAATCATGTAAAAAGCCATTCTGAGCTTATAAATCAATGAATCGGTCAACAATTTGATGAGAATTAATTACAATCACATAAGAATCCATTTTGAGCTTACAAATCATCGAATCGGTTAACAATTCGATGACAATCAACTACAACCACGTAACAAGCCATTCTGAGCTTACAAATCACCGAATCATTCAAACTTTCAATGAGAATCAATTACAATTATGTAACAAGAAATTCTAAGCTTACAAATCACTAAATCGGTAAACCATTCGATGAGAATTAATTAAAATCATCTAACAACCCATTCTGAGCTGACAAATCACCAAATCGGTCAACCGTTTGATGATAATCAATTACCATTACGTAACAAGCCATCCTCAGCTTACAATTCTCTAAATCGGTCAATCGTTCGATGAGAATCAGTTAGAATCACATAACAAGCCATTCTGAGCTTACAAATCATCGAATCGGTCAACCGTTCGATGATAATCAATTATAATCATATAACAAGCCATAATGAGCTTACAAATCACTGACTCGGTAAACCATTTGATGCGAATCAATTACAATCACTTAACAAGATATTCTGAGCTTACAAATCATTATATTGGTGAACCATTTCATGAGAATCAATTACAATCATGTCACAAGCCATTCTGAGCTTACAAATCACCAAATAAGTCAACAGTTTGATGAGAATCAATTACAATCACGTAACAAGCCATTCTAAGCTTACAAATCACCGAATCCGTCAACCGTTCGATGAGAATCAGCTATAATCACGTAACGAGCCATTCTGAGCTTAGAAATTACAGAATCGGTCAACCGTTCAATGAGAATCAGCTACAATCATGTAATAAGCCATTATGAGCTTACAAATCAATGAATCGGTCAACCATTCAATGAGAATCAATTACAATCATGTAACAAGCCATTCTGAGCTTACAAATCGCCTAATCGGTCAACCATTCGATGATAATAAATTTCCATTATGTAACATGTCATTCTAAGCTTACAAATCACCGAATCAATCAACCCTTTGATGAGAATCAGTTACAATCACATAACAAGCCATTCTGAGCTTACAAATCACTGAATCAGTCAATTGTTTGATGGGAATCAACTACAATCACATAACAAGCCATTCTGAGCTTACAAATCACCAAATCGATCAACCGTTCGATGAGAATCAGCTACAATCACGTAACAAGCCAGTCTGAGCTTACAAATCACTGAATTGGTCAACCGTTCAATGAGAATCAATTACAATCATGTAACACATGATTTTAAGCTAACAAATCATTGAATCAGTCAACCGTTCGATGAGAATCAGCTACAATCATGTAACAAGCTATTCTGAGCTTACAAATCACTGAATCGGTCAACCGTTTGATGAGAATAAGCTATAATCACATAAAAACCCATTTTAAGCTTACAAATCACCAAAACGGTCAACAATTTGATGAGAATCAATTGCAATCCCGTAATAAACAATTCTAAACTTACAAATTACTGAATCGGTCAACTATTTGATGAGAATCGGCTAGAATCACGTAACAAGCCATTCTGAGCTTACAAATCACTAAATCGGTCAACTGTTTGATGAGAATCAACTACAATCACGTAACAAGCTATTTTGAGGTTACAAATCACCGAATCGGTCAACCATTCGATGAGAATTAATTGCATCACATCATTAGCCATTCTGAGCTTACAAATCATCGAATCAGACAACCGTTCAATGATAATCAATTACAATCACGTAACAAGCCATTCTGAGGTTACAAATCACCGAATCGGTCAACCATTCGATGACAATCAGCTACAATCACATAACAAGACATTCTGAGCTTACAAATAAATGAATCGGTCAATCGTTCGATGAGCATCAATTACCATCACGTAACAAGCCATTCTCAGCTTACAAATCACTGAATTGGTCAATCATTTAATGAGAATCAATTACAATCATGTAACAAGCCATTTTGAGCTTACTAATCATAGAATCGGTCAACTATTTGACAAGAATCGATTACAATCATGTCACAAGCCATTCAGAGCTTACAAATCACCAAAACGGTCAACCATTCGATGAGAGTTAGCTACAATCACGTAACAAATCATTCTGAGCTTACAAATCACATAATCGGTCAATCATTCGATGAGAATCAGCTACAATCATATAACAAGCCATTCTAATCTTACAGATCACCGAATGGGTCAATCATTTGATGAGAATGAGCTACAATCATGTAACAAGCCACTCTGAGCTTACAAATCAGTGAATTGATCAACCATTAGATAAGAATCAATTATAATCATGTAACAAGCCATTTTGAGATTAAAAATCACCTAATTAGTCAACCGTTTGATGAGAATCAATCACAATCACGTAACAAGCCATTCTGAGCTTACAAATCACCAAATTAGTCAACCGTTAAATGACAATCAATTACAATCACATAACAATCCATTCTGATCTTACAAATCATCGAATCGATCAACCGTTTGATGATAATCAATTACAATCATGTAACAAGCCATTCTGAGCTTAGAAATCACCGAATTGGTCAACTGTTCGATGAGAATCATCTCCAATCATGTAACAAGCCATTCTAAGCTTACAAATCACCGAATCAGTCAACCGTTTGATGAGAATCAATTACAATTATGTAACAAGACATTCTACGCTTACAAATCATTGAATTTGTAACCCATTTGGTGCGAATCAGCTACAATCATATAACAAGCCATTCTGGGATTACAAATCCCCGAATCGGTCAACCATTCAATGTGAATCAATTACAATCATGTAACAAGCCATTCTTAGCTTAAAAATCACCAAATCGGTCAACTGTTCGATGAGAATCAACTACAATCACATAACAAACCATTCTAAGCTTACAAATCGGTCAACCGTTTGATAAGAATCAGCTACAATAACATAACAAGCCATTCCGAGCTTACAAATCACCAAAATGATCAACTTTTTGATGAGAATCAATTGAAATCATGAAACTAGCCATTTTGAGCTTACAAATTATCGAATCAGTCAACCATTCGATGACAATCAACTAGAATCATGTAGCAAGCCATTCTCAGCTTACTAATCACTAAATCGGTCAACTGTTCGATAAGAATCAACTACAATCACATAACAAGTCATTCTTAGCTAACAAATCATTGAATTGGTCAACCATTTGATAAGAATCAGCTACAATGACGTAATAAGCCATTCTGAGCTAACAAATCACTAAATCGGTCAGCCATTCGATGAGAATCAATTATAATCACTTAAAAAGCCATTATGAGCTTACAAATTTCCAAATCAGTGAACCGTTTGATGAGAATCAATTATAATCAAGTAACAAGCCATTTTAAGCTTACAAATCATCGAATCGGTCAACTGTTTGATGGGAATCAACTACAATCATGTAACAAGCCTTTCTAAGCTTACAAATCACCGAATCGGTCAACCGATTGATGAGAATCAACTACAATAATGTAACAAATCATTCTGAGCTTAAAAATCACCGAATCAATCAACCATTCGATAAGAATCAATTACAATCACATAACAAGCCATTCTAAGCTAACAAATCACCGAATCGGTCAACCGTCTAATGAGAATCAGCTACAATCATGTAACAAGCCATTCTTAGCTTACAAATAACTGAATCGGTCAACCGTTTGATGAGAATCAGCTACAATCATGTAACAAGCCTTTCTAAGCTTACAAATCACCGAATTGGTGAACCGATTGATGAGAATCAGCTACGATAATGTAACAAGTCATTCTGAGCTTAAAAATCACCTAATCAATCAACCATTCGATGAGAATCAATTACAATCACGTAACAAGCCATTCTGAGCTAACAAATCAACAAATCGGTCAACCGTTTGATGAGAATCATCTCCAATCACGTAAGAAGCCATTCTGAGCTTACAAATCACCAAATTGGTCAACTGTTTGATGAAAATCAGCTACAATCACGTAATAAGCCATTTTGAGCTTACAAATCACTGAATCAGTCAACCGTTCGATGATAATCAATTACCATTATGTAACAAGCCATTCTGAGCTTACAAATCACTGAATCAGTCAACCGTTCGATGAGAATCAGCTACAATCATGTAACAGGCCATTTTGAGCTTACAAATCACCAAATCGGTCAACCGTTTGATGGGAATCAGCTATAATCATGTAACATGTCTTTTTGAGCTTACAAATCACTGAATCGGTTAACCATTTGATGAGAATCAGCTACAATCACATAACAAGCCATTCTGAGCTTATAAATCACCGAATCGGTCAACCGTTTGATGAGAATCAATTACAATCATGTAACAAGCCATTTTGAGCTTACAAATCACCAAATCTATCAACTGTTCAATGAGAATAAACTACAATCACGTAACAAGCCATTCTGAGCTTAAAAATCACTGAATCAGTCAACTGTTCATTCAGAATCAATTACAATCACATAACAAGCCATTCTTAGCTTACAAATCTCCGAATCGGTCAACTATTCGATGAGAATCAATTACAGTCACGTAACAAGGCATTTTGAGCTTACAAATCAAAAAATTTGTCAACCGTTCGATGAGAACCAACTACAATCACATAATAAGTAATTCTGAGCTAACAAATCACCAAATCTATCAACCATTCGATGATAATAAATAAACATTATGTAGCAAGCCATTCTGAGCTTACAAATCACCGAATCGACACCTTTCAATGAAACTCAGCTACAATCATGTAACAAGCCATTCTGAGCATACAAATCACTGAATCGGTCAACCATTTGATTGGAATCAACTATAATCTTGTAACAAGCCTTTCTGAGCTTACAAATCACTGAATCTGTCAACCGTTCGATGAGAATTAGTTACAATAATGTAACAAGCCATTCTAGGCTTACAAATCACCGAATTGGTCATTGTTTGATTAGAATCAATTACAATAATGTAACAAGCCATTTTGAGCTTACTGTTATACACAGAATTTGCGCATCTGATCTCAAGCTCTCGTAGTCTTGATAATCCAGTATAACAAGGGAATCATCTCAAGGTTGTGGGACCTTTTGCTAACCGAGATGAGACCTCCAGATTCTAGGTTGGTTCCTCTTGGATAGTCACCCAGATTTGCTCTTAACAAGAAAGGAAACTTTGAGGGGAAAGGGTTAGAAGGAATGCATGAAAAGGGAAATGACTAAAAGCAAATCTATCCTACCAAGTGATGCACCGAAACTAGGGTTTGGATCTCAGTATAGAGGAATGAAACCAGTGGAAGAATCAAGTCTAATAGGTCACCACTCACTAGATAGGTTTTCATAAGTGTTTCATAGGAAGGCCTGGACAGAAGACTCAACCTATGACCTGCAAACAAACATCCACTCCTATAGCTCGGTGCAGGATTGAGACAAGACTGTTAGGGGTTGAAAAATACCTACAAAACATCTAAATTAGATCAAACACAATAACACACACAGCTACAGAAAGAGAGAGGGACCAGGAACCCCAATTTCCATTAACAACATTCATAAACCTCAATCCAATAAGAGACAAACTCAAAGAAGGAAGCATAGGGATAGGAGAAATGCCACAAAATACTCTACAATGTTTGAATTTATCAATGAAAAATTACAATTTGTGGAAAACCAGGGAGCAGGAAAAATGCTACAGATGGTTCTCCAAGAAAAGACTTTCTTTTTTACAAAATGCGAATTCTAGCACTACTGGCTCCAAAAAATGTTATATACATCCCTCAACTGCACGTAGGCAGGAGTTAAAAAATTAACCAAGGTTACAAAGTAAACAATACAATATCCAACCCCAGGGCAATCCAATCTAATCATAAATACTCATGAAAATATCTCAACCGATTAGATACATCTTTCTTTACGTGCCCATGCTTGTACTTGATCAACCTATAGACACAAAAGCCTCAACTCATCTACCTCTCTGCAAGCTGGACTTGCCATGAATGCTCAAATCTGATCAGATCTTGGAAAGGACTAAAAATGGCACCTAAAAATCCTCTGCCAATTCTCCCAACTGCAACCACCTCCAAAGTCATCAATTCTCGGCTATTCGCACTTTGCAAATGCTCACCTTGGAAGAAAAACCGGTGAAAAATGGTTGCATGCTTGAAAAAGTCACTGGTTGCATGAGCTAAAAGAGCCTCATGCAATCATGAGACAACCTTCTTTGAAACCAGCCACTTGCCATAGCAATGGTCACATGATCACATGAGGCCGAAAGGCATTCATGCGACCATGCGACAAGTTTCCTTTGAAATCTGCCACTGCCACTACCAAAATGACACCACTGGTCACATGAAACCTGCCACCTATCAAGCTTGCCACGTGGCCCAATAGGAGCCGACCACACAGCCTTGAAAAGTCAGTAGTCACATGATCACATGAAGGCCTTTCGGCCTCATGTGATCATGCGAAAAGCTTTGAAAACTATCGCTCCCGCTTTCCACAAATGCTCGAGCTCAAGACTGCACTGTGACCTTAACCTTGGTTTCACCCTGGGTCATCTTTTCCTCTAGTCACCGAACCACTTGATATTTTAACTAACCTTGGCCACGTCCAATGACCACATGAAGACCGTTGATCTCTGCCTCATCTGACGATAGTCGTCGAGTCATGGAAAACCTTTGGCATATTCCCCGCCGTTAGGAGATTACCCGACTAAAGGAAATCTCACAATCACCAGATATGAAGAATATTCCCCTTTTCATTGTGAGATTACCCGACTGAGCATAGAACCGGGCCCACCTCCAACTACACAACCGCATAAAACTTTCCAAACCTGAGCCAGAACCACCACGCGTCACTCCCCCATTCGTCCCGGCCGCCACACCAGCACCACCTCGACAATCCCTGCCATCGGACCCACTGCAACCTCAAGATTCCCATCTAACGGTGGGCGTAAAATCGCATGGCTAAAGAATATGCGCTACGCATACATGATTTCCATTAGATCAGTGCTGACTGCCACTTTCCCTTTGTGGAATCCTTGGGCCCTACTCCCAACTGTACAACCGCGAACCACTGCTACCGAAACCGGTAACGGTTTATCGCATGGTCGCATGGGCTCGGAAGAGCCCATGCGATAATGTGACGAACTGTAAAACATTAGTCACTGACCATTGGATGACCCCTACAGACTGCCTGAAACTGGAACAGTTAACGGCCTGTTGCATGGTCGCATGGGCTCGAAAGATCTCATGCGATCATGTGACTAACCGCATGAGCTTAGCAGCTGACCGCTGGGGGCACTGTGGTTTGATCGCTTACCGCTTGCCTTGACTGCTGATCCTGACCGCCGATGTTGGAGATACCACATCAACGGTTGTCACATGATCTCATGGGATCGAGTGATCCCATGTGATCATGCGATAGCCGTCGGATCTTTTGCTACACTGGCACAGTTTTAGGCACTGAGACCCACCTATCGGAGTTGTGCGCTTAGGGCTGAAAACACAGAAAGGGTGTCAAAAACACAGAGGGTTTTCGAGCCAGGGTCGAAAACACACCTAATTTTCAGAGCTGGGGGATCGAAAACACACCGAGATTTTAGACCAAAGGCAGAAATATCCCGGGCCTACAAAGAGGGGGTCGAAAACACACTGGGCTTTCGACACTTTGAGCATTTCATTGGAAAATAGGGCTATGGCCGAAAATATAGAAAGGGTGACAGGGAAATTTTGGGCAACATTTTGGTGACCTCTGCGGGATGTCAACCTACTAGACATAGACCAGTTACTTGAAACAATCCATTGTGTGTGGGGTCATCTCTTGAGCACAAAAACTTGACAGGGATAGGGACAAAAATTGAACCAGCAAGACAAAACTTGTGCACGCGCACTTCTTGGAAAACTGGGAAAAACTAAACTAGAAGGCTGGGAGAAAGCAGGAAAAATATTTACAGGGATTTACAAGAAGGACCTACAGAGAAGGATTAACTTCAAAGCAAGGCTTCAAGTGGAAACCATTTGCTGAGATTGGCAGGGTAGCTCCTTCAAGGGTTGAAAGCTGAAAAGTGTTGGATCCTCTACACTCTGTTATAATAAATGGCCCACCCCAAAAGGAATCAAACTTTGTGTGCTTGCCAGGTTTTGACCTGAACTCATCCCATTTGAGAACTACATCTCCAACCTTGAAGTTTCTGGCCCTAGATCTTTTATCAAAGCTTCTTTTTGTTTGATTCTGATGGAATGCCATATCTTGCATTGATATATCTCTGATCTCTTCAAGCTCCATCAACTGGGCATATCTGGTTTGCATAGGATCACTTTTCTCAAACAAGGCATACTGAGTGGCCAAGTCCAAGGCTAGTAATTCAATTGAAATAGATAACCTAGCCTCTCTACCATACACCAACATGTATGGGGAATTACCAATGATTTTCTTTGGAGTAATTCTATCTAACCACAAGGCAGATTTCAATTTGGTATGCCAATCCCTCTGACTGTCTTGCAGGGTCTTTTTGATTATTCTAATCAGATTCTTATTTGTTGATTCTGCCAAACCATTCCCTTGAGGATAGTAATTGGAACTTGTATTCAGATAAATTCCCTTCTTGACTGCCCACTCTGAGACTTTGAGGCCTGTAAATGCTAATGCATTGTCTGAAACTATAGAATCTAGAATGCCAAATCTATGAATGATGTCATCATAAAAACTTAAAATAGCACTCTCATTAGCTTCCTTTAAAGCAACTGCCTCTGTCCACCTAGTGAAATAATCGGTTGCAGTGATTATTCACTTGTGTCCTGCACTAGATGGAGGGTTAATCATGCCAATGAAATCTATACCCCACTTCATGAAGGGCTTCTCTGTTTTGACTGGTTGTAGGGGCAGAGCTGCAAATCTTTCTTTCCCTGCAAAAATAGCACACTTGATGCATCTTCTAACATAATCATGACTATCTTTGAAGATAGATGGCTAATAATATCCAGCCCTCATGATCTTAAAAGCTGTAGTCTTAGGAGAGAAATGGCCACCAGAAGCCCCATCATGAAACTCAAATAAGACATCTGCAACCCTTTCTGAATCTATGCATCTTAGAAGGCCACCATTGTGATCCTTTCTAAAAAGAATGTCATCTATCAGCACAAAAGGAATAGATTGTAGCTTGTAATACCTCCTTTTTTCTGAATC
This sequence comes from Chamaecyparis obtusa, assembly GCA_027943335.1. Lineage (NCBI taxonomy): Eukaryota > Viridiplantae > Streptophyta > Pinopsida > Cupressales > Cupressaceae > Chamaecyparis > Chamaecyparis obtusa. The sequence goes on from BSBK01000676.1 coordinate 221,363, forward strand.
TAAGTTTGTAGGACATTGTCATGTCTTCAAATAATTGATCATATTAGGCAACCGGCTAGTTGCCTTGGCTTGTTCTCCTGTAGAATGCACCACCAGAGATGCATCAATGTATTCCAATTTCTTTGAACTCTCATCCTCTGCCAGATGCTCACAAAGACCTCTTCCTCTAACTAGCTTGGTAATCTGAATATCTATGTCATATTCCATCACCTTAGTGATCCAACCAACTCTTTTTTCATTCAGGTCTTTAGAAAGCAAAAATTCCTTGACACTTAGATGAGTAACCATCAAATGCACCTTGCTATGAGTCAACAAATGTCTGAATTTTTTGAGGCTCTTTACCGTAGCAAGAACATACTTTTCCACAAAAGAGTATCTTTGTTCATACTCTTCTAAACCTTTGCTGAAGAAAGCAATAGGATGCTCCAATCCTTCAACATTTTCTTGAGTCAACATTGTAGATATAGCATCATGACTCCCATAAGCATAAAGGATAAAATCCTTACTAAAATTTGGGTTTAGAAGAGTAGGAGCCTCTATCAAGGCCTCTTTAATGGCTTGGAAGTTAACCTTTCCTTCTTTGGTCCAACTAAAGGCTGAACTCTTCTTCAATATGGCTGTTAGAGGCTTGAATAACTTTGCAATGTTAGGCAAGAATCTCCTAACAAAGTTAATCTTTCCTATGAAAGATTGTAGACATTTCGTGTGGTGTGGTAATGGTAGTTCTAAGATGGCTGCAATTCTCTCAAGATCCACTGTAATTCCTTCTTTGGATACTATATATCCCAATAGCTTTCCTTCATGAACTGTAAACACACACTTCTTGGGATTAAGGGATATCCCAAATTCTTTGCATCTTTCAAAAATCTGCCTCAAATGTCTGATGTGGTCTACTGCATGCTTTGATTAGACAGTTATGTCATCTAGGTAGACCAGCACAAACCTATACATGAGGCCCTTAAAGGCCATATCCATTGCCTTTTGAAATGTAGCACCTGCATTCGATAAACCAAAGGGCATCTTCTGATATGCCATGGTTCCCCACTTGGTTGTAAACGTAGTCTTATATTGATCCTCTCCTTTCACTAAGATTTGATTGTATCTCGAATAACCATCCAACAATGAGAATCTCTTGAATCTAGAGACACATTGTAGAATTTGTTCCATAGAGGGTAGTGGATGGCGGTCTTTTAATGAGGCTCTGTTCAAATCTCTAAAATCAACACATAACCTTAGCTCTCCATTCTTTTTCCTGACAGGAACAAGGTTGGAAACCTAACTAGTATGTTTGATGGGATAGATGATGCCACTTTCTATTAGTTTAAGTACTTCCTTATGCATAAGTGGTTCAAGCTTTGGATTAACAGGCCTTTGTTTTTACCTTACTAATTTAGCATTAGGCACCAGTTCAATAGTGTGCTGAGCGAGGGTAGGATCAAAACCCTTGAGGTCTTCATATCCCCATGCAAAAACATCACTAAATTCCTTGAATAATTTAGTGTAAGCTTGCTTTTCTGAATTAGTGTTTGCTTTTACAAATTGTAGGCTCTTACCTGGTTCCAACTCTAATTCAGCACAGTGTTCCTGTTGGACTACCAGGCCAGCTTTATTTTTCTTGACTTCATCATCCTTGTTGAAGATAGTCTCTAAGGTAACAAGACCTTTAGGCATCTTATTAGATTTAAGTTGTATCACTTGGTCACCATAGCTCTGTGATAACCTCTTTTGATTGTGCCTTGAAAAGACATCTTCTTCAAACAAGAACTACATAATTGTTTCATCACTGTCAAACACTTGCCAATTGACATTGTTATCTGGAATTCAAGGTCTGACAATAATCTTGATGTGTTGCTGATCTGTCTCTTTTGAAATGCTATTGGGGATGTCAAACTGAGATCCAATAGCAGCTAACCTATCAGCATTTTGATTTAATTTTCTAGGGATAGCAACAATATTGAAAGCATGGAAATCTTCAATTGCATCCCAAACTCTATGTTTGTATGCTTTCATGACATCATTTTTGGTTGCACTCATCCCTCTTACTTGGCTGACAACAAGTTCACTATCACCATATACTTTTAACACTTTAAGCCCTCTTTTTTTGGCCCATTCTAGTCCATTGACCAGACTTTCATACTCTACAGTGTTGCTGGTGCAGGAAAAATGAAATCTAAAGGCAATGTAATACCTTTCTCCTTTTGGGGATACCAGCATAGCACCACCACTGGAACTGTGTCTACTTCTAGCTCCATAAAAAAAAAGCTCTCAGACCTGACTATCCTGATCATCCGAATCGGTGTATTTTTTGAGAAGGCTTGGTTCTATGGCTCCACTTTCTTGAATCAAATAACTCCCCAAACCAAAATCCCAAACAAGACTTTCTTGGATCTCCGAGGCTCTTTCATCTAGGATAATGTTGGGGATACTTTCTATTTTGGTGCTTGCTTCACTAATGGTTGGGAAATCATTGTCATCAAATATAGGACAATTAGTATTGATGGAATTGGACACATATGGCTCTATATGATGTATTGCTAAAGCTTCTGATTTAATGGTGACTTTGGTACCATACCTTGTATGAAAGATCATGTGAGACCAGTCGGAAGAAAGATAACCTCCTATCTTGGCTGTGAACTCTCTTGAGAGACATATGGCAAACAATGCAGGGAGATCTATGATATATATGTCAAGGATAATGGAAAAATTAGGACTAGCATGGAGAATTAAACTGGTGTCCTTGGCCACACCTATAGTACTAACTGAGGATCCATCAAGCTGTGTAACCTTCTTTTGGAAGGGTTCATATTTAAGTCCTAATTGATCGGCCACTTTCTTGGGCATTATAGTGCTAGTAGCTCCACTATCTACCATACAATTATGCACTAAAGATTTCCCAATAATTAAAGATACGTAAAAGGGTGGTGGCTTTAAATTCCTACCTTGCATGGTACTGGCCTTGGAGTTGCTAGTTGGAGTCTCCTTTTCTTGATCAGTGTTGACCAACATTTTTTTTGCAGTTTCTTTTGTAGGTTGAAGATTTGGTGTCTCTCTCATGGCCTTCTCCAAAATTTTAGGTTTTCCTGGAATAGACAAAGAGTCCCACATAGACATGGTGACATTCACCTTTTTCATGTTGTCTACAATGTTATAAGGTGCCACAGTGTGTACCCTTTGTTGTGCTTTTACCATGATGGGCTCTACCTCTTTTGGAACTTGGCTTTTTTTGCTTGTGATGACAGGGGCCTCCTTGGATGTGATAGGGCAGCTTGTTGCAGTGGCTCTACAGATGTAGTGGCCTTAGTACTAGAATCTGCTCTCTCCATGTCTTGGGCTCTTCTCTTTGCTCTTGTGTAGGCAACAAAAGCATCTTCATCACTGACTCCATTGAAATTCGGTTGCTCCCAATTGAAAAGAGCGGTCTCATTCTCTTGTGTTTCTTGTTGAGGAGCTGTCCCACTAGAAGGAGCCTCTGCTTGAGCTTGTGAGGAATTTTGAACCATTAGTGCTTGGTTCATCCATCCATTAGAACACATAGCCTGATCTTGGGGCTGATTACAAGGGAAAGACCATTCATTATCCATGGCCATATTGTTTTGACTAGGAACCATATCCCTGACTAGATTTACAGAATTAAGAGGTGCAGGGTTATATGGTTGGAATGGTCTTTGACTAAAATTTTGTCTTTACCTTGATAGCCTCCTTGCTATGGTGGCCTATTCTGTTGATAAGGCTGTCCTTGATTTTGGTATTGCTGATTAGGACTTTGGGCTTGTGATTGGAAGGGTGGCCTGATGCCTTGGTTTTGTTTCTTCAAGTTTGTGACCTCTTTGGTTAGAGTCTGCAGTAATTTTGTCACCTCTTGTATACTAGCTTGCTAACTACTCTTCACCTCTTGCAACTCTTGGGAGAAATTTGTTGCAGCATGCTCCTAACCACTGGTACTAGCTTGAGGTGCTGATATTGTGGGAACATGGGTAAATGGGGGTACTTGTGTAGGTGAAATGGGCTGAAGACTAGGAAAGATAGGCATGGGAGGCCTTCTTTGTATCATGCCTGCTTGGATCAAACAATTTTCAGCCTTGACAGCGGTGTCAAAGGCTTGGGGTAAAGTGGTACCACCCATAGACTGGATCATGATAGAAATTTGGCTATTTAAACTTTGCAAGTAATATAAGAAGGCATGGTCAGCTGATGGCCTTACAGAGACTGAGATTCTATTCCATGTTTTAAGGAATCTACTATTATAATCTGTCATTTGCTCTTGAGGGTCTTTTTTTATAGTTGTTAATTGCTCAACCAAAGACAAATTATCTAATTTATCCTCAAAATGCTTGCTTAGTGCATCCCCTAATTCATCCCATGAAGTAATAGAACCAACAATTAAAGTTCTAAACCACTCTAGAGCCTTACCTTTTAGAGATGCTGCTAACAATTTGGTGGCCACATCCTCTTGAGTAATGTTGTGTGTGCTACAAATGGTGGTCACATCTCTTATGTGCTCAAAGGTTGTTGTCTGTCCCTCCCCTATGAAATTAGGTATGCTCTTTAATGCCACCAAGGGCACATCATGATGCACTGCAAAATTCAATGGGCTCCCCTGATTGAAAGGTGCAAAATCAAAATTTCTAGCCATTGTAGGGGTGTAACCTGAAGATTAACAACTGTATGAGCTGTATTTGCTAGATTTGGATTTCCTTCCTCTTCTAGAGCTCTGGTCAGAGATCTACCTCTTCTTCTAAAATGAAAGAGGGGAGGTCTCCTCTCTGAAGTATTAGGAGGTGTAGATTGGACTCTTCTTGGAGGAGATTCTCTCTGAGTTGACCTACCTTTGTAGCTTCTTTTCAAGGGCAACTCTGAAAATTCAGCAGGCTTTGAGCTTCTAGTCTCTATCTTTCTCATAAACCTTAGACAAGGTTGGCCTGAATCTTTGAAACCAGTGGAGTCGCCAGATATACTTGATAGAACAACCTCTAAAGGTCTGTATTATGCAATCTACATATCAGAGATAGCATAATTTTCAACAAATGAACTTCTTTGCAGTCCCACCAGGCATGCCAGAAATGTTATACATTGAATTTGCACCTCTGATCTCAAGCTCTCATAGTCTTGATAATCCAGTATAACAAGGGAATCATCTCAAGGTTGTGGGACCTTTTGGTAATTGAGATGAGACCTCCAGATTCTAGGTTGGTTCCTCTTGGATAGTCACCCAGATTTGCTCCTAATAGGAAAGTAAAATTTGACGGGAAAGGGTTAGAAGGAATGCATGAAAAGGGAAATGACTGAAAGAAAATCTATCCTAATAGGTGATGCATCGAAACCAGGGTTTGGATCTCAGTATAGAGGAATGAAACCAGTGGAAGAATCAAGTCTAATAGGTCACCACTCACTAGATAGGTTTTCATAAGTGTTTCATAGGAAGGCCTAGATAGAAGACTCAACCTATAACCTACAAACAAACATCCACTCCTATAGCTCAGTGCAGGATTGAGACAAGACTGTTAGGGGCTGAAAAATACCCACAAAACATCTAAATCAAATCAAACACAATAACACACATAGCTACAAAAAGAGAGAGGGACCAAGAACACCAATTTACATTAACAACATTCATAAACTTCAATCCAATAAGAGACAAACTCAGACAAGGAAGCATAGGGACAAGAAAAATGCTACAAAATACTCTGTAATGTTTGAATTTATCAATGAAAACTTACAATTTGTGGAAAACCAGGGAGCAGGAAAAATGCTATAGATGGTTCTCCAAGAAAAGACTTTCTTTATTACAAAATGTGAATTCTAGCACTACTGGCTCCAAAAAATGTTATATACATCCCTCAACTGCACGCAGGCAGGAGTTAAAAAATTAACCAGGGTTACAGAGTAAACAATACAATATCCAACCCCAGGGTGATCCAATCTGATCATAAATACTCATGAAAATATCTCAACCGATCAGATACATATTTCTTTACATGCCCATGCTTGTACTTGATCAACCTGCAGACACAAAAGCCTCAACTCATCTATCTCTCTTCAAGCTGGACTTGCCATGAATGCTCAAATCCCATCAGATCTTGGAAAGGACTCAAAACGATGCCTAAAAATCCTCTGCCAATTCTCCCAACTGCAACTACCTCCAAAGTCATCAATTCTCGGCTATCTGCACTTTGCAAATGCTCACCTTGGAAGAAAAACTTGCAAAAAATGGTTGCATGCTTGAAAAAGTCACTGGTCGCATGAGCTAAAAGAGCCTCATGCGATCATGCGACAACCTTCTTTGAAACCAGCCACTTGCCATAGCAATGGTCGCATGATCGCATGAGGCTAAAAGGTGTTCATGTGACCATGCGACAAGTTTCCTTTGAAATCTACCACCGCCACCACCAAAATGACACCACTAGTCGCATGAAACCTGCCACCTATCAATCCTACCACGTGGCCCAACAAGAGCTGACCACACGGCCTTAAAAAGTCAGTGGTCGCATGATCACATGAAGGCCTTTTGGCCTCATGTGATCATGTGACAAGCTTTGAAAATTATCACTCCCGCTTTCCACAAACGCTCTGGCTCAAGACTGCACTGTGACCTTAACCCTGGTTTCACCCCGGGTCATCTTTTCCTCCAATCACCGAACCACTTGATATTTTAACTAACCCCGGCCACATCTAGTGACCACACGATGATCGTTGATCTCTGCCTCATTCGACAGCAGTCACCAAGTCATGGAAAACTTTTGGCATATTCCCCACTATTAGGAGATTACCCGACTAAAGGAAATCTCGCAATCACTAGATAGGAAGAATATTCCCCTTTTCATAGTGAGATTACCCGACCGAGCATAGAACTAGGCCCACCTCCAACTACACAACTGTGCAAAACTTGCCAAACCTAAGCCAGAACCACCACACATCACTCCCCCATTCGTCATGGCCACCACACCAGCAACACCTCAACAATCCCTGCCACCGGACCCACTGCAACCTCAAGATTCCCATCTAACGGTGGGCGTAAGATCACATGGTTGAAGAATATACCCTACGCATACATGACCGCCATTAGATCAATGCTGACTGCCGCTTTGCCTTTGTGGAAACCTTGGGCCCTACTTCCAACTACGCAACTGCAAACCACTGCTACCAAAACTGCTAACAGTTTGTCGCATGGTTGCATGGGCTCGAAAGAGCCCATGCGATCATGTGACCAATTGTAAAATGTTAGTCACTGACCATTGGACGACCCTTGCAGACCGCTTGAAACTAGAACCTTTAACGGCCTGTCGCATGGTCGCATGGGCTCAGAAGAGCCCATGCGATCATGTGACTAACTGCATGAGCTTAGTAGCTGACCGCTAGCGGCACTATGGTTTGATCGCTTACCACTTGCCTTGACTACTGATCTTGACCGCTAACATTGGAGATACCACATCAATGGTTGTCGCGTAATCTCATGGGATCGGGAGATCCCATGCGATCATGCGACAGTCGTCAAATCTTTTGCTACATTGGCACGGTTTTAAGCACTGGGACCCGCCCGTCGGAGTTGTGCGCTTAGGGCTGAAAACACAGAAAGGGTGTCAAAAACATAGAGGGTTTTCAAGCTAGGGTTGAAAATACACTGAATTTTCAGAGCTACGGGATTGAAAACACACTGAGATTTCAGACCAAAGGCAGAAACATCCCGAGCCTGCAGAGAGGGGGTCAAAAACACAATGGGCTTTCGACACTTTGAGCATTTCATTGGAAAATAGGGCTTTTTCCAAAAACATAGAAAGGGTGATAGGGAAATTTTTGGCAACACTTACAAATCACCAAATTAGTGAACCCTTTGATGAGAATCATCTCCAATCACGTAACAAGCCATTCTAAACTTACAAATCACTGAATCGGTCAACCATTCGATCAGAATCAATTACAATCATGTAACAAGCCATTCTAAGCTTACAAATCACCAAATTGGTCAACCGTTTGATTAGAATAAATTACAATCACGTAACAAGCGCTGAGTTTAAAAATCACTGAATTGGTCAACCGTTTATTGAGAATCAATTACAATCACGTAAGAAGCCATTCTTAGCTTACAAATCCCCCAATCGGTCAACCCTTCGATGAGAATCAATTACAATCATGTAACAAGACATTCTGAGCTTACAAATCACAAAATCCATCAACCATTCGATGAGAATCAACTACAATCACATAACAATCAATTCAAAGCTTACAAATCACCGAATCGATGAACTGTTTGATGAGAATCATCTCCAATCATGTAACAAGCTATTCTGAGCTTACAAATCACTGAGTCGGTTAACCGTTCAATGAGAATCAATTACAATCAAGTAACAAGCTATTGTGAGATTAAAAATCACTGAATTGGTCAACCGTTTGTTGAGAATTAATTACAATCATGTAGCAAGCCATTCTGAGCTTACAAATCATTGAATCGGTAAAGCGTTTGAAGAGAATCAGCTACAATTACGTAACTAGCCATTCTAAGCTTACAAATCATCGAATCATTCACCCTTTCCATGAGAATCAACTACAATCATGTAACAAGCCATTCTAAATTTACAAATCACCGAATCGATCAACCGTTCAATGAGAATTAGCTACAATCACGTAGGAAGCCATTCTTAGCTTAATGATGAAGGGTGCTCCCCTTAATACCACAAACACATAACAGAAATGGAGAAACAACAACAATATACAAGAACAGAAAATTAGCTTCTTATTATCTCCACAAATGTGGAATTACAAACTTTCAGAATTACAATATGCAAAGCCACATGGGCATTCCCTTACAATATTCTGTAGGACAAAGCCTCGAACTATTACCCAGATCTACTACCCAGAACTATTCTGAACTACCTAAGACAATAATACAGCCTTCCTTATATAGGCAATTTTCCACCGCCTGGGAAGGTTCCAGAAATTTAGCCCATAGGGCCGACCAAACTTAGAATTATTTTATTTTTCAATTTATTACATCAAAGTCGGCTCAAAATAAATTTTGAAACCCGAACAGAAATTTTGAAGAAAAATCATTTTCTGCCATTTCAGGTGACCCAACTTCTGAAGACCATAAGTCATCACCAGTTGACCCGATTGACTATTGTAACCCCATTTCGAAAAGGGCGCGAGGAGCTCTACAACGCCTAAATCAAGCAAGCTTCATTCAGCCCAAAATTCAACCTCATCCGGGGCCTCTAAAGCCTTCAAAACTGAGTTCAAAGTTTCTGCACCCTGTTTCCAAAACCGAAAATTTTCAATATCTTCAAAACCAGACTTGATCTAGCCATCAAACTTTACTGGCAGGCTGATATGACAGAGATGAACCTCCACATGTGAAATCAGAACATTTTGAGATCGTATGAACAACTTACTAAAAATAGAAAGTTTCTAGAAATAGCAGCTCTGCACAAGATAGCCCTTATTGAATCCAGCCATTTCGTCCTGTCTAGAGTAACAGGTTCTTTACAAGCTTTCCAAGCTTCACCAAAGTCAGGATCCTCTGGATACAAATTCTTGAGTTCCTTGAACCCAACCACTTCAATCTGCATTTCTGTCAGCAATAGTTGCCTTCTGCTAAGAGCATCTGCAACCCTATTAGACTTTCCACTCTTGTGTTTCAAAATAAATGTATAACTCTGCAAAAACTCAACCCATTTCAAATGCCTCTGATTCAACTTTCCTTGACTATTCAAATATTGCAAAGCTTGATGATCAGTATACAAAACAAACTCATTAGGAAGCAGATAATGTCTCCACTTCTTTAATGCCTGAACTATAGCATAAAATTCCTGATCATAAACAGAATATTTCCTCTTGGCATCATTTAACTTCTCACTGAAATAAGCAACAGGTTTACCTTCTTGGCTCATAACAGCTCCTATTGCAGTACCACTAGCATCACAATCTACTTGAAACACCTTATTAAAATTTGGAAGTGCTAAAACAGGTTGTTCTGTAACTTTTTGTTTCAACAATTGAAAACTCTTTTCTGCCCCATTAGTCCACTTAAACTCTTTTCTATCCCCTCTCATTGTTTCAGTCAAGGGTCCACAAATACTGCTAAACTTTTTGATAAACTTTCTGTAAAATCTAGCTAGACCATGAAAAGATCTTACCTCAGTAGCACTCCTTGGAGTAGGCCATTCAAGGATAGCCTGTACCTTCTCCGGGTCCATTTTTAGACCTTCTGCTGAAACTACAAATCCCAAATACACTAACTCTTTCTTCACAAAACTGCACTTCTTCAAATTAATCAACAATTTCTCTTCTCTCAACTTCTCAAATACCATACGAATATGCATCATATGCTCATCCAATGTCTTACTAAAGATCAAAATATCATCTAGGTAAACAATGACAAACTTACTCAGAAATTCTTTCAGAACCTCGTTCATGAGCCGCATGAAAGTGCTCGGTGCATTGGTTAGCCGAAAAGGCATGACTAACCACTCATACAGTCCTTCATTTGTCTTGAAGGCAGTCTTCCATTCATCTCCTTCTCTGATCCGAATCTGATGATATCCACTTTTCAGATCTATCTTTGAGAAATACACAGCTCCACTCAAACAGTCCATAATATCATCCATTCATGGAAATGGAAACTTGTACTTGATTGTGATCTTATTTATTGCCCTAGATTCTGTACACATCCTCCATTCTCCATTCTTCTTTGGTGCTAATACTGCTGGTACAGCACAGGGACTCAGACTCTCACGGATCAATCCTTTCTGTAACAGTTCATGTACTTGTCTGTTCAACTCCTCACTTTCTGCAGGTGTCATTCTGTGTGCTGCCTTATTTGGCAAACTCACTCCTGGAATCAAGTCCATCTGATGACTGATCTTCCTGACTGGTGGTAATCCATCAGGCACGTTATCGGATACAATATCCTGAAACTCATTCAACAAATCTGCAACTTCTACAGGAACATCTTCTACTTCCTCTTTACCAACTTTTGGAATTAAAGAAAAACATACATGCTCATGCCTCATACCATCTAGGAAATTTCTTCCATCAACAAAAGTTATCCTTGCATTACCACATACCTTTTCTTCAGTCTCCTTCAATGGTTTTAGCTTATGTCGCACTCCATCCTTTGTCAGGGAATAGGTATTCGCACGACCATCATGTACAGCACATCTGTCAAACTTCCATGGTCTACCCAACAACATATGACATGCATCCATAGATATGACATCACACAGTACCTCATCTTGGTATCCACCAATCTTGAACTTCACCAGGCATTGTTCATTGACCATGACCTTGTGGTCATCCTGTACCCAGGCAATCCGATATGGATGTGGGTGTTTCTGTCTCTTGAGCTTCAACTTTGTCACCATCTCTTCTGACACCAAATTGTCAGTGCTTCCACTATCGATGATCACATCACAACATTTACCTTCACACTTGCACCTGGTGCGAAACAAGCTCCTCCTTTGCGCAAGTTCATTCTCACCACTCAATAGTACTCTTCTGTTAATCAACATTTCTCCTCTTTCAACATCTTCAGAATTTGATGATCTGGCATCTTCATCTACATGTGCAACTCTGGCCTGGCCTTCATTTCTCCTGTCTATTCTGCCTTGGCGCTGAGGACATTCAAATGCCCTATGACCTTCTTCTCCACAGTGAAAACATGTTCCACGGAAGCCACCTCTTCCAGATCCTTGTCCTCTTCCCCTTCCTCTTTGATCTCTATTATTCTGATCCTGGAAGCGATTGGAATTATTTCCTCTCTGATTCTGACTGCTACTGGCCTCATCCTTCTTTTTCAGATCTTCATTTCGGCCACCATATGACCGTCCACCAGATCGTCCACCGCGACCTCTTCCATTTTGTCTGCTCTCAAACTTCTTGTTCAACTTTTCCTCTACTTTTAGGGCAAACTGGTATGCCTCTTCAATACTGTTCATTCGAACCAGATTCAGCTCCTCCTGACTGCTTGGCCTTAACCCATTAAGGTATCGGGCAACTTTCTCCTTATCAGCTTCTGCATGGCCTGTTCTGATGAGAAGTCGATAGAACTCCTCTGTATACTCCTGAACAGATCTTCCTGCTTGCTTCAAACTCTGCATTTTCTTCAGTAGGTCAAGCTCATAATCAACAGGAATGAACTGTCGCTTCAATTTATCCACCATCCAATCCCATCTCGTGATTTTCTCCTTTCCCCTTCTATTTCGCTCCAGCTGAATCTCTTGGCACCATATCTTCGCATGACCTTTCAGTCTGGCCTTCGCAAATTTGACCCTATCAGGATCCTCGACATCTTCATACTCAAAATATTCTTCACATTCATTGATCCAGTCGATCAATTCCTCTGGGTTAAGATTTTCAGAAAATGTAGGAACCTCAATCTTAGGTCTTTTCCCAATCTTGGAAATCGCCCGAAAAAGTCTTTCTTCCTCCTGGTTCACAATTTCAACTTCTCCTTCTTGATATTCTTCTTCGGCTTCATCCTCACTTTCGTCTCTGATATTAAGATTCATTCCTCTACGAATCTCTTCTTGCAATGCTCGCACTTGTCTCTGCAGCTCTCTAACCTCAGGTGTCACAGCACCAGCTCTTCCGCCACGTTCTCTTCGTAGAGGCATTTTCGTGATATGCGCTGAAACCCTAACCACAGTCCTGGTGCAAACTACCTCACAATCGGTGATCTGTTTACACACTCAAGAAAACTTGCTCTGATACCACTTGATGAAGGGTGCTCCCCTTAATACCACAAACACATAACAGAAATGGAGAAACAACAACAATATGCAAGAATAGAAAATTGGCTTCTTATTATCTCCACAAATGTGGAATTACAAACTTTCAGAATTACAATATGCAAAGCCACATGGGCATTCCCTTACAATATTTTGTAGGACAAAGCCTCGAACTATTACCCAGATCTACTACCCAGAACTATTCTGAACTGCCTAAGACAATAATACAGCCTTCCTTATATAGGCAATTTTCCACCGCCTGGGAAGGTTCCAGAAATTTAGCCCATAGGGCCGACCAAACTTAGAATTATTTTATTTTTCAATTTATTACATCAAAGTCGGCTCACAATAAATTTTGAAACCCGAACAGAAATTTTGAAGAAAAATCATTTTCTGCCATTTCAGGTGACCCAACTTCCGAAGATCATAAGTCATCACCAGTTGACCCGATTGACTATTGTAACCCCATTTCGGAAAGTGCGCGAGGAGCTCTACAACACCTGAATCAAGCAAGCTTCATTCAGCCCAAAATTCAACCTCATCCGGGGCCTCTAAAGCCTTCAAAACTGAGTTCAAAGTTTCTGCACCCTGTTTCCAAAATTGAAAATTTTTAATATCTTCAAAACCAGACTTGATCTAGCCATCAAACTTTACTGGCAGGCTGATATGAAAGAGATGAACCTCCACATGTGAAATCAGAACATTCCGAGATCGTATGACCAACTTAATAAAAATAGAAAGTTTCTAGAAATAGCAGCTCTGCACAAGATAACCCTTATTGAAAAGCAAAAACAAATATTTTTGGGTGATGCAAGATTGCTCTTACACCTAGGATGCTCCTGCATCAGACACCCAGGGTAATTTGAGAAGTGACCCTCTCACGACTCAGGTGTGCAGAGGAAAACCAAGACGGTTAACCTCCACCCTTGTTAGCCATGATGAATCTTCAATAGGTCATCCTTTCCACTTGACCAGATATTCTTCATATGTCATGTTCCTTGTGCTTCTGCCAACACGATTGTCCAGTATATCTTCGATCTCCTTAGTGTCTGAACTAGTTGCTGGAATACTCCACTGTGCTGCTGTGATCTCATCTTCAACACCTCCTTCATGATACTTTGTCAAATCTGAAATGTTAAACACTGGTGAAATATTTAGCTCAGTAGGCAATTCTACCTCATATGCGTTTCCTGAATCATGTTTCTTCAGTATCTTACATGGTCCAAACTTCTTCATTTTCAGCTTGTTATATGTACCAACTGGAAACCACTCCTTCCGCAAATGAACCACGACTTCATCACCAACTTGAAATTCCTTATACCTCCTTTTCTCATCTGCCTTAGCCTTATACTGTGCGTTCATCTTGGTAATATGCTTCCTCACCTCCCCATGGATGTTCTTCAAGTGTTCTGCAAAATCCTCAGCTTCAGCACTACTTATTTCTTCTTTATCTATCTTCCTCAATTCAGATGCATTTCTTGGACTACTTCCATATACAATCTGGAATGGTGATTTACCAGTGCTTCTGTTGACAGAATTATTGTATGCAAAATTCCGCCTGTGGTAAAATCAAATCCCATCCTGTTGGCTTATCTCCAACCAAACATCTCAGCAAATTTCTCAAACTCCTATTCACCACCTCTGTCTGTCCATCAGTCTGTGGATGATGTGATGAACTGAACTTCAAATCTATCTTCAACTTCTTCCACAATGTATGCCAGAAATATCCAACAAACTTAGTGTCCCGATCTGAAACTATGGTCTTTGGCAAACCATGAAGTCTCACTACTTCTCTGAAAAACAATTCTACTACATGAACAGCATCATTAGTCTTCTTGCAGGAAATGAAATGTGCCATCTTTGAAAATCTGTCAACCACCACAAAAATTGAATCATGTCCCCGCTGAGTCCTCGGTAAACCAAGAACAAAGTCCATGCTGATATCCTCCCAAGGCTTCTCTGGTACAGGTAATGGCTGATACAATCCTGTATTCTGCTTCACTCCTTTCGCCATCTGACATACTTTGCAACGCTGTAAAAACTTCTTCACATCTTGCTGCAACTATGGCCAATAATAATTCTCACTAACCAAACCAAGGGTTTTATCACGACCAAAATGTCCAGCCAATCCTCCACTATGCTTCTCCTTGATGAGATTCTCCCTCATAGAACTTCGTGGAATGCACAACTGACTCCCTCTGAATAGCATATCATCTTGGATGATAAAATCTAGCCATTTCCTCCTGTCTAGAGTAACAGGTTCTTTACAAGCTTTCCAAGCTTCACCAAAGTCAGGATCCTCTGGATACAAATTCTTGAGTTCCTTGAACCCAACCACTTCAATCTGCATTTCTGTCAGCAATAGTTGCCTTCTGCTAAGAGCATCTGCAACCCTATTAGACTTTCCACTCCTGTGTTTCAAAACAAATGTATAACTCTGCAAAAACTCAAACCATTTCAAATGCCTCTGATTCAACTTTCCTTGACTATTCAAATATTGCAAAGCTTGATGATCAATATACAAAACAAAATCGTTAGGAAGCAGATAATGTCTCCACTTCTTTAATGCCTGAACTATAGCATAAAATTCCTGATCATAAACAGAATATTTCCTCTTGGCATCATTTAACTTCTCACTGAAATAAGCAACAGGTTTACCTTCTTGGCTCATAACAGCTCCTATTGCAGTACCACTAGCATCACAATCTACTTGAAACACCTTATTAAAATATGGAAGTGCTAAAACAGATTATTCTGTAACTTTTTGTTTCAACAATTGAAAATTCTTTTCTGCCCCATTAGTCCACTTAAACTCTTTTATATCCCCTCTCATTGTTTCAGTCAAGGGTCCACAAATACTGCTAAAATTTTTGATAAACTTTCTGTAAAAGCTAGCTAGACCATGAAAAGATCTTACCTCAGTAGCACTCCTTGGAGTAGGCCATTCAAGAATAGCCTGTACCTTCTCCGGGTCCATTTTTAGACCTTCTGCTGAAACTACAAATCCCAAATACACTAACTCTTTCTTCACAAAACTGCACTTCTTCAAATTAATCAACAATTTCTCTTCTCTCAACTTCTCAAATACCATACGAATATGCATCATATGCTCATCCAATGTCTTACTAAAGATCAAAATATCATCTAGGTAAACAATAGCAAACTTACTCAGAAATTCTTTCAGAACCTCGTTCATGAGCCGCATGAAAGTGCTTGGTGCATTGGTTAGCCCAAAAGGCATGACTAACCACTCATACAGTCCTTCTTTTGTCTTGAAGGCAGTCTTCCATTCATCTCCTTCTTTGATCTGAATCTGATGATATCCACTTTTCAGATCTATCTTTGAGAAATACACAGCTCCACTCAAACAGTCCATAATATCATCCATTCGTGGCAATGGAAACCTGTACTTGATTGTGATCTTGTTTATTGCCCTAGAATCTGTACACATTCCTCCATTCTCCATTCTTCTTTGGTGCTAATACTGCTGGTACAGCACAGGGACTCAGACTCTCATGGATCAATCCTTTCTGTAACAGTTCATGTACTTGTCTGTTCAACTCCTCACTTTCTGTAGGTGTCATTCTGTGTGCTGCCTTATTTGACAAACTCGCTCCTGGGATTAATTCGATCTGATGACTGATCTTCCTGACTGGTGGTAATCCATCAGGCACGTTATCGGATACAATATCCTGAAACTCATTCAACAAATCTGCAACTTCTACAGGAACATCTTCTACTTCCTCTTTACCAACTTTTGGAATTAAAGAAAAACATACATGCTCATGCCTCATACCATCTAGGAAATTTCTTCCATCAACAAAAGTTATCCTTGCATTACCACATACCTTTTCTTCAGTCTCCTTCAATGGTTTTAGCTTATGTCGCACTCCATCCTTTGTCAGGGAATAGGTATTCGCACGACCATCATGTACAGCACATCTATCAAATTGCCATGGTCTACCCAACAACATATGACATGCATCCATAGATATGACATCACACAGTACCTCATCTTGGTATCCACCAATCTTGAACTTCACCAGGCATTGTTCATTGACCATGACCTTGTGGTCATCCTGTACCCAGGCAATCCGATATGGATGTGGGTGTTTCTGTCTCTTGAGCTTCAACTTTGTCACCATCTCTTCTGACACCAAATTTTCAGTGCTTCCACTATCGATGATCACATCACAACATTTACCTTCACACTTGCACCTGGTACGAAACAAGATCCTCCTTTGCGCAGGTTCATTCTCACCACTCAATAGAACTCTTTTGTTAATCAGCGTTTCTCCTCTTTCAGCATCTTCAGAATTTGATGATCTGGCATCTTCATCTACATGTGCAACTCTGGCCTGACCTTCATTTCTCCTGTCTATTCTGCCTTGGCGCTGAGGACATTCAAATGCCCTATGACCTTCTTCTCCACAGTGAAAACATGTTCCACGGAAGCCACCTCTTCCAGATCCTTATCCTCTTCCCCTTCCTCTTTGATCTCTATTATTCTGATCCTGGAAGCGATTGGAATTATTTCCTCTCTAATTCTGACTGCTACTGGCCTCATCCTTCTTTTTCGGATCTTCATTTCGGCCACCATATGACCGTCCACCAGATCGTCCACCGCGACCTCTTCTGTTTTGTCTACTCTCAAACTTCTTGTTCAGCTTTTCCTCTATTTTTAGGGCAAACTGGTATGCCTCTTCAATACTGTTCATTTGAACCAGATTCAGCTCCTCTTGAATGCTTGGCCTTAACCCATTAAGGTATCGGGCAACTTTCTCCTTATCAGCTTCTGCATGGCCTGTTCTGATGAGAAGTCGATAGAACTCGTCTGTATACTCCTGAACAGATCTTCCTGCTTGCCTCAAACTCTGCATTTTCTTCAGTAGGTCAAGCTCATAATCAACAGGAATGAACTGTCGCTTCAATTTATCCACCATCCGATCCCATCTCATGATTTTCTCCTTTCCCCTTCTATTTCGCTCCAGCTGAATCTCTTGCCACCATATCTTCGCATGACCTTTCAGTCTGGCCTTCGCAAATTTGACCCTATCAGGATCCTCGACATCTTCATACTCAAAATATTCTTCACATTCATTGATCCAGTCGATCAATTCCTCTGGGTTAAGATTTTCAGAAAATGTAGGAACCTCAATCTTAGGTCTTTTCCCAATCTTGGAAATCGTCCGAAAAAGTCTTTCTTCCTCCTGGTTCACAATTTCAACTTCTCCTTCTTGATATTCTTCTTCGGCTTCATCCTCACTTTTGTCTCTGACATTAAGATTCATTCCTCTACGAATCTCTTCTTGCAATGCTCGCACTTGTCTCTGCAGCTCTCTAACCTCAGGTGTCACAGCACCAGCTCTTCCGCCACGTTCTCTTCGTGGAGGCATTTTCGCGATACGCGCTGAAACTCTAACCATAGTCCTGGTGCAAACCGCCTCACAGTCGGTGATCTGTTTACACACTCAGGAAAACCTGCTTTGATACCACTTGATGAAGGGTGCTCCCCTTAATACCACAAACACATAACAGAAATGGAGAAACAACAACAATATGCAAGAACAGAAAATTGGCTTCTTATTATCTCCACAAATGTGGAATTACAAACTTTTAGAATTACAATATGCAAAGCCACATGGGCATTCTATTACAATATTCTGTAGGACAAAGCCTCAAACTATTACCCAGATCTACTACCCAGAACTATTCTGAACTGCCTAAGACAATAATACAGCCTTCTTTATATAGGCAATTTTGCACCGCATGGGAAGGTTCCAGAAATTTAGCCCATAGGGCCGACCAAACTTAGAATTATTTTATTTTTTAATTTATTACATCAAAGTCGGCTCAAAATAAATTTTGAAACCTGAACAGAAATTTTAAAAAAAAATCATTTTCTGCCATTTCAGGTGACCCAACCTCCGAAGACCATAAGTCATCACCAGTTGACCCGATTGACTATTGTAACCCCATTTCGGAAAGGGCGCGAGGAGCTCTACAACGTTTAAATCAAGCAAGCTTCATTCAGCCCAAAATTCAACCTCATCCGGGGCCTCTAAAGCCTTCAAAACTGAGTTCAAAGTTTCTGCTCCCTGTTTCCAAAACCAAAAATTTTCAATATCTTCAAAACCAGACTTGATCTAGCCATCAAACTTTACTGGCAGGCTGATATGACAGAGATGAACCTCCACATGTGAAATTAGAACATTCCGAGATCGTATGAACAACTTAATAAAAATAGAAAGTTTCTAGAAATAGCAGCTCTGCACAAGATAGCCCTTATTGAAAAGCAAAAACAAATATTTTTGGGTGATGCAAGATTGCTCTTACACCTAGGATGCTCCTGCATCACTTAATATCATCGAACCAGTCAGTCATTCGATGAGAATCATTTCCAATCACTTAACAAGTCATTCTAAGCTTACAAATCTCCAAATCCATCAACCATTTGATGAGAATCAATTACAATCATGTAACAAGCCATTGTGAGTTTACAAATCACCGAATTGGTCAACCTTACGATGAGAATTAACTACAATCACCAAACAAACCATTCTGAGCTTAGAATTCACTGAAATGGTCAACCACTTGATGAGAATCAGCTACAATCACGTAACAATCCATTCTAAGCTTACGAATCACTGAATCAATCAATCGTTCCATGAGAATTAGCTACAATCACATGACAACCCATTCTAAGCTTACAAATCATGGAATCGGTCAACCATTCAATGAGAATCAACTACAACATAACAAGGCATTCTGATCTTACAAATCACCGAATCGATCAACCATTCGATGAGAATCAATTACAATCACATAACAAGCTATTCTGATCTTAAAAATTACTGAATCAGTCAACCATTTAATTAGAATCAATTACAATCATGTCACAAGCCATTCTAAGCTTACAAATCACTGAATTCAAAAATTGTTTGCTGAGAATCAATTATAATCATGTAACAAGCCATTATGAGCTTACAAATCATCGAATCTGGCAACCGTTTGATGAGAATCAATTACAATCATGTAACAAGCCATTCTTACCTTACAAATCATTGAATCAGTCAACCGTTTGATGAGAATCAGCTACAATCATGTAACAAGCCATTCTTAGCTTACAAATCACCGAATTGGTCAACTGTTTGATGTGAATCAATTACAATCATGTAATAAGTCATTTTGAACTTACAAATCATCGAATCAGTCAACCATTCATTGAGAATCATCTCCATTCATGTAAGAAGCCATTTTCAGCTTACAAATCACTGAATCAGTCAACCGTTCGATGAGAATCAATTACAATCACGTAACAAGCCATTCTAAGCTTGCAAACAATGGAATCAATCAACCATTCGATGAAAATCTATTACAATCATGTAACAAGCCATTATGAGCTTACAAATAACTGAATCGGTCAACCGATCAATGAGAATCAATTACAATCATGTAACAAGCCATTCTGAGCTTACCAATCACTGAATAATCAATCATTCGATGAGAATCAATTACAATCAAATAGCAAGCCATTACGAGTGTACAAATCATCGAAACAGTAATTTGCTTGATGAGAATCAATTGCAATCATCTAACAAGCCATTCTGAGCTTTCAAATTATGAAATCGGTTAATGGTTTGATGAGAATAAGCTACAATCACATAGCAAGCCATTCTGAGCTTACAAATCACTGAATCGGTCAACCGTTTGATGAGAATCAACTACAATCATGTAACAAACCATTGTGAGCTTACAAGTCACCGAATTGGTTAACCGTTTGATGAGAATCAGCTACAACCACATAACAAGCCATTCTAAGCTTACAAATCATAGAATCAGTCAACCGTTCGATGAGAATTAATTACATCACGTAACAAGCCATTCTTAGCTTACAAGTCACCAAATCGGTCAACCATTTGATGATAATCAATTACAATCATGTAACAAGACATTCTGAGGTTACAAATCACCGAGTCAGTCAACCATTCAGTGACAATCAGCTACAATCGTGTAACAAGCCATTCTGAGCTTAAAAATCATCGAGTCATTCAACCATTTGATGAGAATCATATACAATCATGCAACAAGCCATTTTGAGCTTACAAATCACTGAATCAGTCAACCGTTTGATTAAAATTAGCTACAATCATGTAACAAGCTATTCTGAGCTTAGAAATCATCGAATCGGTCCACCGTTTAATGGGAATTAGTGACAATCAACGAACAAGCCATTTTAAGGTTAGAAATCACTAAATCAGTCAATCGTTCTTTGAGAATCAACTATAATCACATAACAACCCATTCTGAGATTACAAATTACCGAATCAGTCAAACGTTCGATGAGAATCAATTACAATCATGTAACAAGCCATTCTGAGCTTATAAATCACTAAATCAGTCAACCGTTTGATGAGAATAAGCTACAATCACGTAACAAGGTATTCTTAGCTTACAAATCACTGAATCAGTCAACCGTTTGACGAGAATAAGCTAGAATCATGTAACATGTCATTCTAAGCTTACAAATCACCGAAACTATTAACCTTTTGATGATAATCAATTGCAATAATGTAACAAGGCATTCTAAGCTTTCAAATCACTGAATCAGTCAACCAGAATCAGATACAATCATGTAACAAGCTATTTTGAGCTTACAAATCACTAAATCGATCAACCATTTGATTAGAATTAGCTACAATCACATAACAAGTCATTCTGAGCTGACAAATCATCGAATCGGTCAACCGTTTGATAAGAATCAGCTACAATTATGTAACAAGCTATTCTAAGCTTAGAAATCACCGAATCAGTCAACTGTTTTATGATAATCAGCTACAATCACATAACAAGCCATTCTGAACTTACAAATAACTAAATCGGTCAACCGTTCAATGAGAATCAGCTATAATCACGTAACAAGCCATTCTCAACTTACAAATTCCTAAATCGGTCAATCATTCAATGAGAGTCAATTAAGATCATGTAAAAACCCGTTCTGAGCTTACAAATCACCGAATCAGTCAACTATTTGATATTATCAATTACTATCATGTAACAAGCTATTATGAGCTTACAAATCACCGAATCAGTCAACTGTTTGATAAGAATTAATTACAATCACGTAGCAAACCATTTTGAGCTTACAAATCACCGAAGTAGTGAACTGTTTGTTGAGAATAAGCTATAATCACATAAAAAGCTATGCTGAGCTTACAAATCACCAAATCGGTCAACCATTCGATGAGACTCAATTACAATCACATAACAAGCCATTCTGAGCTTACATATCACCGAATCAGTCAATCGTATGATGAGAATCAATTACAATCATGTAACAAAGACATTCTGAGCTTACAAATCACCAAATCGGTCAACTGTTCCATGAGAATCAATTAAAATCACATAACAATCCATTCTAAGCTTAGAAATCATCGAATCGGTCAACCGTTCAATAGAAATTAATTACAATCACGTAACAAGCCATTCTAGGCTTACAAATCACCAATTCGGTCAACTGTTCGATCAAAATTAGCTAGAATCACGTAACAAACCATTCTGAGTTTACAAATCAATGAATTGGTCAACCGTTCGATGACAATCAACTACAATCATGTAGCAAGCCATTCTGAGCTTACAAATCAATGAATTGGTCAACTATTCTATGAGAATCAACTACAATCACGTAACAACCCATTCTAAGCTTACATATCACCGAATCGGTCAACAATTTGATGAGTATAAATTACAATCACGTAACAAGACATTATAAGCTTACAAATCACTGAATCGGTCAACCATTCGATAAGAATTAGCTACAATCATGTAACAAGCTATTCTAAGCTTACAAATTAGTGAAACGGTCAACTATTCGATGAGAATCAATTGCACTCACATAACAAGCCATTCTGAGCTTACAAATCACCGAATTGGTCAACCGCTCAATGAGAATCAACTGCAATCACATAACAAGCCTTTCTCAGCTTACAAATTGCTGAATCAGTTAACCGTTCAATGAGAATCACCTACAATCACGTAAAAAGCCATTTTGAGCTTATAAATCAAGGAATCGGTCAACCGTTCAATGAGAATTAATTACAATCACTTAAGAAGCCATTCTGAGCGCACAAATCACCGAACCGGTTAACCATTCAATGAGAATCAACTACAACCATGTAACATGCCATTCTAAGCTTACAAATCACTGAATCGTTCAACCGTTCAATGAGAATAAATTACAATTATGTAACAAGCAATTCTGAGCTTACAAATCACTAAATCGGTAAACCGTTCGATGAGAATTAATTAAAATCATCTAACAACCTATTCTGAGCTGACAAATCACCGAATCGGTCAACCGTTTGATGATAATCAATTACCATTATGTAACAAGTCATTCTCAACTTGCAATTCTCTAAATCGGTCAATCATTCGATGAGAATCAGTTAGAATCACATAACAAGCCATTCTGAGCTTACAAATCATCGAATCGGTCAACCATTCGATGAGAATCAATTATAATCATGTAACAAGCCATAATGAGCTTACAAATCACTGACTCGGTAAACCATTTGATGTGAATCAATTACAATCACGTAACAAGATATTCTGAGCTTACAAATCATTGAATTGGTGAACCGTTTCATGAGAATCAATTACAATCATGTAACAAGCTATTCTGAGCTTACAAATCATCAAATAGGTCAACCGTTTGATGAGAATCAATTACAATCACATAACAAGCCATTCTAAGCTTACAAATCACCGAATCGGTCAACCGTTCAATGAGAATTAGCTACAATCATGTAATGAGCCATTCTGAGCTTAGAAATTACCGAATCGGTCAACTGTTCAATGAGAATTAGCTACAATCATGTAATAAGCCATTATGAGCTTACTAATCAATGAATCAGTCAATCGTTCGATGAGAATCAATTACAATAATGTAACAAGCCATTCTAAGCTTACAAATTACCTAATTGTTCAACTATTCAATGATAATAAATTTCTATTATGTAACAAGCCATTTTGAGCTTACAAATCACCGAATTTATCAACCCTTTGATGAGAATCAGCTACAATCACATAACAAGCCATTCTGAGCTTACAAATCACCGAATCGGTCAATTGTTTGATGGGAATCAACTACAATCATATAACAAGCCATTCTGAGCTTACAAATCACCAAATTGATCAACCGTTCGATGAGAATCAGCTACAATCACGTAACAAGCCAGTCTGAGCTTACAAATCATTGAATTGGTCAACCGTTCAATGAGAATCAATTACAATCACATAACATGTGATTTTAAGCTGACAAATTGTCGAATCAATCAACCGTTCGATGAGAATCAGCTACAATCATGTAACAAGCTATTCTGAGCTTACAAATCACTGAATCGGTCAACCGTTTGATGAGAATAAGCTATAATCACATAAAAAGCCATTTTGAGCTTACAAATCATCGAAACGGTCAACAGTTTGATGAGAATCAATTACAAACATGTAATAAACAATTTTGAACTTACAAATTACCGAATCAGTCAACCATTCGATGAGAATCAGCTACAATAACGTAACAAGCCATTCTGAGCTTACAAATCACTGAATCGGTCAACTGTTTGATGAGAATCAACTACAGTCACGTAACAAGCTATTTTGAGGTTACAAATCACCGAATCAGTCAACCGTTTGATGAGAATCAATTACAATCATGTAACAAGCCATTTTGAGCTTACAAATCACCGAAGCAGTCAACCATTCGTTGAGAATCAATTACAATCACTTAACAAATCATTAAATCGGTGAACCATTCTATGAGAATCAGCTACAATCGTGTAACAACCCATTTTGAGCTTACAAATCACTGAATCAGTTAATTGTTTGATGAGAATCAGCTACAATCACATAACAAGCCATTCTGAGCTTACAAATCACTAAATCGGTCAACCGTTTGATGAGAATTAATTACAATCATGTAACAAGCCCTTCTAAGCTTACAAATCACCAAATCGGTCAATCGTTTGATGAGAATTAATTACAATCATGTAACAAGCTGTTCTGAGCTTACAAATCACTGAATCGATCAATCGTTCAATGAGAATCAATTGCAATCATGTAATAAGCTATTCTGACCTTACAAATCATCGAATAGGTCAACCGTTCGATGAGAATCAATTACAATCATGTAATAAGCCATTATGAGCTATCCAATCACCGAATCGATCAACCATTCGATGAGAATCAATTACATTCATGTAAGAAGCCATTCTGAGCTTACAAATCATTGAATCGGTCAACTGTTCGATGAGAATTAGCTACAATTATGTAACAAGCCATTCTGAGGTTACTGTTGCCCAAAATTTCTTTGTCATTCATTTTTGGCCACGGTTCCTATTTTCTTAAAGAAATGCTCAAGTGTCTTAGCTCTCTGTATTTTCTACCTTTTAGTGTCGAGAGTCCAGTGTGTTTTCTGCTCAAATGTCGAAAACCCAGTGTGTTTTCGACCTCCTCTTTGTAGGCTCGGGAAGTTTCTGCCCTTTGGTCTGAAAATTTGGTGTGTTTTCAACCTCTCAGCTCTGAAAATTTGGTGTGTTTTCAACCTTTGCTCAAAAACCCTCTGTGTTTTCGACACCGCTTCTATGTTTTCGGCCCTAAGCATGCAACTCCGACGGGCGGGTCCCAATGCCAAAGGTTGTACCGGTGCAGAAGATCCAACGACTATCGCATGATCGCATGGGATCTTCTGATCCCATGAGATCACGTGACAACCGTTGATGCAGTCGGCAGGGGATCGATAGTCAAGATAAGTGGCCAACGGTCATCAGCTAACTGCCTGTGGTTGCGGGGGAAGCATCATGCAGTTGGTCGCATGATCGCATGCAGTCCCTTGACCGCATGTGACCATGCGATAGGTGGTCTGCAAGGTTCGTCCAACGGTCAGTGACTAACACCATGTGGTTTGTCCCATAATCGCATGGGCTCTTTCGAGCCCATGCGACCATGTGACGAGTCATTAGCAGTTTCGATGGGTCTGGTTCTTTCAGCAGGGTGGCGATCGGCGGTGGTTTGGTGGTTAGCATCATGCGGTTTGTCGCATGATCGCATGGGCTCTCCCGAGCCCATGCAACCATGCGACAAATCGTTAGCAGTTTCTGTAGCGGTGGTTCGTGATTACGCAGTTGGAGGTGGGGCCCGAGGTTTCTGCATTGGCACAAGTGCGAGGAGATCTGACGGTGGTCGTATGATCTCATGGGATCTTTCGATCCCATGCGATCATGCGACAACCGTTAGATGGGAATCTAGCGGTTACAGTGGGTCCTATGCCAGCGGTGCCGAGGTGTTTACTGTGGGTCTATGCCGGGGTGCTGAGGTGGTAGCCAAGATGAGTAAGGGAGTGACACATGGCGGTATCAAGCTCAGGGTTTAGCAGGTTTTGCACGGTTGCGCAGTTGGAGGTGAGCTCGATTCTATCTTCAGTCGGGTAATCTCGAAGTAAAAAGAGGAATATTCCTTCTATCTAGCGATTCAGCAACTTCCCTTAGTCGGGTAATCTCCTGACGGAGGGGAATATGCCGAAAGTATTACGCAACTCAGTGACTGACATCGGATGAAGTAGAGATCAATGGATTTCACGTAGTCGCTAAAGGGGTCCCCGAGGTTAAGAAAGATAACGCGATTCAGCGACTAGAGGGAAATGTGACCTGAGGTAGAGCCAGGGTTAGTTTTGCGATGTGGTTTTGTAGGTCCCGAGCGTCCACGTGGCAAGAGCGATAGTGTTCAAAGGTTTGTTGCATGATCGCATGAAGGCCTTTTGGCTCATGCGATCATGTGACCGCTGACTTTTCAAGGCCGTGTGGTCGGCTCCGGTTGGGCCACGTGGCAAGGTTTGGTAGGTGTGATGTCTTGCAGGACCTGAGCATTGCTATGTGTCAAGGTGGTGGCAGATCCAGCGAGGCTTGTCGCATGATTGCTTGAGGCTTTTTTAGCTCATGCGATCATGCGACCAGTGTTGTGTCAAAGCGACTTGGCGATTCAGCGAGGTTTGTCGCATGATCGCATGAGGCTTTTTTAGCTCATGTGATCATGTGACCAGTAACTTTTTCAAGCATGCAGCCATTTTTCATGGGGTTTCTTCCAAAGTGAACATTTGCAAGTGCGGGTAGTTGAAGAAATTGATGATTTTTGGGGGGTTCGCAGTTCAAAATTTGCAGAGATCTTTTAGGTAGCTATTTCTTGATCTTTTCCAGTATCTGATCGGATTTCAACATTCATGGCAGTGTGGGCTTGCAGAGAAGTAGATGGATTGAGGTTTTTGTCCTGGCAAGGCATGATCAATTCAGGGATGGGCACGCAAGGAGAAAAGATATTTGATCAGCCATGATATTCACAAAACACATTTATGATCAAATTGTGACCTATTTTATGGTTGATTATTATATTGTAAAATCTATGTAGCCCTAAAAGTTTTCTGATTCCTGCCTGTGTGCAGAGAGTGTATATATTGTTTTTTTGGAGCTAGTAGTGGGAAGAATTCACATTTTGTAAAAGGGAAAGTCTTTCCTCGGAGAACTATCTGTGGCATTTCTTCTTGCCCTCTGGTTTTCCACATTCTGTAAATTCCCATTGATAATACAAGTATTGTAGAAGCATTCTGTGACATTTTTCTTGTCCTCATGCCTCCTTGTTTGCATTATCTCTTATTGGATTGAGGTTTATGAATGTTGTTAATGGAAATTGGGGTTCTTGGTCCCTCTCTCTTTCTATGATTTAGGTGTTACTATGTCTGATCTGATTCAAATGTTTTGTGGGTATACTACAACCCCTAGCAATCTGGTCTCATTCCTACACCTAGTTGCAGAGGAAGATGTTTGCTTGCAGGTCATAGGTTGAGTCTTCTGTTCAGGCCTTCCTATGAAATACTTATGCAAGCCTATCTAGTGAGTGGTGACCTATTAGACCTGATTCCTCCATTGGTTTCATCCCTCTATACTGAGATCCAAACCCCAGTTCGATGCATCACCTAGTAGGTAGATTTGCTTTGAGTCATTTCCTTTCATGTACTCCTTCTATCCCTTTCCCTCAAAAGTTTACTTTCCTATTAGAGAAAATCTGGGTGACTATCCAAGAGGAACCAGCCTAGAATCTAGAGGTCTCATCTTGGTTAGCAAAAGGTCCCACAACCTTGAGATGATTCCCTTGTTATACTGAGTTATCAAGACTATGAGAGCTTGAACTAAGGGTGCAAATTCAATGTATAATAGTTACAAATCATCGAATCATTCAACTATTCGATGAGAATTAATTACAATCATGTAACAAGTCATTCTTAGCTTAGAAATCACTGAATCGGTCAACCGTTCACTGACAATCCATTACAAGCACGTAACAAACCATTGTGAGCTTACAAGTCACTAAATTGGTGAACCATTCGATGAGAATTATCTACAACCATGTAGCAATCCATTCTGAGCTTACATATCACGGAATCGATCACATAACAAGCCATTCTAAGCTTACAAATCACTAAATCAGTCAACCATTTGATGAGAATTAATTACATCACATCACCAGCCATTCTAAGCTTACAAATCATCAAATCGAACAACCATTCAATGATAATCAATTACAATCACATAACAAGCCATTCTGAGGTTACAAATCACTGAATTGGTCAACCATTCGATGACAATCAACTATAATCACATAACAAGACATTCCAAGCTTACAAATCACCGAATCGGTCAATCATTTGATGAGCATCAATTACAATCACATAACAAGCCATTCTCAGCTTACAAATCATCGAATTGGTCAATCATTTGATGAGAATCAATTACAATCATGTAACAAGCCATTTTGAGATTACTAATCATAGAATCGGTCAACTGTTTGATGAGAATCGATTACAATCATGTCACAAGCCATTCAGAGCTTACAAATCACCAAAATGGTCAACCATTCGATGAGAATTAGCTACAATCATGTAACAAGTCATTCTAAGCTTACAAATCACATAATCGGTCAATCGTTCGATGAGAATCAACTATAATCATGTAACAAGCCATTCTAATCTTACAGATCACCGAATGGGTCAATCATTTGATGAGAATGAGCTACAATCATGTAACAAGCCATTTTGAGCTTACAAATCAATGAATTGGTCAACCATTCGATAAGAATCAATTATAATCATGTAACAAGCCATTCTGAGATTAAAAATCACCGAATCAGTCAACCGTTTGATGAGAATCAATCACAATCACGTAACAAGCCATTCTGAGCTTACAAATCACCAAATCAGTCAACTGTTCAATGACAATCAATTACAATCACATAACAATCCATTCTGATCTTACAAATCATTGAATCGATCAACCGTTTGATGAGAATCAATTACAATCATGTAACAAGCCATTCTGAGCTTAGAAATCACCGAATTGGTCAACTATTCGATGAGAATCATCTCCAATCATGTAACAAGCCATTCTCAGCTTACAAATCACCAAATCAGTCAACCGTTTGATGAGAATCAATTACAATCACCTAACAAGACATTCTTAGCTTACAAATCACCGAATTTGTAACCCATTTGATGTGAATCAGCTACAATCACATAACAAACCATTCTGGGATTACAAATCCCCGAATCGGTCAACTGTTCAATGTGAATCAATTACAATCATGTAACAAGCCATTCTCAGCTTAAAAATCACCAAATCGGTCAACCGTTCGATGAGAATTAACTACAATCACGTAAAAAACCATTCTAAGCTTACAAATCAGTCAACCATTTGATAAGAATCATCTACAATAACGTAACAAGCCATTCTGAGCTTACAAATCACCAAAACGGTCAACCTTTTGATGAGAATCAATTGAAATCATGAAACTAGCCATTTTGAGCTTACAAATTACCAAATCAGTCAACCATTCGATGACAATCAACTACAATCATGTAGCAAGCCATTCTTAGCTTACTAATCACTGAATCGGTCAACCGTTCGATAAGAATCAACTACAATCACATAACAAGCCATTCTTAGCTAACAAATCACTGAATTGGTCAACCATTCGATAGGAATCAGCTACAATGACATAATAAGTCATTCTGAGCTTACAAGTCACTAAATCGGTCAGCCATTCAATGAGAATCAATTATAATCATGTAACAAGCCATTCTGAGCTTACAAATCATCGAATCGGTCAATAGTTTGATGGGAATCAGCTACAATCATGTAACAAGCCTTTCTAAGCGTACAAATCATCGAATCGTTCAACCAATTGATGAGAATCAGCTACGATAATGTAACAAGTCATTCTGAGCTTAAAAATCACCGAATCAATCAACCATTCGATGAGAATCAATTACAATCATGTAACAAGCCATTTTGAGCTAACAAATCACCGAATCGGTCAATCGTCCAATGAGAATCAACTACAATCACGTAACAAGCCATTCTCAGCTTACAAATCATCGAATCCATCAACCGTTCAATGAGAATCATCTCCAATCATGTAACAAGCCATTCTGAGCTTACAAATCACCGAATCGGTCAACCATTCGATGAGAATCAATTACAATCACATAACAAGCCATTCTGAGCTTACAAATCACCGAATCGGTCAACCATTGGATGAGAATCAGCTACAATTATGTAAAAAGCCATTCTGAGCTTACAAATCTCAAAACCGGTCAACCGTTCGATGAGAATCAATTAGAATCATGTAAAAAGCCATTTTGTGCTTACAAATCACTGAATCGGTCAACCATTCGATGAGACTACAGGACAATCACGTAACAAGCCATTTTGAGCTTAGAAATCACCGAAACAGTCAATTACAATCACGTAAGAATCCATTCTGATCTTACAAATCACTGAATTAGTCAACCATTTAATGAGAATCAGCTACAATCATGTAACAAGTGATTCTGAGCTTACAAATCACTGAATCAGTCAATCTTTTGATGAGAATAAGCTACAATCACGTAATAAGCCCTTCTTTACTTACAAATCATAGAATCGGTCAATCGTTCGATGAGGATTAGCTACAATAATGTAACAAGCCATTCTGAGCTTACAAATCACCAAATCGGTCAACTGTTCAATGAGAATCAATTTGAATCACGTAACAAGCCTTTCTGAACATACAAATCACCGAATTGGTTGACCGTTCAATAAGAATCAGCTACAATCAGCTAACAAGCTATTCTCAGCTTACAATTCATCAAATCAGTCGACTGTTTGATAACAATCAGCTATAATCATGTAACAAGTCATTATGAGCTTACAAGTCACCGAATCGATCAACCGTTTGATGAGAATCAGCTACAATCATGTAACCATACATTTTGAGCTTACAAATCACTGAGTCAGTCACCCGTTTAGTGAGAATCAATTGCAATCACATAACAAGCCATTTTGAGCTTAAAAATCATAGAATCGGTCAACCGTTCGATGAGAATTAGCTACAATCACATAACAAGCCATTCTAAGCTTACAAATAAATGAATTCATTGACCGTTCGATGAGAATCAGCTACAATCACATAACAAGCCATTCTAAGCTTACAAATAGCCTAATTGGTCAACCGATTGATGAGAATCAGCTACAATCACGTAACAAGCCATTTTGAGCTTATAAATCACTGAATTGGTCAACCGTTTGATGAGAATCAGTTACAATCATGTAACAAGCCATTCAGAGGTTACAAATCACTGAATCGGTCAATCGTTTGATAAGAATCAGCTAAAATCATGTAACAAGTCATTCAGAGCTTATAAATCACCAAATCAGTCAACCGTTTGATGAGAATCAGCTACAATCATGTAAAAAGCTATTCTGAGCTTACAAATCACCAAATCGGTCAACCATTTGATAAGAATGAGCTCAAATCACGTAACAAGTCATTCTAAGCTTACAAATCACCGAATCAGTCAACTGCTAGATAAGAATCAACTACAATCACCTAACAAGCCATTTTGAGATTACAAGTCACCGAATCGGTCAACCATTCGATGAAAATTAGCTACAATCATGAACAAGCCATTTTGACCTTACAAATCACCAAATTAGTCAACCATTCGATGAGAATCATCTCCAATCACATAACAAGCCATTCTGAGCTTACAAATCACCGAATCGGTCAACCATTCGATGAGAGTCAATTACAATCACGTAACAAGCCATTCTGAGCTTACAATTCATTGAAACGGTCAACCATTTGATGAGAATTAGCTACAATGTAACAAGGCATTCTGAGCTTACAAATCACTAAATTGGTCAACCGTTCGATGAGAATAAGCTACAATCATGTAACAAGCCATTCTTACCTTACAAATCACTAAATCCATCAATCATTTGATGAGAATCAATTACAATCATGTAACAACCTATTCTGAGCTTACAAATCACCGAATCGGTCAACCTTTCGATGAGAATCAATTACAATCATGAAACAAGCCATTCTGAGCTTGTAAATCATCGAATCAGTCAGCTGTTCAATGAGAATCAATTACAATCACATAACAAGCCATTCTGAGCTTACAAACACTAATACATTTGGGGTGAAATTGCGACGGCAATTTGCGACGACAGGCAAATGTCATGCGGTTTTGGCTTTTTTTTTCAAATATAGCCCGACACCGTCGCAAATTGTGACGACAATACATTTGGCAACGTCGCCATTGCGACGTTGTCGGGATATAAGGACAAAAAAAAAAGGAACGTTGTCATTTGTGTTTTCAACAGCGCCGTAACTCTCTGCGAAATCACATCAGGATATAAGGGCAAAAAAAACAAGAACGTTGTCATTTGTGTTTTCAACAGCGCCGTAACCCTCCGCGAAATCACATCGGGATATAAGGGCAAAAAAAACAAGAACGTTGTCATTTGTGTTTTCAACAGCGCCGTAACCCTCCGCGAAATCACAGCTACAATTTCTGAGTACGTTGGGTTTATTTTTCTTTTGTCATTATTATGTAATCTGGTATTCAGCTGTTAGAGAGCTAAAATACCCAGAAATGAGGACATATCTATATTGAATTTATTGTTAGCGGCTTTGGTTATTTAGAAGTTTAATTTTATTTGTTCATCTTTCAAGCACAAACATTTTGTGGACCGTAACGTCTTCATTGTTTCGGGTATGCAGTGAAATAGCCCTAACTTGCAATTGCGATGTTGTCGGGATATAAGGGCAAAAAAAAAAAGGAACGTTGTCATTTGTGTTTTCAACAGCACCGTAACCCTCCACAAAATCACATCGGGATATAAGGGCAAAAAAAACAAGAACGTTGTCATTTGTGTTTTCAACAGCGCCGAGAGAGATTCCCTCCGCGAAATCACAGCTACAATTTCTGAGTACGTTGGGTTTATTTTTCTTTTGTCATTATTATGTAATCTGGTATTCAGCTGTTAGAGAGCTAAAATACCCAGAAATGAGGACATATCTGTGTTGAATTTATTGTTAGCGGCTTTGGTTATTTAGAAGTTTAATTTTATTTGTTCATCTTTCAAGCACAAATGTTTTGTGGACTGTAATGTCTTCATTGTTTCGGGTATGCAATGAAACAGCCCTAACTTGCGATACCTTCACGGTACTTGTGTACATTATCATGTTGTCTTTACAGTGACTGTCCTCATTCAAGTGGCAATTACACAAGGGACAGTCACTGTGAGATGTCCTCATTTGTGACAAGGACAGTCACACTTAGGACATCTCATAGTGATATTCCCTTGTGTAATTTCCACTTGAATGTATTGCTATTGAACCACATTAATGCTTTTCTTCTTCAACAAATGAGGACAGTCACTGTAAAGACAACATGATAATGTACACAATTACCAAAAAATGATCTTGTTAATTGATATAACACTTTGTCTTGCTCACTCCCTATCCTTCACTAGGGTCTCTTTAGGCCAATGTTTTGACTTGATAGGGTACTTAACTATCCCTACACTCTTTAGGTATCTCTACCCAAGATCCCACTCCTTCAACTAGTGCACACCAACAAGAAATACAATGAACTCTGCTCAATACCAATCTAGCTACTAGGACACTCCTAGTCTTGTCTTCACAAATTGAAACACATTCAACTAGAACTTTACTCCATGGAGAGGCTGGCCACTAGGACCTCTATTGGTTTCAATATTACTCCTTCACCTATACTTTTCATCAGTACTTCAATCCGGTTCATCAAACCATGCCAATTGCACCCAAAAATAGGCTGCTAGCAATTAGGCCTTTGTCAAGCCTTTTTGTTTATATTAAGCCACCTAAAGGGCTTAGGATTCAGATGCCCTTTATTGAGAACTCCAAGATATCTAAGGTCTTCTCCTCCTAGATTTTTTGTACACCAACTGCTACAGCCATGCTTGAAAACAAGTATTTTGACACAACTTGGACAGTCTGACTAAGAGTTTGTTTTCTTAGCAGCCAAAGAAACTCACCCAATCTTCTAATTTGACTTGGGGCTTCTTTAGATGTGTGTCTACCTCTCCATGAGATTTTAGTTGAAGCAACCAATGCATTCAACTTGTTGTAATCTTCTTGTAATGATTTGTCATCCCTAACTGTGCTCAACTGACTCACCTAGGACATCATTGCAAACATAGAAAATGAGCTTCTCAGGGCCCCTCCTTCCAAACATATAGTACATGGAGTCTCCTCACCCATTCCAAGAGCCCGTACAAAATTGACAATGGAATGATGAGCTAAGACTCCATTTGTTCAACCTACCTGGTTCAAACCAATGATAGGGTACTTAACAAAAGAATTAACAAACTAGTTGGAATGCTTCAAAACTCAAAAAAAACACAACACAGAATAAAAAAAAAACTTGTACTAACTTTTCCAATAGACACTGCGAGCTATCTAATCCATTAATCAATTGAAAACAAAGAAACAAAAAAACTCAAGAATTCACTAAAACCATGTTACTCTACAAATCTTCTTAATTCCAAATGTTTTTCCCCCCAACCTTTTGCACAGATCGATGGAGGCCTCTTATAGTTGATCTGATGCCTAATTCAATGGTTTCATATAGTTACATAACCATCTTACTCGAAAATGCTCCCTTGCACAAATGTTGTCAATGTTGTGAATGACAACATTGACAACTTGTTACAACCTTTGGGATTTTGGTTCAAAACTTATTGTTCAAACACCATAAGACCCTAACCATGACTTAGTTAGGCTATTTAGACCTCACATAGGCCACTTCTACACTTCTTTGCCCAATTTGACCCCTAAATGCTTCATTCCCACTTTTGCCACAATATTGGTAACTTGGGTACAAATTGGCACTTGCCTTCACAAAGGTCACACATGAGGACATCTCACAGTGATCGATTGTCCCTTGTGTAATTGCCACTTGAATGTATTGCTATTGAACCACATTAATGCTTTTCTTCTTCAACAAATGAGGACAGTCACTCTAAAGACAACATGATAATGTACACTCACTGTAAGGACAGTCACAAATGAGGACATCTCACAGTGACTGTCCCTTGTGTAATTGTTGCTTGAATGTATTGCTATTGAACCACATTAATGCTTTTCTTCTTCAAAAAATGAGGACAGTCACTCTAAAGACAACATGATAATGTACACTCACTGTAAGGATAGTCACAAATGAGGACATCTCACAGTGACTGTCCCTTGTGTAATTGCTGCTTGAATTACACAAGGGACAGTCATTGTGAGATGTCCTCATTTGTGACAAGGACAGTCACACATGAGGACATCTCACAGTGATTGTCCCTTGTGTAATTGCCACTTGAATGTATTGCTATTGAACCACATTAATGCTTTTCTTCTTCAACAAATGAGGACAGTCACTCTAAAGACAACATGATAATGTACACTCACTGTAAGGACAGTCACAAATGAGGACATCTCACAGTGACTGTCCCTTGTGTAATTTCCGCTTGAATTACATAAGGGACAGTCATTGTGAGATGTCCTCATTTGTGACAAGGATAGTCACACATGAGGACATCTCACAGTGATTGTCCCTTGTGTAATTGTCACTTGAATGTATTGCTATTGAACCACATTAATGCTTTTCTTCTTCAACAAATGAGGACAGTCACTCTAAAGACAACATGATAATGTACACTCACTGTAAGGACAGTCACAAATGAGGACATCTCACAGTGACTGTCCCTTGTGTAATTGCCGCTTGAATTACACAAGGGACAGTCATTGTGAGATGTCCTTATTTGTGACAAGGACAGTCACACATGAGGACATCTCACAGTGATTGTCTGTAATGTCCCCTTTTTGGCTAACTTGGAAAACAGGAACAATTACTCCACTTCTCAGACTTACTCTATCAGATACTTACAATTAAACTAAGTAATGGAGGTTACTTAAGATATCAACCGCTATTTCAGATTCAATCACAATATGTGTGCAAGATGATATTGATACCAATATGTTTAATAGCACTGTCGGATATAATGATATGAAATATGCTATGAATATGATGTTTCCTATCACTTATAGTGATAGTATAATGATGCTATGTCTGATATAAACAATATCGATATACAATCAATAAGTATTGCTTACAACAATGTATTTGCTGTGTCTGATATGATGATGTAATTATGTAAATGTGTAATATCGCTATGAGTGATATGTTGCTATTTCAGATTCTGAATTATATGCTTGCAACTTCAAATATTGATGCTATTTCTGACTATCCTTTCTATCTATGCAATCATGGTGTTGTCTCTGATCTGCAATGATAAACTTGAAACCAAACTACCAAAGGCAGATGCTCTATTGAGTATATCCAAATATGGATAAGTAAATAAAGTTCTAATGATGCCTTGAGTGACTGACGAGAATGCATTCTTATATTGTCTTTAACAAATGAAGAGATGCTATGAATGAGACGTGTCTTGTTTCTTCCTCCATGTCCCTTTGTTAATCACACCTTTCCATAATCCGACAGTTCACATAATATTATTTCATTATTTTCTGATCATAGATAACTCCCAGATTGACTCAATATCAAATCTTTTTATGAAGGTAATCTTCCCTAATTGGTAGTGCAACCAGTAGTTAACATCCATTGTGTTTGTATTATTTTGGTCTAACTATCATTAGTATTTAGTCAATCGATATTAACTCTTGCCTTATCCCATATTGTTATGATTATATCCAATCTTTCTACTCTGATATAAGTCGATATCATTTTCTGATAATTGTCCATTTATTGGTTGATTGCTGGTAATGGAGTTTGATCTTCAAATTGACTTCCATTCCTGTTAATACTTAAGGATACATTGTACTTATTATCCATGACTGATGCCTCATTCATCAATAGCTTGTGATATAATCACTGATGCTTTTGTGTTTCTACAAGATGTGGTTTATCTCAGACAATCGATAATCTTTCAATCCTTTAGTCGATATCCTCCTATGTGGTGTCTATTGATATAGATAGTAGAATTCAATCTAGTTTATGTTATTGTCATGATAACATAGGAAGTGATGGTGCATATTTGCTAGCGGGTCTTCATGTTTGATATTGCTTTATCGGATATGTCATTGTCTAAACTTGTGCAATTAATGATTATTTATAATATATGAATGGTTATCCTTCTTGCTTATCAATACATCTTCTGAAACACATAGCGACCTATCCCTTATTCATATCATGTTGATCTTGACTTCATAGTATTTGGTTCATTAATCATCCTCTCATGGTATCGATGTGTAATGACTAGTGATTGTTGTATCACTTCTTCATTCCTCATCGTGAGAGATAATGCAGATGTTTAATGTAGATGTATATCGATTACAGATATTCGATATTGCTTTAAACGTTATTATTATTATTATTATTATTATTATTAATGTTATTGTTATTATTAAATATTATAATTAATGATGTTAGTAATATTAATAATATTATAATAAATATTATTATAGTGATAACATATTGTTTTATATTGAGAGGTTTATTAATATTATTTATATATTAAAATTATTATATCAATAATTGATTTAATATTATTACTTAATATATTATTATAATATAATATATATAATTTATTAATAATTATTTATTATTAATTTATATTATAATTATAATCATAATTATATTATTTATTAATATTTTAATATTATTTAATTAACATATTACTTATTATGCTAACTATATATTATTATTATCTTTTGATAATAATTATATATTATTGTTATATACTGTTAATAATAGATTATTATATATCATCTAATCATTTTATTATTATACTAAGTTCAATATGTCACGGCTCATGACATTGTCCCTTGTGTAATTGCCACTTGAATGTATTGCTATTGAACCACATTAATGCTTTTCTTCTTCAACAAATGAGGACAGTCACTCTAAAGACAACATGATAATGTACACTCATTGTAAGGACAGTCACAAATGAGGACATCTCACAGTGACTGTCCCTTTTGTAATTGCCACTTGAATCACACAAGGGACAGTCATTGTGAGATGTCCTCATTTGTGACAAGGACAGTCACACATGAGGACATCTCACAGTGATTGTCCCTTGTGTAATTGCCACTTGAATGTATTGCTATTGAACCACATTAATGCTTTTCTTCTTCAACAAATGAGGACAGTCACTCTAAAGACACCATGATAATGTACACTCACTGTAAGGACAGTCACAAATGAGGACATCTCATAGTGACTGTCCCTTGTGTAATTGCCACTTGAATGTATTGCTATTCAGCCACATTAATGCTTTTCTTCTTCAACAAATGAGGATAGTCACTCTAAGGACAACATGATAATGTACACTCACTGTAAGTGTACATTATCATGTTGTATTACAAATGGACCTTATGTTTGTTGGGATATAAGTGCAAAAAAAAAAAGGAACGTTGCCATTTGTGTTTTCAACAGCGCCGAGAGAGATTCCCTCCGCGAAATCAAGCGGGTTATCATTTGTGTTTTGAACAAAGCGGGTTGTCATTTGTGTTTTGAACAGCACTGAGAGAGATTCCCTCCATGAAATCAAGCGGGTTGTCATTTGTGTTTTCAACAGCGCCGAGAGAGATTCCCTCCGCAAAATCACAGCTACAATTTCTGAGTACGTTGGGTTTATTTTTCTTTTGTCATTATTATTTAATCTAGTATTCAGCTGTTAGAGAGCTAAAATACCCAGAAATGAGGACATATCTGTGTTGAATTTATTGTTAGCGGCTTTGGTTATTTAGAATGCTTCCCCACAATACTTAATTACACAAGGGACAGTCACTGTGAGATGTCCTCATTTGTGACAAGGACAGTCACACATGAGGACATCTCACAGTGACTGTCCCTTGTGTAATTGCCACTTGAATGTATTGCTATTCAACCACATTTATGGGCCCGTTTGGACCATGACACACAGTAGCATCTACAGAGAAGAATATCCCAGGTGTAACAAGTTGTAAGAATATACCAACAGTTCTAAGAAGTTCCCTAGCACGTAGTAGCATCTACAGAGAAGAATATACAACATGATAATGTACACTCATTGTATGTGTACATTATCATGTTGTCTTTACAGTGACTGACCTCATTCAAGTGGCAATTACACAAGGGACAGTCACTGTGAGATGTCCTCATTTGTGACAAGGACAGTCACACATGAGGATATCTCACAGTGACTGTCCCTTGTGTAATTGCCACTTGAATGTATTGCTATTCAACCACATTTATGGGCCCGTTTGGACCACGGCACACAGTAGCATCTACAGAGAAGAATATCCCAGGTGTAACAAGTTGTAAGAATATACCAACAGTTCTAAGAAGTTCCCTAGCACATAGTAGCATCTTCTAATTGTCTATACCACTTCACAAGGTATTGTTTGCACACATTGTTTTTGGTTCTTTTGATGACCCTTGTTTTGAAATTGCTATTAGGCCTTGTAGCTTATATGTTTTGATTGCTGGAGAGCTTCTAAAGCTAAGCAAGAAGACCATTGCATGAGTTATAGCCGCGCGCTCAGGTTTGAAAATTGTATATTTTTTAATCTAATGTATATTTTAACTAGACTTTTAGCTTATTTTTGCTATATATTTTAATCTAAAGGGAATCATGGATGTGAACTTGAAAGAATTTTGTACTTAGTTCTTATGGAGAGAATAGTAGTAGTTTACGGTCTAATATCAAATAGAGTTTTCCAATTACAGAAAGTTAATGAATTCTAATAG
Organism: Chamaecyparis obtusa; assembly: GCA_027943335.1. Lineage (NCBI taxonomy): Eukaryota > Viridiplantae > Streptophyta > Pinopsida > Cupressales > Cupressaceae > Chamaecyparis > Chamaecyparis obtusa. The sequence goes on from BSBK01000676.1 coordinate 261,296, forward strand.
CTTATATGTTTTGATTGCTGGAGAGCTTCTAGAGCTAAGCAAGAAGACCATTGCACGAGTTATAGCCGCGCGCTCAGGTTTGAAAATTGTATATATTTTAATCTAATGTATATTTTAATCCTTTTGCCATGTCATGTAATATGTCTTGCCTTGTAGCTTATATGTTTTGAAATTGCTGTTAGGCCTTGTAGCTTATATGTTTTGAAATTGCTGTTAGGCCTTGTAGCTTATATGTTTTGATTGCTAGAGAGCTTCTAGAGCTAAGCAAGAAGACCATTGCACTAGTCGTAGCCGCGCGCTCAGGCATGAAAATTGTATATTTTTTAATCTAATGTATATTTTAACTAGACTTTTAAAATATTAAAGGATTTAACTAGGTCTAAGAAGATTTGTGTACTTTTGACAATTTTGCTTAGTCACTGAAAGTTGTAGACCGAAGTTTTCATAGCCCAATTTTTGCTTCTTGTGAAGAATGATCATGTCAGATAATATAAGTGAAGAACAAAATAGGGAGACAATCGCTAGATTGTGGTCTAACTTGAAAATAAAAGGTGATGGAAAATGTTATTGTCCCTGCAAAATTTGTAAGGGCTTAAACCGTACAAGACTGCTAATCAAAACAGTTAAGAGACATTGTAGGGAGAATAGTCACATTGAAGGGGGGCATGACTATCATCCACTGGTAAGTTGTTCATTATATCATTTTAACAATTTATATACATATGAAATCACTTGATGATGAGTTGAAGATCATGGTTTATTTATGTTAATCAATTTTATATAGGTTGATCTCCCCAGGGAAGTACATGATATGGAGGAACATGGGGGTGCGAATATCCAAGGTGAAGATAATGATCCCATGGAAGATGACGAGCATGCGCCAGAAAACACAATTGAAGATGATGGTATAAATATATTGATCTATGACACATTTAGTCCAAGCGGATCTGATCATGATGATGATGATAGCCTCGATGTACCTCTACTTGAGAAGGCATACGAGCCCCTATACAAAGACTCCCAAACAACTCTTCTCTCTGTTGTATTGTTGTTGTTGAACTTGAAGGTTATGAATGGTTTATCCAACATAACAATCTCACGTATGTTAAGGTATGTCATATATATCTTTATAGTTAACAAAGGGTGAATAATGTACCACTAATATTGTTTATATTAACAACTTATATTTTTTGCTGTAGATTGATAGGTGAGTTTTTGTTACCACCATCAAATATTCTACCTCGCTCATATCGAGAATTATCTGCTATTATGAAAGATATTGGAATGGAGTATCAAGCAATACATGCTTGTCCCAATGATCATATTATATATTATAAAGAACATGAATTTGCAACACAATGCCCTGTATGTCATATGAGTATATATCGAACAGATCGAATAACAAAAAAGGTGCCTCACAAGGTTCTTCGTTACATCCCCATTATTCCACGGATGCGACAATTATTCAGGTGTACTAGCTTGGCACAATTTATGGATTACCATGCACGCAATAGAAGTCGAGATGACATTATTCGAATCCCTGCGGATGATTCGGCATTTATGCACATAGAGGAAAAGTGGCAACACTTCAAAGAAGAACCTCATAATCTCAGGCTTTCATTGGCAGCGGATGGTGTCAATCCATTTGGAGAGATGAGATCTGTTTGCTTGGTGTGGCCTATTTTTGTTATCAACAATAACATTCCTCCGTGGATGTCAATAAAGAGGGAGCACATTATGTTGGCAATGATTGTTCCAGGTATTTTATCATTTGATAGTTATTAATTTACATGTACTTACAAATCTTACAGTAAAATGGTCACAATAATTATGTAATGTTACTATTCATTCAAGTAGGTAAATATCAAGTTAAAGATATGAATGTATATATTGAGCCTCTTATTAACGAGTTGGTGGAGTTATGGAACGGTGTCACTATGTATGACGTGTCTAGACCAATAGGACAAAGACAATTTCAATTCCATGCAATACTTGTATGGACAATACATGATGCCCCAGGGCTAACACATTTTTGTGGTATGTTATAGTGAATTCAAGTTGCGCATGATAATTCTAATTATAAAAATCAACATATTTAATAATCCAATTATATCATTATCTTGTAGGTCTTCAAAAAAAGGGAAAATTTGCATGTCCAGTTTGTGGTCCAAAGATGAAATCTCATCATTCAAAAAGTTTAGGAAAGCATGTGTTTGATGAGTACAGACACTTCCTCCACAGGAATCATAAGTATCGAAGTATGGAAAAACATCTTTTCAATGGGAAAGAAGAGACTACATCAAAGTCACGAAGAATGACACCTCGCCTATGGAAGTTGGAATATAATAGAATTAATCGTCAAGGTAATGTCGTTCCACTTAATGGTTTATGTTTGTAATTTATATATTTCTATTGTGATTTTTGTTTACTAATTATGTAATTGATGATCGTGAAGGTCATCAAGGCACTACTGACAACCTTCCAAAGGGACTAAAAAGCTATCCCAGACAATTTAGTAGGTTGCCCTACTACGAGGACCTACAAATTGTGCATTTGTTTGATCTTATGCATGTTGGAAAGAATATAACAGAGACATTGTGGAAAATACTGGATGGAAGGCGTGACAAAGAAAAAAATTGTCAAAATTTGTAATGACATTCATGAATCCAATCATGCACTGAAGAATTTCATTCACTCAAATAGCAATAGAGATCAGATTAATAGAAGTGCCCTTCCTTGGTTATTAACGGAGCAGCAAAGTGATGCCATAAAAGAAGTCATACGAAAAATTCGATTTCCCATAGGATTTGCTGGGAACATAAGCAATCTCATATCAAAGAAAAGTGAATTTGGGCCAAGGCTCAAAATGCATGATTGGCATACTTTCATCAAGGTAAGTTATGTTCTTCTGTATTTACAATATATTCATAAACTACGTGTACTATTCATTATGTTATGTTAGAAAATAATGAAATGATTGGTTTATAATTACTGCAGTACGTGCTACCTCTATCTCTCCCAGAGCACTTCAACAATAACATCAAACAAGTGATATATGATCTTGGAAAATACATGAGGTAAGCAGTAATATCTGTTCAATTTGTTGTATATATTTATTATATTCGCGATTTGTTTTTCTTGCTATGTAATCTATTGTATATTATTTTGTAAAGTCTCGTATTTATATATTTTTTGTGACTTGAATCTCTTAATGTAGGTGGTTGTCATCTAAAGAAATCCATAAAGAAGATATAAACTATTGGAAGAGAAGAATTCCTCATTTATTGTGTGAAATGCAAAAGTGTCTACCTCCAACTTTTTTCAATGTACAAGAACACTACCTCATACACCAAGTTGAGGAGATTGAATTGTGTGGACCTGCACACACTAGGTCAATGTGGATGGTTGAGAGGCACTTGAAATATTTGAAGGCTTTGGTTCGACAAAGAGCACATCCTGAGGGTTCTATGGTAGAGGGATACATGGTATACCAAACTATGGTGTACATTACTGAATATCTTCCTAAGTTTGCTTCAAATATCCATGTAGATCGCATTTGGGATCTCGACCCTTTTAAAAAATTCAAAGGGGAGTACTTGATGGGGAAAGGTAGATTGAGGAAAGTGACAGGTAATAAATTATAAGATGTTATTGTAATAAATTATTTCTTAATCTTCAAAATAAATCGGTTGTAAGTCGTCTATTTTTTTTTTGTACAGTTGCTCGAGAGTGGGATGCACTACATTTGTATATTGCAAACAATCTTGATTGGATGATGGTATGGATTGAACGATGTCAACATTCTGGTCACACATTAACATGGGAAGGTGTATCTTCATTGGTTAAAGAAGCTCATCGTAATGGAGATTCTAATGTTACCCAAAGGGAAATAGATTTAGCATATGGTTTAAGAGATTTCCAGGTACGTACAAAATTATTAATCACCCGTATGTTTATCAACTCACGATATAATAATTTTGACATGTTTCACATATTATTGCAGGTTAAACACCACAAGGGTATGTTCTGTAATGGTCAAAAATTTCGCGTCAAAGTGTTGGATGACACGAAGAAAACTTGTGATTCTGGAATAACTGCAGTCTTTCAAGTGACTAATATTTCATCTAGAAATGACTTAGATCCTCAAGAGTCTAAAAATCAATACTATGGCATTTTGGATGATATAATTGAGTGCGACTTTAGTTCCTTCAAATTAGTACTCTTCTTTGTCAAATGGTACAGGCTACGACTTAATCCAAATGATCCTAATAGAACTGTTATTGAACATGATAATGGATTTACAATGGTTAATACAAGGTCGTTTGAGCCAGTTGGGGATGAGCCCTATGTTCTTCCAAGCCAATGTGAGCAGGTATTTTACTCAGAGGTTTCACATAAACTGGGTTGGTCATTTGTTGTTAGACATGAACCGAGAGGAAGGCCGATAAAGTATAATGCGATGGAAGAAGAAGATACCGAAGAAGTAGAAGATGATGTAGATGATGATCACGATCGACAATTATTGGATGATGTTCCTGAGACAAATTTTCATGAAGAAGAAGAAGAAGATGATGATGATGATGCTGCTACTGATGATGATGATGAAGATGATGTTGATGTTGATGATGATGATGTTGATGATGACGACAATGACGACAACGACGACGACGATGACAATGATGACGATGATGACGAGGATGATGATGATGATGATGATGATGATGATGATGATGATGATGATGATGATGAGGATGATGATGATGAAATTTAAAGGTATGCCATCAATCCTTAATGTATTTAATATTCATTTCTTGATAGAAATATATTTGTCTTAAATGGTTACATAGTTTATTCATTATCTATTTAAAAGCTACAAGTTTCAACTACAAATAGAATACTGCTAATCTAAATTAACTATTAATCTAAATTAATTAAATAAAACTATTTAAAACACATATTAATGTGAGCCTGATTTAAGTGTTATAATGTGTACATTTTAATGTTTTTAATTTTTATGTGATGCTTATGATGGATGTGATTATGATTATGATGTGATTATGCTCACGATAATTGAATTACATTTGTAGGAAATTGAACCCCTTTCAAGAGCATCCCGCACAGTCTCATGGATCGACAGGTATAAGTCAATACACCTTATAGAAAGTCTATTTAATACACTTATCAATAGTAAGATTGATGTCTTCTAAGATCTCTCCCATTTGCAGGTACCATCAAATAGGTATTTGTCAGAAGTGTCTTCCTCGAGTGAGGGAAATATAGGAACAGAAGAGGAAAGTGAGACATGCAGTTTATCTAGAATAGGGAGATTAACTAGAGGTCAAAGGACTAGAAGGAAATTCAATAAACACATGAAATTTTTCCTTGCTCAAGGGGGGTCATGTTCTTATGATGATGAGATGAAAGGTGACATCGAGGTTCCCTTGAGGTACCAACATCTACAGAAACATTGGGTACCCAAGGAACTTCCTCCAATAAACACTGATTTTTGTGTTAATGAGAGGATATATCGCATAGCACCATCATCATTACATGGTTTGGGCCTATTTTCTATGGATGGCATAAAGGTGTCTTACAACAAAGTTTCTGAATTGATGGAGTATGTTGGACCATGTTACGATTACAAAAGTTGGATGCATATTGTTCAATATAAAAAAAGTATGCGTAGGTATGCACTCTTGGCAAATTATATACAACAGCAAGACAATAATCAAAGTAAAAGTGTGGCTATATACATTGATGGAAGGCCAAAAGCAACAGGGAATATTGCGGGTTTTATAAATAGTACACGACCTAGGTCAACTATAAAGCAACCTAATTGCATATTTGAGGCGCGCGAGGGAAATCATGTATTCATCTGTGTAATAAAATCAATATGTGCAGGGGAAGAGCTGCTTATTGATTACAATTTGAACCGCATAGATACAAATGAGGCTACTATCATGGGGGTGGTACATACTATTAAACCAACTTCTAATCAATGACTCCAACATACCATTTAGTTATTAAATTTTTGGCTAACATTTTTATACTTGATCTTTGACACAGGGGCACAATATGGAGCAACCACCCGAAGGTGATGGTGATGATATTCCTAGCTCATCTACACATGAGCAGGTAAAACTCATTGTAATTATGCAAACTAGATAGAAGCAAAATGTTATTTTTTTTAATGTTATTTTCTTCATTATTTTGGAGTAATTTTGATAATACTAATACTATTGTTGTCACAGAGGGCCAGTGGTCGGAGAGAGGGAAAGCAACCTGTAGTCCCTCAGGAGTCCCCCCTTGTGGACCCTTTTTTTATTGATTTAGCAGAGACCGATGACCCGATCGGTTCCATTAAAAAGTTGCTAAAGAAAATTGGGAAAGAACTTCTACGTTTGGTATCCATACATCCTCAGACTCAGGAAATAAAAGACAGGGCAGCTGAGTTGTTGCGCACTTCTGAAAACTTTAAAGTAAGTATTAATGAAATTTTTAATTATTACAAGAGTTCAATAATGGTTTTTATGTTATGCTCTTTTATGACATTAATTAAAATATGGATGCATTGTCTTTACAGAGTTATTTGCATAATTTTGAACCCCATTCCCATGATGAGGCCGGTATTGCAAGTGGATTAGGTAGATCACATGTTCCATTCCCCACTTGTGTTTTCCACTGAATATATATAGGAATGATCATAATCATTGACAATACATGCTCGAACAATCTTTTTTTTTAATGCTCTAACAATCTTGTCCATGCTAGTCCACACGTTCTATATTTATGCATGCTCTAACAATTTTATTCTTCAGCTCCTTTCCATGATGATATGACAACGCCGCCTCCATCCAGGATAGCCACAAATGTCTTGCCGACTGCCATGTCAACAACACATAGCCTAAATGCACCAACTGTTGCACCATCTACTGGTACACAAATCCCTCTTTTTCTCTCTTTTGTTATGTGTTTAAGTGTTATGTGTTTACGATGTAGATCCCTTGATTGTGTTTGTGCCATGGGTGCTCTGCACCAATTTATTTCCCTTGAAGTATTATTTCTTGGAGGCATTTGATAATGGTTTTCATTTTTTGCAATAGGAGATGCAACAAGTCCCGATGCAACATCATTTCCTAGATGTTCCCGTGTTCCTAGTACGGGAACGGTGAAGGATTGCGTATTGATCATCAGCAATGATGAAGGCATTCCCTTAAAAGTAGCCAAACTTCCAGGTACTTTAAAGTTATTATTATTCTATAGTGATATAATAGTAATTTAGTTTTTGATCACGCTTCATCGACTAATGATCCCATGATTATTTTGTAGGGAATGATATTTTTTTGCAAAAAATTGGTGACGAGTGTTTGTGGATATTCGGGCCCACTATACGTACATGGTGGAACATCATATCCTAACTAAAACCCCAAACCACTATTTTGATTTCATATCATTGCTAGAATAGTTTTCCTTTTCATCAATTTCTTGAACTATATTAAAGGTAGCTTCTCTTCATTTATGAGTCTAACATATTTTTTTTTTACTTAAAAGGTGGAATAACCAAGATAAAAAGTTGAAGGATTATCTTGTACATAGTATGACCCAGCTTTTTGGACCTCGTGCATTCGAGAGAAACAAGCTCCTTGAAAGAGTTGGTTTATGTTTGAAGTATATTAGGGACCAGTACAGGAAATATTTAGAGGTTAACCCAAGGCACGAGCGTCTGCCCTATGTTCTTGAGGCTGAGTGGCAGGCTTTGATTTTGGATGGAAAGTATAAAGCCGACATGAAAAAAGGAATTACGCTAGTAGAGAGTAGAGCAAGGTATGTGATACTTTTGAGAATGTAATTATGTACTAATTAACCTCTAAATTTTTCCTGTATTGGTCTCTAACATATTTCAAACTTTTCATAGATTTCCTGACACATCAAAGGCAACAAAGGCAAGATTAGAAAAGCACGGGACACACAAGCTCGGCTTTGGTGGTTTTTCCAAACTTCAAGCACGAGTTGTAAGTATTAGTAAATGAAAACTTGTATCAATTTTTTTATATATTGCAAGGAAATTTTTTTTGATCAAACAATGCAAGTAAAATTCACCATACCAAGAAAAAATGTAGGGGTCAGAGTTCAATAGATGCCTCACAGAAGAGGACAAGAGAATTGGCTTCCAACAAGGCTATAGAGCCGTGGCTGAACGGCTACGAGCTGAAATCAGTGTGCAAGGTTCAAATAATGATGCATCTGAGCCACAAGTAAATAAGCTAAATGAAATTTATTTCAAATTGAATACTTTACCAATTAGTCTATTTGATGTTAATTTCTAATATAAAGTGAGTATATCTATTTTAAGAAAGCAATGATAACAATGTGTAGGATATTGGAATGCAGCCTGACAATCCTTCTACACAATCTATGCATAATGAAGGTTCGCATGATGTGCATCCTAGTGGTGGAGGTATACATTTGCTATTAAAATTTTTATATGTAATTACAATTGGTGTTTGGATTAATGTAACATTTTGTATAGCAACTGTAGAGGATCGAGGGGTTGGTGCTCATGAGCATGTTGAGGTTGAGTCTAGACAAAATGATGTGGCCAGATCAGGTAATTAAAGAGAGCCACAGTTATGTTCTTTAAAATAATTAAATACTTGTAACAATTATAATTAAATATTTTAAATTTAACTCTTTTATTTGTTATTGTAGAGGACCCCCCTTTGTAGCAGCATAGGAATTTGAGATCATCAAGAACAGAGAACAAAACAACTGATGAGGGGGGTATTGATGATAACACTGATGCTCCTCTTAGAGCTTACATAGAAAAAAAAATTAGAAAGAGAAAAAAGAAATGATTGTCATCTAAATACCTTAATTGATAATGACTGAATTTTATGTCTCAATGAATTTAATTATGTGCTAATGAATGTTCATGAATTATGTGTTTATTTTCATATTGATGAATGTTGCGTGTTAACGAATCTAATGTGTTAATGAATGTTATCATGTGATATTGATTGAATGTTACATTTTATTAATAATTGAAAGAATGAATGAATGTTAGATGTTAATGGGGAATGTAGAGTGATGTTAGGGGGAGGGGGGTGGGGCCAAATGAGCTTCCACCTTCACGTGGTTGGCCCTGTTTAGTAGAGAATATTAAACTATATTCTCGAAACAAAGTGAAGCTCAATAAGATACTAAATGAGTCAAAATGGTTATCAAGGTCCTCTATCCATAAGATACTTGTAGTCAAAATGGTTATCTAGGTCCTCTATCCATTCCATAAGTTCTTCACCATTCAAACTTCCTCCATAACAAGGAATGTGCTCTAGGTTAGTCATGAAGCCTAGCATGGACTCTCTGTCAGATAGAGCCACTATTTCAGAGCCTTTTCTGTGCATTTCCTTCAAGCACTGTATAGTGTACGGATGTGAAAGGGAGGGCAGACCAGTGTGGAAGTTAGAGTATTTATATCTTATGCTTTGAGAGTTTATTTGGTAGATTCAAGACACCTTATATCAAAGTTATTCCTTTTTCTTATCTGTTGTTCTGTCAAACCCTCATTTTTTGGGTTATTGCATTCAAATGGCCTTAACTTGCAAATAAACCATAGGATATCCTCTGTTCTTTGTAAAATGCAAGTTAAGGGGGTTTATTTTCATATTTTAAAAGCTTTGGAATAGGATACTAAGCCAGAGAATTTCAAGAGCAAGCCCTAGGTCAAGAATCTCAATGTTCTTGACTCGGAGTTGATGGATTATGCAAGATCAGAGGGTAGTGGTAAGTAAAGGACCTCAAACCTTGTTGAATCTAGATCTTTAGAGCATGGTGGACATCTTCAAACTCTGATCTTGGTTTCATGCACCCATTTTCAATGCCTTGTTTTGGAACCCGCACCCAAAGGCATGCATTAGGTCTGCGGACTCAATAAGGACATTGATATGTTGGAGTGGAGTCAGGGTCTGGGAGTTGGAGGATTGTTAGAACATCAAAAAGGGTACTCAAAAAACATATAAGTTCATAACATCCTTTGTCAAATTGAAGAGTTATTGCTGCAGAACAGGTTTTGGAGACCTACTAGAGTCACTAGGTCTATTTGTGATTTTGATGTCTTGGGTTGTTTGGAACACAACCAATGCATGATTCTGCATGTTTTAGGGAATCTTAAGAGTTTTCAAATGTTTGATTGGGTTGGCAAAGCCTAGGATCAATAAAGTCTCTTTTGGTAGAAAATTAGGGAACTTGTCCCTAAAAGGAAATTTGGTCTTGGTTGGGATTGAGTCAATAAGGTGTTAGAAGTATCTTGAAACCTTTGAAGTCCCTCTAGTACAAAGATTTTAAACTGGTCTGATAGAATCAAAGGCTAAATTTCTTAGGTGTAACATTTTGGTGTCTTGAAGTGGGTTGGGGCTTAAGACCAAGTTTCTTGCTGACCACTCTGCATCACATTGTCTTGCATGAAATTAGTCATTCTGTATACACTGGTCTAGTGTTGTCAATAGACCCAAATAGTTCAAAGATACTCGAACCAATCAGATGTTTTATGGGGTGCATTTTTGTGTTAGGTAGAAAGGATTCTTCATACAGGTGAAAGTCTCGAACCTTTCCCCACTCCCAAAAAAATATCACTTGTACTGTTATGAGCAGTCATGAGGACTAGACAGATACATTATAATATATGTAATTGCCACTTGAATGTATTTCTATTCAACCACATTTATGGGCCCGTCTGGACCACGGCACACAGTAGCATCTACAGAGAAGAATATCCCAGGTGTAACAAGCTCTAAGAATATACCAATAGTTCTAAGAAGTTCCCTAGCACACAGTAGCATCTACAGAGAAGAATATACAACATGAGGGCAGTCACTATAAAGACAACATGATAATGTACACTCATTGTATGTGTACATTATCATGTTGTCTTTACAGTGACTGTCCTCATTCAAGTGGCAATTACACAAGGGACAGTCACTGTGAGATGTCCTCATTTGTGACAAGCACAGTCACACATGAGGACATCTCACAGTCACTGTCCCTTGTGTAATTTCCACTTGAATGTATTGTTATTCAACCACATTTATGGGCCCGTTTGGACCATGACACACAGTAGCATCTACAGAGAAGAAGTTTGGTATGCAATGGTCTTGAAACCTCCTGAGAAATTCTTGGTATGCATTTGTGTGGTGCAAAAGCTTCATTGAAAGAGAAAAAGAAGAAAAGAATAGAAATGATTTTTTTTCTTTTTATGTCATATACTGTAACCAGCTACTTATAACTTGCAAAAATTATTATAACCATTTGAAATTGAAACTTAGTTTAATGTGAAACTGAGAACTGCTTTATTAGAGCTTTCTGTGATTTAGATTCAGACATCAAGAACATTGTTTGCCTAATATTGTGATTAATGTTTATTTATTAATATCTCATACTGACAAACAATTGATAATTGTAGGGAAAACGTCATTGGGGGTCTTTGAGGATCCATCAGAAGCCAAGGAGAAAATGTATTCAAATGCTAAAGATGGTGTAACAGTCCTTACAGCTGTTGAACCTTGCTGTGTAGATCATCTCTGATTCTCCAAGTTCAACAGTACTGTGGTATTCCTTTGGATACTTCTAATGGTAAATTTCAGACATCAAGTTCTTTTCGTATGAAACTACTACGTTTGTAATCTGTAGTTTTAAACTTTTAGTTTATAAATGTTCATCAGCTTTAGTTCATATGCTGCCATTTCAAGTATGATTAATGAAGTTACCTTTATCACAGGATGAAAGTGAGCAATCAGCATACTGGTACGGAGCTGGCAGCATTGATACAGTGACTGGGGCATCGTTTAATGGTGGTATTGTGTTTTCCCGTGTTTAGGGCATCGGCCTTTTGAAGCATTGCCTTCATCTTTCTTAAGTCTGAGTTTTAAGTTTGTTTATCTCTCTCGGCGCTGTTGAAAATACAAATGACAATGTTCTTGTTTGTTTTGCCCTTATATCCCGATGTGATTTCGCGGAGGGTTACAGCGCTGTTGAAAACACAAATCCCTTGTGTAATTGCCACTTGAAGGAGGACAGTCACTGTAAAGACAACATGATAATGTACACTTACAGTGAGTGTACATTATCATGTTGTCTTTAGAGTGACTATCCTCATTTTTTGAAGAAGAAAAGCATTAATGTGGCTGAATAGCAATACATTCAAGTGGCAATCACACAAGGGACAGTCACTGTGAGATGTCCTCATTTGTGACTATCCTTACAGTGAGTGTACATTATCATGTTGTCTTTAGAGTGACTGTCCTCATTTGTTGAAGAAGAAAAGCATTAATGTGGTTCAATAGCAATACATTCAAGTGGCAATTACACAAGGGACAATTGATCACTGTGAGATGTCCTCATGTGTGACTATCCTTGTCACAAATGAGGACATCTCACAATGACTGTCCCTTCTGTAATTGCCACTTGAATGAGGATAGTCACTGTAAAGACAACATGATAATGTACACATACAATGAGTGTACATTATCATGTTGTCTTTACAGTGGCTGCCCTCATGTTGTATATTCTTCTCTGTAGATGCTACTATGTGCTAGGGAACTTCTTAGAACTATTGGTATATTCTTACAACTTGTTACACCTGGGATATTCTTCTTTGTAGATGCTATTGTGTGCCGTGGTCCAAACAGGCCCATAAATGTGGTTGAATAGCAATACATTCAAGTGGCAATTACACAAGGGACAGTCACTATGAGATGTCCTCATATGTGACTGTCCTTGTCACAAATGAGGACATCTCACAGTGACTGTCCCTTGTGTAATTGCCACTTGAAGGAAAAAAGCATTAATGTGGTTCAATAGGAATGTATTCAAGCGGAAATTACACAAGGGATAATCACTCTGAGATTTCCTCATTTGTGACTATCCTTACAGTGAGTGTACATTATCATGTTGTCTTTACAGTGACTGTCCTCATTTGTTGAAGGAAAAAAGCATTAATGTGGTTCAATAGTGATGCAGAGTAGTCAGCAAGAAACTTGGATCTATGTCCCAACCCACTTCAAGACACCAAAATGACTCAACCAATCAATTAGGCTCTGATTTCTATAGGTTAATTTTTAAACTCTGCAAAGTAATGAATTTGAAGGTTTCAAGGATCACACAACAACTTATGGACTCAATCCCATTCAATAACAAATTTCCTTTTAGGGACAAGTTCCCTGATTTTCTATCAAAAGAGACTTTTAAGGTTCTAGATCTTACTTCCTGCAGCAAAACTTAGAAACCCCTTAGATATCACTATTACAACTTCTAGGCAAATTTTATCATCCAACCACCATCCGTACAGCCGTACAGAGTTCATTTTTCACCAGAAATGCACTAAAATAGGGTTATTTTTATTTTTTATGAAAGCAAAATGATTACAATACTGGTTCTCTATCTGTCTTCAACCATTTGAAGCCTAAAATAGGCTCTCCAAACATTGGTTCAACCATCTAGGTGGTTAGAACAGTTTATCCAACAAATGTCAACTTTGCTAAGCAACTTTTAAAGTTGCATTACAACTTTGCAAACAACTTTGCCGAGAAGGTTAAAAATGTGTTGTGAAACTTTAGGAACCTTACTAAAGTTATTTTGGACCTTAAAACTTCTTAACAACATCTAAAAGACACCTAATAAACACTTACTATGCTCATTTCATCCAAGGACTCAAAAGATGCCCAAGGTTTATAAGTCACCAAGGGGTCTTGTGTCCAACAAGTGGATGTTTATAAGGAGATAAAATCAATCCTTAATATTTATTACAAACCAAGAAAACATCTAAAACTCCTATTCTAATTTATTGTCATTCAAAAAGACTCTAATTTGTCATTCAAAAAGACTCTGATTTGTCAATCAAAAGGACCTTTCACCAGTCAATCCTTCAAAGATCCAAGGTGAAAATCTTATGTTCCAATTGATAGGATTTGACTCCTTGGCTTCATGGCAACTTCCTTCAATCATGGTGTCTTTGGCTTGCATTAGGGATGCCCCTGCATCAAATAGCAATGCATTCAAGTGGCAATTACACAAGGGACAGTACATGCCCATTAAAGTTGGTGTTTTGTTATCCAGCATGACAATGGAGACAACATACTCTGTGTCAATTTTACTGATCAAATTTCCCTCCGCCAGGCAAAGCAACAATCTGGGTATGATAAGGTGAAATTTTGTAGTCCTTTTGGGTATGATAACAGTTCCAGTTTCCAATAAGATGGTTCATTTTTATAATCTAGCTTCAATTTCTCTTGTGAAAATCTTTTTTTCATTTTATGGGTGGTAAAATATAATTATTATGCTAGAGGTGTGTACTTATGGATGATAATGAAACAAAATGATAAGATTTAAGACTCTTGTTTTTTTTTTAAATAGCAATTTAAGTTTCCTTCTATTATAAATTACTATTTTTCTATTTTTTAATGTATCTTTCTAGATCTTTTATATCAATTTTATTTATGAAATATAAATATATTAATAATGTTTTAGTGTTTTTAGGATTAGTTTATATCAATTCTATGTATCATCATTCATCATTCAATTGTCAGTATTATTAATTTAGACTGTGCAATTGTAGAACTACTCGAATATGGGTTGGATGGATACTCAAGCAGGGGAACCCTCCTCAAATATCTCAAGCAGTGAACTTGGAAAAATGTGTCCTGAAGGAACCCTTTCCATCAAAGAGATAAAAGTACAAACAAGTAAAAGAAGCAGGCTCTGCAAATATGTTTTTGAGAAGAAAAATGATAGATTATTCGAGTATTGTTCATGAGGTATATCTAAAAAGATATTTTTTTTCTTATTATAATAAAAGAGGAAGTTGTGAATGTCAAAGTTGAGTGAAACAAAAATTATTTTCATCAAATTTTGTTAGGCTTGCTTTTGGGAATAGTTTCTTACAATATTGCTATTAAGATTTTTATTGTGTAGTTTTTAGATTAGGTTTATAAAATTATATTTCATGAGTAGTGATTCATATTAATCAATTAACGATACTTTTGGAAGGTATTTTCAATGTGTCAAATTTTGATATTTTTACAAGAATTAGATTGTGTAATTTTTTTAATTAAAGTCATTGACTCATATTTCATAAATAATAGTTCTCATGAATCCATCTCTTATAAGATTGAATAGTCTATTTAGGAAGTATTTCTGATAGTATGTCAAATTATGATATTACTATTACCATTAGATTGCATGGCTTTGAAGTCAACCTCGTTGACCCATATTCTTCTCTGTAGATGCTACTATGTGCTAGGGAACTTCTTAGAACTGTTGGTATATTCTTACAACTTGTTACACCTGGGATATTCTTCTCTGTAGATGCTACTATGTGCCGCGGTCCAAATGGGCCCATAAATGTGGTTGAATAGCAATACATTCAAGTGGCAATTACACAAGGGATAGTCACTGTGAGATGTCCTCATGTGTGACTATCCTTGTCACAAATGAGGACATCTCACAGTGACTGTCCCTTGTGTAATTTCCACTTGAATGAGGACAGTCACTGTAAAGACAACATGATAATGTACACATACAATGAGTGTACATTATCATGTTGTCTTTACAGTGGCTGCCCTCATGTTGTATATTCTTCTCTATAGATGCTACTATGTGCTAGGGAACTTCTTAGAACTGTTGGTATATTCTTACAACTTGTTACACCTGGGATATTCTTCTCTGTAGATGCTACTATGTGCTGTGGTCCAAACGGGCCCATAAATGTGGTTGAATAGCAATACATTCAAGTGGCAATTACACAAGGGACAATCACTATGAGATGTCCTCATGTGTGACTGTCCTTGTCACAAATGAGGACATCTCACAGTGACTGTCCCTTGTGTAATTGCCACTTGAATGAGGACAGTCACTGTAAAGACAACATGATAATGTACACAAGTACCGTGAAGGTAGTTGCATGTTAGGGCTGTTTCATTGCATACCCGAAACAATGAAGATGTTAGGGTCCACAAAATGTTTGTGCTTGAAAGATGAACAAATAAAATTAAACTTCTAAATAACCAAAGCCACTAACAATAAATTCAACACAGATATGTCCTCATTTCTGGGTATTTTAGCTCTGTAACAGCTGAATACCAGATTACATAATAATGACAAAAGAAAAATAAACCCAACGTACTCAAAAATTGTAGCTGTGATTTCGCAGAGGGAATCTCTCTCGGCACTGTTGAAAATACAAATGACAATGTTTCTCTACATTATCATGTTGCCTTTATAGTGACTGTCCCTTGTGTAATTGCCACTTGAAGGAGGAAAGGCACTATAAAGACAACATGATAATGTACACTTACAACCCGTGTACATTATCATGTTGTCTTTAGAGTGACTATCCTCATTTTTTGAAGAAGAAAAGCATTAATGTGGCTGAATAGCAATACATTCAAGTGGCAATTACACAAGGGATAGTCACTGTGAGATGTCCTCATTTGTGACTATCCTTATAGTGAGTGTACATTATCATGTTGTCTTTATAGTGACTGTCCTCATTTGTTGAAGGAAAAAAGCATTAATGTGGTTCATTAGCAATGTATTCAAGCGGCAATTACACAAGGGATAGTCACTCTGAGATTTCCTCATTTGTGACTATCCTTATAGTGAGTGTACATTATCATGTTGTCTTACAGTGACTGTCCTCATTTGTTGAAGGAAAAAAGCATTAATGTGGTTCAATAGCAATGTATTCAAGCGGCAATTACACAAGGGATAATCACTCTGAGATTTCCTCATTTGTGACTATCCTTACAGTGAGTGTACATTATCATGTTGTCTTTACAGTGACTGTCCTCATTTGTTGAAGGAAAAAAGCATTAATGTGGTTCAATAGCAATGCATTCAAGTGGAAATTACACAAGGGACAGTACATGCCCATTAAAGTTGGTGTTTTGTTATCCAGCATGACAATGGAGACAGCATACTCTGTGTCAATTTTACTGATCAAATTTCCCTCCGCCAAGCAAAGCAACAATCTGGGTATGATAAGGTAAAGTTTTTGCAACAATTTCTTGCTGCTGCTAAGGTTACCATTGTTTATGGTTTCTATTATATAGTTCTATCTATATTGCTATATGGCCTTTTGTTTAGGATTAAGTAGATGAGGGAAAATATTTCTTTTGTGGATTGTAAACAAAACATTGAATTATTTCAGAGAATAGATCTAAATCTATAAGATGCTACGATGGAGCACATGACCATGTACTTGTGAATATTAGGATCCATGTTAATCAAATGACTACTTTATGTAAATTACTTTTGAGTAAGTAAAAGGCAATACAATTTTTCGAAGTGTGCAAGGATTTTTATGATATACAGGTGTACGAAGAAATGAATCTGTGTTGTTTTGTATCAATATCAAACATCTCTGATATATTTTCATGTTTTTATAATCTATTTTGCAGATGAAAACTGTCTAACAGATAAAGATTGGGAACTTCTCCCAGCATCTATACCTGCATCTCTCTTATATACTACAAGTTTCTTGCCATCAAAAATTGTAGTTCCCTCACATGACATTGATGGTGAAGTGTTCTTTTCAGAACCATCATCTGTGGTTACCAATGCTCCTGTTTTAGGCAATAAGTTTGTTGCATTCCATGAGCCATTGGTCAAGTTTCTTCTACGAGCTTCTGATGCCTCAAAATCTAAGTAGTGCCTACGCATGCCTCGTTGTGGTTGATTATCATTCTGTACATGAATTATAATGAGTAATCAGTTTTGGGCCTTGGAATCTTGTATGTAACATGCACAGACATTTCATGGCTAAATGAATCTATTTTAAAAGCATCAAATTTTCTTACATGATGCTGGATACATAAGTAGAACAAGCGTATATCAAATTGGAAGCAATCAGAACTCCACAATGACATATTATTTAGAGTACTCTTCAGTTTAAGTAATAATGCATATATTGACACTGTAAAGACAACATGATAATGTACACTCACTGTAAAGACAACATGATAATGTACACTCACTGTAAGGACAGTCACAAATGAGGACATCTCACAGTGACTGTCCCTTGTGTAATTGCCACTTGAATGTATTGCTATTCAGCCACATTAATGCTTTTCTTCTTCAACAAATGAGGATAGTCACTGTAAAGACAACATGATAATGTACACTCACTGTTGAGTGTACATTATCATGTTGTCTTTACAGTGACTATCCTCATTTGTTGAAGAAGAAAAGCATTAATGTGGCTGAATAGCAATACATTCAAGTGGCAATTACACAAGGGACAGTCACTGTGAGATGTCCTCATTTGTGACTATCCTTACAGTGAGTGTACATTATCATGTTGTCTTTACAGTGGCTGTCCTCATTTGTTGAAAGAAAAAAGCATTAATGTGGTTCATTAGCAATGTATTAAATAATTTATTTTTTTTAAATCCACCCACGGGCGTCGCAATTGCAACGGGAGCCCGTCGTAATGCGATGCAGGCGCCCATCGCAATTGCTTGGGAGGCCCATTGCAATTGTGATAGCCCTCCGAAGCCATGCGACGGGGGGGCGACGCCCATGCCGCTAACAAATCTTAGCGACATTGCGACGGGAGGGCGTCGCAATGGCGATAGCTACCCATAGACGTTCCAATTTGTGACTAAAAAATAGTGACGTCTATGGGTGTTGCTATTGTGACACATAGCCGTCGCAAAATGCCCCCAAATGTATTAGTGAAATCACCAAATTGGTTAACCATTTGATGAGAATCATCTCCAATCATGTAAGAAGCCATTCTGAGCTTTCAAATCACCAAATTGATCAACTTTTCAATGAGAATCAATTACAATCATGTAAAAAGCCATTCTGAGCTTACAAATCTCTGAATTGGTCAACCGTTCGATGAGAATCAATTGCAATCATGTAACAAGCCATTATGAGCTTACAAATCACTGAATCGATCAACCATTCTATCAGAATTAGGTACAATCATGTAACAAGTTATTTTGAACTTACAAATCACCGAATCGGTCAACCGTTCGATGAGAATCAATAACAATCACGTGACAAGCCATTCTTAACTTACAAATCACTGAATCAGTCAATCATTTGATGAGAATCAGCTACAATCACGTAACAAGCCATTCCGAGCTTACAAATCACCGGAACGATACACCATTCCATGAGAATCAATTAGAATCACGTAGCAAGCCATCTGGAGCTTAAAAATCACCGAATTGGTCAATCATTTGATGATAATTAGTTACAATCACGTAACAACCCATTTTGAGCTTACAAATCACTGAATCGGTGAACCGTTTGATGAGAATTAATTACAATCATGTAACAACCCATTCTAAGCTTACAAATCACTGAGTCGGTCAATCTTTCGATGAGAATTAATTACAATCATGTAACAAGCCATTCTGAGCTTACAAAACACCGAATCGATCAACCGTTCCATGAGAATCAACAACAATCACGTAAAAGGCTATTCTGAGCTTACAAATCACCAAATCAATCAAACGTTCAATGAGAATCATCTCCAATCACATAAGAAGCCATTATGAGCTTACAATTCACCAAATCAGTCAACTTCTCAATGAGAATCGATTACAATCATGTAACAACCCATTCTGAGCTTACAAATTATCGAATCAGTCAACCGTTTGATGAGAATCAGCTACACTCATGTAACAAGCCATCCTGAGCTTACAAATCACCGAATTGGTCAACCGTTCGATGAGAATCAGCTACAATCATTTAACAAGCAATTCTAAGTTTACAAATTAATGAATCGGTCAACCATTCAATGAGAATCATCTCCAATCACATAACAAACCATTCTAAGCTTACAAATAACTGAATCGGTTAATCGTTCGATGAAAATTAGCTACAATCATGTAACAAGCCATTCTGAGCTTATAAATCACCGAATCTGACAACCGTTTGGTGAGAATCAATTACAATCACGTAACAAGCCATTCTGAGCTTTCAAATCATTGGGTCAACGGTTTGATGAGAATCAATTACAATCATGTAACAAGCCAGTCTGAGCTTATAAATCACTGAATCTGATAATTGTTCGATGAGAATCAATTATAATCACGTAACAAGCCATTCTGAGCTTTCAAATCACTCGGTCAACCATTTGATGAGAATAAATTACAATCACGTAACAAGCCTTTTTGAGCTTACAAATCACTAAATCGGTCAACCGTTCGATAAGAATCAATTACAATCATAAAACAAGCTCTTCTAAGCTTACAAATCACCGACTCGATCAACCATTCATTGAGAATCATCTCCAATCAAGCCATTTTGAGCTTACAAATCACCTAATCAGTCAATCATTTGATGAGAATCAATTACAATCACATAACAAGCCATTCTTAGCATACAAACAACTAAATCTATTAACTGATCGATGAGAATCAATTGGAATCATGTAACAAGCCATTGTGAGCTTACAAATCACCGAATCGATCAACCGTTCGATGAGAATCAATTACATTCATGTAACAAGCAATTTTGAGCTTACCAATCACTGAATCAGTCAACCATTTGATGATAATCAATTACAGTCATGTAACAAGCCATTCTTAGCTTACAAATCACTAAATCAATCAATCGTTCGATTAGAATCAACTACAATCATGCACCAAACCATTACGAGCGTACAAATCATTGAAAGAATAAACCATTCGATGAGAATCAATTGCAATCATGTAACAAGCCATTTTGAGCTTACAAATTATCGAATTGGTCAATCGTTTGATGAGAATCAGCTACAATCATGTAGCAAGCCATTCTAAGCTTACAAATCATTGAATCGGTCAACTGTTCGATGAGAATCAACTACAATCACGTAACAAGCCATTTTGACCTTACAAATCACTGAATCGGTCAACCATTTGATTAGAATTAGCTACAATCACGTAACAAGCATTTTTGAGCTTACAAATCATCAAATCGGTCAACTATTCTATGAGAATTAATTATAATCACATAACAAGCCATTCTGAGCTTACAACTCACCGAATCGGTTAACCGTTCGATGAGAATCAGGTATAATCACATAAGTTGCCATTCTGAGCTTAAAAATCACCAAATCAGTCAACTGTTCGATGAGAATCAGCTACAATCACTTAACAAGCCATTCTGACCTTATAAATCACTAAATGGGCAATTGTTTGATGAGAATCACTTGCAATCATGTAACAAGCCATTTTCAGCTTACAAATTATCGAATCAGTCAACTGTTCTTTGAGAATCAACTACAATCTTGTAGCAAGCTATTCTAAGCTTACACATCACTGAATCGGTCATCCATTAGATGAGAATCAATTACAATCACGTAACAAGCCATTCTGAGCTTACAAATCATCAAATCGGTCAACCGTTCGGTGAGAATCAACTAAAATCATGTAACAAGCCATTTTGAGCTTATAAATTATCGAATCGGTCAACTGTTTGATGGGAATCAGCTACAATTATGTAACAAACCATTATGAGCTTACAAATCATAGAATCGGTCAACCGTTTGTGGGAATCAGCGACAATCATGTAACAAGCCATTCTAAGCTTAGAAATCATCGAATCAGTCAACCGTTCTATGAGAATCAGCTACAATCATGTAAGAAGCCATTCTGAGCTTACAAATCACTGGATCAGTCAATCATTTGATGAGAATAAGCTAGAATAATGTAACAAGCCATTCTAAGCTTACAAATCACTGAAATGGTAAACCGTTCAATGACAATCAATTTCAATCATGTAACAAGGCATTCTGAGCTTTCAAATCACTTAATCGGTCAACCATTCAATGAGAATCAGATACAATCACTTAACAAGCCATTTTGAGCTTAGAAATCACTGAATCGATCAACCGTTCAATTAGAATTAGCTACAATCACCTAACAAGTCATTCTGAGCTAACAAATGACTGAATCAGTCAACCGTTCAATGAGAATTAGCTACAATCACGTAACAAGCCATTCTCAACTTACAAATCACTAAATCAGTCAATCATTCGATGAGAATCAATTAAGATCATGTAATAACCCATTCTGAGCTTACAAATCACCGAATCGGTCAATAGTTTGATATTATTAGTAACAATCACGTAACAAGTCATTCTGAGCTTACAAATCATCGAATCAGTCAACTGTTCGATAAGAATTAATTATAATTATGTAAAAAACCATTCTGAGCTTACAAATCACTGAATCGTTCAACCGTTCGTTGAGAATAAGTTACAATCACATAACAAGCCATGCTGAGCTTACAAATCACCAAATCAGTCAACCATTCGATGAGAATCAATTACAATCATGTAACAAGCCATTCTGACCTTACAAATCATTGAATCAGTCAACCGTATCATGAGAATCAATTACAATCACCAAATCAGTCAACTGTTCAATGAGAATCAATTACAATCACATAATAATCTATTCTGAGCTTTGAAATCATTGAATCGGTCAACCGTTCAATGAGAATCAATTACAATCATGTAACAAATCATCGAATTGGTCAACCGTTCGATGAGAATCATCTCCAATCTTGTAACAAGCCATTCTGAGCTTACAAATCACTGAATCAATCAATCGTTCGATGAGAATCAATTACAATCACATAACAGGAAATTCTTAGCTTACAAATCACCAAATTGGTAACCTGTTCAATGAGAATCAGCTACAATCATGTAACTAGCCATTCTAAGCTTACAAATCACCAAATCGGTCAACCGTTCAATGAGAATCAATTACAATCACATAACAAGTCATTCTAAGCTTTCAAATCACCAAATCAGTCAATCATTCAAGGAGAATCAGCTACAATCATGTAACAAACCATTCTGAGTTTACAAATCACCAAATCGGTCAACCGTTCAATGAGAATTAGCTACAATCATGTAACAAAGCATTCTAAGCTTACAAATCAATGAATCGGTCAACCGTTCTATGAGAATCAGCTACAATCACGTAACAACCCATTCTAAGCTTAGAAATCATCGAATCGGTCAACCATTCGATGATAATCAATTACAATCAAGTAACAAGTTATTTTATGCTTACAAAGGACCGAATTGATCAACTATTCGATGAGAATCAACTACAATCATCTAACAAGCCATTCTGAGCTTACAAATCACTGAATCGGTCAACTGTTCAATGTGAATAAGCTACAATCATGTAACAAGCTATTCTGAGCTTACAAATTAGTAAAATAGTCAACTGTTTGATGAGAATCAATTGCAATCATGTAACAAGCTATTCTGAGCTTACAAATCACTGAATTGATCAACCATTCGATGAGAATCATTTGCAATCACGTAACAAGCCTTTCTAAGCTTACAAATTACTGAATCGGTTAACCGTTCAATGAGAATTAGCTACAATCATGTAAAAAGCCATTCTTAGCTTACAAATCATCGAATCAGTCAACTATTTGATGAGAATTAATTACAATCACTTAAGAAGCCATTTTGAGGTTACAAATCACCAAATCAATGAACTGTTCGATGAGAATCAACTACAATCATGTAACAAGCCATTATGAGCTTACAAATAATTGAATCATTCAACTGTTCGATGAGAATCAACTACAATCATGTAACAAGCAATTTTGAGCTTACAAATCACTGAATTGGACAACTGTTTGATGAGAATTAATTACAATCATGTAACAAGCTATTCTAAGCTTACAAATCACTAAATCGGTCAACCGTTTGATTAGAATCATCTCCAATTATGTAACAAGTCATTCTGAGCTTACAAATCACTGAATCGGTCAACCATTTGATGAGAATCAGCTACAATCATGTAACAAGCTATTTTGAGCTTATAAATCACCAAATCGGTCAACCATTCGATGATAATCAATTACCATTATGTAACAAGCCATTTTAAGCTTACAAATCTCTGAATCAGTCAACCGTTCAATGAAAATCAGTTACAATCACATAACAAGCCATTCTGAGCTTACAAATCATCGAATCGGTCAATTATTGGATGAGAATCAGCTACAATTAGGTAACAAGGCATTCAGGGCTTACAAATCGCCTTATTGGTCAACCGTTCGATGAGAATCAGCTACAATCATGTAACAAGCCATTCTAAACTTGCATATCACCAAATCGGTCAACTGTTTGATGAGAATCAACTACAATCACGTAACAAGCCCTTTAGAGCTTACAAATCATTGAATTGGTCAACCGTTCTATGAGAATTAGCTACAATCACGTAAAAGGCCATTCTGAGCTTACAAATCACCGAATTGGTCAACCATTCGATGAGAATTAATTACAATCATGTAATAAGTTATTTTGAGCATAAAAATCACTGAATCGGTCAACTGTTCGATGAGAATCAATTACAATCGTATAACAAGCCATTCTTAGCTTACAAATCATTAAATTGGTCAACCGTTCGATGAGAATCAACTACAATCACATAACAAGCCATTCTAAGCTTACAAATAATGGAATCAGTCAACCATTCAATGAGAATCAGCTACAATCATGTAACAAGCCATTTTGAGCTTACAAATCACCGAATCGGTCAACTGTTCGATGAGAATCAACTACAATTAGGTAACAAGCCATTCTAATCTTACAAATCACCGAATTGATCAACCGTTTGATGAGCATCAACTATAATCATGTATCAAGCCATTCTAAGATTACAAATATTGGAATTGGTCAACCGTTCCATGAGAATCAGCTACAATCACATAACAAGCCATTCTGAGCTTACAAATCACCGAATCGATCAACTGTTTGATGAGAATCAGTTATAATCACATAACAAGTCATTCTAAGCACAAAAATCACCAAATCGGTCAATGATTCAATTAGAATTAATTACAATCATGTAAGAAGACATTATGAGGTTACAAATCATGAAATCGGTCAACCATTCGATGAGAATCAACTACAATCATGTAACAAGCCATTATGAGCTTATAAATCACTGAATCAGTCAACAGTTTGATGAGAATCAGCTACAATCACGTAACAAGCCATTTTGATCTTACAAATGACTGAATCGGTCAATCGTTCAATGAGAATCAATTACAATCACGTAAAAAGCTATTCTTAGCTTACAAATTACTGAATCGGTCAACCGTTCGATGAGAATTAGCTACAATCAACTAACAAGTCATTCCGAGCTTACAAATCATTGAATTGGTAAACCATTCGATGAGAATCAATCGCAATCATGCAATAAGTTTACGATTCGATGAGACTTAATTGCAATCTTGTAATAAGCCATTTTGAGCTTAGAAATTAGTGAATTGGTCAACCGTTTGATGAGAATCAGTTACAATCACATAGCAAGCCAGTCTGAGCTTACAAGTCACTAAATAAGTCAACCATTCAATGAGAATTAGCTACAATCACGTAACAAGCCATTCTGAGCTTACAAATCACCGAATCAGTCAACCGTTTGATGAAAATAAGTTACAATCATGTAACAAGCCATTCTGACCTAACAAATCACCAAATTGATCAACCATTCAATCAGAATCAATTACAATCATGTAACAAGCCATTCTAAGCGTACAAATCATTGAATCAGTCAACACTTCTATGATAATAAATTATAATCATGTAACAAGCTATTCTAAACTTAAAAATCACCGAATTGGTTAATTGTTCGATGAGAATCAATTACAATCATGGAATAAGCTATTATGAGCTTACAACTCACCGAATCGATCAACCGTTTGATGAGAATCAATTACAATCATGTAACAAGCTATTCTAAGCTTACAAATCACCGAATCGGTCAACCGTTAGATGAGAATCAATTACAATCACATAACAAGCAATTC
Organism: Chamaecyparis obtusa; assembly: GCA_027943335.1. Classification (NCBI taxonomy): domain Eukaryota; kingdom Viridiplantae; phylum Streptophyta; class Pinopsida; order Cupressales; family Cupressaceae; genus Chamaecyparis; species Chamaecyparis obtusa. Next base: position 287,129 of record BSBK01000676.1, read on the forward strand.
TGAGCTTACAAATCACCGAATCGGTCAACCGTTTGATAAGAATCATCTCCAATTACATAAGAAGCAATTTTGAGCTTAGAAATCACCGAATCAGTCAACCATTTGATGAGAATCAATTACAATCATGTAACAAGCAATTTTAAGCTAACAAATCACCAAATCGGTCAACCGTTTGATGAGAAATAATTACAATCATGTAACAAGCCATTATGAGCTTACAAATCACTGAATCAGTCAACCATTCGCTGAGAATCGACTACAATCACGTAACAAGCCATTCTGAGCTTAGTAATCATCGAATCGGTCAATCATTTGATGAGAATCAGCTACAATCATGTAACAAGCCATTCTAAGCTTACAAATCACCGAATCGGTCAACCGTTTGATGAGAATCAGCTATAGTCACGTAACAAGTCATTCTGAGCTTACAAAATCACTCACTCAGTTAACCGTTCGATTAGAATCATTTACAATCACGTAAGAAGCCATTCTAAGCTTACAAATCACTGAATCGGTTAATTGTTTGATGAGAATCAACTACAATCACATAACTAGCCATTTTGAGCTTACAAATCCCTGAATTGGTCAACCGTTTGATGAGAATCAGCTACAATCATGTAACAAGCCATTCTAAGCTTACAAATCACTGAATCAGTCAACTATTTGATGAGAATAAGCTACAATCATGTAACAACCCATTGTGAGCTTACAAATCACCGAAACAGTCAACCGCTCGATGAAAATCAATTGCAATTATGTATCAAGCCATTTTGACCTTCCAAATCATTGAATCAACCAACCATTCAATGAGAATCAGCTACAATCACGTAACAAGCCATTCTAAGCTTACAAATTACCAAATCAGTCAATCGTTCGATGAGAATCAGCTACAGTCACATAACAAGCCATTCTAAGCTTACAAATCGCTGAATTGGTCAACCATTCGATGGGACTAAGCTACAATCATGTAACAAGCTATTCTGAGCTTACAAATCACCAAATCGGTCAACCTTTTGATGAGAATCAATTGTAATCATGTAACAAGCCATTCTGAGCTTACAAATCACTGACTCGGTCAACCGTTCGATGAAAATGAATTAGAATCATGTAATAAGCCTTTCTGAGCTTACAAATCACCGAATTGGTCAACCATTTGATGAGAATCAATTACAATCATGTAAGACTCCATTCTGAGCTTACAATTCACTGAATCGATCAACCGTTTGATGAGAATCAACTACAATAATGTAACAAGCCATTATGACCTTACAAATCACCAAATTGGTCAACCTTTTGATGTGAATTAGCTACAATCACGTAAGAAGCCCTTTTTTGCTTACAAATCATAGAATCAGTCAACCGTTAGATGAGGATTAGCTACAATCAGGTAACCAGCCATTCTGAGCTTACAAATTATCGAATCGGTCAACCGTTTGATGAAAATCAGTTGCAATCATGTAACAAGCCATTCTGAGCTTACAAATCACTGAATTGGTCAACTGTTCGATGAGAATTAATTACAATCACATAACAAGCCATTCTGAGCTTACAAATCACCAAAATGGTAAACCGTTTGATGAGAATCAATTGCAATCATGTAACAAGCCATTTTGAGCTTACAAATTTATGAAGCGGTCAACTGTTCGATTATAATCAACAAAATCACATAACAAGCCATTTTGAGCTTAAAAATCACCCAATCAGTCAACTGTTGGATGAGAATCAACTCCAATCACATAACAAGCCATTCTGAGCCTACAAATCACTGAATTGATCAACCGTTCGATGAGAATCAGCTACAATCACGTAACAAGCCATTATGAGCTTACAAATCACCGAATCGATCAACTGTTTGATGAGAATTAGTTACAATCATGTAACAACCCATTCTGAGCTAACAAATCACTGAATCAATCAACCGTTCGATGAGAATCAATTAAATTTATGTAAAAGGCCATTCTGAGCTTACAAATCACCGAATCGGTCAACCGTTCGATGAGAATTAATTATAATCACATAACAAGCCATTTTGAGCTTACAAATCACTGAATCGGTCAACTGTTCCATGAGAATCAAGTACAATCATATAACATGCTATTTTGAGCTTATAAATCATTGAATCGGTCAACCATTCTATGCGATAAGCTATAATCATGTAACAAACCATTCTGAGCTTAAAAATCACTGAATCGGTCAACCGTTTGATGAGAATCAGCTCCAAACATGTAACAAGCCATTTTGAGCCTACAAATCAATGAATCGATCAATCGTTTGATAAGAATCAATTTCTATAACATAATAAGCCATTTTGAGCTTACAAATCACCGAATTGGTCAAACGTTTAATGAGAATTAATTACAATCACATAACAAGTCATTCTCTGCTTACAAATCACTGAATCGGTCAACTATTCTATGAGAATCAATTACAATCACATAACAAGCCATTTTGAGCTTACAAATCACTGAATCGGTCAACTGTTCTATGACAATTAGCTACAATCACATAACAAGCCATTCTGAGCTCACAAATCACTGAATCGGTCAACCGTTTGATGAGAATCAGCTATAGTCATGTAACATGCCATACTTGGCTTACAAATGACTGAATCGGTCAACTGTTCAATGAGAATCAATTACAATCACGTAATAAGCCATTCTAAGCTTACAAATCAATGAATTGGTCAACTGTTTGATGAGAATTAATTACAATCACGTAACAAGCCATTCTTAGCATAGAAATTACTGAATCAGTCAACTGTTCAATGAGAATCAGCCACAATCATGTAACAAGCCATCCTGAAATTACAAATCACTGAATCGGTCAACCATTCGATGAGAATCAACTACAATCATGTAAAAAGCAATTCTAAATTTACAAATCACCGAATCGGTCAACCATTCGATGAGAATCATCTCCAATCAAGTAACAAGCCTATCTGAGCTTTCAAATCATAGAATCAGTCAACCATTTGTTGAGAATCAATTACAATCACGTAACAAGCCATTGTGAGCTTACAAATCACCGAATTGGTCAACCGTTTGATGAGAATTAATTACAATCACGTAGTAAGCCATTTTGAGCTTACAAATCACTGTATCGATCAGCCGTTCGAGGAGAATTAGCTACAATCATGTAATAAGCCATTCTGAGCTTACAAATAACTGAATCGGTCAACTATTCGATTAAAATCAGCTACAATCACGTAACAAGCCATTTTGATCTTACAAATCACTGAATCTAACAATCGTTCGATGAGAATCAATTACAATAACGTAACAAACTAGTTTGAGCTTTCAAATCACTGGGTCAACCATTCGATGAGAATCAATTACGATCATGTAACAAGACATTCTGAGCTTACAAATCATTGAACCAGTCAACCATTTGATGAGAATCAGCTACAATCACGTAACAAGCTATTTTGAGCTTACAAATCACCGAATCGGTCAACTATTTGATGACAATCAATTTAAGTCATGTAACAAGTCATTCTAAGGTTATAAATCACTGAATCAGTCAATCATTTAATGAGAATCAATTACAATCACGTAACAAGCCATTTTGAGCTTACAAATCACCAAATTGATCCACTGTTTGATGAGAATCAATTACAATCATATAACAAGCCATTCTAAGCTTACAAATCACCGAATCGGTCAACCATTCGTTGAGAACCATCTCTAGTCACGTAAGTAGCCATTTTGAGCTTAAAAATCACCTAATCAGTTAACTATTCGATGAGAATCAATTACAATAATGTAACAAGCCATTCTGAGCATACAAACAACTGAATTGGTTAACCGTTCAATGAGAATCAATTGCAATCACATAACAAGCCATTGTGAGCTTACAAATCACCGAATCAATCAATCATTTGATGAGAATCAATTACAATCATGTAACAAGCTATTCTGAGCTTACCAATCACCGAATCGGTCAACCGCTCGATGAGAATCAATTACAATCACATAGCAAGCCACTATTCTTAGCTTACAAATCACTGAATCAGTCAATCGTTCGATGAGAATCAGCTACAATCACGTACCAGAGCATTACGAGTGTACAGATCATCAAAATAGTAAACCGTTTGATGAGAATCAATTACAATAACGTAACAAGCCATTCTAAGCTTACAAATCATAGAAACAGTCAATTGTTCGATGAGAATCAATTAAAATCACGTAATAAGGCATTCTAAGCTTACAAATCACCGAATCGGTCAACTGTTCGATGAGAATTAGTTGCAATCACATAACAAGCCATTTTGAGCTTAGAAATCACTAAATCGGTCAACCGTTAGATTTGAATTAGCTACACTCACCTAACAGGCCTTTCTCAGCTTACAAATCATCGAATCAGTCAACCGTTGGATGAGAATCAATGATGCAGGAGCATCCTGGGTGTAAGAGCAATCTTGCATCACCCAAAAATATTTGTTTTTGCTTTTCAATAAGGGCTATCTTGTGTAGAGCTGCTATTTCTAGAAACTTTCTATTTTTAGTAAGTTGATCATACGATCTCGGAATGTTCTGATTTCACATGTGGAGGTTCATCTTTGTCATATCAGCCTGCCAGTAAAGTTTGATGGCTAGATCAAGTCTGGTTTTAAAGATATTGAAAATTTTTGGTTTTGGAAAAAGGGTGCAGAAACTTTGAACTCAGTTTTGATCAGGAATTTTATGCTATAGTTCAGGCATTAAAGAAGTGGAGACATTATCTGCTTCCTAAGGAGTTTTTTTTGTATACTGATCATCAAGCTTTGCAATATTTGAATAGTCAAGGAAAGTTGAATCAGAGGCATTTGAAATGGGTTGAGTTTTTACAGAGTTATACATTTGTTTTGAAACACAGGAGTGGAAAGTGTAATAGGGTTGCAGATGCTCTTAGCAGAAGGCAACTATTGCTGACAGAAATGCAGATTGAAGTGGTTGGGTTCAAGGAACTCAAGAATTTGTATCCAGAGGATCCTGATTTTGGTGAAGCTTGGAAAGCTTGTAAAGAACCTGTTACTCTAGACAGGACGAAATGGCTGGATTTTATCATCCAAGATGATATGCTATTCAGAGGGAGTCAGTTGTGCATTCCACGAAGTTCTATGAGGGAGAATCTCATCAAGGAGAAGCATAGTGGAGGATTGGCTGGACATTTTGGTTGTGATAAAACTCTTGGTTTGGTTAGTGAAAATTATTATTGGCCACAGTTGCAGCAAGATGTGAAGAAGTTTGTACAGCGTTGCAGAGTATGTCAGATGGCGAAAGGAGTGAAGCAGAATACAGGATTGTATCAGCCATTACCTGTACCAGAGAAGCCTTGGGAGGATATCAGCATGGACTTTGTTCTTGGTTTACCAAGGACTCAGCGGGGACATGATTCAATTTTTGTGGTAGTTGACAGATTTTCAAAGATGGCACATTTCATTACCTGCAAGAAGACTAATGATGCTGTTCATGTAGCAGAATTGTTTTTCAGAGAAGTAGTGAGACTTCATGGTTTGCCAAAGACCATAGTTTCAGATTGGGACACTAAGTTTGTTGGATATTTCTGGCGTACATTGTGGAAGAAGTTGAAGACAGATTTGAAGTTCAGTTCATCACATCATCCACAGACTGATGGACAGACAGAGGTGGTGAATAGGAGTTTGGGAAATTTGCTGAGATGTATGGTTGGAGATAAGCCAACAGGATGGGATTTGATTTTACCACAGGCGGAATTTGCATACAATAATTCTGTCAACAGAAGCACTGGTAAATCACCATTCTAGATTGTATATGGAAGTAATCCAAGAAATGCATCTGAATTGAGCAAGATCGATAAAGGAGAAATAAGTAGTGCTGAAGCTGAGGATTTTGCAGAACACTTGAAGAACATCCATGGGGAGGTGAGGAAGCATATTACCAAGATAAACGCACAGTATAAGGCTAAGGCAGATGAGAAAAAGAGGTATAAGGAATTTCAAGTTGGTGATGAAGTCATGGTTCATTTGCGGAAGGAGCGGTTTCCAGTTGGTACATATAACAAGCTGAAAATGAAGAAGTTTGGACCATGTAAGATACTGAAGAAACATGATTCAGGAAATGCATATGAGGTAGAATTGCCTACTGAGCTAAATATTTCACCAGTGTTTAACATTTCAGATTTGATAGAGTATCATGAAGGAGGTGTTGAAGATGAGATCACAGCAGCACAGTGGAGTATTCCAGCAACTAGTTCAGACACTAAGGAGATCGAAGATATACTGGACAGTCGTGTTGGCAGAAGCACAAGCAACAGGACATATGAAGAATATCTAGTCAAGTGGAAAGGATGACCTATTGAAGATTCATCATGGCTAACAAGGGTGGAGGTTAACCGTCTTGGTTTTCCTCTGCACACCTGAGTCGTGATAGGGTCACTTCTCAAATTACCCTGGGTGTCTGATGCAGGAGCATCCTGGGTGTAAGAGCAATCTTGCATCACCCAAAAATATTTGTTTTTGCTTTTCAATAAGGGCTATCTTGTGCAGAGCTGCTATTTCTAGAAACTTTCTATTTTTAGTAAGTTGGTCATACGTTCTCGGAATGTTCTGATTTCACATGTGGAGGTTCATCTTTGTCATATCAGCCTGCCAGTAAAGTTTCATGGCTAGATCAAGTCTGGTTTTGAAGATATTGAAAATTTTTGATTTTGGAAACAGGGTGCAAAAACTTTGAACTCAGTTTTGAAGGCTTTAGAGGCCTCGGATGAGGTCAAATTTTGGGCTGAATGAAGCTTGCTTGATTCAGGCATTGTAGAGCTTCTCGCGCCCTTTCCGAAATGGGGTTACAATAGTCAATCGGGTCAACTGGTGATGACTTATGGTCTTCGGAAGTTGGGTCACCTAAAATGGCAGAAAATGATTTTTATTCAAAATTTATGTTCGGGTTTCAAAATTTATTTTGAGCCGACTTTGATGTAATAAATTGAAAAATAAAATAATTCTAAGTTTGGTCGGCCCTATGAGCTAAATTTCTGGAACCTTCCCAGGTGGTGGAAAATTGCCTATATAAGGAAGGCTGTATTATTGTCTTAGGCAGTTCAGAATAGTTCTGGGTAATAGATCTGGGTAATAGTTCGAGGCTTTGTCCTACAGAATATTGTAAGGGAATGCCCATGTGGCTTTGCATGTTGTAATTCTGAAAATTTGTAATTCCACATTTGTGGAGATAATAAGAAGCCAATTTTCTGTTCTTGCATATTATTGTTGTTGTTTCACTATGTCTGTTATGTGTTTGTGGTATTAAGGGGAGCACCCTTCATCAAGTGGTATCAGAGCAGGTTTTCCTGAGTGTGTAAACAGATCACCGACTGTGAGGCAGTTTGCACCAGGACCGTGGTTAGGGTTTCAGCGCGTATCACGAAAATGCCTCCACGAAGAGAACGTGGCGGAAGAGCTGGTGCTGTGACACCTGGGGTTAGAGAGCTGCAGAGACAAGTGCGAGCATTGCAAGAAGAGATTCGTAGAGGAATGAATCTTAATGTCAGAGATGAAAGCGAGGATGAAGCCAAAGAAGAATATCAAGAAGGAGAAGTTGAAATTGTGAACCAGGAGGAAGAAAGACTTTTTCGGGCGATTTCCAAGATTGGAAAAAGACCTAAGATTGAGGTTCCTACATTTTCTAGAAATCTTAACCCAGAGGAATTGATCGACTGGATCAATGAATGTGAAGAATATTTTGAGTATGAAGATGTCGAGGATCCTGATAGGGTCAAATTTGCGAAGGCTAGACTGAAAGGTCATGCGAAGATATGGTGGCAAGAGATTCAGTTGGAGCGAAATAGAAGGGGAAAGGAGAAAATCACGAGATGAGATCGGATGGTGGATAAATTGAAGCGACAGTTAATTCTTGTTGATTATGAGCTTGATCTACTGAAGAAAATGCAAAGTTTGAAGCAAGCAGGAAGATCTGTTCAGGAGTATACAGAGGAGTTCTATCGACTTCTCATCAGAACAGGCCATGCAGAAGCTGATAAGGAGAAAGTTGCCCGATACCTTAATGGGTTAAGGCCAAGCATTCAGGAGGAGCTGAATCTGGTTCGAATGAACAGTATTGAAGAGGCATACCAGTTTGCTCTAAAAGTAGAGGAAAAGCTGAACAAGAAGTTTGAGAGCAGACAAAACGGAAGAGGTCGCGGTGGACGATCTGGTGGACGGTCATATGGTGGCCAAAATGAAGATCCGAAAAAGAAGGATGAGGCCAGTAGCAGTCAGAATCAGAGAGGAAATAATTCCAATCGCTTCTAGGATCAGAATAATAGAGATCAAAGAGGAAGGGGAAGAGGACAAGGATCTAGAAGAGGTGGCTTCCGTGGAACATGTTTTCACTGTGGAGAAGAAGGTCATAGGGCATTTGAATGTCCTCAGCGCCAAGGCAGAATAGACAGGAGAAATAAAGGCCAGGCCAGAGTTGCACATGTAGATGAAGATGCCAGATCATCAAATTCTGAAGATGCTGAAAGAGGAGAAATGCTGATTAACAGAAGAGTCCTGTTGAGTGGTGAGAATGAACCTGCGCAAAGGAGGAGCTTGTTTCGCACCAGGTGCAAGTGTGAAGGTAAATGTTGTGATGTGATCATCAATAGTGGAAGCACTGACAATTTGGTGTCAGAAGAGATGGTGACAAAGTTGAAGCTCAAGAGACAGAAACACCCACATCCATATCGGATTGCTTGGGTACAGGATGACCACAAGGTCATGGTCAATGAACAATGCCTGGTAAAGTTCAAGATTGGTGGATACCAAGATGAGGTACTGTGTGATGTCATATCTATGGATGCATGTCATATGTTGTTGGGTAGACCATGGCAGTTTGACAGATGTGCTGTACATGATGGTCATGCGAATACCTATTCCCTGACAAAGGATGGAGTGCGACATAAGCTAAAACCATTGAAGGAGACTGAAGAAAAGGTATGTGATAATGCAAGAATAACTTTTGTTGATGGAAGAAATTTCCTAGATGGTATGAGGCATGAGCATGTATGTTTTCCTTTAATTCCAAAAGTTGGTAAAGAGGAAGTAGAAGATGTTCTTGTAGAAGTTACAGATTTGATGAATGAGTTTCAGGATATTGTATCCGATAACGTGCCTGATGGATTACCACCAGTCAGGAAGATCAGTCATCAGATGGACTTGATCCCAAGAGTGAGTTTGCCAAATAAGGCAGCACACAGAATGACACCTGCAGAAAGTGAGGAGGTGAACAGACAAGTACATGAACTGTTACAGAAAGGATTGATCCGTGAGAGTCTGAGCCCCTGTGGTGTACCAGCAGTATTAGCACCAAAGAAGAATGGAGAATGGAGGATGTGTACAGATTCTAGGGCAATAAACAAGATCACAATCAAGTACAGGTTCCCATTGCCACGAATGGATGATATTATGGACTGTTTGAGTGGAGCTGTGTATTTCTCAAAGATAGATCTGAAAAGTGGATATCATGAGATTCGGATCAGAGAAGGGGATGAATGGAAGACTGCCTTCAAGACAAAGGAAGGACTGTATGAGTGGTTAGTCATGCCTTTTGGGCTAACCAATGCACCGAGCACTTTCATGCGGCTCATGAATGAGGTTCTGAAAGAATTTCTGGGTAAGTTTGTCATTGTTTACCTAGATGATATTTTGATCTTTAGTAAGACATTGGATGAGCATATGATGCATATTCGTATGGTATTTGAGAAGTTGAGAGAAGAGAAATTGTTGATTAATTTGAAGAAGTGCAGTTTTGTGAAGAAAGAGTTAGTGTATTTGGGATTTGTAGTTTCAGCAGAAGGTCTAAAAATGGACCCAGAGAAGGTACAGGCTATCCTTGAATGGCCTACTCCAAGGAGTGCTACTGAGGTAAGATCTTTTCATGGTCTAGTTAGCTTTTACAGAAAGTTTATCAAAAATTTTAGTAGTATTTGTGGACCCTTGACTGAAACAATGAGAGGGGATAGAAAAGAGTTTAAGTGGACTAATGGGGCAGAAAAGAGTTTTCAATTGTTGAAACAAAAAATTACAGAACAACCTGTTTTAGCACTTCTAGATTTTAATAAGGTGTTTCAAGTAGATTGTGATGCTAGTAGTACTACAATAGGAGCTGTTATGAGCCAAGAAGGTAAACCTGTTGCTTATTTCAGTGAGAAGTTAAATAATGCCAAGAGGAAATATTCTGTTTATGATCAGGAATTTTATACTATAGTTTAGGCATTAAAGAAGTGGAGACATTATTTTCTTCCTAAGGAGTTTGTTTTGTATACTGATCATCAAGCTTTACAATATTTGAATAGTCAAGGAAAGTTGAATCAGAGGCATTTGAAATGGGTTGAGTTTTTGCAGAGTTATACATTTGTTTTGAAACACAGGAGTGGAAAGTCTAATAGGGTTGCAGATGCTCTTAGCAGAAGGCACCTATTGCTGACAGAAATGTAGATTGAAGTGGTTGGGTTCAAGGAACTCAAGAATTTGTATCCAGAGGATCCTGATTTTGGTGAAGCTTGGAAAGCTTGTAAAGAACCTGTTACTCTAGACAGGACGAAATGGCTGGATTTTATCATCCAAGATGATATTCTATTCAGAGGGAGTCAGTTGTGCATTCCACGAAGTTCTATGAGGGAGAATCTCATCAAGGAGAAGCATAGTGGAGGATTGGCTGGACATTTTGGTCGTGATAAAACCCTTGGTTTGGTTAGTGAGAATTATTATTGGCCACAGTTGCAGCAAGATGTGAAGAAATTTGTACAGCGTTGTAGAGTATGTCAGATGGCGAAAGGAGTGAAGCAGAATATAGGATTGTATCAGCCATTACCTGTACCAGAGAAGCCTTGGGAGGATATCAGCATGGACTTTGTTCTTGGTTTACCGAGGACTCAGCAGGGACATGATTCAATTTTTGTGGTAGTTGACAGATTTTCAAAGATGGCACATTTCATTCCCTGCAAGAAGACTAATGATGCTGTTCATGTAGCAGAATTGTTTTTCAGAGAAGTAGTGAGACTTCATGGTTTGCCAAAGACCATAGTTTCAGATCGGGACACTAAGTTTGTTGGATATTTCTGGCGTACATTGTGGAAGAAGTTGAAGACAGATTTGAAGTTCAGTTCATCACATCATCCACAGACTGATGGACAGACAGAGGTGGTGAATAGGAGTTTTGGAAATTTGCTAAGATGTTTGGTTGGAGATAAGCCAACAGGATGGGATTTGATTTTACCACAGGCAGAATTTGCATACAATAATTCTATCAATAGAAGCACTGGTAAATCACCATTCCAGATTGTATATGGAAGTAATCCAAGAAATGCATCTGAATTGAGGAAGATAGATAAAGGAGAAATAAGTAGTGCTGAAGCTGAGGATTTTGCAGAACACTTGAAGAACATCCATGGGGAGGTGAGGAAGCATATTACCAAGATGAACGCACAGTATAAGGCTAAGGCAGATGAGAAAAGGAGGTATAAGGAATTTCAAGTTGGTGATGAAGTCATGGTTCATTTGCGGAAGGAGCGGTTTCCAGTTGGTACATATAACAAGTTGAAAATGAAGAAGTTTGGACCATGTAAGATACTGAAGAAACATGATTCAGGAAACGCATATGAGGTAGAATTGCCTACTGAGCTAAATATTTCACCAGTGTTTAACATTTCAGATTTGATAGAGTATCATGAAGGAGGTGTTGAAGATGAGATCACAGCAGCACAATGGAGTATTCCAGCAACTAGTTCAGACACTAAGGAGATCGAAGATATACTGGACAGTCGTGTTGGCAGAAGCACAAGGAACAGGACATATGAAGAATATCTAGTCAAGTGGAAAGGACGACCTATTGAAGATTCATCATGGCTAACAAGGGTGGAGGTTAACCATCTTGGTTTTCCTCTGCACACCTGAGTCGTGACAGGGTCACTTCTCAAATTACCCTGGGTGTCTGATGCAGGAGCATCCTGGGTGTAAGAGCAATCTTGCATCACCCAAAAATATTTGTTTTTGCTTTTCAATAAGGGCTATCTTGTGCAGAGCTGCTATTTCTAGAAACTTTCTATTTTTAGTAAGTTGGTCATACGATCTCAAAATGTTCTGATTTCACATGTGGAGGTTCATCTCTGACATATCAGCCTGCCAGTAAAGTTTCATGGCTAGATCAAGTCTGGTTTTGAAGATATTGAAAATTTTCGGTTTTGGAAACAGGGTGCAGAAACTTTGAACTCAGTTTTGAAGGCTTTAGAGGCCCCGGATGAGGTCAAATTTTGGGCTGAATGAAGCTTGCTTGATTCAAGCGTTGTAGAGCTCCTCGCACCCTTTCGAAAATGGGGTTACAATAGTCAATCGGGTCAACTGGTGATGACTTATGGTCTTCGGAAGTTGGGTCACCTGAAATGGCAGAAAATGATTTTTCTTCAAAATTTCTGTTCGGGTTTCAAAATTTATTTTGAGCCGACTTTGATGTAATAAATTAAAAAATAAAATAATTCTATGTTTGGTCGGCCCTATGGGCTAAATTTCTGGAACCTTCCCAGGCGGTGGAAAATTGCCTATATAAGGAAGGCTGTATTATTGTCTTAGGCAGTTCAGAATAGTTCTGGGTAATAGATCTGGGTAATAGTTCGAGGCTTTGTCCTACAGAATATTGTAAGGGAATGCCCATGTGGCTTTGCATGTTGTAATTCTGAAAATTTTTAATTCCACATTTGTGGAGATAATAAGAAGCCAATTTTCTGTTCTTGCATATTATTGTTGTTGTTTCTCTATGTCTGTTATGTGTTTGTGGTATTAAGGGGAGCACCCTTCATCAAGTGGTATCAGAGTAGGTTTTCTTGAGTGTATAAACAGATCACCGACTGTGAGGCAGTTTGCACCAGGACCGTGGTTAGGGTTTCAGCGCGTATCGCGAAAATGCCTCCACGAAGAGAACGTGGCGGAAGAGCTAGTGCTGTGACACCCGGGGTTAGAGAGATGTAGAGACAAGTGCGAGCATTGCAAGAAGAGATTCGTAGAGGAATGAATCTTAATGTCAGAGACGAAAGCGAGGATGAAGCCGAAGAAGAATATCAAGAAGGAGAAGTTGAAATTGTGAACCAGGAGGAAGAAAGACTTTTTCGGGCGATTTCCAAGATTGGGAAAAGACCTAAGATTGAGGTTCCTACATTTTTTGGAAATCTTAACCCAAAGGAATTGATCGACTAGATCAATGAATGTGAAGAATATTTTGAGTATGAAGATGTCGAGGATCCTGATAGGGTCAAATTTGCGAAGGCGAGACTGAAAGGTCATGCGAAGATATGGTGGCAAGAGATTCAGTTGGAGTGAAATAGAAGGGGAAAGGAGAAAATTATGAGATGGGATCAGATGGTGGATAAATTGAAGCGACAGTTCATTCCTGTTGATTATGAGCTTGATCTACTGAAGAAAATGCAAAGTTTGAAGCAAGCAGGAAGATCTGTTCAGGAGTATACAGAGGAGTTCTATCGACTTCTCATCAGAACAGGCCATGCAGAAGCTGATAAGGAGAAATTTGCCTGATACCTTAATGGGTTAAGGCCAAGCATTCAGGAGGAGCTGAATCTGGTTCGAATGAACAGTATTGAAGAGGCATACCAGTTTGCTCTAAAAGTAGAGGAAAAGCTGAACAAGAAGTTTGAGAGCAGACAAAACGGAAGAGGTCGCGGTGGACGATCTGGTGGACGGTCATATGGTGGCCGAAATGAAGATCCGAAAAAGAAGGATGAGGCCAGTAGCAGTCAGAATCAGAGAGGAAATAATTTCGATCACTTCCAGGATCAGAATAATAGAGATCAAAGAGGAAGGGGAAGAGGACAAGGATCTGGAAGAGGTGGCTTCCGTGGAACATGTTTTCACTTTGGAGAAGAAGGTCATAGGGCATTTGAATGTCCTCAGCGCCAAGGCAGAATAGACAGGAGAAATGAAGGCCAGGCCAGAGTTGCACATGTAGATGAATATGCCAGATCATCAAATTTTGAAGATGTTGAAAGAGGAGAAACGCTGATTAACAGAAGAGTCCTGTTGAGTGGTGAGAATGAACCTGCGCAAAGGAGGAGCTTGTTTCCCACCAGGTTCAAGTGTGAAGGTAAATGTTGTGATGTGATCATCGATAGTGGAAGCACTGACAATTTGGTGTCAGAAGAGATGGTGACAAAGTTGAAGCTCAAGAGACAAAAACACCCACATCCATATCGGATTGCCTGGGTACAGGATGACCACAAGGTCATGGTCAATGAACAATGCCTGGTGAAGTTCAAGATTGGTGGATACCAAGATGAGGTACTGTGTGATGTCATATCTATGGATGCATGTCATATGTTGTTGGGTAGACCATGGCAGTTTGACAGATGTGCTGTACATGATGGTCGTGCGAATACCTATTCCCTGACAAAGGATGGAGTGCGACATAAGCTAAAACCATTGAAGGAGACGAAAGAAAAGGTATGTGGTAATGAAAGGATAACTTTTGTTGATGGAAGAAATTTCCTAGATGGTATGAGGCATGAGCATGTATGGTTTGCTTTAATTCCAAAAGTTGGTAAAGAGGAAGTAGAAGATGTTCCTGTAGAAGTTGCAGATTTGCTGAATGAGTTTCAGGATATTATATCCGATAACGTGCCTGATGGATTACCACCAGTCAGGAAGATCAGTCATCAGATGGACTTGATCCCAGGAGCGAGTTTGCCAAATAAGGCAGCACACAGAATGACACCTGCAGAAAGTGAGGAGTTGAACAGACAAGTACTTGAACTGTTACAGAAAGGATTGATCCGTGAGAGTCTGAGCTCCTGTGCTGTACCAGCAGTATTAGCACCAAAGAAGAATGGAGATGACTTATGGTCTTCGGAAGTTGGGTCACCTGAAATGGCAGAAAATGATTTTTCTTCAAAATTTTTGTTCGGGTTTCAAAATTTATTTTGAGCCGACTTTGATGTAATAAATTGAAAAATAAAATAATTCTAAGTTTGGCCGGCCCTATGGGCTAAATTTCTGGAACCTTCCCAGGTGGTGGAAAATTGCCTATATAAGGAAGGCTGTATTATTGTCTTAGGCAGTTCAGAATAGTTCTGGGTAGTAGATCTGGGTAATAGTTCGAGGCTTTGTCCTACAGAATATTGTAAGGGAATGCCCATGTGGCTTTGCATGTTGTAATTTTGAAAATTTGTAATTCCACATTTGTGGAGATAATAAGAAGCCAATTTTCTATTCTTGCATATTATTGTTGTTGTTTTTCTATGTCTGTTATGTGTTTGTGGTATTAAGGGGAGCACCCTTCATCAATTAATTACAATCACGTAACAAGCCATTCTGGGATTACAACTCACCGAATCAATTAACCGTTTGATGAGAATTAGGTATAATCACATAAGATGCCATTCTGAACCTAAAAATCACTGAATCAATCAACCATTCAATGAGAATCAGCTACAATCACGTAACAAGCCATTTTGAGCTTATAAATCACTGAAATGGTCAATAGTTTGATGAAAATCACTTGCAATGATGTAAAAAGCCATTTTGAGCTTACAAATTACTGAATCAATCAACTGTTCTTTGAGAATCAACTACAATCTTGTAGCAAGCCATTCTGATCTTACAAATCACTGAATCGGTCATCCATTCAATGAGAATCAATTACAATCACGTAACAAGCCATTCTAAGCTTACAAATCACCGAATCGGTCAACTGTTCGATGAGAATCAACTACAATCATGTAACAAGCCATTATGAGATTACAAATCACTGAATCGGTCAACCGTTTGATTGGAATCAGCTACAATCATGTAACATGTCATTCTGAGCTTAGAAATCACCGAATCGGTCAACTATTCTATGAGAATTAGCTACAATCATGTAACAAGCCATTCTAAGCTTACAAATCACTAAATCTATCAACTGTTTGATGAGAAATCAGCTACAATCACATAACAAGCCATTCTTAGCTTACAAATCACTAAATCGGTCAATCGTTCAATAAGAATCAATAACAATCATGTAACAACCCATTCTGAGTTTACAAATCACCGAATCGGTCAATCATTCGATCAGAATCAATTACAATCATGTAACAAGCAATTTTGAGCTTACAAATGACTGAATCAGTCAATCGTTGGATTGGAATCAGCTACAATCACGTAACAAGCCATTCTGAGCTTACAAATCACCGAATCAGTCAACTGTTCTATGAGAATCAGCTATTATCACGTAACAAGCCATTCTAAGCTCAAATAATTGAATTGGTCAACCATTCGATGAGAATCAGCTACATTCACGTAACAAGCCATTTGTGGCTTACAAATCACTAAATTGGTCAATCATTTGATGAGAATCAATTACAATCATGTAACAACCCATTCTAAGCTTGCAAATCACCGAATCGGTCAACCGTTTGATGAGAATCAATTACAATCATGTAACAAACATATATGAGCTTGTAAATCACCGAATTGATCAACTGTTTGATGAGAATCATCTCCAATCACGTAACAAGCCATTCTGAGCTTACAAATCACCAAATCGGTCAACTTTTCGATGAAAATCAGCTACAATCATGTAATAAGCCATTTTGAGCTTACAAATCACCGAATCGGTCAACCGTTCGATGATAATCAATTACCATTACGTAACAAGCCATTCTGAGTTTACAAATCACTGAATCGGTCAACCGTTTGATGAGAATCATCTACAATCACGTAACAGGCCATTTTGAGCTTGCAAATCACTGAATCGATCAACCGTTTGATGGGAATCAGCTACAATCATGTAACAAACCTTTCTGAACTTACAAATCACCGAATCGGTCAACTGTTTGATGAGAAGCAGCTACAATGATGTAAGAAGCCATTCTGAGCTTACAAATCACCTAATCGATCAACTATTTGATTACAATCAATTACAATCATGTAACAAGCCATTTTGAGCTTACAAATCACCAAATCGGTCAACTGTTTAATGAGAATCAGCTACAATCATGTAACAAGCCATTCTGAAGTTACAAATAACCAAATCAGTCAACCGTTCAATAAGAATCATCTCCAATCACGTAACAAGCCATTCTGAGCTTACAAATCACTGAATCGGTCAACCGTTCGATTAGAATTAATTACAATCAAGTAACAAGCCATTATGAGCTTAAAAATTACTGAATTGATCAAGCGTTCATTGAGAATCAATTACAATCATGTAACAAGCCATTCTTAGCTTACAAATCCTCGAATCGGTCAACTGTTCGATGAGAATCAATTACAGTCACGTAACAAGACATTCTGAGCTTACAATTCGCAAAATTTGTCAACTGTTCGATGAGAATCAACTACAATCACATAACAAGCAATTCTGAGCTTACAAATCACCGAATCGGTCAACCATTCAATGATAATCAATTACCATTACGTAGCAAGCCATTCTGAGCTTACAAATCACCGAATTGACACCTTTCAATGAGACTTGGCTACAATCATGTAACAAGCCATTCTGAGCATACAAATCATTGAATCGGTCAACCGTTTGATGGGAATCAACTACAATCTTGTAACAAGCCTTTCTGAGCTTACAAATCATCGAATTGGTCAACCATTAGATGAGAATTAGCTACAATAACGTCACAAGCCATTCTGGACTTACAAATCATCAAATTGGTCACCATTCGATGAGAATCAATTACAATCATGTAACAAGCCATTCTAAGCTTACAAATCACTGAATCAGTCAACCGTTTGATGAGAATCATCTCCAATCATGTGACAAGCCATTGCAAGCTTACAAATCAATGAATCGATCAACCGTTTGATGAGAATCAATTACAATCATGTAACAAGCTATTTTGAGGTTATAAATCACTGAATCAGTCAACCGTTTGATTAGAATTAATTACAATCATGTAACAAGCCATTCTGAGCTTAAAAATCATCGAATCGGTCAACCATTTGTTGAGAATCAATTACAATCACGTAACAAGCCATTCTTAGCTTACAAATTCCCCAATTGGTCAACCCTTCGATGAGAATCAATTACAATCACGTAACAAGACATTTTGAGCTTACAAATCACAAAATTCATCAACCGTTTGATGAGAATCAACTAGAATTACATAACAAGCATTTCTGAGCTTACAAATCACTGAATCAGTCAACCGTTTGATGAGAATCATCTCCAATCATGTAACAAGCTATTATGAGCTTACAAATCACTAAATCGGTCAACCGTTTGATGAGAATCAATTATAATCACGTAACAAGCCATTGTGAGATTAAAGATCACCGAATTGGTCAACCGTTTGATGAGAATTAATTACAATCATGTAGTAAGCCATTTTGAGCTTACAAATCACTGAATCGGTAAAGCGTTTGAAGAGAATCAACTACAATTACGTAACTAGCCATTCTGAGCTTAAAAATCACCGAATCGGTCACCTGTTCCATGAGAATCAACTACAATCATGTAACAAGCCATTCTAAACTTACAAATCACCAAATCGATCAACCGTTCGATGAGAATCAGCTCCAATCACGTAGGAAGCCATTCTGAGTTTAATAATCATCAAATCGGTCAACCATTTGATGAGAATCATCTCCAATCATGTAACAAGCCATTCTGAGCTTACAAATCATTGAATCCGTCAACCATTTGATGAGAATTAATTACAATCACGTAACAAGCCATTGTGAGCTTACAAATCATCGAATCGGTCAAATGTTTGATAAAAATCAGCTACAATCATGTAACAAGCCATTCTGAGCTTACAAATAAATGAATCGGTCAACCATTCTATGAGAATCTGCTACAATTACGTAACGAGCCATTCTAAGCTTACAAGTCACCAAATCGGTCAACTATTCGATGAGAATTAATTACAATCATGTAACAAGCTATTCTGAGCTTACAAATAATCGAATTGGTCAACCGTTCGATGAGAATCAACTACAATATCATAACAAGACATTCTGACCTTACAAATCACTGAATCAATCAATCATTTGATGAGAATCAATTATAATCACGTAACAAGCCATTCTGAGCTTACAAATCACCAAATTAGTCAACTGTTCAATGAGAATCAGCTACAATCAAGTAAAAGGCCATTCTGAGCTTACAAATCACTGAATTGGTCAATCATTCGATGAGAATCAATTACAATCATGTAACAAGCCATTCTGAGCTTACAAATCACCAAATCGATCAACCGTTGGATGAGAATCAACTACAATCACATAACAAGCCATTCTTAGCTTACAAATCAACGAATCGGTCAACCGTTTGATGAGAATCAGCTAGAATCACGTAAGAAGCCATTCTGAGCTTACAAATCAATGAATCGGTCAATTGTTCTCTGAGAATCAACTACAATCACGTAACAACCCATTCTGAGCATACAAATTATCGAATTGGTCAACCATTCGATGAGAATAAGCTACAGTCATGTAACAAGCTATTTTGAGCTTACAAATCATAGAAATGGTCAAACCATTTGATGAGATTCAATTGCAATCATGTAACAAGCCATTATGAGCTTACAAATCACCAAATCAGTCAATTATTCAATGAGAATCAACTACAATCATGTAACAAGCCATTCTAAGCTTTCAAATCACTGAATCGGTCAACCATTCGATGAGAATTTAGTATAATCATGTACAAGCTATTTTGAGCGTACAAATCACCAAATTGGTCAACCGTTCGATGAGAACAAGCTACAATCATGTAACAAGCCATTCTGAGCTTACAAATCACTGAATCATTCAACCGTTCGATGAGAATCAACTACAATCACGTAACATTCCATTCTGAGCTTACAAATCACGGAATTGGTCAACTGCTCAATGCAAATTAGCTACAATCAAGTGACAAGCGATTTTGAGCTGACAAATCACCGAATCGGTCAATCGTTCGATGAGAATTTTTTAGAATCACATAAGAAGGTATTCTGAGCTTACAAATCACCAAATCGGTCAACCGTTTGACAAGAATTAGCTACAATCAAGTAACAAGCCATTCTGAGCTTACAAATAACCGAAACGGTCAACCGTTCGATGAGAATCACTTGCAATCATGTAACAAGCCATTTTGAGCTTACAAATTACTGAATCAGTCAACTGTTCGATGAGAATCAACTACAACCACGTAGCAAGCCATTCTGAGCTTACAAATCACTAAATCGGTCAACCTTTCGATGAGAATCAATTACAATCACATAACAAGCCTTTCTAAGCTTACAAATCACTGAATCAGTCAACCGTTCGATGGAATTAATTATAATCATGTAACAAGCCATTTTGAGCTTTCAAATCACTGAATTGGTCAACCATTCGATGAGAATCAACTACAATCATGTAACAAGACATTCTAAGCTTACAAATCACTAAATCGGTCAACCATTCGATGAGAATCAAATACAATCATGTAACAAACCATTTTGAGCTTACAAATCACTGAATCAGTCAACCATTTGATGAGAATCAATTACAATCATGTGACAAGCCATTTTGATTTTATAAATCACCAAATCGGTCAACCGTTCAGTGAGAATTCATTACAATCACGTAATAATCTATTTTGAGCTTACAAATCACTGAGTCGATCAACTGTTCATTGAGAATCAGCTACAATCATGTAACAAGTCATTCTAAGCTTACAAATCACCGAATCGGTCAACCGTTCAGTGAGAATCAATTACAATCACGTAATAGGCCATTCTGAGCTTACAAATCATGAAATCGGTCAACTGTTTGATGAGAATCAACCACAATCATGTAAAAGGCCATTCTAAGCTTATAAATCACCAAATCGGTCAACCATTTGATTAGGATCAATTGCAATCACATAACAAGCCATTCTAAGCTTACAAATCACCGAATTGGTCTACTGTTCAATGAGAATCAATTACAATCACATAACAAACCATTTTGAGTTTTCAAATTACTGAATCGGTCAACTATTTGATGAGAATTAATTACAATCATGTAAGAAGCCATTCTAAGCTTACAAATCACCAAATCGGTCAACCGTTCAATGAGAATCAATTGAAATAATGTAACAAGCCATTCTGAGTTTACAAATCACTGAATTGGTCAACTGTTCGATGAGAATCAATTACAATCACATAAGAATGACATGTTACGTGATTATAATTGATTCTTGTCAAACGGTTGACCGATTTAGTGATTTGTAAGCTCAGAATGGCTTGTTACGTGATTGTAATTTATTTTCATTGAATGGTTGAACGATTCAGTGATTTGTAAGCTCAAAATGGCTTGTTAAGTGATTGTAGCTGATTCTCATCAAACAGTTGACCAATTCAGTGATTTGCAAGTTCAGAATGGCTTGTTACGTGATTGTAATTAATTCTCACTGAACAGTTGACTGATTCGGTGATTTGTAAGCTCAAAATGGCTTGTTAGGTGATTCTAATTGATTCTCATTGAATAGTGGACCAATTTGGTGATTTATAAGCTTACAATGACTTTTTACGTGATTGTAATTGATTATGATCAAACGGTTGACTGATTTGGTGATTTGTAAGCTTAGAATGGCTTGTTATGTGATTGTAATTGATTCTCATTGAATAGTTAACTGATTCAGTGGTTTGTAAGTTCAGAATGGCTTGTTACGTGATTGTACTTGATTCTCATCGAACAGTTGACCTATTCGGTGATTTGTAAGCTCAGAATGGTTTGTTACGTGATTATAATTGATTCTCATTGAATGGTTGACCGATTCAGTGATTTGTAAGCTCCGAATGGTTTGTTATATGATTGTAGCTGATTCTCATCGAACGGTTGACCTATTCAGTGATTTGTAAGCTCAGGATGGCTTGTTACATGATTGTAATTAATTCTCATCAAACAGTTGACCGATTCGGTGATTTGTAAGCTTTAAATGGTTTGTTATGTGATTGTAATTGATTCTCATCAAATAGTTGACCAATTCGATGAGTTGTAAGCTCAAAATGGCTTGTTACGTGATTGTAATTGATTCTCATTGAACGGTTGACCGATTCAGTAATTTGTAAGCTCTAAATAGCTTGTTACATTATTGTAAGCTTAGAATGGCTTGTCACATGATTGAAATTGATTCTCATCGAATGGTTGATCGATTCGATGATTTGTCAGCTCAGAATGGCTTGTTACATGATTTTAGCTTATTCTCATTAAATGATTGACCGATTTGGTGATTTGTAAGCTTAGAATGGCTTATTACATGATTTTAATTAATTATCATCGAATAGTTGGCTGATTCAATGATTTGTAAGCTCAAAATCAGTTTGCTACATTTTGAATTGAAGAGAGAGAGGTAATGTGAAATTAATCTATAACTAGGAAAAAGAAATCAAGTGGAGAGGAGGCGAGTTTGCTGGAAGAAGTCATCTAATGTCATCTTGGCATATTTGGCAACTGTCAAATTTATCAAAACTCATCTAATTTTTGGAGATCATTGTATCTTCGCAGTTTCAGAAGATGACAAATTTGTTCAAAGATGACAATACAACCAAAAATCACCTAGATGGAATTGGAAATGACTCTTTGAGACTTTCCCCAGACCATTTATATTTACACTTTGATTAATTAACAATTGGTGACTACATCTTCTCAAAATGAGTCATTAACAACTGCCATCCATTTTGAATCATAAATGATAAATATGTATTTGTTCTGTGAGGTCATGTATAACAGGTTTTGTGGTAGACCAGAGTGCAGGTGTAGAAATAAAAATATAATTCGTATGTGGATTATCCATTGAAGAGAAAGTTAGGAGGTTGAAACAGCTTGTAGACAACTCAATGACCTTGCATTGACCTAAATTTTAGCCATATCTTGTATCCATGCAAGTTGAAGACATGATAAGAAGGCACAACCCCATCTTCACTAGAGTTTTCACGCCATGTGAGTTTCTTCAGCATAAACCTAGTGTCAATGTTGATGTTGTGCTGGTTGCTTCATTTTATACTTGTTATTTGTTCCTTCCATGCCAAATCATTTCCAGCTATATTATAATTCTAATGGTATGTCATTTGATTTCTCAAGCATGGCACTAAGAACATTAATCTTGTTTTGTTTCTATTGAATTTTGTTTTCATTATGTGATGGGTTGTTAGATAGACATCTATTATGGCACATGTGCATTGCAATTAGCATAAAATTCATAGTTTGAAGCCTTTATCTGTAACAAATTAATTTTCAAATTTTTTGTATTGGCTTTCATCAGCACCTTGAATGGGATAAGCTCATAGGAAATCTTAAGTCTTTGTTTGAGACACACATCAGAATATTCAAGTCAATGGTGGAACAGTTATATACATCCCAATGTGATGATTCTAGGGTATTAATTAGTACATTCTTGGCCCATCACCTATTGAGAGTGATCCACATGCCTTTGTTTATGAAATAATAAAACATATTTCTATTAGGATAGATAAGTGTGCTATAATAGCTTTATTTCTATTATTTATAGTAATCAATGCAACTTGAATGGAGAGTAAACCTTTACATAGTGTTGGGCCATATTGAAATATGATTTCTTCATTTTTTGCTTAATATCTATGCAGCTCATGGTAATACATATTTTTACATTATTGTAGCCCAAGAGTAACAATCACAACCACATATTTTAAACTTATATGATAAAGACATAAATCTATGGCATTATATATTTCATCTTTATTTATGTTGATATCCTTGATATTTTATATTTCTTTGGTAATGATCACAACATATATGTTTTTGCATACCTCAGATTTTAATTTTGCATTGTCTATCATTTATGAATTTCTTTTGCATGACTGAAAGTAGTGTTTTATTGATCACAGGCTATTGATCACATAATAAATTCTACAGCCAAGTCAAATTATATGTCTGCAGGCCAAATCTCTGTGCCCATTTTTTTCTAAAGACCAAATGGAGTTGCTGCTGGAGTTGGTGCTCTCAAGTTTGATATTGGTCATTTTTGTGCCTGTGTTCAGAAAGAAAAAGAAAAGAAGAAGATACTCAAGATGATTTCATTTTATTGGGTGTCTATCTATTTTGCAGTGTTATGCTGCATGGTATGGTTCCTGCCTAGGGCTAAAAGTTTTGGTACCTTATTCATCAGAAGATGCTCATGGATTGCTAAAAGCTGCCATCCGTGACCTAGATCCTATTGTATTTCTAATTGAAAATGAATTTTTGTAAGCATAACAAGCATTCTTTCAGTGTTTTGTTTAGAGATTTTAATCATCAAGGTGTATTTGAAAGAGTTGGAAACTCTTAGACAACTTTGACATTTTTTATTATATTTATTTATATACTCTTTAGACAACTTTGACATTATAATTTGATATATATTTGCATTAATTTTTCTTATTGGAGATTACTTTTATTTATCGTCATGATGTTGAATCAATCTTTTAATTCTAGTACGTCGCAGCTTGTTCATGTGTAATACTCTTATTTGCTTTTATTATTGAGTTCAAGTCTAATATTATGTTTTTTTTGCATTTTAAAATTTATTAAATTATTCATTTTATAACTACATTTACTACCAAATAACATAAATGACCAATTAAATGACTAAATAAATGACCAAATAAACTACCAAATGACCAAATAAATGATCAAATAAACTACCAAATGACCAAATAAATGATCAAATAAACTACCAAATGACCAAATAAATGACCAAATAAACTACCAAATGATCAAATAAATGACTAAATAAATGACCAAATGATCAAATAAATGACCAAATAAATGACCAAATACACTACCAAATAAATGACCAAATAAATGATCAAATGACCAAATAAATGACTAAATAAATGACCAAATAAACGACCAAATAAATGACTAAATATATGACCAAATCAATGACCAAATAAACTACCAAATGATCAAATAAATGACCAAATAAATGACTAAATATATGACCAAATCAATGACCAAATCAATAACTAAAATAGTTTAGTCATAAATTTGGTAACGAGATAAATGACTGGTAATAAACTACCACTGGTCACGTAACCAAATTTGGTCATTTATCTACAATTTTTGGTAGTTTATTTGGTCATATATTACTATTTTTGTACTAGTGAATGGACCCAGAGAAAGTGTAGGCTATCCTTGAATGTCCTACCCCAAGGAGTGCTACTGAGGTAAGATATTTTCATGGTCTAGCTTGCTTTTATAGAAAGTTTATCAGAAATGTTAGCAGTATTTGTGGACCCTTGACTAAAACAATGAGAGGGGATTGAAAAGAGTGGACTAATGGGGCAGAAAAAAGTTTTCAATTGTTGAAATAAAAAGTTACAGAATAGCTTGTTTTAGCACTTCTAGATTTTAATAAGGTGTTTCAAGTAGACTGTGATGCTAGTGGTATTGCAATAGGAGTTGTTATGAGCCAAGAAGGTAAACCTGTTGCTTATTTCAGTGAGAAGTTGAATGATGCAAAAAGAAAAAAATATGTTTATGATTAAGAATTTTATGCTATAGTTCAGGCATTAAAAAAGTGGAGACACTATTTGCTTCCTAAGGAGTTTGTTTTGTATACTGATCATCAAACTTTGCAATATTTGAATAGTCAAGGAAAGTTGAATCAAAGGCATTTGAAATGGGTTGAGTTTTTGTAGAGTTATATATTTTTTTTGAAATACAGGAGTGGAAAGTCTAACAGGGTTGCAAATGCACTTAGCAGAAGGAAACTATTGCTAACAAAGATGCAGATTAAGGTGGTTGGGTTCAAGGAACTTAAGAGTTTGTATCCAGAAGATCTTGATTTTGGTGAAGCTTGAAAAGCTTATACAGAACCTATTACTTTAGACAAGATGAAGTGGCTAGATTTCATCATCTAGGATGGTATGCTATTTAGAGGGAGTCAGTTGTGCATTCCACGAAGTTCTATGAGGGAGAATCTCATCAAGGAGAAGCATAGCAGAGGATTGGCTAAATATTTTGGTCAAGATAAAACCATTGCTATTGTTAGTGAGAACTATTATTGGCCACAGTTATAACAAGATATCAAGAAGTTTGTACAGAGTTGTAGAATATGTCAAATGGCAAAAGGAGTGAAGCAGAATACAAGATTGTATTAGCCATTACCTGTACTAGAGAAACCTTGGGAGGATATCAGTATGGATTTTGTTCTTGGTTTACCGAGGACACAACAGGGACATGATTCAATTTTTGTGGTAGTTGATAGATTTTCAAAGATGACACATTTCATTCCCTGCAAGAAAACTAATGATGTTGTTCATATAGTAGAATTGTTTTTCAGAGAAGTGGTGAGACTACATGGTTTGCCAAAGAGTATAGTTTCAGATCAGGACACTAAGTTTGTTGGATATTTATGGTGTATATTATGGAAGAAGTTGAAGACCGATTTGAAGTTCAGTTCATCACATCATCCACAGACAGATGCACAGATAGAGGTGGTGAATAGGAGTTTGGAGAATTTGTTGAGATGTTTGGTTGGAGATAAGCCAACAAGATGAGATTTGATTTTACCATAGGCAGAATTTGCATATAATAATTTTGTCAATAGAAGCACTGGTAAATCACCATTCCAGATTGTATAGGGAAGTAGTCTCATAAATGCATCTGAGTTGAGAAAGATAGACAAATGAGAGATAAGTAGTGCTGAAGTTGAGATTTTGTAGAACATTTGAAGAACATCCATGAGGAGGTGAGGAAGCATATTACCAAGATGAATGCACAGTATAAGGCTAAGGCATATGAGAAAAGAAGGCATAAAAAATTTCAGGTTGGAGATGAAGTCATGGTTCATTTGTGGAAGGAGCAATTTCTAGTTGGTACATATAACAAGTTGAAAATGAAAAAATTTAGGCCATGTAAGATACTGAAGAAGCATGATTTAGGAAATGCATATGAGGTAGAATTTCCTACTGAGGTGAATATTTCACCAGTGTTTAACATTTTAGATTTGACAGAGTATCATGAAGGAGGTGTTGAAGATGAGATCATAACAACACAGTGGAGTATTCCAACAACTAGTTCAGAAACAAAGGAGATTGAGGATATACTGGATAGTCGTGTTGGCAGAAGCACAAGGAACAAGACATATGAAGAATATCTGGTCAAATGGAGAGGATGACCTCTTGAAGATTCATCATGGTTGACAAGAGAGGAGGTTAACCATCTTGGTTTTCCTCTGCACACCTGAGTCGTGATAGGGTCACTTCTCAAATTACCCCAGGTGTCTGATGCAGGAGCATCCTAGGTGTAAGAGCAATCTTGCATCACCCAAAAAAATTGTTGGTTTCTTTTCAATAAGGGCTATATTGTGCAGATTTTTTATTTATGGAAACTTACTATTTTTAGTAAGTTGGTCATATGATCTTGGAATGTTCTTATTTCACAGTTGGAGGTTCATCTCAGTCATTTCAGCCTACCAGTTGAGTTTCATTGCCACATCATCAGTATTGGTGAAGTTATTGAGGTTTTTGGGTATGAAATATTTGAGCTCAATTTTGAAGGCCTTAGAGGCTCCGGATTGTGATCGACCCCTAGCTGACTGGTGCTTGCGCGTGTCAAGCACTGTAAATTTCATCATGGCATTTTCAAAAAGTGGTTACAATAGAAAAACGGAGCTACGGTTAAAAAGTTATGGCCTCCAGAAGTTGGGTTACCTAAAAACATATTTTGTGTTTTCTTTGAGCCGACCCTATTGTAATAATTGTAAAAATAAAATAATTTTTTTTGTTTGTCAGCCTAAAACGCTAAATTTTTGGAACCTTCTCGAGTGGTGAAAATTGCCTATATAAGGAAGGCCTGTAGTGTTGTCTTAGACAGTTCGGAGCAGTTCAGAGTAGTTTGGGTGATAATTCGAGACTTTGTCCCTTAGAATATTGTAAGGAAAATGCCCATGTGGCTTTGCACATTGTATTTTTGAAAATTTGTAATTCCACATTTGTGGAGATAATAAGAAGCCCATTTTCTGTTCTTGCATATTGCTGTTGTTTCTCTGTTTCTGTTATGTGTTTGTGGTATTAAGGGGAGCACCCTTCATCAATTCAACATATGATAGTCATATTCAAATAGATTTTCAAAAAGGTCCACAAGCTCTTCTTGGTGTGCGGTCTACATTAGCAATATCACCATCCTTTGGGATTGCCTTATAGGATTCTTCTATTCTAATCTCTTTTTTGGAAGACAGTTCTTTTTCCATTGGGTTTTCTATCTTTATCCTTTTATGTGAGATTTCATTGTACATAGGTACCTCATCAGGCTAGTAGTCATGACCCATTTTTTTTATCTTGTCCCCCTAAATTATGCTTAAGGAGAGTTAGTGTATTTATTTAATTTATTTACACTTAGACTTATTAAGCCTACTTAGTTGTCCTTGTTCATTTGATACTTGTTCACACAATTTGTCATCATTTAGGAGTTGTTTAGAGATGTGTCAATTCCAATTTGACAACTCATGCTAGTTTAGTGGGAGGCAACTCGCCATAGTCATTGAGTGTTGGGTTCGACTTTTGATTTGACCAAATCAATCTTTCTATATGTAGTGTACTTTTTCATCTTATTCATGATCGATTTTGCTCTCAATTTGTTATTGCGCTTCATTTTTGTCTCTTATAGATCTTAAAATTTTTTACATATAATAAAATAAATTTAAATTGTATATAAAATTTCTATGAAAATACATAATATATTATAAAGAAGAAAAATGAGTTTTAAATAAAATATATCATAATTTGTATAAAAATCAAATCACTAAAATTTTCTTTATTAATGGACCTCAATTTCTAATGGTTGAGTGTAATCTTTTATCAAAAAATTTATAACACGTGCGTTATGTTCAATTATGTTTGAAAATATATGCTTTGTACATGATTGCACCAATGACCTTGTTCACTTAATTCAAATATCTTTCAAATATTTTTATTATCACTTATTGACTTGTATACCAATTATTTAAAATTGAGTCCCTAGGGTACTCAATTGTAGATTCTTTAATTATTAAACAACAATGCATATTGAGCTTCACTTATAAAATTGCATCAAATTATTTCATGACCCTCGAAAAAGGTATAATTCTTGATCATATCCTTGTGAACTTATCAGAAAATAATCTATATTGAATCCACCAAATCCATTAGTGGTCTTTAAAATTAAAAAGTTACACAATATATGCATCCTTTAAATTTTTCAACATCAAAATAGAGGAAAACTATATGCTTCTCATTGAAAGCACTATATCAAAGTGATAAGCCAACTTGAAATGATGAAAACTCCTCCAATCTTCGGTTCCTCCAACCTATAATGATGAAGGGTAAAAGTATTTATCCATTCCTAATATCTTAAGAAAAATAATCTATGCCAAAATTTTAGTCTTATCTTTTGATATCCTACCTATACACTCAAAATGTGCACTTCTCTAAGTCATTACTTCCAAGAGAATCCATGGATTGGAAACCTTGAGAAAGTGACCTAGAGCTCCCTAGGTATGGAGTCACAAGGATATTAAGAATTCTCTCAGCTAGAGCTATTAAGCCTATAACCTTGCTAGTAAACCACACAATGAGAGATTCAAGGAGAAAAGGGCAAGAATGCCAATATCCTCAAGAATCAACAATGAAAATACAATGCAAACTATGCTAAGATGAGAATGCAAGAATGCTATGGAAATGAAAGTATTACAAACCCTTACTAATTAAGCTATGTGAGCTAAACTAGAACATGAAAGGGAAATCTAAGCTAAGAAAGCATAAACATGAAGCTATGATGAAATAATGAAACTAGAATGCAAGAGGGTCTCCAAGCTCCAAATTCACCAAGAAAACCTGCAGCATAAGATTAGGATAAAAAGTTGGGATCTAAAAATGAGAAGAGAGCTCTTCTTTTATAGAAAGTGAGAATCAACAGACGATGGAGATTAAGAGGCAAAAGAGTTGATCAAGGGTGGAGTTTAAAAGAGGGACCAATCCTTGTGCACAAGTCTCCTCCAATAAAAAATAAGTTTTGACTTTTGTGCTCCATGTGAGACAAAAAGGCCTTTTCTTCTTTTTATAAAATAAGAATAATACTTTTATTTGTGCAACTTAGGATAAAGGTAAAGTGGGGACTTTTTATTTAATAAAAGGAGAGGGAATTCCTTTTAATTAAATAAAGACATAGGATAAAATGGTTAGTCCATAGAATATAATCAAATAAATGATAGAATTAAGACTTGATCAAGGAAATTGATTTAATTTTAAAAATATTGATTCAGGAAATTTGATAAATTGGTTCCATCATTTGATAAATTGAAGAATGGGGCCCAAAGTCTAGGCGACCATTTTAGGGTGCATACATTTTCCCCTCTTTGACAAATGTGAGATCGATTTGGGATCACATGAAGTCAAACAATGAAGTTGAAATGTGAGATCGATTTCGGATCACAAAACAATCTAGACATGTGTTCAATAGATGGGAACATATCAGGACAAAGGTAAGATGATTGAAAAAGATAAGGCCAACACCCCTATAAATAGGTAATTGTCAAGTTTGAGAATTGATAGGTTTGATAAAGTTGAATCAAGGATTGAAGTTTAATAGGTACTGGCCCCTCGAGATCAGAATCAAAATCGGGTAGAGAGAAACAGTAAATTGATAAATTTGATCAAGTCACTAGAAATCATAATTGAAGATGAAAGATGATAGAATAACCATTAAGCAGTGAAGAGATGCCCTAGTTTGACTAAGAAAGATATATGATAAAGATGTAGTCAAAAATTCAGAGAGACAAAGTGAAGGAAATGAATGAAAGACTAGAAGATTGGGAGAGATGGAAATGAAGAAATGAAGATGCCCCAGCGAAGATCGAAGGATTAGGCCTCAAATGGTCAGCCAACTGCACAGAAGAGGGGAGAATTTTGAAATGCAATTTTGACTATAAAGATGAACTCAGATTTTGATTTTGATCTCGAAAAATGGATTCAAGACGTCAACATTAGCTAGGGGTGCAATTTTTGCAAAATTCTGAGATGTTTTGAAAATTGGTCAAAAAGTCAAAATGCTATATAAGGGGTCAAAAAGGTCATTTTAAAATTTATTTGTCTTTTGTGATATTGAGAATTTTTAGAGCTCAGAGAGAGATTATGGCCCAGGAAGCAGCAATTCTAGTCCACACACATCGATTCAAGTGTGGTCGGTTACACAATCGGCCTCTTCACTATGGTGCCTCGGTAAGTTTTTAGAAAAACTCACCTTTTGAGTCATTTATGATCTATTTATTGCATTTAAAACATATTTTTTATTTTTTTTAATATTTCAAATTATACTTAGGTGAAAGTTCGTACGATGGTTTAAGAGTATCGCACCCCTTTGATATTTTTTTATCGTGCAATAGTTTGCGGGTCTAAAAAGTATCGACTGGTGTTCAATCTAGTATTGCACGATACTGGATGAAACATCATGCGAGCTTGTGCAAACTATCATATACAAAGTAAGTATCACACTGCTAGTGAAGGAAGTATCATACGATACAATATCCAAAAATAGTATCGCACTAGTATAATGAGAAATATCATACAGTTTCATTTTGAACAATATAACATGGGTCTAGATAATTTTTGTGTTTAATTTTACTTGTACTAATTTTAATCATCCATCATGATATGTTCTAACATCTGGTTAATGGGTTATGGCTTGCAGGAGACTTTTCTAGTAGTGATTATCAGAGCTCCGAGAGTGACTGGATTACACTATGTCAGAGATTTAGACACTCCTGGGAGAGATGACCTGATCAGCATGGGATTCGGGTTTCTATTGGATATGCCCCATATTTGGGTAGATCATGGGTTATTAACAACATTGGCTGAGAGATGGCATAGTGAGCACAACACCTTTCATCTACCTACTGGAGAGGTGATGATCACTCTTGAGGATGTCTACCAGATCCTTCGGATAGCTAGCCATGGCGATCCAGTGAGTATAATCATGTTTCTAAATGTGTATAGATGTAAATTTTTCATACGATAAAAATTGACATGATTTTCTATTGACATAGGTATATTATGATCAAGATTCGATCGAGGGGTGATAGGCCATCCAGGGCATGTTCTAGGATGTCACCATCATTGATAGATACCTCAATTGGGACTGGCTGATGGAGGAGTATGGTCGTGATTACTTGGTTCCATGCATAGTGTGCTCAATAGTTGCATGGGCCCTGATCACTAATAGGAGCCAGAGGGGATTCCCATTGGGCTAGGGTAGATTGGTTGCCGACATGATAGCACACCCTCGATGGATGGCATGGGGCCCAACTATCCTAGCAAACATGTATCATGAGCTGCATGAGATCGTATACAGACATGGCAGATCTTGGGCATGTGAGGCCATCCTAGCACAAATATGGGCATGGGAGCACATGGCCATTGTGTGACCATGAGTACAACCTTAGGAGTGGAGATGCCCCTACATCTATAGGTATACAAGATTTATCAGCCAACCCCATAGTGGAGACCTCACATACTATAGGAGGCTTCTAGATGAGCTCACAACTTTTGAGTGGAGACCATACAGGGTGTGTGAGCAATGAAGCAACCAGGATTGGGAGCTCAGATATATGTTTTACAGTCGACCACTCCTTGGGCAACATTCAAAGATTGTGGAGCGGTTTGTGATCTCTTGAGTGTGGAGGCAGTTTGGGCGGTAGCAGAGGGTACCTACAGAGATGACCACATATGCCTAGTGTAGGGAGGACGAGGGACAATATTAGATTTATAGACATATCGTGGGAAAGTATCCATATTTTGGATCCCATATTGTACTTGTATCATGACATTTATATATATATGAGATTACTGGATATTCGATATATCTTGTGTACTTGTCCCACTTGTGATGGATGTTTTAGTATATTGTCTTATTATATTGCTCAAATGTATATTTAGAAATACTCATGTATAATCTCTCTCATAGATGTATGTTTGATTCTCATGTTATGATATAGACTCATGTTTCTGAAAATGATATTTTTGATAAAGATATGATGATAAGATTAACCCCTTGTGATGACAGGAATAGGATGTGATGCGAAAGACAAGAAGTGAAAGACATGATCGAGAAGGAGCAAAGGTGAGCATAGTTGACCAACAAGTCTGTGAAAGATGAAAGGAGAGCTCTCTGCATATGCAAGATGCAAAACTAAACTAACATGAACTTAAGAATGCAAGCTACTATGAACAGTGGTTTACTTGCAAGGTCACAAATCCACTAGACTCTAATAATCATCATCAAGCTTTATTGGTAGCATCGCAAGATCATACAATACACACTAGTATGACTATGGGTATATGAATATGATCTATATCAGATAAAAATGTGGAAATCCCACCTAGGCACCAAAGACATGTAGGTCAAGATGACTAGTGTAGTGAGGTTCCCTAAGTTTGATATAGCAAGATTATGCTTGCATCAAGACACAAGAAAGTCAAGATGACTATAAGCATGCACTTGCAGAAAATAGTCAAGGATAATACCTTGTAGATCCTAGGGTCAAGTGGAACAAGCATAAATGCTCATGGCCATAAGCTCAACAAGATATACCCACAGGTAGAAAAAGAAATAAAACATGTCCTCATGCCCCCATTCTTCTAGCTCAGCATCATCAAAAACTTTTGGGGAGAGAAAACTCATCAAAGAAATCATCATAGATAGCACACAAAGAAATAAAGGTAATCAATCTCAACAAGTCAAGTTTTTAAGTGTGTGTGTGTAGGTCATAGAGTCAAACTTTGAGTATCACTTCTACCAGTGAGAAATATTGTATCATTCTAGATTGTACGTAGGATATCTAATAAGTGTTGAGAAACACTTGACGCTAGGGCAGTGTTGAAAAACACAATTGGGGAGGTGTTGAAAAACACCATTTGTGAGGTGTCCCAAAGACCAATGCATCCAAGAGACCAAAGCTAACACAGTTATGCCCCCTAGACAAAGACAAAGACCAATTCCAAACCAAGGCAACAAGGACAAGGTGTGATGGAGAAAGGCTAAGTGTTGAGGACACATGCTAAGAAACAAGGGTGCAAAGGCCTCAAGTAGTGCTTGTTTCCAGGTTTTCACCACTTAGAAGATTTTTTTGATTTTTCAAATTTTTTATTTTTTTATATTTTTTCTACCATGGCATCTATTTCCAAGTTTTCACCAAGGCACTTTTTCTATTTTTTGAATTTTTTATTTTTTTGGTGAGACATCAAAGTGCCTATCGCTAGGTTTTCACTAGGATGCTCTTTTTTCAGGACTTTATATGCTTTTTAGGATTTTTTCAGCATCATATATGAATGTTTTTGGAATTTTTTTAGGATCAATAAAAATATATACAAAGGATGCCTCCAGACAGAACAGACATCATGGATAGAACTTCTTTAGGTGCAAGACATTGATAAGATCAAGGAGCTGCTCCTTGTCTTCAGTAGATAATAAATAGGCACCTATCCCAAAAGATGTAGTAATGATGTAGGGTGCAAGCCAATTAGGTTTGAATTTTCCCTTTTGTTCTTTATGTTGTTGGTTCTTAGGATTCTCATGCAGGACAAGATCTCCCACTTGGAATTCTCTAGGGAGAACCTTTTTATTGAAGGCCTTGGACATACGCTTTTGGTAAACCCTCATGTGGTCAAATGATGCTTTCTATTTCTCATCAAGAATCTCTAACTCTTGTAGTCTCATGGCATGATAATATTCATCTGTAATTAGACCTTTGAGAGAGACTCTAAGTGAAGGAATCTCAACCTCCACAAGTAACATTGCTTCAGCACCATAAGGGAAAAAGGAGTAGCCCTTGTGGGAGTACAAATACTCATTCTATAGGCCCATAAAGCTAAATTTATCTGTAGATGCCAATCTCTACCATTCTTGTGAACTATTCTATGGAGAATTTTGAGAATGGTTTTATTTGAAGCCCCTGCTTGACCATTTCCTTGTGGGAAGTAAATGGAGGACCAATGTTGCTTAATCTTGAATTTTTTGCAGAGTTGAGTTAGGTCCTTATTTTTGAATTGACCTCCATTGTTAGTGATTATCTCAGAAGGCACTCTATATCTACAGATGATATGGTTCAGGATCAAAAGAGAAATTGTCTTGCCCGAGGCAATAGAAAGTGAGATAGTTTCTACCCATTTAGTAAAATAGTCAGTAGCAGTGATGATAAATTTGTGTCCACCTGATGAGTTGGGATGAATCTGTATGCACCCTAAAATGGTCACCTAGACTTTGGGCCTGCATTCAATAATTTATCAAATCCCTGAATCAATATTTTCAAAAAATCAACATTTTATCAATTATATCAATTTCCTTGATCAAATCCTATTTTATCATTTTCGATTATTCCTTGGGCTAACCATTTTATCCTAAAATCTTTATTTATTTAAAAGAAATATTTTCTCCCCTTTTAATAAATAAAAAGCCCCCACCCTTTTCCTCTTATCCTAAGTTGCACAAATAAAGCATTATTCATATTTTATAAAAGAAGAAAAAGCACTTTTTGTCTCATATGGACACAAAAGTCAACTCTTATTTTCTCATTGGAGGATATTTGTGCACATGGATTGCTCTGCTTTGATGCTCCATTGTTGATTAAGTCTTTTGCCTCTCGATCTCCATGGTCCATTCATTTTCATTTCCTATAAAAGGAGAGCTCTCTTCCTCATATATAGATATCCATTCATCTTTTATGCTAATGTTATGCTGTAGTTTTTTTAGGTCATTTGGAGCTCTTTGAAGACATTCTTGCATTCAAGCTTTGAAGACATTGTTGTTGCATTTCATTTAGTTTGCTTTCATAGTTTCATAATCATGGCATTCTTAGTATAGATTTCTTTTATGCAATAGATTAGTCTCACATAGCTTAATTAGGAGGGATTGTAAGACTTGTACTTTCCTTTCATAGTCTAGTTTGTACTTTCCTTTCATAGATTAGATTTCCTTTCAAGCATTGCATTGTTATCATTTAGCTTGCATACTTGCATCTTAATTCTTAGCTTACTTGCATTGCATTTCATTTGATTTTATTGGAGATATTGGCACTCATGCCCTTGTCTTCAATTTTGGAATCTTTCATTGTGTGGTTGACTAGCAAGGTCATTAGCCTCATAGCTCTAGCTGAGACCAATTTTACAATCTTGCAACTCCATACATAAAGAGCTATGGATCAATTTTTGAGACCTCATTCTTGAGTGTTCTTGATTGTAAGGATTCATAGAAGTGCACTACTTTTGTGTGTACATTTCTGGCGCCCATCGTGGGGTAGAACATTAGCATTTTGTCCTTTATTTTCTATATTTCTGTCAAATTTTTCATCAATTTTTAGCTTTATTTTCAGTCTTAGAGTGTCATGTGACACTTTTCACCAGTGTCATGTGACAGTTTCTTGTATAGCAGTGTGACACTTTACCAGTTAAAAGTGTCACCCTGTTTGATAGAAAGTGTCACTCTATTTTATGCATTTTGTCACCTCCAGGTAAGGAGAACTGTCACCTTAGGACAAACTGTTGCCCCCGTATGCAGAGAAGTGTCTAACGACATTTTTGGTGACTGTACTATCACTTGTACCTGACAGTGAGTTTTTTTAGACCTTTTTGGCTGAATTTAGATTAATCTGTTTACTAGTTTTATTTATTGTAGTTAGATAGATTTCATTTGTAGATTTCATTTGGATTTTGTATCTAAAAAGAACCTCTCATGTGTTTGGCTTGAATTTTTACTTAATTTCATAGGCACGTCTCTTTTATGCTCTTAAATGTGAATGAAAGAACATAGATTTGTTTTTACAAGTTTGTGTAAGTGAATGCTTCTTGGTTTCCAATATCAAATATCTCATTGAGTGATTGGGGGCATGGATTCATTCTTTGTTTACATAGGGAGTTAAATGCACCACTTTGTGGAATCACTCTATGTTTTCTTGAAAAGTTAAATATTCGATTGACTCAACTTTTTTTCATTTGTGAGTAGTATTGATAAGAAACTTTAGAGTACTTTTGATTGATCTTGTTAGCTAAATTGGGTTGTTGGACTCACTTATTTCTAATCGCCCCTCATTTCTACCCTTTGGATGCAAGGTTAGCATTCATACATAGGGGAGGGGTTTACTTGAAAAGAGCATTAAGTGTTCCAAAAAGTTTTCCCCTTTTTATGCTTTCTTGATCTCATTAGTTTTCTAAGGTGTGGACTCACCTTGAGTTTGTGTGAGTTAAATGTTCCACCTTTTTGGACTCACTTCACTCTCACTTGAAGAGTACTTTTTATTGATCTTGTTGGCTACATTGGGTTGTTGGACTCGCTTATTTCTAATCACCCCTCATTTCTACCCTTTGGATGCAAGGTCAGCATTCATACATAGGGGAGGGGTCTATTTGAAAAAAGCGTTAAGTGTTCCACAAAATTCTCTCTTTTATGCTTTCTTGATCTCATTAGTTTTCTAAGGTGTTGACTTGCTTTGAGTTTGTGTGAAGAGTTAAGTGTTCCACTTTTTGGACTCACTTCATATTTACTTGGTAAGTTAAGTGTTCCACCTTTAGTGCTTTACATACTTGTGATAGTGGATTTCTTAGAGCTAATTGGATTTTGGATTGTTCTAACCTTGTTGGCCTAACAAGTTGTGGTTGTAGGTGCATTTGCTTGAAATATTTTGCTAAAAGAACGCATCTCAAAGCTTCAAATGCACAAGGGCTACTAATGATTTTTGTAGGGCTGCCCAAAGCATAAAAACCCAATCAAGTGCTTGTTTAATTGCTTGAGTGCGGCATATACTAGTTGTTTCATTTCATAGGCACTTAATATCTTATTGTAAGAATTATTGGGTGGTAGGAGAAGTATGCTCTTCGCCCTTGTGGTGAACCAAAAGATCCTGACCCATCTTTGGATTTTGAAAGCAAGAGGGTAATTGAACCTTTTCTTGGTGTGTTTGGGAGAAATTTTTGAGATAAGGGGAGTATGCTCTTCACCCTTGTGGTGAGTCAAAATCTTTGAATCTCTTAAGTTGATCCATTTTTGTTAGATTGTTAGAATCCTTTAGTGGGTCTGCTCTTGAGCAATCAAGAGGAATGACCCAAGTGGAGACAAGCTTATTTCCAACTATTCTGACCCACTATAAACTCAAGGCTATCGAGGACACAAAACCTTGATAGATGTAGTGCTTATCTTCGCTTGATGTGAGTACTTGTGGGATTGTGACCATGAGGAAAGTATTGAGCAAGAATGCTTAAGGTACTCTTGAGGCCGTGAGGTCTCAGTCCTTTATGAAGAGCAAGATGGGTACTATGAATAGAAACCCTCACTAAGAACCATAGATAGAGGCCACCTTATTTTGCTTCTTAGCTTCTTGGTGCAAGGATTGATCCAAGTGGAATAACCTAGATCACCCCAAGATTACTCACCATATGTGTTCCTTTGGTTGTGTCTTTGGCACTTCCATGACAAAGCCAATATCTATTGTGGGCAACCACTTTGTGTGAGGCAAGGGAGCATCAAGTGTGGGCCAAGTTGTTAAGTATTGAGCCTTGAATTTCTAGGATAGAAATTACTTGAAGTGTCTTTGATTGTGTAATACTAGTGTTAATGTTCTTGAACATTCAAACAATCGGTAGTATTCATAGGGTGTTTTTCTATTTTGATATCACAAGTGTTTATCTTGGCAAGGTTGATTTTTCCCTTGTTTCAAGTGCTTGAAGACATGTTTGATCCCATACTATTTGCAAACCTATCAATTTATTGTTGTCATTGTGATTAGAATTGAAAAATCAACCCTCAAACTGAAAATATTGAACAAACAGACCTTAAAACTAAGATTTTGACATTCACTAGTCAAAGAGTCATACGACACTAAAACACTATCGCACCCTATTATGATAATTGTCATGCAATAGTTCATCCCTGCACAACTATCACCTTGCTTGCTTGGAAAGTGGTGCACTATTAGCCTAGAAAGTGTCACCTGAGAATTTTCTGCTGTACTGGTTTCAGTCATTTCACAGTTGCTTTTAGTTGGTTGGGTCTTTAGGAAGGTAACTTATCTTGCCGTTGGAAGCTAGTCTTTACCTTAGATTTCTATTTTAGCCCTCTAGGGGTAGTGTCATTCAATTTACAAAGTCACCTTGGGAAGAATTGTCAAGTTAGAAGATTATTCCTGTTGAGAAAGGATATCTCTAGAGTTGTTAGTAACATTCTTGGAGAATTCTAGTACTCTTTTTGTCCAAATCATTTCCACTCAAATTCAATTATACAATTTGGGCTAAGTCCATCCTCTTGATTCAAACATGCAAGGATATTGATCCTTTGATTTTAGCACATCTTTGACAGTGTTGGTAACACCATTTGCAATTTCTATCTTTCCATCTCTTTTTGGACATTAGAGAACTTTAATTATCTTAGTTTGGTGTTGACACTTTGAGAGGTCACCTTATCATCAAGAATCATTTTCTTTCATGTCAATTACAACAAGGGACCAAGTGAATCAAGGAAAATGACCCTTGGTTGTCTTTAATCAGTTACCCTTAGTTAAGACTCATCAATAGTGAAAGGGAAAATAACCTATTTTTGATCGATCCCCTAAGAGTGAGTTTGAGGTTTGTTTTGACCCAAAGAGTAATCCCAATGAATTGAGTTCCTCTTTAGCACCTTTTTCATCAAATATGGACATGAGTTACACCTTCACTAGACAATAAAGAGAAGCAATGAATCAAACTCTTAATGACATGTTCCAATGACATAGGGGTCACACGATGTCTGCTGGGTCTTCTTTTGATAGTCCACTTGGATCACCTCCTATCAACACAAGTTATCTAGATGCTCATCAACAAGCTAAGAGACATCATAGGAAAGCTCACTCAGATACACAATCACAACATGAAGACCAAAACAATGAATCTAGTGATGCTCATATTAATGGAGCTAATGTATCCAGACATTCAAGACAACCTTCTCCACTTAGAGATACTTCACGATACACAAGTGAGAGGTTGAAGCGCATTGAGAGAGAAAATCAAGCCTTCTTGGATGAAAAAGATGCTAAGGAAGAAAGGTTCAAACAATTGGAGGATGAGGAATGAGCTTTGTGAGACATAAGGAGAAGAGCCACACAAGAAGAACAAGATAGACTCCTAGCACAACAACTCCATAATCAATTCAACAATAGGGGTACCAACAGTGGAACCAACTCTCCACCATCTACTCCCTCACCAAGTCTGAGAGCTAGAAGAAGGTCAAGGACCCCATCAAGATCACCTAGTCCTAGAGGAAGAAGGACTTCTCGGTATAACCATCGTAGGAGACAATCACCTCATAGACATTCAAGACAACCCTCCCAATGAGCTCATCATGGCTCTCAACATGGAGGAAGTAATGCCAACTTTGACATTATTGATTTCATGAGAATGCAACAAGAACCATCCTTCCAACAATATGTGGAGAAGTATGTGGAGAAAAATAAGGCTCAGTTCTTAGAAAGTCTAATCAATAAGGGTGAAAAAGTCCCATACAACTTTGATGTGGACCAAAAGATTAAGAAGCAAAACCCTTCGACTGATGAGGTGATTAAGCAGATGCAAAAGACTATGGAAAAAATGATGGCTCCTAAGAGTTCCTTCAACTTGGATTCTATATGTCCTAATCCCATTGACAAAAGTGTGGTTATGGTAGATTTTCCTAGAAAGGTTGAAATCCCCACATATGACAAATATGATGGTAGTGGTGACCCCCATGACCATGTATGACAGTTCTATATCATGAGCTTTGAATTTCATCATGAGGACTCCTACCTTATGAGATTATTCCCAAGGAGCCTTAAAGGCCAAGCTATGGAGTGGTTTACTAACATTACCCCTCCTGTTAAAACATTCAAAGAACTTGTCCAAAGGTTTGTGCAGCATTTTGCATATAATTTATCAAGGTCAGTCACCATGCTTGATTTGTGTAAATTAAAACAGAATCAAGGGGAACCCTTTGTGACATTTTTACAAAGGTGGAGATGCTTATGCTCCAAATATTCTAGGACCATCCCTGAGGAAGAAAGGATTGATATCATCGTGAGCAATCTAGTGCCGGGACTAAGATATGAAGTTAGAAAAATGGTCTTTAATTCTTTTGACACTATGGTAGAAACTGCATGTCGCATTGAGGATGTTCTAAAAGAACAAGGTATTTTGGCCAAATAGAGTAACAACAACAATGGCCAAAACAATAACAACAACAATAAGGATAAAAAGAACTCATATTGGAACAAAAATAAGCATGTAGTCAATGATGGAGTTGTTGACTCTCCACAACTAAGGAATAAAGAGTTCTTAATCTATCTAATGTAGTTCAAGCTATGAAGTTGCAGACATCCTTAGATCAACAAGAGCACAAGCCCAAGTATCAAGATAAATCTAAGTCAGGAAAAAGGAAATTCACTAAGCTTGGAGACTCTTATGTGGACATTTTTAAGACCTTGATTGCTCATAATTTGGTACAACCTCATGATCCTTCAAAGTTCCACATACCAGATCCTAAACCTTATTGGTGGAATGAGAAAGCTTACTATGTATACCACAATGGGATTGGGCATGACATTGAAAGTTGTTTTAAACTCAAAAATCTTGTTCAAGACCTTATTGAGAATGGGACATTACAAGTTGATGGATTGACCACAAACGCAAACCACAAAGTCTTTAAGGAGCCCTTGCCTAAGTATGAGAAGGGGGAGACCTCTCAAAACAAGAATGGAAAGGCCGTAATCAATTATACCTATATAGCTATGGAAAATGTCATTAATATGCTTTAGGTTCTGAACAATGATGTCAACATGATGAGAAGGAATGATCCCTATGATTATGATGTAAGCTCACCTCCAATATTTGATGAAGGACCCATTTTTGTGCTTAGAGGTCCTCAATCTTGAAGGTCATCTCAACCTCTCAATACTGTTACTAGGGGTCAGTCCCAAGGTCCTATTATCATTGGAGGTCCTAATTCTAGCAACTCTAAGAAACCAGTGTCCAAAAGTGTTCCTCCCAAATCTGCAGTTGGTCCTGATATAAGTTACAACCTTTTTGATTAGTTACAGTGAATGCCAGCGCAGATTTCCATTTTTGAGCTCTTAGAATTGTCTCCTAGACACAAGCATGTCCTTGAGGATGCTTTGCATGCAGAAAATGTCCCTAATAATATAGATTTTGACCAATTCAAGAACATGGTCAACCACCTTGCTAGCCCACATTACCTTACATTTTCTGAAGAATATGATAAAGCCTTGAGCCATCCACACAATCTTTCCCTTCACATTGAGGTCATGATCCATAAAACCCATGTTAGGCGTGTGTTGATAGATGGGGGTGCTGGGCTCAATATTTGTTCTTTAAGTCTTTTGAAAAACCTGGGTTACTCAGATCATGCCATTGATACTAGGAAGAAAATTACTATCAAAGCCTATGATGAGGCTAAGAGAAGTTCTAAGGGGTTAGTTGTTCTTCCAGTCAGAATTAGTCTTGTTGAAAAGGACATTTTGTTTCAAATTGTTGATGCTGGTCCTCTAGCATACAACATCCTACTAGGTAGACCATGGATTCATGACATGCAAGCAGTACCATCTACCTATCACCAATATGTCAAGTTTCCATACAATGGTGTAGAAGTCTACATACTAGGTGATAGTACCTTATCTATTAATGCCATTTTAGTAGGGGCCCATGTTCCCTTAAATAGAGAAGCGGACAATTTTGGGGCAGCTCTTGAGAAATGTAAGGATAAATTCAAGTCCATAGACCTTGGTATGGGAGGATATCAAATTGACTCCTTTACAAAATTACCAATTTCACCTAGGTCCTATGGTAAACTATCACAAGAGATGCGTCCCTCATCTTTAGCCATAACTCTGTTCGATACTTTTGTAGAATCTTCAGTACCTATTCAGGGTGAGAAAGAAGAGGTGGCTGTCAGAGATTGGATATACAAAGAAGAAAAGTACCTACATAATGAAAATTTTTCCCCATTTCCTAAGACTTATGGGAAAGGATACATGTTGGTCACCAACATGGGCTACTCAGGTTATGGCCCTCTCAGTCACAGGTTAGATGCCAAGGTTGAACCACTCAACCATGCTCTTTTTGGTCATAGGACTAAGTCAACGGTTAACCTAGGGTTTGATAATGGAAAGAACAAAAGTGTTCCTATCCTAGCTACGACGGATAGTGACAGTGACTTAGATTATACACCTAATTTTCAAAACTAGCAAGACATGACTGATGATTGGGTGCCTTCCACCAATCTCCTTTGGGGGGACTCAAATGATTCAGCAGCTGAAAATACAAATACCAGAGAAGGTGATACCCTTCACAATTTTGAAGCTTCTACATAAAGGCATCCCAAGCCTTCTTGGTGTAAACATCCTAGCAGAGATTCAGAAATAGATTCGCATGAGTTCAAGTGGGACTCTCTTTCAGATGGAATAGTTGATTTAGACATGGTTGTTGTTCATACCTATAGTACTCAACCCAATGCAACCAACGAACCTAGTGTAGGACTAGAGGATTGGACTCCTCAAATTGCCTTAGTGGACGATGCTTCATTTGGTAGGATGAGTCCTAATTTAGGTATCTTAGAGGGAAACTTGACAGATCCTAACTATGCGATGACCGGAGATAATACCTTTTGTATCATTAATGTTGAACCAGTCATTGACCTACCCCTTGTAAACCATCATTTGATTGATTGGTCACAACTTTATCAAGAGCCTCAGCTCTCACTTTTCACAATGACTATGAAATAGCTTGCTACCTAAATGCTCTTGAACTCATAGTCTCTTCCACTAGTGAACCTACAAAAAGTATGATGGAGCTAGATATTAAGTACCTCAGTCATAAAATAAAAGAAAAGAAAAAAAAGAGAAATGGTTCTGATGGTGAAAACCACTATGTGGCGGTGTCAGAACCCAAAAAAGTAAAAAGAAAGGACGTATCCAAAGGTGAAAACCTCTTTGAGGCACCTAAGGATGGGGTACTTAATAACTTGTCAAGTTATTTCCAAGACAGGTCATCAGTTCTTATTGAGCCTACACAACTAGTAAATTTGAATACAGAAGAGACTCCACAGGTGATTCATCTAGCTTAGTTTCTGTTAGTGCAAGAAAAAGAAGCAGACACAAAGTTCTTACAAAAGAAGAAAATCAATTTTTCTTGGACATACTCAGACATTCCAGGGCTTGACACTAATCTCATTATGCATCACTTATCTATAGCTCCAAGGATTAAACCAATAAAACATAAGTTAATGAAAATGCATCCTCACATAGCTCTCCTTGTTAAAGTTGAATTAGAAAATCTCTTAGGAGCAGGATTTATTAGAGCTATTGACTATGCTGAGTGGATCTCAAATATTG
The DNA here is from genome assembly GCA_027943335.1 of Chamaecyparis obtusa. Taxonomy (NCBI): domain Eukaryota; kingdom Viridiplantae; phylum Streptophyta; class Pinopsida; order Cupressales; family Cupressaceae; genus Chamaecyparis; species Chamaecyparis obtusa. The sequence continues at coordinate 331,456 of BSBK01000676.1, forward strand.
TTCTAGTTTCAAAGCATGATGGGTCCATTCATGTATGCATAGACTTCAGAGATCTTAACAAAACCTGCCCAAAGGATGACTTTCCACTCCCTAACATAGACATGATAGTGGATATGACTGCGGGCTATGAGATATACTCTTTAATGGATGGTTTTTCCGGTTATAACCAAATGAAAATTGCTCTTGAGGATCAAGAAAAGACAACATTCACATGTGCATGGGGAACCTATTGTTGGAACATCATGCCATTTGGATTAAAAAATGTAGGAGCCACATACCAAAGAGCTATGACCACAATATTTCATGATATGATGCATAAAAACATGGAGGATTATGTGGATGACACCTTGGCCAAATCTAAGAAAAGGGGTACACACCTACAAGATTTGGAAGTAATTCTAGATTGAATGGAGCAGTTTCAGCTAAGATTGAATCTGAAAAAGTGTGCATTTGGGGTTTCCTCAGGTAAACTTCTAGGATTCATAATTTCAGCCAAAGGAATAGAGGTGGATCCTAAAAAGGTTCAAGCTATATTAGATATGCCACCCCCTAAGAACATTAGTCAGATGATAAGTCTTCAAGGATGACTCCAATCCATATAGAGGTTTATTTCACAGCTTGTAGATAGAGCACAACCATTCAACAAGACATTGCATAAGGGAGCCACATGTGCTTGGAATGAGGATTGCCAAAAGAGCCTAGATCAAATAAAACAATACTTGGCTAATCTTCCAATTTTAATGCCTCCTATCCCAGGAAAACCATTGATTTTGTATATCTCAGTGATAGAATCTTCCTTAGGGGCATTGTTGGCTCAACTTGATGATACTAGGAAGGAAAGAGCCATCTACTACATTAGCCATACTCTAGTATCTCATGAGATCAATTATAATAGTATTGAAAAGTCCTGCCTAGCGGTAGTGTTTGCTTCCCAAAAATTATGACACTACATGCTTGCCCATACTATACCTCTCATTGCAAAAATTGATCCTCTTAAGTATTTTCTTGGAAAGGCTGCTCTCATGGGTAGACTTGCTAAATGGATGATGGTTTTGTCAGAATTTGATATAGAGTACATTAAGCGTAAGGCTATAAAGGGGCAAGCTATTGTAGATCAACTTGTTGATTTCCCAGTCAAGGATAGCATGCCTATTCAAGTGGAATTCCCAGATGAGCACATAATGTACATGACCACACGTACTTGGAAAATATTCTTTGATGGTTCAAATATGCAAAATGGATCAGGAGCTAGAGTGTTGTTTGTTTCCCCTCATGGGTGTACTATTCCCAAGTCCTATAAATTATTGTTCCCATGCACAAACAACATTTCTAAATATGAGGCCTTAACTAATGGATTGAAAATGGCCATAGAATGGGGAATTATAGAGCTACATGTCTTTGGGGATTTGTAATTAATTATCAACCAAGTAAATGAAGAGTACCAAACTAAGGATGATAAGCTGATCCCTTACAAAAAGATGGTTGATTCATTGCAATGCCATTTCACATTTGTGACATTTCAATAGATCCCTAGAATAGAAAACAAGGCTATAGATGCTATGGCTACATTAGCTTCACTCCTTTAGTTGGAACAACATGAATCAAGATTTGAATTCCTGGTGGAAGAGCTACACCATCCCATCTTTGACTCCTCTAAAAGCCATGTCATTTGTACCTTGGTCACTCATGAGTCTTCCCGTTATGGTGCTATCTATTCATACCTTTGTGATGGAATCATTCCCAAATCATTTAACTAATCTAAATGAAGAAACCTTGTCTGTAATGCCTCTCGCCATACCCTTATCTCTGGTGATCTATATAGGAGGGGTTTAGATGGGACACTTCTTAGGTGTTTGTGAAAGGATGAGTCTGAATGAGTGTTAGTTGACATCCATGAGGGCATTTGTGGAGGACATTCCAATGGTCTTGCCATGGCCCGAAGGTTGCTTAGGGTGGGGTACTATTGGCCCACAATGCAGATGGATGCTATAGCTTTTGCCAAGTCTTGTGAAAAATGTCAAAAACATGGAAACCTGATTCATGCTCCAGGTAGGGAGCTTATTCCTTCTATTTCTCATTGGCCATTTCAGCACTGGGCCTTTGACCTTGTTGGGAAGATTCATCCCAACTCATCAGGTGGACATAAATTCGTAATTACTACTACTGACTACTTTACCAAATGGGTAGAAGCCGTTCCACTCTCTGTTGCTTCAGGAAAGACAATTTCTTTGTTCATATTGAATCACATCATTTGTCGATTTGGGATACCTTCTGAGATAATCATTGACAATGGAGGTCAGTTAAAAAATAAGGACCTTACACACCTCTGGAAGAAATTCAAGATAAAGCAACATTGGTCCTCCATTTACTTCCCATAAGGAAATGGACAAGCAGAGGCCTCTAATAAAACCATTCTTAAGATTCTCCATAGAACAGTTCACAAGAATGGTATAGATTGGCACTTACAGATCAATCCAGCCTTATGGGCTTATAGAACAAGTATTCATACTCCCACAGGGGCTACTCCTTTTTCCCTCACTTATGGTGCTGAAGCAATAGTACCTTTAGAAGTTGAGATTCCTTCACTTTGAGTCTCTCTCAAAGGTTTGATTACAGATGAAGATTATCATGCCATGAGATTGCAAGAATTGGAACTTCTTGATGAGAAACGTAGAACATCTTTTGATCACATGAGAGTCTACAAAAAGCGTATGTCCAAAGCATTCAACAAGAAGGTTCACCCTAGAGAATTTCAAGTAGGAGATCTTGTCCCATGTGAGAATCCTAAGAACCAACAATATCAAGAACAAAAGGGCAAATTTGAACCTAATTGGCTTGGACCATACATTATTACTGCTGCTTTTGGGACAGGTGCTTACTTGCTATCTGATGAACAAGGGGAACAACTCCCTGATCCTATTAATGTTTTGCACCTCAAGAAGTTCTATCCATGATTCCTATTCTATCTAGGGGCATTCTTTGTACATATTTATGGGTCCTGAAAAAATACCAAAAAAATTCATATATGATGCTGAAAAAATCCTTAAAAGCATAAAATGTCTTGAAAAAAGAGCATCCTAGTGAAAACTTAGCAATAGGAGCTTTGATGTCTGATAAAAAAAATAAAAAAATGCAAAAAATTCAAAAAAATAGGAAAAGTGCCTTGGTGAAAACTTGGAAACAGGCTCCTTGGTAGCAAAAATACAAAAAAAATCAAAAAATCAAAAAAATTCTTCCAAGTGGTGAAAACCTAGAAATAGGTGCTACTTGAGGCCTTTGCACCCTTATCTTTTAGCATGCATCCTCGACACTTAGCCATTCTCCATCATGCCTTGACCTTGTTGCCTTGGTTTGGAATTGGTCTTTGTCTTTGTCTAGGGGGGTATACCTGTTAGCATAGGTCCTTTAGGTGTGTTTGTCTCTTGGGGCATTTCACAAATAGGTGTTTTTCAACACCACCCTAAATAGTGTTTTTCAACACTACCCTAGCGTCAAGTGTTTCTCAACACTTATCAGATGTCTTACCCACCAGTCTAAGTATGATGCAATATCACCCATTAGCAAATTTGATGCTCAAAGTTTGACTCTATGACCAACACATATGCACTTAAACAATCAACTCAATTGGGATATGTTGACTTTATTTTTATTTATGTGCTATCTATGAGGATTTCTTGGATGAGTGGTCTCTCCCTGAGAATTTTTCGATGATGCATAGCTAGAAGGCTGAGGGTATGAGAACATGTTTCATTTCTTTATCTACTTGTGGGTATATTTCATTGATCCTAACTATCATGAGAATTTATGCTGGTCTTACTTGACACTAGGGATTGACAAGGTATTATCCTTAATTGTTCGTGAGGGCATGCTTATAGCTATCTTGACCTTCTTGTGTCCTGATGCAAGCATAATCTTGCTATAGTAAACTTAGGTAATCTCACTGCACTAGTCATCTTGACCTACATGTCTTTGGTGCCTAGGTGGGATTCCCACATTCCTATCTGATATAGATCATATTCATATACCCATAGTCATAGTAGTGTGTATTGTATGATCTTATGATGCTACCAATAATGCTCGATGATGATAATTAGATGTCTATAAGCATTGTGACCTTGCAAGTCAACCACTTTTCATAGTAGCTTGCATTTTTATGGTCATGTTAGATTAGTTTTACATTTTTCATATGGAGAGAGCTCTCCTTTTCATCTCACATGGACTTGTCAGTCAACTGCACTCCTCTTCCCTTTTCTTGATCATGTCTTTCACTCTTTGTCTTTCATCTCAAACCCGTTCCTGTCATCACAAGGGGTTAATCTTATTATCATATCTATATCTCAAAAATTTCATTTTTAGAAACATGAGTCTATATCATACACATGAGAATTAAACATACATCTATGAGAGAGAATATACATGAGCATATAAACATACATTTTGAGAAAAATGACAAGACAATATATAAACTGATACATCCATCACAAGTGAGATGTACACACATGATATATCAAACATCTAGTAATCTCATATATATAAATCAATGTCATCATACAACATACAAAGTGAGATCCCAAAATCTAGATCACAAAGTCTCATGATATGTCCAAAACATCTAAACCTAGGCCTGACTCTCCCCATCACATGGTGGTGGTGGAGGTGGTGCTGCTACCTTGTCCGGCACCATATCTGATTTGCCTACCCTCTGAGAGTAAGATGGTGCTCTCTATACCTTGGGTATAGCTTTTAGGTAGAGTCCATGGTAATAAGCAGCTCATGCTGTCTCTCTCCAGATCTTTGCTGCATCAGCCTGTGCTGCTTGCTCCCAGCGTGCTATCTCTACCCTGAGATCAGTGATCTATTGATCTCTCTCTGCCCTCAAGTCAACTAGATACTGGTCTCTCATAGCTATGGTGATCCTTAGTTGCTACATCTCTATCCCTAGAGCCTGTATCTTAGCTCTCAGGTCCTCCTCTCTCGTAGGTTGCTCTAGCTATCCCTCGGCCTGTCGGCGAGCTAGTCTTGCCTCATCCTCTGGTGTTGCTGATCTTTATCTCTATGACTATTTTCAGCCACCTAATCTTGATCCCTCACCTCTCTCCATCCCTCTCCCTCTCCCTCCCCCTCCATCCCCTCTATCTCCTCCATCCCCTCTATCTCCCCCATCATCTCCTTGAGTAGCTGGCTATGCATCTGGTATGATGAATCTAAGGAATAGAGCCCTACGCCTCTCTACTCTATAAGCTACATCCACACCTGCATCCACCATGTCTGGAAGGTACTCCCATGGCTCTTGGCATATAGTAGTTGTCTCCTATACTACCTACTAGTAATCCAGCATCGGTAGCCAACCATGCCCCTCCTCATCACAAAATTGAGCATGTGTAGTGGTCTCCGTAGACACCTTCTGATGGCATCTAAACTATCTCAGACATGCATAATAATGAATCTCTCCATAATGTCTACATGATGACCTACTAATGGCTAACTACAAAGCATATAATCCAGCTCTCGCCTATCACCCCACTGCTCACATGACCTGTAAGGTCTCCAAGTGAATGAGGTGAGCTCATCCAACACCCTGTGATAATAAGAGACATCCCCGCTATGTGCTTGAGAGATGAAACTGGTATATCTATACATGTAGGGATATCTGCAATCCCTAGGATGCACTCATGGATGCACTACTACAATGTGCTCCGATGACCATATCTAAGTGAGTATAGCCCCGCACGCCCAAGTCTTGCCATCTCGATAGATGATCTCATGTAGCTCATAGTACAAATCAGCTAGAATCATCAGACCCCATGCCATTCATCATGGCCATGCCACCAGATCTGCTAGCAACCTACCCCATCCTAGTGGGAAACCCTTTTGACTCCTGTCAGGGATAAGGGCCTGTCTAATCAAAGATGCAACAATACAAGGAACTGGGAAGTCCCTACCAAAATTGGCCATCAACCGCTTTCAGCTGACGTGTCGGTCTAGGATGGTGACATCCTGGAACATACCCTGGATAACTTGTCTCCCCTCTGTCGAATCTTGATAATAGTATACCTATGTCATCAAACAATCATGTTAGTTTCTATCATAAGGGAAACTTTATAACTTTGATTATCTATAAACATGATTATACTTACAGACTCTCCATGACACAGAACCCGTAGAATCTGATAGACATCCTCCAATGTGATGGATGCCTCTCTAATAGATAGATGGAAGGTGTTGTGCTCACTATGCCATCTCTTAGCAAGAGCAGTTAATAGTCCATGATTAGCTCAGATATGGGGCATCTGTAGTAAATACCAAAAGCCCATCACCCTCAAATCGGCCTTTCCCGGATCATCTAGATCTCAGACAAACTCCAATCTAGTCACTTGGGGTGCTCTAATTTGAAGCGCAAGGAAGTTCTCCTACAAGTCATTTCAGCCAAGCCAGATGTCAGTACATATCATGAAGGATGTATAATATTAGTACAATGCATTTTTCATCAAACATTGTCTAGACCCATGTCATTTTTCTCAAAAACATTAAAACATGTCAAAATTTTATACTAGGCGACACTATTTTTTGATTAAGTGTCATGCGACACTTTGTCTTATAGCAGTGCGATAGTTTCTATTTGGGTGACACTTCACATAGTGTAATGCGACATTTCATCCTGTGTTGTGTGACTCTAGATTCAATGCTCGTGCGACACTCTTTTGACCCACGAAGTGTTGCATGACATTCATTCTCAAAGGGTGCGATACTTCTAAAGTGTCACACGACTTTTTGCCTAAACTAAAAATTTAAAAATTGAAAAACAATTAAAAATGTGTTTTAATATATTAACTGCTCATAAATGATCCAAAAAAGCAAGTTTTTTTCGAAAACATCCCGGGGTAGCATAGTGTGGAGGCCAGTTGTGCAACCAGGCATGCTCAAATCGGTGTCTATGGACTGGAATCACTGCTTTTTGGGCCATTTTCTCTCTCTAAGCTCTCACAATTCTCAAATCAATAAAAGTCAAATGATTTTGAAAATGACACTTTTTACCCCTTATATAGCATTTTGACTTTTTGACCTAATTTTTGAAATATCTCAAAATTGTGCGAAAATTGCACCCTTACCTAATTTCAACATCCTGGATCCATTTTCAAATGCAAAATCAAAATCTAAGTTAATCTTGATAGTCAAAATTGCATTTCAAAATTTCACCCTCATTTACATAGTTGGCTGACCACTTGAGGCCTGATCCTTCAATCTTTGTTGGGGCATCTTCATTTCTTCACCCCAATCTCTTTCAAAACTCCTAGTCTATCATTAATTCTCACTCACTTCATTTCTCTAAGGTTTGACTTAATTTTTATCCTATATCTTTCCCAGTCAAACCTAGTCAACTTGGGGCATGTTTTCATTGCCTAATGGTTATCCTGTTATCCTTTATCTTTGATTATGATTTTTATTGCTTTGATCAAGTTTATCAATTTCCTGTTCTCCTCTACCTGATTTCAATTTTGATTCTGAGGGGGCAATACCTACTAGCTTTAATCTTTGATTCAACTTTATCATTTAGCTCAGCTTGAGATTTTTATTTGGAGACTTCATTATCACCTAGTAGTGATGGTGGTGATTTTGTCTTTCAATTTTTATCTCCTTTTTTTCAGACTTGATTATTGCCTAGCAATGATGGTGACCATTTTGTCTAAGGCTTGATTTTCACCTAGCAGTGATGGTGTTGGTCTTCTCTTTCAGTTTTTTGCTTATCTTTGTCCTGGCATGTTCCCAAAATGAACACACGTCTAGATTCTTCTGTGAATCAATCTCACATTTCAATTCTTCTTTGACTGCATGTGTTCCCAAAATGATCACACATTAGTCAAAGAGGGGCAAATGTATGCACCCTAAAATGGTCGCCTAGACTTTGGGCCCCCATTCAATAATTTATCAAATCTCTAAATCAATATTTTCAAAAAATCAACATTTTATCAATTATATCAATTTCCTTGATCAAATCCTATTTTATCATTTTCAATTATTCCTTGGGCTAACCATTTTATTCTAAAATCTTTATTTATTTAAAAGGAATATTTCCTCCCTTTTTAATAAATAAAAAGCCCCCACCCTTTTCCTCTTATCCTAAGTTGCACAAATAAAGCATTATTCATATTTTATAAAAGAAGAAAAAGCACTTTTTGTCTCATATGGACACAAAAGTCAACTCTTATTTTCTCATTGGAGGATATTTGTGCACATGGATTGCTCTACTTTGATGCTCCACCATTGTTTAAGTCTTTTGTCTCTTAATCTCCATGGTCCATTCCTTTTCATTTCCTATAAAAGGAGAGCTCTCTACCTCATATATAGATATCCATTCATCTTTTATGCTAATGTTATTGTGGAGGTTTTTTTAGGTCATTTGGAGCTCTTTGAAGACATTCTTGCATTCAAGCTTTGAAGACATTGTTGTTGCATTTCATTTAGTTTGCTTTCATAGTTGCATAATCATGGCATTCTTAGTATAGATTTCCTTTATGCAATAGATTAGTCTCACATAGCTTAATTAGGAGGGATTGTAAGACTTGTACTTTCCTTTCATAGTCTAGTTTGCACTTTCCTTTCATAGATTAGATTTCCTTTCAAGCATTGCATTGTTATCATTTAGCTTGCATACTTGCATCTTCATTCTTAGTTTACTTACATTGCATTTCATTTAATTTCATTGGAGATATTGGCACTCTTTCCCTTGTCTTCAATTTTGGAATCTCTCATTGTGTGGTTGACTAGCAAGGTCATTAGCCTCATAGCTCTAGCTAAGAGCAATTTTACACTCTTGATTGATCTTTGAGACCTCATTCTTGAGTGTTCTTGATTGTAAGGATTCATAGAAGTGCACTACTTTTGTGTATACAGAATCTACCCAACAAGGTCAAAGGCCCAACACTAAAATGACCAATGAGATATGGAAGGAATAAGCTCCTTGCTTGGAGCATGTATCAGGTGACCATGTTTCTGTTACAATTAGTGGTTTCTGTTGCACCAAAAGATTGACTCATTAATGCCCGATACAACCACTAGACTTATAAAAGACACAGGGGGTAGTTAAACCATGTCATGAATCCCAAGGGGAGCACTGGCCATTTTTCCAACAATCTCCCCCTCAGCGTTACCTGAGGGGATTTCAACCTATGACCAAGCTCTAGTACCAATTGTTACAAGTAGTGGTTGTCATTGCACCAAAAGATCAACCTGTTAATGCTTGATACAACCACTAGACTTATAGAAGACATAAGAGGTGGTTAAACCATGTCACAAATCTTGAGGGGAGCGCTAGCCATTTTTCCAATAGTTTCTAACACTTTTTGCATGATTTTGCAAAAGCTACTACATCCATCTGCATGGTAGGCCAATAGTACCCTACCCTAAGCAACCTTCAGGCCATGGAAAGACCATTAGAATGTCCCCCATAGATGCCCTTGTGAATGTCAACTAGTGCTTGATCAGATTCCTCCTTTTCTAAGAACCTAAGAAGTGTCCCATCTAAACCCCTCCTATACAAATCACCAGAGATAAGGGTATGGTGAGAGGCATTGCAAGTAAGGTTTCTTCTTTCAGAATGGTTGAAGGTATCATGGATAATGCCATCATAGAGGTATGAGTAAATGGAACTGTATTGGGATGATTCATGGCCAACAAGGGTATAAATGACATGGCTTTCTTGAGAGTCAAAGTTAGGGTAGTGTAGCTCTTCCACCTAGAATTCAAATCTAGACTCGTGCTGCTCTAGCTGAAGAAGTGAAGCTAATGTGGCCATAGTGTTAGTTGCTTTATTTTCTACTTGGGGGATTTGCTGAAATGTAACAAAGGTGAAATATCATCTCAATGAATCAACCATTTTCTTATAAGGTACCAATTTTTCATCTTTGGGTTGGTATTGTTCATTAACCTAGTTGATTATCAACTGAGAATACCCATATATATGCATCTTTGTGATCCTCCATTCTATAGCCATCTTGAGCCCATTTGTTAAGGCTTCATATTCAGCAATGTTGTTTGTGCATGGGAATAATAGTTTTTAAGACTTAGGAATTATGTACCCATGGGGAGAAACAAACAACACCCTAGCTCCTAAACCATCTTGCATAAAAGAGCCATCAAAGAACATCTTCCATGTTCTCTTAGTCATGTACATGAGGTTCTCATCTGGAAAAGAAACTTGAATAGGAGCTTTGTCATGAATTGGGAAATCAGCCAATCGGTTAGCTATAGCTTGTCCTTTTATTTCTTTGCACTCAACATATTCTATGTCAAATTCTGAAAGAATCATCATCCATTTAGCAAGTCTACCCATGTGGGCACCCTTACCAAGAAAATACTTGAGAGGATCAATCTTTTCTATGAGGTGTATTGTATGTGCAAGCATGTAATGTCATAATTTTTGAGAAGAAAACACCACTGTGAGGTAAGCTTTTTGAATACTAGTGTAATTGACCTCATATGAAACAAGCGTACGTCTAATGTAATAAATATCTCTTTCTTTCCCATTTTCATCAAGTTGAGCCAATAATGCCCCCAAGGAAGATTCAGTTGCTGAGACATACAAGATGAGTGGTTTCCCTAGGATATGAGGCATTAAGATGGGAGGATTTTCCAAGTATTGTTTTATTTGGTCCATGCTCTTTTGGCAATCTTCATTCCAGATACATTTAACTCCCTTATGCAAGTTCTTATTGAGAGTTTGGGCTCTATTTGCCAACTATGAAATGAACCTCCTTATAGATTGAAGATGTCCTTGAAGACTCCTCATTTGACTGATGTTTTTGGGAGGTGACATATCCATAATTGCTTGAACCTTTTCAGGATCTACCTCTATGCCTTTTGCTGAAATAATAAACCCTAGAAGTTTTCCGAAGGTAACCCCAAATGCACACTTTTTTGGATTTAATCTTAATTGAAATTGTTCCATATGATCTAGAATGACTTCTAAATCATCCAAACATGTGTCTCTTTTCTTAGATTTTGCCAAGGTGTCATCCACATAATCTTCCATATTTTTGTGCATCATGTCATGAAAGATTGTTGTCATAGCTCTTTGATATGTAGCTCCTACATTTTTTAATCCAAATGGCATAATATTCCAATAGTAGGTTCCCCATGTGCAAGTGAATGCAGTTTTCTCTTGATCCTCAAGAGCTATTTTTATCTAATTATATCTAGAAAAGCCATCCATCAAGGAATAGATTTCATAGCTCGCAGTCATGTCCACTATCATTTCTATATTTGGGAGTGGAAAATCATCCTTTGTGCAAGCTCTATTAATATCTCTGAAGTATGTGTAGATTTGAATGGATTTATCATGTTTGGAAACTGGTATAATATTGGATATCCATTCAGCATAATCAATGGCTTTGATGAATCCTGCACTAAGGAGTTTTTCTAATTCTACCTTGACTAAAAGAGCTATATGAGGATGCCTTTTTCTCAACTTTTGTTTGACTAGTTTCACACCTGGAGCTATGGAAAAGTGATGCATAATGAGATTAGTGTCCAATCCTGGCATGTCTGAATAGGTCCAAGCAAAATTAATCCTCTTTCTTTGTAAGAACTTGGTGTATGCTTTCTTTTCCTGTGCTGACAAAGATTGAGCTAAGTGTACCATTTGTGGAGCCTTAGTTGTACCCAAATTAACTAGTTGTGTGGGCTCAACAAGCACTGATGATCAATCTTGAAAATAACTTGGGAGATGATCAAGTACCTCATCCTTAGGTGCCTCAGAGAGGTTTTCACCCTTGGATATGTCATTTATTTTTATTATTTTTGGTTCTGACACTGCCACACAGTGGTTTTCACCATCAAAACTCTTATTCTTTTTTTCTTTTCTTTTTATTTTTCAACTAAGGTACTTATGTCTAGCTCTATCATGATTGTAGCTAGTTTTTTGGTGGAAGAGACTACAAGTTTAATTACATTCAGATAGCAGGTTATCTCATAGTCATTTTGGAAAGTTAAGAGCTCAGGCTCTTGGTATCTTTGAGACCAATAAATGAGATGGGGATTAGCAAGAGATAAGTCAATGACTGGTTCAATGTTGTGGATATGAATGGTGTTATCTCTATTGACCGCAGAGTCAGAGTCTATTAGGTATCCTTCTAAGCTACCCAAATCAGGATTAGTCATATCAGGCAAAGAATCGTCCACTAAAGAAATACATGGGTTCCAATCCTCTAATCCTACACATGACTTGTTAGCTACCCCAGGTTGAGAACTATAAGTATGGATGATGTCAACATCCATGTCAACTATGGAAGAATCAAAGAGAGTCCCATTCATACTCATGTGAGCCTGTTTCTGAATCCTAACTGGGATTTTTGCACCATAAAGGTTTGAAACATCTTGATGTGGAAGCTTTAACATCATCAAGGGTAACATTTCTCTCCATCAAATGAACAATATTTTAATGTTGACATTCTCTGATGGGATCCTCTACATCTAACCTTTTCTGTTCTCGGCTTGCAACTGTTGTGTGAGCAACTAGATTATATGAATCTCCCCAAAGGAGAATTGTGGAAGGGACCCAATCTTCACACATGTCCTACTAGTTTGTCAAATTGGGTGTGTAGTTTGATTCATCATCACTATCCATCGTAGCAAGGATAGGAATAGTTTTCTTGTTATGATTCTCAAAACCTAGACCAACCATCTTCTTAGAGTTGCATCCAAAAAGAGCATGGTCAAGAGGTTTAGCTCTAGCATCTAGTCTATGACTAAGAGGACCATGTCTTGGGTAGCCCATATTTTTGACCAAAGTATACCCTCTTCCATAAGCCTTAGAAGAGGGAGAGAAGTTCTCATTGTGTTGGTATTTATCTTCTCTATAGATCTAGTCTTTGACAGCTACATCCTCTTTCTCATCTTGGATGGGTATTGAGGACTCTACAAATGTGCCAAACAAATTCATGGTTGAAGAGGAGGGTTCATCTCTTGTGAGGGCCTACCATAAGACCTAGGTGATATTGGCATCTTTGCAAAGGAGTCAAGTTGATACCCCCCCATACCAAGGTCCATTGATTTGAATTTATCTTTGCATTGTGCTAGAGTTGCATTGAAATCTTCCTCTTCTTTGTTGAGGGGAACATGTGTCCCTACTGAAATGGAGTTGATAGATAAGGTGCTATCCCCTGGTATACAAATTTCTACTCTATTGTAGGGGAACTTAACACACTATTGATAGGTGGATAGCAATCCTTGCATCTCATGTATCCATGGCCTACCAAGTAAGATGTTTTATGTGAGGGGTCTAACATCAACAATTTGAAACAAAATGTCCTTTTCAATAGGACCAATCCTAACAGAAAGGACGACCAACCCCTTGGAGCTTCTCTCTACCTCATCATAGGCTTTTATTGTGATTTTCTTTCGAGCATCTATGACTTCCTCTAAGTAACCCAATGTCTTTAAAAGACTTAAAGAAAAAATAATGAGCCCAGCACCCCCATCTATCAACAAACACCTGACATGGGTCTTGTGGATCATAACTTCAATGTGAAGGGCTAGATTATGTGGGTGGCTCAAGGTTTTGTCATCATCTTCTAAGAAGGTTAAGTAATGTGGACTAGCAATGTGATTGACCATGTTTTGGAATTGGTTGACATATATGTTGTTAGGAACATTTTTTGTACGCAAAGCATCCTTGAGGACTTGCTTATGTCTCGAGGACAACTCTAAAAGCTCAAAGATCAAAATCTAAGCAGGGGTTCTTTGTAATTGATCAACAAGGCTATAGTTTATCTTGGGATCAACTGCTGATTTGGAGGTGACATGTTTGGATGCCACTTGCTTTGGCTTATTGGATTGACTTGAGTTAGGTACTCTAATGACAATAGGACCTTGACTTCGGGTAACAACATTAAGAGCTTGGGACATTGTCTTGGAGTTGGGACCTCGTAGCAGCATAATGGGTCCTTCATCATAGATAGGAGGAGAGTCATAGGGATCTTTATTTCTTATCATGTGGACACTTTCCTCTACAACTTCAAGCATATTGACCACATTCTTGGCACCTGTGTAGGTGTAGGTGATCTTAGCCTTGCCATTCTTTGGTTTAGAGGTTTCCCCCTTTTCATATTTGGGCAAAGGCTCTTTAAATTCCTTGTGATCAACATTGGTATTCAACCCATCTATTTGAAGTTTTTCACTCTCAATAAGGTCATGAATGATGTGCTTAAGTTTCCAACAATGTTTGATATCATGTCCAATACCATTGTGGAATTTGCAAAAAGCTTTCTCATCCCACCAATGTGGTTTAACATCTAGAATATGGTGTTTTGCTGGATCTTGAGGATGTGAAAGGTTGTTAGCAATGAGCATTTTGAAAACATCTTCGTATGAGTCACCAAGCTTTGAAAATTGATGCCTCTCTTTCTTAGGCTTTTCTTTGTATCTTGGTTTATGCTCTTGTTGGTTGGATGTGTTGAGATTCATTGCTTGAACAACACTAGACAAGTGAAGAACTCCTTGATCCTTAGGTTGAGAAGAGTCCACCACTCCGTCATTAACCACTTGCTTATTCCTATTCCAATGTTGGTTTTTCCCTTTGTCCTTATTAGAGTTGCTGTTATTTTGACCACTACTATTGTTGTTTTTGTTGTTGGTCAAAATTCCTTGTTCTTTCAAGACATCCTCAATTCTACGTGCATTTTCAACCATGGTGTCGAAAGAATCAAAGACCATCTTCCTAACTTCAAACCGCATCTCTGGAACCAAGTTTCTAATAAGGATGTCAATCCTTTCATTCTGAGGGATAGTTCTGGAATAGTGAGAACATTGGCATCGCCACCTTTGCAAGAAAGCAACAAAAGACTCCCCTTGATTCTGTTTCAAGTTGCATAGGTCCAACATGGTGATAGATCTTGAAAGATTGTATGCGAAGTGTTGGATGAATCTATGAACAAGTTCTTTAAAAGTCCTGACTAGGGGAGTTATGTTGGTAAACCACTCCATTGCTTGATCCTTTAGACTTCTCAGGAATAACCTCATAAGATAGGAGTCATCTTGATGGAATTCAAAACTTATGATGTAAAATTGACACACATGATCATGTGGGTCCCCATTGCCATCATATTTTTCATATTAGGGGATCTCCACTTTTCTAGGAAAATCCTTCATTCTTGCACTCTTGTCAAAAGGGTTTGGACAAATAGAGTCAAGTGAAAGGGAACTTTTGGGTGCCAATACTTTTTCCATCATTCACTTAAGTTGTTTGATCTCCTCTTCTTGGGAAGGAATTTGTTTCTTGATCTTTCTATCCACATCAAAGTTGTAAGGGACCTTAGCACCCTTGTTAATCAAGCTCTCTAGGAACTTATCCTTGTTTTGATCTAGATACCTCTCTACATATTGTTGGAAGAGTGGTTCTTGTTGCATCCTCATGAATTCTTGAGTATCAAAACTCGAGCTACTTCCTCCATGTTGGGAGCCATGATAAGCTCATTGGGAGGGTTGTCTTGAATTCCTAGGAGGTGTTTGTCTCCTATGTTGTGAAGTCCTTCTCCCTCTAGGACTAGGAGATCTTGAGGGTGTCCTTGAATGCCTTCTTCCTCATGGGGTTCCTGAAGGAGTAGATGGTGGAGAGTTGTTTCCACTATTGATACCCCTTTTGTTGAATTGGTCATTGAGTTGTTGGGCTAAAAGCCTATCTTTTTCTCCTTGAAATATTTTTCTTTCCAATTCTAACAAGGCTTGTTTCTCTACCTCTAGGATTCTAAACCTTGCTTCTTTAGCAGCTTGTTCATCTGAAAAGGCTTTCTTTTTGAATTCAATTCTTTTGAGCCTTTCACTTTCATACCTTGAGGTTGTTTGGAGTGGAGAGTTGGGCCTTGAATGTTTGAACAAGTCATTAGTAAACACTGCATTTACATGAGCATCACAAGGTTCATTGTTTTGGTCTTCGTGTTGTGACCATTCATATTGGTGAGCTCGTCTTGTATACCTTTCAGCCCTTTGATGGGCATCCAAATATTTGGTGTTGATAGGGGTGATTCTAGTTGATTGTCATCACCAAATAGCATGTTTTCCTTATGTCTCTGAAATATGTCATCAAGATTTTGATCCATCACTTCTCTCTCCTTTTGAGTCAAGGTGTAACTCATGTCCATATCTGATTAAGAAGGTGCTAAGGAAGTACTCAACACACTAGGATTTCTCTTAGGATCAAACCAAGCTTCTGACTCACTCCTAGGGGATTGATCAAAGATGGACTCTTTTCCCTTATGCTTTTGATGAGTTTGGACTAAGGGTAACTATTCAAAGACAACTTGAGGTCATTTTTCTTGATTGAATTGATACCTTGTCATAACTGACATGAAAGAAAAGACCCTTGGTGATAAGATGACCCTACGAAATGTCAATACTGAACTAGGATAGTAAAAGTGTTCAATTGTCCAAAAAAAGAGATGGTAAGATAGAAAATTGCAAAAGGTGTAAACCAACACTGCCACAGAGGTGCCCTATCAAAGGATAAGTATCCTAGCACATATGGATCATGAGGATGGATTTACCCAAATTTATATTTGAAATTGAAATTGATTTTTGGTGGAAGTGAATTGGACAAGAGACTACTAAGACTCTCCAAGTATGTAACCAAATAATCTAAAGGTTTACTTTTTCAACAAGGATGACTTCTAACTAATCAATTCCAAGGAAGATCACTTGTGAAATCAAAGAACACTAATTCAAGGGGTCAAAACATAGAAACACAAGGTACAAATAGGCTTCCAATTGAAAGTTAGGAGACCTACTAAAATCTGGATCGACCAAAGGAAGACCAAAATCAACTTCAGATGATAGACCAGTGACACAACAAAAAAATGACTTTGTGCGATAATTTCCAGGCTAACAAGATGATACAATATTCCCAGGGGATATTTCATACAAAGTAGTGTGATAGTTTCTAGGTAGCTTGTGTGATATTTTCTAGGCAGGCTATGCAATAGTTGTTCAGTAACAAAGAATCGCACGATAAAACTTAACCCAGTGTGTGATGATTTTTCAGTGTCGTACGATTCTTGACCAGTGAGTGTGAAAATTTTAGTTTTTGAAGGCAATTGGTCAATGTTTCAATTTGGCAAGTTTGATTTCACATTTTAGAATATAGTAACAATAGATAATAGATAGGTTTGCAAATAATAGGTGATCAAACATGTTGTAAAACACTTGCACAAGGGCAAAAACAACCTTGCCAAGACAAGCAATTGTGATATCAAAAATAGAAAATCCTATGAGTACTACCATGATGTTTGCTATTCAATAATGTTCATATAGGTAGATCATAGTGAGAACACTTCATGCACCTACTAGCCTAAAAGGACAGAGGCTCAATACTTAAAAACTTGGCCCACACTTGATGTCCCATCACCTCACACAAAGTGGTTACCCACAATAGATGTTGGCTTTGTCATGGAAGTGCCAATGACATAACCAAAGGAACATAGATGGTGAGTAGTCTTGGGGTGATCCAGGTTAGTCCACTAGGATCAATCCTTGCACCAAGATACTAAGCGAAAAAATTGGGTAGCTTCTATCTATGGTTCATAGTAAGGATTCCGTTCACAATACCCCTCTTGCTCCCCTAAGGGACTCCTTACCTTATGACAAGTAACAGACCTCATGGCCATAAGAGTACCTTAAGCATTCTTGCTCAAAATTTTCCTCACGGTCACAATCCCACAAGTACTCACATCAAGCAAAGAAAAGTACTACGTCTACCAAGGTTTTGCATCCTTGATAGCCTTGAGTTTATAGTGGGTCAGAATAGCTGGTGAAAAGCTTGTCCCCACTTGGGTTGTTCCTCTTGATTGCTCAAGAGTAGGCCCACTAAAGGATTCTAACTAAACAAAAAGTGGATCAACCTTTGAGTGTCAAGATTTCTGGTTCACCTCAAGGGTGAAGGGCATACTCTCCTAGCTCAAAATTTATCCCGAACACACCAAGAAAAGTTCAATTAGCCCTCTTGCTTTCAAAATATAAAGATGGGTCAAGATTTCTGGTTCACCACAAGGGTGAAGAGCATACTCTCCTACCACCAAAAGACTCCTACAACAAGATATTAAGTGCCTAAGAAAGAAACAGCTAGGATATTATGCACTTAAAAATGAAAGCAATGAACAAGCACTTGATTGGTTTTTATGCTTTGGGCAGCCCTGCAAAAATGATTAGTAGCCCTTATGCATTTGAAGCTTTGACATGCATTCTTTTGGCAAAATATTTCAAGCAATGAGAGCACCTACAAGCACAACTTGTTAGCCCCACAATAGTTAGCACATCAAAACCAAGTAAACCTTTGTCTAGCAACAACAAATCAGAAATCCAAAACAACCAAATGAAATCTTGCAAAGAAATGACTAAAACTAGTCACTACCAGGCCTTTATGATAGTTCAGTTGCCAAAAGAATCACATGATTCTTTACAGTATAGTACTGGTGTGATATTTCCTTCCTTGACGATACTTCACATAGTGTTCAAGCAATGAAGTTCAGTATGGCCGTGCGACAAAAACCTGTAAGGCCAAATGATACTTTTACTGGAAAAGTATCATACGGGTGTATAATAAAGTATCACATGATACTGGAAGACTGTCGTATGATAATCTGTCAGAAAATATAGAAAAATAGTTGAAACAACAAGCAAAAATTGATAAAAATTGACAGAAATGCATGAAAAGAAGGACAAAACAAGAGTGTTCTACCCCACAGTGGGCACCAAAAATGTACACTCACATCTCTAATTCATTACTTCCAAGAGAATCCATGGATTGGAAACCTTGAGAAAGTGACCTAGAGCTCCCTAGGCATGGAGTCACAAGGATATTAAGAATGCTCTTAGCTAGAGCTATTAAGCCTATAACCTTGCTAGTAAACCACACAATGGGAGATTCAAAGAGATGAGGGAAAAAATGCTAATATCCTCAAGAATCAACAATGAAAATGCAATGCAAACTATGCTAAGATGAGAATGCAAGAATGCTATGGAAATGAAAGTATTACAAACCCTTACTAATTAAGCTATGTGAGCTAAACTAGAACATGAAAGGGAAATCTAAGCTAAGAAAGCATAAACATGAAGCTATGATGCAATAATGAAACTAGAATGCAAGAGGGTCTCCAAGCTCCAAAATCACAAAGAAAACCTGCAACATAAGATTAGCATAAAAAGTTGGGATCTAGAAATGAGAAGAGAGCTCTTCTTTTATAGAAAGTGAGAATCAATGGATGATGGAGATTAAGAGGCAAAAGAGTTGATCAAGGGTGGAGTTTAAAAGAGGGATCAATCCTTGTGCACAAGTCTCCTCCAATGAGAAATAAGTGTTGACTTTTGTGCCCCATGTGAGACAAAAAGGCCTTTTCTTCTTTTTATAAAATAAGAATAATGCTTTTATTTGTGCAACTTAAGATAAAGGTAAAGTGGGGACTTTTTATTTAATAAAAGGGGAGGGAATTCATTTTAATTAAATAAAGACTTAGAATAAAATGGTTAGTCCATAGAATATAATCAAATAAATGATAGAGTTAAGACTTGATCAAGGAAATTGATTTAATTTTGAAAATATTGATTCCGAAAATTTGATAAATTGGTTCCATCATTTGATAAATTGAAGAATGGGGCCCAAAGTCTAGGCAACCATTTTATGGTGCATACACTAACTAGAGATTCTCTTTACCTTTAATCTAAAAGACTCTAAAATTAACAAGTATCCAATTGAGATTCTCCTTGAAAGAAGCTTAGCTCAAATTTACCACTGATAGAAGATGCATACAAAGGACTACATAGCCATTTTTGAGCTCTCATATATTATAAAAAAATGATTGTCCTACACTTGAATGCATCTATCAAGCTACTCTCAGCTTAAGAGGACTTGTTGATAAACTATACCTTTTTATATTGTGACCATAGAAAATAGAAGACACATCAAGATTCCAACAACATGCACCAATGGAATGAACATAAATGATATAAAACTTGTCATGTCCACTAATTTTTTTTATCCTACATAGGAAAAGAAAAGCGATTATTGGCAAGCATGATCTTGGGATTAGACATTATTTTACTAGTGAAAGAAACACAAAATCTTAGAAAAATAACTCATTATCCATCATATTAAGTTTTAGAGAAGTCTCTCTTAGACAATATAGAATTCTTGACTTTTACAACATAGCTACAAAATCTGGTCCAACAAATATTTTGAGATCACAAATAGTAGAGAGAAAAGATACTTTGCAAGCCTATTTGCCAAATGGAATCCTCAAGAATAAAATGGACTCATAATAGGTCTTCTAGAAGCATTCTAGGTGTGTTGGGATTAGTTTCTATTAAAACTATTTTGATATCCTCTTTTTTAAGGCTTGTCTTTATATTGCAGAAAGAGAAAAACTAAAGTTTTCAATAAAAAATAAATTCCTATCCTTCTTTCTTTTAATAACAACCTTGATTGTTTCATTCTTTATATAGTAATTTTAAAGATGAATCATCACTGCTTGTTGGAAGCTACAATTGTTATATTTTCATTGATTTCAAACCTTAATTGGTGATACAGTTGCTATCTAGTAGAGTGCCATATCATTTGATTGATGAAGAGGATTTGAAAAGAGAAGAAAACATGAAGACCTAGTAAAAAGGTTAAGTTATGAGAAACTACAATGGGCACTTGAATAGTTGGCACATTGGAAAGATAATGTGTTGTTTATCTATAACACTAAGTGAACAAGAGAGTTGAATTGAAACATACAATAGATGAGGAAAGAAAGACTGAAAGCATAGGCTTGACCGAGCAAAAGAGCAGAAGACTAAGGAACTTAAAGTATAAGCTGAGTGATGCTATTGTTGACCAAGCACAAGTATAAGCTAAGAAAATACAATGTCGACAGAGCATGAACAATGACCGAGCATCAGAAGTTGGACCGTGAAAAGACAATGAGTTTCGAGAAGAACAATTTAGAAATGACCAAGTTATCTAGTGAATACCGAGAAGAACATAGTGATGACTGAGTTATCCAGTGAAGATTGAGAAAAAGAACAGAGTGATGACTAAGTGTCAGTATTTTATAGTTTGTGAAGGGATTGAGATTCCCATCTGACAAAATTGAATTCTTGGAATATGTAAAGTGTGATGAAGATAAGGATGAATGACCTGGAACATTTAATGCATGATAAAACCATGTTTACACAATCCTATGCATGGATTCAAGGAGAATTTTTGAGAAGTATCTAGAAGGATAGAAGGAGAACAAAATGTTGGAAGGATTCGATGAATATGACCAAAACCTAAGATCTACGGTAATGATTAAGTGTAAAAAGATCAAGCTACCTAGTTAAGGAGGTATAAGGATAACCTAATTGTGGGTTATGCAAATGGTTGATTCAGTTGATTTTCGAGCCTGAGAAGAAGGCTGAGAAGAGTTGTGAAGAGCTATAAAGAGTTGTGAAGAGGTGATTTCTTGAAGGGTTTCCAAGAAGATCATAAATGTAGATGATAATGAAGGCCAGTCAGAGGATCAACATATGAGCTACATTGGATCTATATAAATGAAAAGTGAGTTGTACATGTATCCGATCAAACTTTTTATTTTTTTCTAACCATTGTATAAGTTGAAATCCTTTAATCAAGGTTGACATAACAATCATTTTTAAATCTTTTAATCAAGGTGACATTCTAAAGGAATGTTCTTAAGTCCTCTAACAAGGCCACTCCTAATAGGGTAATTAAATCCTTTAATAGGGTCACACCTAATAGTGTGTATTGTAACCTTTATCAGGGTTGGCTCTTGATAAAGCTCACTTCAGAAGAGTGAAAATTTGTAGCATGTTGTTGGTGATTTTTTCCAAATTGGGTTTCAATGTTAAATCTTGGTGAGCTAATTGGGACTGGAGAACAAACAAGAGGTAACCTGTTCTATCTAGAACTATCTGTTGAGACAAGTTTGTTTGCACAATTTGATGATATATAGTTGTAGTGGCATAAGAGGTTGTGTCATGTGAACTTTGGTAATTTGGTAAGCATTAGTAAGATGAAAAGAGTAAGAGGATTACCAATATTGAAGAAACTTGATAATGTGATGTGTAAACAATGTCAATTGGCTAGAATGACAAAGTCTAGTTTCAAGAGCAAAACCTATACTTCTAATGATATTTTGGAATTGGTTCATATTTTGGAAGTGGTAGCACTTTAATCTTTTGTGGGCCAATAGGAGACCTTTGTATGACCACAACTAGTGTAATGCATGGTCTTGCATATGAAAATAATGACTACAAATTCCATGCTAAACTAAATTGCAATAATTAAATATCAAAGTAGTATAATAAAATAGGTTGTGTGAGAAATAGGGACAAAATTTCTTCTTTAAAAGGACTATTGAATAATTGATAAGGATCAATAGCACTCCATGTTGGAAATAATTTCTCCAGAGTAACTGACTTATCAGCTTGACTGACAACAACCATCACCTTTTCATGGACTCGACAACTCCATCTAATTTAATTTTATCTTATCCTTTTATAGACAACTATTACATCATATTCTAATCCTTATCAACACTAAAAAAACTATTAGATTTGATATTATCTACATATTTATGTATTCCTTATCCTAAATAAGTTACATGAATAATCAGTATGTAATGTAACTTCCTCTTTATGATTATAAATAGAGAGGCTCATATGTAATAGGGAGGATGGGTGGGCATTTCAATCTCATATGTAATCTTCCATAATAGGAGAACTCTACAAGGTTCCTTAGTGTTGGCAAGTTGACTATACTATTGTATATGATTTAGTGTTGTCATTATGGAGATAAAGTCATATAGATTTTTGAAGTCAGTGCATAACTTAGAAGATCAGGAAAATGGCTAAGTATGGAAGACATGACAGTTAGTGAAGCACCTAAGGAATAAAGCATCAGTGCACATGCATATGACTGAGTTATGTCATGCACCCTTGAAGATAATATTCTGAGTATCTAATCATGCTAAGTATAAAAACACATGATCAGATGAGTTATTATGAAGAAGTTACAGCTAGTTGAAGTGTCATAGACAGTGAGCGGTAGAACATAACAGAGCATGGAGCTGATTGTTGGTATTTTGGTTAACGTGTATAATGTTGTATTGTAAAGGCTATGCACCTATTTTATTTAGTTTATAGACATGCTAATATCATTGTATGTAAAAACACTTGAGCCAATTCATTTGGAAGCATTGTATGTAATAGGTTGAAGTCCGACCTAGTGAATAGTTTTGTTTGCGCATATAAATAAGACATGCGCCTTTGTATTTGAGCATGGCATGAGATATAGAGTTGATAAAAGAAGAGAAGAAGTATGCAAGGAGTAGTTATAATGTTCTAGAGCTTTACAAGAGGTTAAAGCATCAGTGCAGAAAAGGAACTTCTCAGACAAGAAATATCATGGCAATAGTTCACCATTTGTAGATATAGTGTGTATTTGATATCTAGGAGGTTGTAGCCTTCTCATTGAGCAATGAGCTCTGGCAGTGAGCCAACCACCCCTAATAGGGTTATTTGTAAAAGAATCCTAATAGGGTTTGACCCTTGACCAGGTCACTATACTTAAAGCATTGTAAAGATTAACTCCTAATAGGGTTGTAAGATCTTCTAATAGGGATCATAATACTCTAGTGCAGTTCTTATTGGGTGTCAATTCCCACCGGGGTTTTTACCTATTTGGGTTTCCCCATAATCATATCTGATGTTATGTGTTATGTGTGTACTTTACTTGCATTGTTATTCAATTCAGTTCTAAAGAAATTAAGTTAAATTTTAAGATATCAAAAAAAGTAATAATATAGAACATTGATTCACCCCCCCCCCCCCCTCTCAGTGTTCCCATTCCTAACAATTGGTATAAGAGCTCTGGTCCTTTGAAGATAAGTTTAACCACTTGAGGAGATCATGGGTTCAGAAGAAATGAAACATCTGAAGAAGAATCTTGAAGTAGCTCTTGAAGACCTTGACATATCTGAAAAAGAATTTGAAGAACTGAAACTAGAGGTTAATAGTTCTCAAGTATTCATCAAGAAACTGAGAAAAGATTTAGGAGATTGGTCTACAAGTGATTTAAGGAAAATAGTCAAAAAGATGAATGAGGAAAATACATCTCTAAATTAAAGGATCAGATTCAAGAGTTGAATGAAAATCTATTTAACAATCAAGAAGCCTATGAAGAACAGGTCAAAGAAAATAAGCAGTTGGATGAAGAACTGAGGCAAGCAAACATGAAAATCTTGGAGTTAGAAAAAATCAAGAAGTAGGTGGAATCTGAATTAACTAAAGAAAAGAATCATATTGACAAATTGCACACAAGAAAGGATCTAATAGACTCACAATTCTATGCAAAAAAGATTAAAGGAGATACCAGTGGCATTAGATTCAATGAAGCACAAAATCACATCAATGACATGCAAGAAAGAAAGAAAGCATCAAAAGAATCTACGGAAGCTATGAAGACTGGAAATCATATTGAATCTAAAGATGAGTGCAAGCCAGTAAACAAAACTTGTTATGCCTATAACAAGCATGGCCACATAGCCAGAGATTGTAAAGAGGTAAGACCTTTCAATGGTTATTGTTATTCATACAATAAGTTTGGTCATAGAGCTATGAATTGTAGATCAAATCAAAGAAATCAGACCCAACAAAATCAGAGAAGTCATCCACAAAAAAATGTTAGAAGTCCTTAGAATATTACATGTCAGATATGTAATTATAATGGTCACATAGTTAAACAGTGAAAAATGGTAACTCACATCAATGCACGGAGGAATATAAGGCCTCTAGTTATTTGTCATTCTTGTAACAAGGCCAGAGACATCTCAAATTTCTATAGATCAAAAGTGCAAAGACAAGAAAGCCCTAAAAAGCATCAAGGATCAATATTAGATGAAGTAGGAGAAGTCAAGTTTTTGCAAGCTACAGAAGATGCGAGCAAGACTTGGATGGAAGTAAAGAAGGATAATGTTGATGAGTATGGATTGGATGCATCCACAATGGATGTACCCTCTACTTCTAGATGAATAACCCTCATGGTCATAGGGGGAGCTAGATTAGCTCTAGACCCTTGCACAGATGGTACACTCACCCTCAGAGTATGTGCCTTTGGTTTTAAATGTTTGAAGACTAGTTGATACTGTATGTGAGAGCACACAACTTCATTGCTAGCAGAGATGGAAATTGAAATTCATTATTTCATTCTGTGTTATGGCGGCAAGCATTAATGGCATAAAGTTTTTTTTAAAGTCACTGGAGATCTATTATTCACACTTTTACATTTGATATCGAGCCTTTCAAGAGCATAGGAGATCAAAGTAGTTTGTGTTGAGAGATTGCAGTTGAATTCATCAGCAAAAGGAAGTTAACATTGTTGCAAAACCCTAGTTCAGTTGCAACGATTCAGAAACCCTTGGAAACATAATTAAGTGATTAATCAAGTAATTTATGGCTACACCAGTTATTTTTGATGTTACTAAAAGGAATAGGTACATATTTAAGAAGCCTCCTTTCAATCCAATCCTAGATGACCTAGAAGGAGCATTCTCTAGGACTCTGATGGGTGTTATGCATGTAGAGGATATACACGCATACATATATTGCAAGAAGTAACTAGTTGGATTGGATAGGATTAGGTCACACTTATAAACAATGATGAATCCTAACAAGACATTCTTGGATGAGTTTGCACACTTGGAAAACAACCCTATTATTGAGTATGCAACTACATATGAGTTTTATGAATCCAAATGGATCAAGATCCTATTGAGAAGAATTCATGATGACCTATTATGGATAGGAGAAGTCCCTGTTAGAATAACTACTGATCTCATTTATGAGATGACCGAACTTCCTAAGAGTGACACCATTCTTCCTATTGGTAAGGATGTCAAAAAAATGGTTGAGCAAGCCTATAAATCCCAAAGTGATAAGCACAGGATGACAATTGAGCCAATAGAGGAGAAGGACAAAAACCTCATGTCTATGATTCTTGGTTATAAGTTCCAACATGCAAATAGGGTTAATAGTGTTTCCTCAACCACTATCAGAATTGTTAAGGAAAATGGAGAGTTCAACTTGTGTGAGATCTTGTGTGCATAGTTGATGGACAATATCAGGGCAATCAAACATGATAAGAGTAAAATATTCAAGTTTGGGTCACTAATCATCTATATGTACTTTCATATAGTTGGTAAAGTATTAGATCTTTACCTTGACAAGAGTCTACCTACAATGCCACAAATATCATTCAAGGCATCATTAGAGAGTACCTTGAAAGACTACATGGACTCAGAGATAAAAACCTTTAGAATCAGATTGCAAAGAAGGTTTAGGATACCTGAGAGTATTGTTGAAAAGTATAAGGACAACATCTACTTTATGGTTGAGATAGATATCACTTGCATGGAAGAAGTGGAACCAAGGACTAAGTGGATCCTTCCACTTGGTTATGAAGTGGAAGATCACATTCTAGAAGCCTATGCACAAGTCCTACTATCTGTGCCTATGGATCCCAATGAACCAAGATGGTGTACTTATGAGGAGAAGACAAGATAGGTTGATTTAGTCTTGTAAAATGCTCCAACCAAGAGGAAAGAATCTAAAATCACCTCTAAGATACTAAAGATTCATGGTGTCAGTCAAGCTGATCTAGATAAAGCAAGGGAAGCCAAGATTACAATGCAACTTGAGAGTGCACCCTCTTCTGAAGTGAAAATAGAGAAGAGTAAAGACCCTAAGGAGAAGAAGAAAAAGATAGAAGAAAGCACTTCAATGCCCACTCCTATAATTGATTTATAGTCCACACCACCTCTTGAGTATAACATGATGCCTAAGAGGAAGAAGTAGACCAACACAATCTATCCATCCTCTAGGACAAGCAAAAGTCAAAGGAAGAACACTCAAGCACATCTTGAGGTAGGATTCAGACCTAATCTTGAAGTGTTGAGAACAAGGATAGTAGATGAAGGAAGAATTGATCAAATAGGAAAGTTTTATGATAAGTACAGTGAGATTGACAAATCAAAAATCCACTCAATGATCATAAAACACATGATTAAGTTCAAGAAAATAGTCTTGGAACTTAAGATAGTCATTCCTGACAATGTATGGAACATTTTAGACTTTTTTAAGAGACAGACTATACAAGAAGACTTTAGAATAAGGGAATAGATACTAGATGAAAGTCTCCCTATTTGTTCATTTGAAGAAAAATCATTGTTATTAGATTTGGTGAAGCCGCACCTTAGAACCAAGTTGAGAACTCTGTAGACCATGAACAAAGACTATGAGTTGGTAGCCAAGGAGGCTAAAAAAGAATTTGAGAAGGTGTTCTTGGATAGGAACATGTATCCTCCTACTATGCCTACAACTAAAGTTCCCTCTGAGCAAGCCAAGGAGTCATAGATCCCTGATACACTGATAACAGGTCCACAAGATTCTGCGCCCACAGAGATAACACCTATTGAAGCAAAGGAGTTTGCACCATGCTAGAAACAAAAGATGACACAATTATGATTGATAATGTATAAATATCAATGGAGGCCATAGATAAAGACCTTGATAAGTTTTTGAAATTATTTGTTAGCATTGAGGAAGTAGAAATTCTATGTGGTGATAATTCACATAAGCACCAAGAAGAAGTCCAGATTAAGGATTGTATCATCTTAAAATGGAAGCACTTCCATGTTAAGAGCATTTATCCCTCTAAGTGAGTATTTTGGAGTCATGTTAAGTTCCTTTCTTAGGTCTTTTCATGTATTTGGTTGTTTCCCCCCTGTTCTGCTTCTCTCCTCCTTATTTCTAGCCTTTTTTGGATAGTTTTCTCTGAGAATCTAGAGTTTCTGACTATCTGGGTTAAAGATGACCTGGTAGGGCCAAGGATGACCTAAAAACCAACCTAGGTTAGGGATGACCTTGACTCTAACCTAGGGTAGTTTCTACCTCATCCTTGACCCCAGGTCCAATTTTTAGATTCTGGGAGTTATGGGATGTCAGGCTTCAGAAAGTTTCTTTTTCCTGCTTTTGGGTCGGCCATTTCAAGTTTTAGAGTGGTAAATCCTTAAATTGCATTTAATTTGGGTCTATTTTTAGTGGTTAAGGTTAATTGGGATTTAATTCTCCAATGTTGGCCTTCTCTAGAGGTTTGTGCCCTAGATCACTACAAAAGGAAGCCTTCCTCTCTCATTTCATACATCAAATTTTGCAATCAAGCATCCACATACAATTCATGATTCATGATCTAGCTCTCAAGTGCACGAAAGGAAAAAGGAGAAGGAAAGAAAGCAATTATTCATTCATCTTCAAGTCTAGCATTCAAGCATTCATCAAGGAGATCCATTGTTAGCTATTGAAGGATTCAATCTCTTTGGAACACCCTTGAAGATCTTTCCATCCACATTCATCCAAGCCTCTTCCTATGCAAAGATCCATTCAAGCTTGGTGTTGAAGATCTAATGAAATTGATTTGAGACATCCTACATTCATTTCTACATTCATTTGCAGCATCCCTACTTGTGGATTCAAGGATTCGAATCCTCCACAAAGACTTCAACATGAGCAAGGTGAATAGTTCCATTTACTTTGTTTATGCATATTAATATTTTAATTCAATTTCAAGGTTAATTCCTAAATTGTGGTTTGAACAAGGAAAACCCCCCATCCAAACAATAAAAAATATTTTTTTCTTGTAGGTACAAGTACAGGACTGCGAATCAGAGCTTGGATCTAGATACCCTTTTCGGTGAACTTTCGAGATCCGCAAACATATTTTCTGTTGGAGCTGTTTTGAGTCAAGGATAACCTTCAGTAGGGGGTAGGATGCTACCCCAGGGTAAGACCTTGCCCCGCTATCTAGGTCAAGGATGACATGCTTCCTAAAAGACAAAAGTTTTTTGGGTTTTCTCCATCTCGACATTTCCAGTCTGAAGTAGGTTGAAGAATTGCCCAAAACTGTGCACAGACATCAGAAATCAATATTTTCTAGATCTTCCCTATTTTGAGGTTAGTATTTTCCTTGTATTTATTTTAGATTTCAAGCACATACTTTCTATATTATATTATAGGATTTTCTCCTTTCTTCATATTCTCCATTGTTTGATTGTTTTGTGCATTGATCACTTCTTTGTGATTAATCCATTGGGATCTTTCCTTTTGGGAATTTGGATTAAGGATAGGTCCTATATTCCACCCCTATACCATAAATCTTACCCTTATTTAAATTTAAATATCATTTATTTAGGTGATTCATTTTTCACATCTATTCATTTTGGTGTTAGATTTCCCTTTGTCTTATCTTGTGTGTTCATATTCACCTATTCATTTTGGTGAACCTAAAATACTTACTCTCCTTTCTTTTGTGGAATTAGATTCCCTATTGTGTGTTAGATTTCCTTTTATCTTGTTGATGTTAGATTTTACCTTTGTGTTAAATCTTGCATGGTAATTAGATTTCAAAAATACAAAAAAATTGCAAAATTTCTTTCAAAATACAAAATAATTGATGCTTTGTGTTTTCATTTGCATTGCATCAGTTTATGATCTTTACTAATTCTAGTCCTACTTATAACATTCTAGTTAGACAAAGTCATAGACTTATGGGTGCCTTTGATCCCGAGTCTTCCTCTCCTTTCCTTAGGATCCTGGATGATAATTTGATTCTTCACGATTCCAATCCTATTATGGAGAAAAACTCTTCTCACTCATCTCATGATGAGGATGATGCTTTAAGAGTTCCTCCTGAACAAGTCCAAAAAATTTCAACTAAACTTGATAAAATGGGTAATTGGCTTATTCAATAAAACCATAATCAAGATTCTATTCAAGCTATAGAGGCTCTTAAGAAACTTCTTCATGATGGTGATCAAGGTGTTAATATTCTTCATGGTATTACTCACCTTGTGCATTCAAATGTCAAACCTTTAGCTCAAGAAGCTTAAGATTTAGGGTTGATTCCTCTTGTCACTAGTATAGAACCTTCTTCTAATCCTTTACCTAGTGTTCCTTCCTATACTCCTTTGGTGACTGTGATGGTTCCCTTTGTTCCTACCGTGTCCCTGACCACATCACATCGTTCTTATCATAATTTTCCTTTTACCTATAGTTTCAACTGTAGTTCCAAGTGTTCCTCCAGTTGTGTCTTCTATTCCTACAACTTCTTACACTTTACCTATTGTTTCTAATGTTGCTATTCCTCCTATTTCCTCTAATGATTCAACAATCATCAGTTTGGCTCAAACTGTCTCATCCCTACAACAACAACTTGCTTCCTTAACTCAAAAAAAGTTTAGTATTCCTACATGTGACATGTGTTATCTCTATTGAGCATTTATGGTTGTCATTAGTATCAAAGGTTATCCAAGATATCGGTCGGTCACTTACATTAACCAAATCGGTAATTGGAAGCAAGATAGACTAATCGGTAAAGCATATACACCAAGCACTACATAATTTACTAAGAAATAGCATCACTGACACTGATAGATAGTAAACACTAAGAGTTAGTATACATAGAGAAATTTATACAGTGTTTACCGAGGATCACAGAAAATGGCATAGTAATCTGAAAATGGTGCATACTTCTATGTAAATGGTTACAACGGATCATAAAATGGTTTACCAAGATCAAGGAACATTTATTGTAATGATATTCATTAAATGCAATGTATATCTTTTGTAATAGTTGATCTAGGTTATTTTTGTACACCGTAGATCTTAGGGTTATGACTATGTTGTGTAACCTAATTTTGTTAAAGTGGCAAAAATAGAACACTATATATTTGTGTGTTCACATCATTTTTGGTGTGAGTTGATATATGAATCACAGAGCACTTGAATAAATTGCCTAACTTCAAGTCTATTAGTTAACAGAGCAGAATAGAGTACAGAGGAATTCAGATTGAGCAGAATCAGAAAAGGCTACCGAGCAGTTCAGAGAAGAGATTCATCACAAGTGAGGTGATATTTTATCAGAACTTATAGATCTGTATCAAATAATTGAGTTGTCAATTAGTAGATAATTACCTATTGCTTTCTAACCATTGTAATAGAGTTTTGGATAAAATCTCTTAGCAGAGTAGACTTAACAGTCTTATGTAAATCTCTTAACTGAGTGCACACTTCATTAGTGTTGTTAAAATCCTATAACTAGGTAGATCTAGCTGATCTAACATGTTACTCCTAACAAGGTAAGATCACCAAAAGTGATCAAAACTTGTAGCCCTCACAGGAAAAGCTTTTCTATCTACAGTAGTAAAGAATTTGTGGGTGTCATTCCCACCGTAGTTTTTATCTTCTAACAAGGCTTTTTGCGTTACCAAAATACTTGTGTTATGTGATTGTCATATTGATTTCATGTTGTTTACTTTCATAAGTTAAATGAATGATTGATACATGTAGTTAGAGTCAAGTTATTTTGGTCAGTTATTATAGTTGACTGTCACAGATCTTAAAGGTTTACAAGTAAAGTTTTTGAAGGCACTAATTCACCCCTCCCCTCTCAATACCTATCTCTCCTAATTCCAACAATTGGTATCAGAGCACAGTTCTCTTATTTAATAGTTTAACCACTGAAGGGTAAAGATCTAAGTCATGGAGAGATACAAGCTTGATAAGACTATTGAGAACCAAAAGATACAGATGCAGATGTTTGTGGAATAGTATAAAAAAGCTAAGGAAGAACTGAAGAAATTACTGGTTGAAAGGAAGAACCTTTCCATTCTGCAAAGTGAAATTGACTATTGTGAAGAACCTATTGATGATATATTTGATCATATTGGATCTAGTTCTGGAAGCATCTCTAATGTATCTGAAAGCATAATCACTAATTTATCTGAAAAGAATCAACATCTATCTGAACAAGTGAAAGCACTTCAAATCGGTCAAGAATCTCAGATGGTAAGAATGGTGGAAATCATGAACAATGCTAGAAAAGTAGAACAAGATAGGAATCTAGCTATTGAAGACTGAAGACAGATGACTGAACAACTCCAAGAAAAAGAAAGTGAAATACAAAGACTCACTGATCATCACTTCCAAGTATCTAATTAGATGATGACTGTGAATCAAGAGGTAAACCGAGTGAATGGATAATTGTCAAGAAGACTAGAAGATGTTGCACGACTCAGAGAAGAGAATGAAAAGCTGAGGAATGAAGTGAAAACAAAATAACAACATAATGAAATGAAGAAACTTGCTGAAGATAGTTCTAAGAAGATTGATGATTTTTTGGTCAATCAAAGAAGATTTGGGAGTAGAGCCGGTATAGGTTATACTGGTGAAGGAGAATCATCACAATAGGCTGAAAAGGTCAACAACAATCAAAATCAGAGACCTAAAATATTGACATGTTATCACTATGGAAAACTAGGCCATACTTCTAATGTTTTTAGAAGTAGAGCACAAGGTAAACCTCCCACTATTCTTAAATTTGATGGATATTATTACTATTGTGGAAAATATGGACACCAAGCTTATGAATGTAGAGCTAATCTAAATAATAATGATGCTAACAATACTACTATGGAGAAGTCATGCTATACCCACAATAATCATGGACACATTGCATGAGAATGTAAGGAAAAAATGAAGCAAGTATGGACTCCTAAGAAGAAAACATAGGAAAAGCCTTATCGACCGAAGAGACAAGGTAATTATTATATTTGGGATTATAATAGATGGACTAACTATGCTGTATGTGGTCGGTATGGGCACATTGTAGAAAATTGTTACAGAAAGAGTTGGATTGGACAATCAAGAAGCTGGACAAGCACTGGAATGGCTTGTATGCACTGTCATAGGGTTGGTCATTTAAGCAAAAATTGTAGAGATCGAGCACCAGATGAAAACCATGTATTTGAGAGTGGATATACTATTGCAGATATCATGAAGTTAAGGAACACTATGTGGAAGAAGGCATCTAATGAGAATGCTGAGTCAAGTAATGCTATTAGTGAAACCTCATCCACTAGATTGGGTGACATCAGTACCTCCACTTAAGGTGAAATAGGTATGTATGGGACTAACATTTCAAATGATCACATTTTACATATAGTTCCTTATACATGATGTGTTTATACCAAATCAGCATGAATAAAGATGCACTATGGTTTATGTGTTATGAGCTAACAATGTTATATAGTCAGTAAAAGAGAGACCAAGAGTTGGTTACCCATCGATAATCACTATTCAAGGTTAACCAAGCACATGTATCAACCAACAAAGGAATTATGTGTTAACCAAGAAGTTGAAATCCTACAGTATTTACTGAGATGACAGCTATTATAAACATAAAGTAGATCAAGCATTTATTGCATGAAGGTTTGAGCGGGAATATCAAAAAGTTTATAAATACATGGGAAGAAGAGTTCATTTTTACATTGTGATTTCAAAGAGAAGAGATTTCACAGAGAAGAGTTCGAGCTAGAAGATTTTTAGAAGGATTCAAGGATAATGTAGATCAAACCAACATCACTCTTTGATGATTCTGAGTAAGTTCATTTGCTATCAAACACCTTTTATCCTGATGCTTGCCAAAACCCTAGAATTGATTTATGGGATCTACATCATCTGCAAGCATATTAAAAAGTATTGAGGAAGAAGTTTAAGACACATCCCAAGGTTGCATCACAAATAGATTCAATGGGTTCTTTTTTGAGCATACTAGATAGGGTTTTATTAATAGAAGACGTCAGAGCATATATTCATTGCAAAATTGGAGAAGTTGGAGATTTTGAAACTATTGTAGCATATCAACATGTCTGTGGCACTGATGGTAAATTAAAACTAGCACACAAGAAGATTGATGAATCAAGGTTATCATGTGTCACACACTATCCGCAATTATTTAAGATATATTGGATCAAAATCATTTTGAGCAGGTATCACGATGAAATTTTTTGGCTGGATAAACCTTTAGAGGTTAATAAGAAAATGATCAGTAGGGTTACTGGGTTCCTTACAACCGACAAAGCAAAAGCCTTTTGTAGCTCATCATGATCATATGTTGAGAAGAATACTGGAGCACAATAGGATGGAAGAGCACTGAAAATTTCAACAATCAGAGACCCAACAATTAAATTTGGAGCACATGTAATCAAGTACAAGATATTTCAATCAAGTAGACTCAATAAAGTACCCTATAGTGCAGTAGACATGGCGCACAAAATTGTGAAGAAAGATCACCAGGTTGATCTTGCCGAGGTACTGTTTCATCAACTTTAGGAAAATATGAAGACAATAAGAACAAAGAAGTCTAATACATGTAAGTTCAGATCACTACTTGTTTGCATATTTTTCTATCTACAAAATTATGTACCTGGCATTGGTAAAGTAAATTTGAAATCAGATAAACCAATAACGAAATAGATTAATGATATGATGAGTAATTTAGGAGATAAACTAAATATAGAATTTGATGCATACTTCAAAGAATTTTAGACTAAAATGCATAAAAGAAGTAGAATTATGAGGGAATTAGTTGAAAATTTTGAGAATGATATATGTTTTGTAGTCAACATAGATTATACTATGATAAGAGTAATTAAACCTAGAATAAAATGGATGGCACCTATGGGTTATGAAATGAATCATCATTTTTCTTTGAAATATGTTAATGCACTGCTTGCATTACCTAAAGACCCTATTGCCACTAGGTTTAGAACATATGAAGAGGCCAAATCTAGAATCTCAACATGCATAGAGATTAGTAGAATGTCTAGAAAGGAAAAGAAGAAGAAAGATCTTGCTGCTAGATATGGAGATGTCTCTAAATCACCTAAGGAGACACCAGTTGAATAGGCAACTGAAGGTCAGTTACAGTTGGCTGATAAACCATATGATAGTGAGGAGACCGAGTCAGAAAAAGAAGAAGATCCCACACTGGTTCCTCCACCCATAATTCAAAAGAAGAAGTAGTTTCCAGTACAAAAAGTTATAAGGACAAGATCATCAACTGTAGCCTCATCCCTTCCAAAGAAAGAAGCCATAGAAGTTACAAAACTGAGGGCAGCTACATCAACAAAGAAATAGATCAAGAGAAAGAACAAGGATGTAGCTGAAGCACCAAAGAAAAGGAGAAGACTGGTAAGAAGTAAAGAAGATCTTGAGGAGACTGAGTCTGAATATGACATCAATCAATTCAAGGTGGTCAGCAACAAGGTAAGAATAATAGATGAAATTATTGAAGACATAATTGAGAATGGAGACCTTGTTGATCCAAGAATAGACAGATTTGACAAGATGTCAACAGAGGACCAAACTAAGTTAGAAGAGGCTATCATCCAAATGATGATAAAATTCAAGAAATTTCCAATGGAATTTGCATATGCATTATCAAAGGAGTTGGATGACAAGATTACTGAAAAATGGGCTATTGCACTAGACACTGAGAAAAGAAAGAGAGAATGATCTCTAGTTCGGGCATCCCCACATCTAAGCTATGGAGAACTTAGTGATTACATGGCTAAATATCAAGCAAGATTTATGATCAAGAACTAAGCCATGATGATACTAGATGAAAATGTGGCAGATATGGATACCACAAGTGACTCTTTATGGTCATCAATTTTTAAAGCCAAAGAGAAAGTTGAGCAAGAAGCATTCTTAAATTTGTCTAAGAAGAGACAAAATTCCAAAGGTAAAGGTATTTGTATTGATGATAGCACATCAAAGAAGTCAAAGAACATTGGTATATCAGTTACCAAGGTAATTGATATCACCGAGCAAAAGGAAGAAATAAGTATTTCATAGGATGCACTGGATCCAGTAAAGATCCAACTGATGAAGAAAATTGATGATGATGTACTCATTGAGGACATCACAAATGGTGATCTTGATGACAAGGATGATGAGGATGTGAATATTGCACCTAATCAAGATGAAGCACTAGACACTAAATGTATATTTACATCACTATTGGGTGAACTTCTTGTACTTGCAGAAGCAGTCAAAATTATTTCACAATTACAACCTGATAGCTTAGACCTTGAGCAACACAAAGACACAACCGAGGTATAAGAACCTAAAAAACATGTAGAGACAGATGAGCCTAATCAAATAGAGGCACCTTCTACCAAGACAAAGGTAATAGATGAGACAAAGGATATTGAGGTGATCCCACATAACACCACATCCAAGGCTCCCACTCCATCAACCGAGACTACAACACCTAAGGAGTAGAAGAAGGAAGAAAGTGTGTCAACTGGGAAGGATACCCTGAAGATTGGAGACAAAACTTTTGCTGTTATTGAGAAGAAATCACCTCTAGCATCAGAGAAGAAGAAGAAAAAGAAAGGAAAAGGGTTGGTCACCCTAGATGAAGTGATAATTATTCTTGAGTGTGACTCGAGGACCCTAAGCCTTGAAGAATTGAGTAAATATGGGGAATTATGTTCAAGAAAGGCCACTCAAGAGAAGTTGAAGCAAGAACACAAACGGAAATAAATATTAATAGATGTGAGGGATATCCTACAATAGGTAGTACCTAAGGTGAATATTTATGAGGATACTCCTATCATAGATCAACTTGCTACACTTGCCGAGAAGGTCAATGCCTCGGATAATGATGTAGATAAATGGATTGAAGAAAGGGCAGAATCCAGGATACAACACAAACTGGCAGAGAAAATAAGCCTAGAAGTGGCAATCAAGAAGATCAAATTATCTAAGGTACTCACTGAGATAAAAACTATCACCCAAAAAATTTGTCAATACTTACTAAAGCTTTGTACTATAGACACCTTCACTGTTGAAGTTAGTGAGAAGATAAAAGGACTGGAAGCAGAAATCAAGCTTAGTAAAAATGTAGCTATAACTAAGCCTAATGCTTTCTCAAAGCACATTCACCAAGTTCAGGAACTTAGGTGGTTAATAGCAGATTTAAAGAAACAAGAAGAGCATATAACTAATCAGGTTACTAAGTTATAGATAGAAATCCTACCATACCTAAAAATTTGTGAGGCACACATTGTCAAAGCAGAACAACTTGTTGCAACACCCAAGATTTTAGTGTTAGATAACATCTTTAACATGCATGTACAAGTCGGTCTTGAGCATCTTTCTCTCACCAACTTGAAAGAGGAATGGGAAAACCTCTTAGAGTCACTAAATAAAATCCACCAGCATATTTTTGACAAGATGTGAGTATACTACTTAATTTTTGTATTTGGCATTACTATCAAAAAGGGGGAAAACAATGTATAAGTCATTATGCCAAATATGTACATAGATGCTATGTATACTACATATTACCTGGAGCATGCACCAAGGGGGAGTACTTAGTACTTAGAATTTTTTTTGATGTGTATATGTATATAGCCGAAGTATAAGTGATATATATAATTTTGTCTATATACATTCAAGTTTTGATACTAATGTCAAAGGGGGAGATTGTTATCTCTATTGAGAATTTATGGTTGTCATTAGTATCAAAGGTTATCCAAGATATTAGTTGGTCACTTACATTAAGAAAATTGGTAACTAGAAGCAAGATAGACTAATCAGTAAAGCATATACACTAAGCACTACATAGTTTATTGAGCAACGACATCACTGACACTGACAGACAGTAAACACCAAGAGTTAGTATACACCGAGCAGTTTATACAGTGTTTAACGAGGATCACAGAAAATGACAGTAATCTGAAATGGCACATACTTCTATGCAAATGGTTACAATAGATCATAAAATGGTTTACTAAGATCGAGGAACATTTATTGTAGTGATATTCATTAAATGAAATGTATATCTTTTGTAATAGTTGATCTAGGTTATTTTTGTACACCGTAGATCTTAGGGTTATGACTATGTTGTGTAACCTAATTTTGTTAAAGCGAAAAAAATAGAACACTGTATATTTGTGTGTTCACATCATTTTTGGTGTGAGTTGATATGTGAATCACAAAGCACTTGAAGCAATTGCCTAACTTCAAGTCTATCAGTTAACAGAGTAGAACAGAGTACAGAGGAATTTAGATTGAGCAGAATCAGAAGAGGTTACCAAGCAGTTCAGAGTAGAGATTCATCACAAGTGAGGTGATATTTTATCAGAACTTATAGATCTGTATCAGACAATTGAGTTGTCAATTAGCAAATAATTACCTATTGCTTTCTGACCATTGTAATAGAGTTTTGGATCTATTAGCAAAGTAGACTTAACAGTCTTATGTAAATCTCTTAACTGAGTGCACACTTCATTAGTGTTGTTAAAATCCTATAACTAGGTAGATCTAGCTGATCTAACATGTTACTCCTAATAGGGTAAGATCACCATAAGTGATCAAAACTTGTAGCCCTAACAGGAAAACCATTTCTATCTACAGTAGTAAAGAATTTGTGGGTGTCATCCCCACCGTAGTTTTTACCTTCTAACAAGGGTTTTTGCATAACCAAAATACTTGTGTTATGTGATTTTCATATTTATTTTATGCTATTTACTTTCATAAGTTAAATGAATGATTGATACATGTAGTTAGAGTCAAGTTATTTTGGTCGGTTATTATTGTTGACTATCACAGATCTTAAAGGTTTACAAGTAAAGTTTTTGAAGGCACTGATTCACCCCTCCCCTCTCAGTACCTATCTCTCCTAATTCCAACAACATGGGAATTCCTTTGTCCCTTGACATCATTCATACTCTTGTTCCTCAACAAGTTGATATGCCTCATCTTGAGAATTATAATAGAAAAGGAGATCCTATTCATCATGTTAAAACATTTCAAATCCTTTGTAGTGATTATGCTCATGACCATAGGATTTTAGCCAAGTTGTTTGCTAGAACTTTTCATGACAAGGCCTTACAATGGTATTTTTCCTTGCCTCCTTACTCTATTGATTCATTTCCACAACTTGCTAATACTTTTATTCAACAATTTCAAAATAACATTAGGCTGTAAATGTCTTTGACTGATTTGATGCATTGTAAACAAAGTACTAAGGAAAAATTGATTGAATTCATGGTAGATTTAAGCATCTACATGCTCAAATTTCCTATCATGTTCCTGATATTAATATTCAACATTTGTTTATTTCAAATTTGCAAAAGGATATTAGAGATAAAATTATGCTTACTGAATTTACCTCTTTTCAACAACTTTGTGCAGCACTTCATCATTATTAATTACAAGCGATTCAATTTGAGAGAACCACTCCAATGGATCCTATTCTAGTTGATAAAAGTGATGCTACTCCTAATCCATACAAATTTCAAAAATTCAACAACTATGTCAAGATAAACAAACAAGCGAATGCAGTTGCTAATCAAGTTGTTGTTGCATCTCACAATGCCACTTCTGCATCCATTTCTTTTCGATTAAATCATATGTTTACTCCTCTTTTTGAATCTTTACATTTTATTATGAATAGGTTGTTAACTGCTAATATGATTACTTTACCTCCTATTCGACCTCTTTTACCTGCTACGATTGCATCTAAATCTTTTGATCCTAAAGTTTTTTTTCAATATCATCATTAGAATGGTCATGATACTAAGAAGTGTTATTCTTTAAAACATAAGGTTCAAGACTTAATTGATTCTAATGCCTTATTTATTGATAATTTTGATGGTAGTGGGAATAAATATGTTTCTCCTCCCAATCAAAACTTTCAAATCTATACAAATCCTTTACCCATGCATGATACTAATACCATTTCTCATCCATCTTCTATGGAAATTGTGTATGATTCAAAGATGGATAATCTCAATCACATTGTTAATCAAGTGGAGCATGTTGGTAAATTTTTATCTCCACCTCAACCTCAACCTCATCTTCAATCTCAACCTCAACCAAAACCTAAGCCTAAATTGAAAACTCAACCTAAACCTCGACAACAACCTAAGAATAAAAGACCTCAGGAACTTTTGATTACCTTTGATGATTCTGAGACTATTCAAGCTCCTGATGGTGTCCTTTATATTTATACTAGGATTTCTAAGAAACCTACTCATGGTTGTCTTGTTGATCCTACATCCTTAGTCAATATTATTATTTAAGAAAATATTTTTATGAAAAACTTGCAACATGATTCTTATGATACACATGTTCTATTAACTTGCCGGTTGAACTTTGTGGTAAAATTATGAGCACTACCTTTGTTGTTTTGCCTACTTCTGATCAGTTTCAAGTTAAGCTAGGTTTTCCCTGGTTGAATGCCATGCATGTTGTTGCTTCACCTATCCATAAATGTCTTAAATTTTTTCATGATGAAGAAGTGAAGATGGTTAATCATAGTTTATATCAACCTTCTAGGCCTAGTGATTGTGTTGCTCTTGATTTCTTTTGGCCTTCATTACCTAATTCATGTCCTTCTTGACCTAATAATATTTTCCATTCATATCAAGCCTATAAGCATCGTAATATTCTCAAATTAAATGCACCTCCTATGGATCTTAATCATTGTCTTTTTCCTACACCTTCCATACCTCATTTAACTATGGATTCTAGTTCTGTTAATCAGATTCCTACTACTCCTAATAATCCTATTGATCTTCCTAAAGAACTTGTGAAGGATCCTATGTTTGTTCCTCCTAGTTCCCAACATATTGCAAGTAAAGAAAAGCATAATCAATCTGCTAATGAACATCATAAGAAGAGTCATGCTTAAGCTAAAGCTCATAATTCTATTCTTCAAAAATATTTTCCTTCTTTAGATAAACCTATGCATGATGTGTTAGAAGAAATTGTTGCTAATAATGATGTTAAGATGCATGAATATGATGATTCCATTCATATCTTAGATCCTATTTTGATTAATCTAGATGAAGAAGATACTCTTGATGATACTGATGATGTTAATGATGAATATGAGACTACTGACATTGAAATTGATTTACCTAATATGCTTTCATCACAATTAACACTTACACCTAGTGTCGAACATTGTGATTCTCAAGAGGATCCTTGTTTGGAACTGGCTATCATTCCTACTGTGTTGGATATAGTCCCTCTTGTGAGTTACCCATCTTGCTTAAATGATATAGAATGAGATGGGGAGAGTAGCTGAAACACTTGATCAAATTGTCCTTTATGGTATCTTTGTTGTGTATTTTTCTATTGTACTGTGCTTCTTCCATGATGTATTTGCTAAATGTTGTTAGATTCTTTTATACGACCCTTGTTACCCAGTTGGTGCAAGGTGATAAAGGAATCAAACCTGTTGTATAATTCTTCTATATGTATCTCTATTCATTCTATATGTTGTTTAATGATATGTTGTGATTGTGC
The DNA here is from genome assembly GCA_027943335.1 of Chamaecyparis obtusa. Taxonomy (NCBI): domain Eukaryota; kingdom Viridiplantae; phylum Streptophyta; class Pinopsida; order Cupressales; family Cupressaceae; genus Chamaecyparis; species Chamaecyparis obtusa. Next base: position 372,703 of record BSBK01000676.1, read on the forward strand.
TATTGTTTGTAAATGTGTCCTTGTGTAATCTGCTTGGATTTGAGATGGGGTAGCACTGATTCTTTTTGGTCTCCATGTCATGGTTTGAAAATATTCTTCTTTGTATATCTTATGTGATCTTTCCTCCTTTGTGATTGTAGTTCTATTTTCTTTGAGGAATGATGTCAATTCATTTGCAATAATATCATACATATATTATCTTATGATCATACTAACCCCACGGCAGGTAGATCCCTTCTATGTTCTCTATATGTTTATGTGATATTTCCCTTGATTTGTCTTCGTCTAGGGGCATCTTGTAGTGGAAACGTAATCAATGGAGTTGTTTATGTTTCCATTAAAGCCATTGCTCCTGTTAAAGTGTTAGCAATGGCTTTAACATGGGGGCATACGCTCTACTCACCTATTGCACACACACACTTTTCAATACACATTATTTTTCAAGATACATTTTCTCACTTTTTGGATTAGTGACTAATCCTTAAAGCATGGATTTATATTTTAGGATCTCTTGATCCCTCTAGTTTCAAATATATTTGTGATCCTTTAAGGTTGGAGATGTCCTTAAGACTGGATCTCTCTTTTTCTTTTGGTTTTATTCTTATGGAATAGAATATTCCTAAGGGTGAATCCTTGATGGGTTGACTAGTGAGTAGCCACATTCACTAGGTGGTTCAATTCCATCTTTCTAGTTGCATTGTTTCCTTGTGTGGTTCACAATGGGACATAAGTTCTCATTGGGAAAGATAATCACACACCCTCTCTCTCTCTATATAGATGTCTCTCTTATTGTGATCTTGGAGTTGCTGAAGACTTGAGTCCCTATGGGCTTGAGGTTTCTCTTTGTCCCTTTGATTACAATAACATTATCTTTTCATTACGATCTCCTTTACCAAGAGTTTGCATCGAGTTGATACTCTTGCTAAAGTGGGGGCTTAATGTATCATTCTAAAATGGAAGCACTTCCATGTTAAGAGAATTTAGCACTCTAAGTGAGTGATTTGGGGTCATGTTAAGTGCCTTTATCAAGTCTTTGCATGTATTTGGCAGTTTTCCCCCTATTCTACTTCTCTCCTTATTTCCAACCTTTTCCAGATAGTTTTCTCTAAAAATCTAGAGTGTCTGACTGTCTAGGTCAAAGACAACCTGGTAGGGTCAAGGATGACCTAGACCCTAACCTAGGTTAGGGATGACCTCTACCCTTACTTAGGGAGATGTCTACCTCATCCCTGACCTAAGGTCCAATTTTTCATATTCTAAGAGTTACGGGATGTCGAGCTTCAAAAAGTTTCTTTTTCCCACTTCTAGGTCGACCATTTCAGGTTTCAAAGTGGTAAATCTTTAAATTTCATTTAATTTGGGTCCATTTTTAGGGGTTAAGGTTAATTGGGATTTAATTCTCCAATGTTATCCTTCTCTAGAGGTTTGTGCCTTAGATCACTATAAAAGGAAGTCTTCCTCTCTCATTTTCTACATCAAGTTTTACAATCAAGCATCCACCTACAATTCATGATTCATGATCTAGCTCTCAAGTGAAAGAAAGCAAGAAGGAGAAGAAAACAAGAAAGCATTCATTCATCTTCAAGCCTAGCATTCAAGTCCTCAAGCATTCAAGCATTCATCAAGGAGATCCATTGTTAGCTATCAAAGGATTCAATCTCTTTGGAGCCCCTTTGAAGATCTCTCCATCCACATTCATCCAAGCCTCTTCCTATGCAAAGATCCATTCAAGGTTGGTGTTGAAGATCTAATGCCATTTATTTGAGACATCCTACATTCATTTCTACATTCATTTGGAGCATCCCTACTTGTGGATTAAAGGATTCGAATCCTCCACAAGGACTTCAACATAAGCAAGGTGAATAGTTCCATTTACTTTGTTTATGCATATTACTATTTCAATTCAATTTAAAGGTTAATTCATAAATTGGGGTTTAACCAAGGCAAACCCCCATCCAAACAAAAAAACCTCTTTTTCTTATAGGTACAGGTACAAGATTGCAAATTAGAGCTTGGATCTAGATACCCTTTTTGGTGAACTTTCAAGATTCGCGAATAGATTTTCCATTGGAGCTATTTTGGGTCAAGGATGACCTTTAGTAGGGGTAGGATCCTACCCCATGGTAACACCTTGCCTCGCTATCTAGGTTAAGGATGACCTACTTCTCGAAAGAAAAAAGTTTTCTAGGTTTTCTCCATCTCGGCATTTCCAATCTGAAATAGGTTGTAGAATTGCCCGAAACTGTGCACAGACATCAGAAATCAGCATTTTCCAAATCTGCCCTATTTTGAGGTTAGTATTTTCCTTCTATTTATTTTAGATTTTAAGCACATACTTTCTCTAGTAAATTATAGGTTTTTCTCCTTTCTTCATATTCTCCATTATTTGATTCTTTTGTGCATTGATCACTTCTTTGTGATTAATCCATTTGGATCTTTCCTTTCAAGAATTTGGATTGAGGATAGGTCCTATATTCCACCCCTATATCATACATCTTACCCTTATTTAAATTAAAATATCATTTATTTAGGTGATTCATTTTTCACACCTATTTAAGGACCTAACAAGACAAGAAGAAGAAAAAGAAGTTGAAGATCTAACAGGACATAAGGAAGATAAACCTGATAGTAAGAAGGAAGAAGAGAAGGAAGATGAACCTGTAGATGAGCCCTCTCTTTAAATTCTAGTAATTGTAAAGAATGAGGTAATGGATGTTCATTAAAGTTCACTCCTTACCCCTAAGCCCTCAATGTCATTGTTGTCATGTTTGACCCCCGACACAACAAGTTTAGACAAATGGGGAGAAGAAGACCTAATGAAAATTAGTGTGCTAGTAATGGAAAAAGCCAAGGAGAAAAAAGTAATGATGAATCCATTATTTGTTGAATCAGTAAGTATATTAAATAGCCTACTACCTAAGAACAAGAAACTTATAAGTGTTCATTCAGTAGATGATGTCAGTCCATCCTATCAAGGTTTAAAGAAAATTTCTTAAGTCTTAAGGAATCAACATCCAAGGTTGCAGAAGAAAAATATCTTAAGAAAAGATTGAATGAGCTAATAGAAAAATTCACACTTGACCTTAGTTCACTAAAGATTGGTCAAGCTATACTGAAGGAGATTGCAGCTAAAGGAAGAAAGATAATAGCTGATTGTATGAATAAAGAAAAACTAACTACAGACCTTTCCAAGAAAATTAAGGAAGCAAAGTCCATGATAGAAGTAGTAAGGAAATGAGTGGAAGATCCCTCCACAGATATAAATATGTGCAAAAATGTCTACCAAGGATAATTCGATAAGATTGAAAAGACAAAAAAGGAGATTGGGAAAATAAGGGCTAGGCAAACTCAGTTGATATATGCACTTGCGCCCTCATTGGATGGATGAAATTAGAATATGAAGGAGATTAATGTGACTATTGTAACATATGATCAAGGTCCCTGTACAAAATTGGAGAAGATGGAGAAATTGACTTATGCACTATGTGCCCATCTACAGATAGTAAATGCACTCAAGGCATTCTGGCATCAAGAGATCCAAAACTTGAAGATAGCATAGCTAGATGTACTAAATGTGTAAGTACTTGAAGTTTCATTTTTGAGAACCTTTTTCATTATTGTCAAAGGGGGAGTAGAGAAATATGGATTACTTTATATGATGTAAAGGATAGTAGAGTATCTAGTAGAAGGGAGATATAAGATAGAGTATATGATGTACAAAAAATATGTTAGAAAGTTTTTGTAAAGATATAGTTTAGTAACTTCACCATATTCCTTTGTTACCATTAATGAAAAAGGGGGAGATTGTTGGAAAGTTGACTATACTATTGTATATGATTTAGTGTTGTCATTATGGAAACAAATTTATATAGAGTTTTGGAGTCAATGCATAACTTAGAAGATCAGAAAAATGGCTAAGTATGGAAGACATAACAGTTAGTGAAGCACTTGAGGAATAGAGCATTAGTGCACATGCATATGACCAAGTTATTTCATGTTCCCTTGAAGATAAGCTTCTGAGTATGTAATCATGTTAAGTCCAAAAAGGCATGATTAGATGAGTTAGTATAAAGAAGTTATAACCAGTTGAAGTTTCACAGATAGTGAGTGGTGTTAGAATAACTAAGAGGGGGGGTGAATTAGTTAGATCAGTTATCCAATAGTCCCAATCACAAAATGTATCACTTAAAACAAATTTAGCAAATTTCTGTAGCTCGGTAACATAAAATACTAAACTATATGTGCCTTTACCGATTACCAGTCAAATGACTTACTGTAATTACCAACCAAATCCAATATGTAATATGTAAAGTATGATTACCAAACATTCATCACAGAAACACATAACACAATTATTTAATGTGGAAACCATGTTAAAGGAAAAACCACCTGCGACCGTTAACCCAAAATAATTTTCACTTTTATAAAGTGAGCTCGGTACCAAGCCAACCTTGTTAAAGGTTACAAAACACACTGTAAGGTGTGACCTTGTTAGAGGATTTAAGACTAACAGCTATCATCAAACCAACATTCACTGTGGGGTTGATAGGATAACAATGTACATTCTATGAATGACATAGGACAATCATAAGATGGTTAAGTCCACTCTATATGATAAAATATTGTCACACTTCTATGAATCCTTACATGCAAGAAAACTCAAGAATAAGCCCTCACAAATTGATCCATAGCTCTCTATGCATGGAGTTGCAAGATTTGTAAAATTGCTCTCAGCTAGAGCTATAAACTCATGACCTTGCTAGTCAACCATACAATGAGAGATTCATAATGAAAACAAGGGCAAGAATGCCAATATCTCCAATGAAACCAAATGTATGCAATGCAATGCAAATCTATATGACAATGCAAGTTAATCTATTGCATAAAAGGAAATCTAAGCTAATATGCCATGATAATGCAACTAAGAAAGGAAATATGCAACTACAATGAAATGCAATAACAAGTTTTCAAAGCTTGGATATAGAATGTCTTCAAAGAGCTCTAAATGACCTAGAAAACCTGTAGCATAATATTAGCATGAAAACTTAAGATATGAAAATGAGGAAAAGAGCTCTTCTTTCATAGAGAATGAGAATTAATGGACGATCGAGATTAAGAGGCAAAAGACTTAATCAACGATTGAGAAAAATAAAAGCTTGATCCTTGTGCACAAATATCCTCCAATAGGAAAATAGGAGTTGACTTTATGTCCATATAAGACAAAAAGTGCTTTTTCCTTTTTATAAAATAAGAATAAATGCTTTATTTGTGCAACTTAGGATAAGAAGAAAAGTGGGGATTTTTTATTTAAATAAAAGGGGAGGAAATTCCTTTTAATTAAATAAAGGCTTAGGATAAAGTGATTTTATTATTTAATTAAAAGTGATTTTTAATTAATTAAAAGGGAGCATGTTCTCTTAATTAAATAAGATTTTTATTTTTATTTCTTTTAAATTAAATAAGGCTCAAACCTTAGGAAATACTGAATTGATTATGATTTGATCAAGGAAATTGATATAATTGATATTGTTGATATTTGAAAATATTGATTCAGGGATTTGATAAATTGCAAAAATGGGGCCCAAAGTCTAGGTGACCATTTTAGAGTGCATAGATTTGCCCCTCTTTGACTAATGTGTGATCGATCTGGGAACACATGCAGTCAAAGAAGAATTGAAATGTGAGATCGATTTGAGATCACAAAACAACCTAGATGTGTGTTCATTTTGGGAACACATTAGGACAAAGATAAGCAAAAGACAAGACCAACACCGTCGCTGCTAGGTGCAAATCAAGCCTTAGAAAAAACTATCGCCATCGATGCTAGGCAATAATCAAGTCTAAAAAAATAGGAGATAAAAATTGAAAGACAAAATCACCACCATCGCTGCTAGGTGATAATCAAGTCTCAAAATAAGAATCTCAAGCTGAGCTAAATGATAAAGCTGAATTGAAGATTAAGGCTAATAGGTACTGCCCCCTCGGAATCGAAATCAAAATCAGATAGAGGAGAACAACAAATTGATAAACCTGATCAAGTCACAATAAATCATAATCAAAGGATGGAGCATGATAAGATAACCATCAAATAGTGAAGATATGCCCTAGGTTGACTAGGTTTGACTAAAAAAGATATAGGATAAAGATTAAGTCAAATCTTAGAGAAATGAAGTGAAAGGGGTGAATGAAAGACTAGAAGTTTGGAAGACATGGAAAAAAAGAAATTCTATCAAAGATCGAAGAATTATGCCTCAAAAGGTCAGTCAACTGCATAAAAGAATGAGAAAACTTAGAAACGCGACTCAGATTTTGATTTTGAGTTTGAAAATGGATAGAAAATGATGTGATATGAAAGATTAGAAATTAAAGATATGATCAAGAAGAATCAAAAAATGAGCACAGTTGACCAACTAGTCCTTAAATGATAAAAAGAAGAGCTCTCTCCATATGCAAGATGCAGAAACTAAACTATGATGAACCTAAGAATGCAAGCTACTATGAAAGTGGTTGACTTGTAAGGTCACAATGCCTATAGACATCTAATTATCATCATCGAGCGTTATTGGTAGCATTGTAAGATCATACAATGCACACTAGCATAACTATGTGGATATGAATATGATCTTTATCAGATAGAAATGTGGAAATCCCACTTAGGCATCAAAGACACATAGGTCAAGATGACTAGTGTAGTGAGATTACCTAAGTTTGATATGGTGAGATTATGCTTGTATCAAGACACATGAAAGTCAGGATAACTAGAAGCATGCACTCACAAAACAATCAAGGATAATACCTTGTCAATCCCTAGTGTCAAGTAGGACCATCATAAATGCTCATGATAGTTAGGACCAACAAAATATACCCACAAGTAGATAAAGAAATAAAACATGTTCTCATACCCTCAGTCTTCTAGCTATGCATCATTGAAAACTTCTCAGGGAGAGACCACTCATCAAAGAAATCCTCATAGACAACACACAAAAAAGAAAAAGTCAACATATCTCAATCGAGTTGATTGTTTAAGTGCGTGTGTGTTGGTCATAGAGTCAAACTTTGAGAATCAAATTTGCTAATGAGTGATATCGCATCATACTTAGACTAGTGGGTAAGACATCTGATAAGTGTTGAGAAACACTCGACACTAGGGTAGTGTTAAAACACCTATTTAGGTGGTGTTGAAAAACACCGTTTGCAAGATGTCCTAAAGACTAGCACATCCTAGAGGACCTATGCTAATAGTTATGCCCCCTAGATAAAGATAAAGACCAATTCTAGACCAAGTCAAATAAGGTCAAGGCATGATGGAGAAAGGTTCAGTGTCAAGGATGTATGCTTAACAAATAGGAGTGCAAAGGCCTCAAGTAGCACCCGTTTCTAGGTTTTCACCACTTGGATTTATTGCAATTTTTTCTTTTTTTCTTTTTTTTTGTATTTTTTCTACCAAGGCCCCTATTCCAGGTTTTCACCAAGGCACTTTTTTTATTTTTTTTAAATTTTTACATTTTTTGATTTTTTTGTATTTTTTTAAGACTTTATATGCTTTTAAAGATTTTTTCAGCATCATATATGAATTTTTTTGTAATTTTTTCAGGATTGATAAAATATGTACAAAGGATGCCCCCAGACAGAACGGACATCAAACTCTTTAAGCAAGATCACATCGTAAAGTCCCAATGTCTAGGAAGGTGGAGAACAAGAGGGATTAGCAAGCTGGTGAATGAGATGGAGAAAAGGAGAATGAAGGTGAATGGAAGGAAGAAATCTTCAAGGTCAAACTCCTCAAGAGTACCCAAGCTAGGGAAAAGATTGTCATGTAAAGCGCATTTGGACAAGCAATGAGAGGCTAGCATAGGATAAGTCACAAAAGCGCACTACAAAAGAAGGAAGGATGTAGTCCAAAGGAATAGACATGTCAAGAGGCTTCATAGCATCGTGTTTACTCTTTTTTTATATTAGATCAAGACCAAAGGGGAAAAGGATAGCGAAAGGCTAGAATGAATGAAGGAAAATGAATATGAAGGCTAAACATGAAAGGAATGAAAGCAAGATCATTGTAAGATAGCTCACAAGATAGCCAAATATTCAAGTATAGGTCAACATTGTCAAGATCAAAGAGAGAAGATAGAATGGATGAAATATGTAGAAGAACTACGCATGATGCCTGATTACTAAGTTTTCATCACGGTACTTATCCAAGGCGCCACGAGGGAGTGATTTTCACCATAGGATGAATTTATTTCTCTTTACTTTTGCTACCAAGGTCCCTGTTTCCCAGTTTTTACCATGGCACATTTTCAATTTTTTCATTTTTTTCTTTCTTTCTTTTTGAATTTTTTCTATTTTTTTAGAATTTTTTTTTTTTTTGGAAGAAGGCAAGTTTTTTAGATAGTGCTCCTTGAAAGGATAAACCATGATATGCCAAGAATTCAAAATTATATGCTCAAAGATGTTGATAGGGAAAGGAAGATGAAAGAGAAAAATAGAGGATAAAGTTTTATGTAAAGTGAGTGAGGTTGGAAGATAGGAGGAACAGGAAAATGAGGAAAAAGGATAGAAGGTAGAAGGATAATGAATGGAAGGCTTGTAAAAGTGTAGATGGAAAGGAAGGCAAGATCAACATCAACACACACACCTTGAAGGGTGGTAAGAGGGTTGAGGAAATGTGAATGAAGGAATACGTGAATAAATATGACAAATATTTAGCAGAGGTTGTGGTTCAAGCGCATAGAATGAAAGAATATTTTTGGAAGAAGATGAAGTGGAAGCCTTTGGAAGCTTGAATGTCAAATTCACTTTTTGTTCAATATTAGACTCTTTCAAGAGATATTTTGGAATCCATATAGCCTTAGGCTTTTTATTTCTTTTTGATGATTTAGAGAGAATATCTTCAATGATGGATTTTGGAACCCATACTTGTCTTGTAGTTTTCTTCTTAGATATCTCTTTTGGCTTTATGCCTCCATGTCAATTAGAGGAGACATGGTGATCTTCTTTTTTTGATGGATTCTTATGTTACTTCTTTTTGTTGTATTAAACATTCAAGTTACTTTTAAAGGACTTGGGATTTGTGGAAGAAAAAGAAAAATACGACTAGTTTAGATGGGTGGATGGATGAAAATGATTCAAGGGTATGCATCTATGTTGATCTTGAGGGAAGATAAGAGATGGAGGGACGTAAGGACCCAACATAGATGACGAATTAGGAGAATTAAGAGGGGAAAGTGAAGGGACATAAGGGCCCAAGATGGAAGGAAGATGTGAAGCCCTTAGTATTGGTGGAGGAGTTCCAAGGATGGACATGGAAGACGCAAAAGGATAATCAATAAGTTCATCAACATCTATATGACAACCAAGGACATTAGAATCTTTAGAGTGAGCATTAGAGTTTTCAACAGGATCATGCACATATTGAATAGGAGCACCTTCTTTGATAGGATCATTCAAAGCTTGCAAAGACTTAAGAAGAGTAGAAAGCAGAAGTGAACATGGAGTGGTAGAACAAGAAGATGGAAGACTTTGATCTTGATAAGGATTTTTGGGTAGCATAAGCATATCAAATTTCTTTTGATTTTTAATAGGCTTTACATCAGAAGTAAATACACCATTTTTAATAACCTTAATGGAAGTATCATCTTTGGAAAGCGCAAGTGTGGTAAGGTTATTTTGATTATCAATAAGCTCAACGGTGTAAGTAGTAGTTTGATCTTGCTTAGGAGATGGTGGAATGAATGGGGAAGAGCATAGAGGATCAAAAGAACCATGAAATGGAGGAGATACATCATGAAGAGAATTGGATGATATGGAGGGTTCCTGATCTTGATCTTTATTTATATTTTTTTCTTTATCATATTTAGGGTCCTCTTGACATGGAGCCACTTCTATGGACAAAGAAGCATGTTGGAATTTTATGGAAGACTTTGGAGGAGATGCTGAAAGACTAGCTGAAATAGGAATTATAGCATTTAAAGGCTTAGGCTCTTTAGGTTTAGCATTATTGAAAGTATTTGCAGCCAAGTGAAGGTTAGCTTGAGTATCTCTAAGAGGTGGCTCTTGAGAATAACTATAGGGAACCGCATGGAAAGCCTTAGGATCTTTGTTGGATGAAGGATTTATGAAAGATTTGGAAGACTCAAAAGCTTTAGGAAGTGTGTGGGTATTGGAGGAAGTAGAGGATGGAAGGGAACCATCACAAGACAAAGGTTCAACATTAATATGATCTTTCTTGAGAGTGCAACCTTTATTTTCAACATGAGAACTTTTAGAGGAGAGATTCTTTTGACGTTTGCAATCAGCGTGGTAGATTTTCTCTTCCTCAGTAGGAATATTGTATTGTTCACAAAAATCATCAAAGAATTCTTCAAATTTAGAGTCATATGGATCACCATCATAGTCTACCCAATACGTCTCCCCCTTAGAAATCACAAGTGTACCATAAGGATGATGCTTAGGAATAGAAGTTTCATGGGCATCACTACACTATCCATCATCATAGTCATCATAGTCATCATAGGTGGGTGTGTCACTCTTTGTGGAAGAGACATCATAAGGACTATCATGTTGCTCTTTATGGTATGTCTTCTGAAGAGAAGTAAGACTCTTGGGAAAAGTAGAAGAAGAATGAGATTGTGAAGAAGAGGAAATTGAAGACTCAGTGGAAGGAGAAGACTTGGATAATGAAGAATGTGAATAATGTTTAGAAGAGTCATGGTAAGATTTGGAAGATGAGGAAGAATGAGAAAAATTAGATGATGAAGAATGTTTAGAAGAAGGAGGTTGTGATATGATCATGTCTATGATCCTAGCAAAGCCATCTGATTTAATCATCTTTTCCTTTATTTTTTCCATAAGTTTATCACCCATGAGATATTTGGAAGGACTATTGGAGGAATAAAGATACTCTTCAAATTGAGTAATGAGTTCAAGATCATCTATTCTCAAGAGAGGTTCCTTAACAAGATAGTTGAAATTCATGGTTCTAGAAGAGAAGGAATCAATCATGGAAGAAATAAATAGAAGAAAGTAGACTAGATAATAAGAGGAAAGAAATCAAGAAGAAGAAGAAAAATTTCCCATGGGAATATAAGACTTTAGAAGAATATGGGAAATAGAGAGGAAAGAAGAAGATTAAGAGTCATCTTATGTAATTGATACCATAACGTTCATTGAGATGTTGAGCAACATGACAACACCTAGAATCTAACAACTGGAGGTTGTTTCCCTTGACTAACTTGATATCTTGTAGTAACTGACATGAAAGAAAGAAACTCTAGGTGATAAGTCAATCTCTCAAAGTGTTAATGCCAACGTAGGATAATTAAGATTCTCTATTGTCCAAAGAGAAAATGAAAAGATAGAAAATAAAAGGGCTTTACGAACACTGTCAAAGAGGTCCTTTAAATCAAAGGATGAATATCCTTGCACTTTTAAATCGGGAGGTTGGACTAGGCCAAAATTGAAATTGAAATTGATATAGGTGAAAAATGATTTGGGCAATAAGAGAACCAAAATTCTCCAAGGGTGTAATAAACAATCTTAAAGATAGACTTTTTACTAAGAATGGCTTCCTAACTTGGCAAATTATTTCTAAGACAACCTTGTGAACCAATTGAAATCACCCTTAGAAGACAAAAACCAAGAATTTGCAATCAAAACAAGTCTCTGACAGCAAGGTAGAAAACCAAGAAAGTTGCAAAGAATCAAGGAAGTATATCAACAGATTTTTATCATTGATTAGGCACATAAGACAACAATCAAGAAGTTCAAGAAAATAGTCTTCAAGCAATGGGCAAGGGACAAAGCAACCTTGCGCATGAACAAGAATAGTGACTTAGTATTTTCTACTCCTTAGGGATTCTACTTATGTATGTTCTTGAGAATGTTTTAGTAGGAACTTAGAACACAACAACACCCTATCAAGCTATCTACAAGGATATACATAGCTTTCTAAGAGGAGTCCTCGATATACACAAGGTACGTGAGGCCCAAATTTGTAGATGAGAAGAATTCAAAATCACAATGTCGGGGGGAGATGGTAACCCAAATCTCCTCCACTTCTCAAAGGTATAAAGTTCTTTGAGGCTTAGCCAAGAGTGATATCAAACTCAATTCCCAAGAGAGGTGTCTTTGGATTCATCTCCTGATATTTATACTCCACCGGAACATAGGAGTTAAGGTCGTCCCTTGAGGTGGTGTGTCCCCAAGCAGGCCTTCTAGAAATAAAAACTAAGTAATTCACTATCAAAAGTATTTAGAGCACTAAAGGTGGAACACTTAACTCTTCAAGTAAATGTGAAGTGAGTCCAAAAGTGGGACACTTAACCCTTCAAGTGAATGCGAAGCAAGTCCAAAAGTGGAACATTTAACCCTTTAAGATAATGTGAAGCAAGTCCAAAAGTAGAATATTTAACTCTTCACACCAACTCAAAGTGAGTCCAAAAGTGGAACATTTAACTCCTCACATCAACTCAAAGTGAGCCCAAAAGTGGAACATTTAACTCCTCACATCAACTCAAAGTGAGTCCACACTTAAGAAAACTAATGAGATCAAAAAAGCATAAAAGGGGCAAAACTTTGTGGAATATTTAATGCTCTTTTCAAGTAGACCCCTCTCCCATGTATGAATGCTGACCTTGCACCCAAAGGGAAAATAATGAGGGGTGATTAGAAATAAGCGAGTCCAACACCCAATTTAGCTAACAAGCTCAATCAAAAGTAATCTAAAGTTGCTTATCAATACTACTCACAAATGAAAAAGGGTTGAACAATGGAATATTTAACATTCCAAGTAAACATAGAGTGAGTCCACAAAGTAGTGCATTTAACTCCATATGTAAACAAGGAATGAATCCATGCCCTCAATCAATCAATGAGATATTTGATATTGGAACCAAGAATTACTTAAGGTTTAAACACAAGCATTCACTTACACAAACTTGTATGAAAGCAAATCTATGTTCATTCATTTCCCATTAAGAGCATCAATTGAAATGTGTTCTATGAAAGCATGTAAATACTTAAGACAAACACATGAGAGGTTCAATTTTAATCCCAAAATCCAAATTTTGTAGAGATGGAATAAAGTACCTCAAGTCCAACATTTTATTTTAAGTATTTTCCATGAAAGCAAGAGCACTTTCAAATGAACAAGACAAGAAACAAGCAAACAAGATATGCAATGTATATCCAACTTATACAAACCCTAAGGTGGTTAGATCTGAAAATCAATTTTTAGGAGAAATAATAACCAGAAAATAATCTAAATGACAACTCACATCATGCATTGAACCATGTGAAAAATAAGTGCATGCTAATCATCAAATACCTTTTTTTTAATTTTGATTTTTGACCTTGTCAACAAGATTGGACTTATACCATATGAATTCGGACCCTAAAACCAAAATGAAAAAAAAAAGACCTCTATCAAAAAACAAAGAGCTTTTCAAAAATGTCAAAATTTTGAAAAGATCTTTTCATTTCTGCCTTAGAGAGCCATTTTACCAAAATAGACCAGTTTTTGTAAATCGACCAAATGAGCAATGATATGACCTCTAAATTAAAAATATAGTGAATGGAACCCCTATAGAATTTCAATAATTTTTCAAAAATGTAAAAATTTCTAAAAAATACACTGATTTGCACCAAAAATAATTTTTTTATGAAAAATCAAGAAAAAATCATAAAAAATACAAATCACCTCTAAAAACTTTGAATTTTTTTTTGGAGCTTCTCTAATATGTCAGAAACCTACAAAACAAATTTCAAACAAAAAAACTAAGCCTTTTGGGAGATATGATCAAATCTTTGAAAATCTAGGGTTTTCCATCTCCAAACAAATCTGCACAAGGGTTAGCTCCAAAAATAATCAAAACCAGCATGTAAAAGTGGGTTGCCCCATGGTGGGTGCCAGAAATGTATGGTGAAAATGTGACCACACTTCTATGAATCCTTACATGCAAGAAAACTCAAGAATGAGCCGTCACAAATCGATCCATAGCTCTCTATGCATGGAGTTGCAAGATTTGTAAAATTGCTCTCAGCTAGAGCTATAAACTCATGACCCTACTAGCCAACCATACAATGAGAGATTCATAATGAAAACAAGGGAAAGAATGCCAATATCTCCAATGAAACCAAATGTATGCAATGCAATGCAAATCTATATGACAATGCAAGTTAATCTATTGCATAAAAAGAAATCTAAGCTAATATGCCATGATAATGCAACTAAGAAAGGAAATATGCAACTAAAATGAAATGCAATAACAAGTCTTCAAAGCTTGCATGTAGAATGTCTTCAAAGAGCTCCAAATGACCTAGAAAACCTATAGCATAATATTAGCATGAAAACTTAAGATATGAAAATGAGGAAGATAACTCTTCTTTTATAAAGAATGAGAATCAATGGACGATCGAGATTAAGAGGCAAAAGACTTAATGAATGATGGAGAAAAATAGAAGTTTGATCCTTGTGCACAAATATCCTCCAATAGGAAAATAGGAGTTGACTTTATGTCCATATAAGACAAAAAGTGTTTTTTCCTTTTTATAAAATAAGAATAAATACTTTATTTGTGCAACTTAGGATAAGAAGAAAAGTAGGGATTTTTTATTTAAATAAAAGGGGAAGAAATTCTTTTTAATTAAATAAAGGCTTAGGATAAAGTGATTTTATTATTTAATTAAAAGAGATTTTTAGTTAATTAAAAGGGAGCATGTTCTCTTAATTAAATAAGATTTTTTTTTTTATTTCTTTTAAATTAAATAAGGCTCAAACCTTAGGAAATACTGAATTGATTATGATTTGATCAAGGAAATTGATATAATTGATATTGTTGATATTTGAAAATATTGATTCAGAGATTTGATAAATTGAAAAAATGGGGCCCAAAGTCTAGCGACCATTTTAGGGTGCATACACACTCAGCTAAGATATTTTTCTATTACAATGGTTAAACTAAAATAGTAGGTGATCTGATTACAATACAACTTGATTTTGAAGATGTTCAAATCTATTCTAAGCCCATACAAATCTCTGATCAATATTTCAATTCAGTTCTTCAATATTCAATAACTTACTGTCACTTGGTAATAGCTTTCTAATGCTC
The DNA here is from genome assembly GCA_027943335.1 of Chamaecyparis obtusa. Taxonomy (NCBI): domain Eukaryota; kingdom Viridiplantae; phylum Streptophyta; class Pinopsida; order Cupressales; family Cupressaceae; genus Chamaecyparis; species Chamaecyparis obtusa. The sequence continues at coordinate 387,810 of BSBK01000676.1, forward strand.
GGTTAACTTTGTAGTTCTGTTCTCCTTCAACCAGTCTAATTAGGCATACATGAAACTATGCTCACACAAAATCTCTGCAGTCTCCTTCTTCCAACATAGTTTCAACAATGAAACCAATGTCTCTTATATAGGCAAGTAAACCATTTTCTTTTCATCCATCAAATTTTTTTTCTTAATCTTCATCATTGATTTTTCTGCTTAAAGCTTCCTTGGCAGATGTGTCTATAACCCGTTTCAATTTCATCCTTTCGATCTTCTTCAAATTTTGTTAGTCTTGGATCTCATAACAAACTTTATCTTCAACCTCAAAATCATACACATTCTAGCTCATCAATTTTAATCGGCTAAACTAAACATTTAATTCTTTCATCCATACTCGGTTAAGAAAGGAATGCATTAGTGAAAACAAGCTCAGTTGATACTTTTTCTCGGTACACACTACACTAGCTCTGTGTATATTGAAGTGCTTCATTTACCGACCACACTATTTTGTACAGTTTGGCTTCCTTCTTCATCATAGAGGAATGCAACATAATCAAGTCAATAACATAAGTTCATAGACTCATCAATAAGTTACCCAAAGTGTTCCTTATCCTCATCTATCATATCCATCTTCCTCATGTAGATATTCTTCATCTTTTTCTCCATTATATAGATGTTTAGATGTTTGTAACTTACATGATAAGTACTGTCAAAACTAGTTGACATCAATGACAACATATTACTGATTTAATCATCTTAAATAACAATTCAATAAATTGGTGATCTCTAATCACTAATCTTCAAGTCATTTAGATATTCAATTAGTTGTAGTTCATCAATCTCTCCCTTTGGCATTGATGATAGCATAAGAAATATGAAATATTCCTTACACATACCAAACATATGTTCCACAAATATATAAGTAAATGTCGTATCTCAATAAGCTCTCCCTAGCTTGTTTTTTAATATGTTTAATCACTACATTACATAACAACATTACATGTGTAGACTCTCCTCTGTAGATTTGATCTTTTCAGCTTTAGATTGTCTCTCCCTTAGATAAATATCTCATGATCTCTATCCATATTGATTTCTCTTTCTTTGTCAACAATCTATTGACATCTTTCTATATTTCATATTGAAATCTCTCTCCCTTTGACAAAAATACCAAAGAACAATATAAAATATACAACTATGTAGTATCCAAGTAACTCATTATTGTTCGGTGCATACAATGTATCTCGGTATACTAATTTGCAAATTCTCAAATCTTTCCTTCACAACTCCAGACAAAATCCAAAGTGTGAGCTATGTTGCATCAACATGAATGATCTTCTAATAATATTAGGTTGATGTAACCTCCAGATCACATTAGTGACCAGTAGATAGGGGACACACCTCAAGTCTAGTCCTGAAGTATTCTAATGTGTCATTCAGTAGAGGCTTGGTAAAAATATCAGAAAGTTGCTCCTTTGATGTAACATATTCTAGTTTTACTTTCTTCTCCTATACTTGTTCTCTTAAGTAGTGATACTTAATTGATATATGCTTTTTTTTTAATGCATCACTGGATTCTTTAAAATATTTATTGCACTAGTGTTGTCACAATATATAATCACCGGCTCAGTGATTACCTCATTCATCCCTTCCAACACTTGTTTGATATATGCAATATTTGAACAGTTTGTAGCAGCAACAACATACTTTTCTTTGGCTATAGATTGAGAAATACAAGACTATTTCTTACTTGTCCAAGTTACAAGTCTTTCACCAAAGAAAAATGCTCCTCTAGTTGTGCTCTTTTTGTCATCTATATTTCTAGCCCAATCAGCATCGATGTAGACTCTTACTTCAAACTTGCCTTCCTTAGGATACCATAATCCATAGTCCTCTATTTTCTTCAGGTATCTCAAGATTCTTTTTGTAGAAACCATGTTTGAATCCTTAGGATTGGCAAAAAATATGGCAACAATCCCCACTGTATGTGCAATATCAGGTCGACTATGTACAACATACATCAATTTATCAATCATAGATCAATACAGTGTTTGATTTACTTATGTGGATTCATCATCTTTAGTCAATTTTTAGCCTATGACCATCGGTGTTCCAACTTCTTTATCATCTTCCATGCCAAATGTTCTCAGTACTTCCTTAATATACTTGGATTGTGTGATGAAAATGCCATCATTCTGTTGAATAACCTACAAGCCTAGAAAGAACTTAATCTCTCCAAACATAGACATTTCAAATTCTTTTCTCATCTCATCAGTAAATGATTTACATATGTGATCTTGTACTCCAAAAATTATATCATCCACAAATATTTCAACAATCAAAATAGTATCATCAGACTCTCCTTTCATATACAAATTATTGTTTTCACTATTTCTTACAAAACCAATACTTAACAAATAAGTATGCATCCTTTCATACCAGGCTCTTGGTGCTTGCTTTAGACCATATAAATCTTTGTGTAGTCTACATACCATGTCTTTCTTATCTAGATCAACAAACCCTTCTGGTTGTTCTATGTAGACCTCCTCTTCTAGTATCCCATTCAGAAAAGAAAACTTAACATCCATTTGATAGACTTTAAACTTCTTATGTGCAGCATATGCAAGTAACATGTGAACTCTTTCTAGTCTAGCAATAGGTGAAAAAGTTTCACCATAATCTATACCTTCCTCCTGTGCATATCCCTTACAAACTAGTCTGGCTTATTCCTAATAACTTCTCCATTTTCATTTCGCTTATTTTTTAAAATCTATTTAGTACTGATAACATTTTTATCTTTTTGTCTAGATACTAAAGTCCATGTCTTATTTTTCTCTATTTGTTCAATCTCCTCATTCATTGCATTTATCCATTCATCATTCTCCAGTACAACCTTAACATTCTTCTATTCAAACTCACAAACTAAGCATGTACCTTGTCTTAACTTACTTCTTGTTTGTATGCTAGATTGCTTTTCCCCAATGATTTGGTTCTCAGGACGATGTCTCCTAACAAATCTTTCCAGCACATGATCTCTCCTTTTTTTTTCATCATGTTCAGGTTCATTTCCTTTCTCAGTAGCCTCTTCCCGATCTTGGGTTTCCCTTTGTTATTCCTCAGTGTTATTTTCCTGATACCCAGTTGACACAGCCTATGACTTTGATAGGTACTATAGATGTTCAATGTAAGTGAATCTACCATAGTCTTCTAGTTCCCTAGTGCTTTCTTCATCATTTTTATCATCAAATTCATCAACTCTGACATTAGCACTTTCAATCATTTTATTAGTAACTTTATTCAGACACTTATAAGCTTTTCTTTTAGTGAAATATCCAAGAAATATCCCTTCGTCACCTTTAGAGTCAAACTTTCCATTTCTATCATCTTTCATAATAAAACATTTGCTACCAAAATTTTTGAAGTAACTTACAGTTGGTTTGTGACCAAACCTTAACTTATAGAGTGTTTTGTTTGTGTCTATCTTCAATTGCACTCAATTCAGAACATATACATTTGTGCTAACTGCCTCTCTCTTGTATGTCTGAGCCAAATTCTTTTCTATCACCAGTGTCCTTATACAATCAACAATTGATCTATTCCTCCTTTCAGCAATCCCATTCTACTGAGGTGTTCTTAGTGTAGAAACCTATCTTTTTATGCCACGCTCATTACAATAGTTAGTGAATTCATCAAAAATAAATTCACCACCTCTGTCAAATCTTAGACATTATACTTCTTTCCTGGTTTCTTTCTCTACTTTTTCTTTGTACCATTTAAATATCTTAAATGCTTTAGATTTATCATTTAGATACATAACAGTCATCAATCTAGTGTAATAATCAACAAAAAGAATGAAGTATTTATCTCCATAGTAGCTCTGAGTTTTCATGGGACCACATAGGTCAGTGTGAACTAACTAACTATATTTTGTCATCTTACCTTTTTGACATTGATGACACATAACATGATCCGGTTTAGTTAGGCTAGGCAGACCTCTAACCTTTTTCTTTCTACTGATCTTAATCATGTTATCAAAGTTTACATGACATAACCTTTTATGCCATAACCATGCATCCTCATTTTTCATCATTAAATAGCAAGACTCAACATTGTCAAGATAAAATAAGTTACCTTTGGATTGTGCTTTTGTTCCAACAAGTTTTCCTCCATCATCAAATATCTTTACCTTCTTGCTCTCAAAAGCTACTCGGTGACCTGAGTTGTTAAGCTGTGCCACACTTAGCAAATTTTAATTTAGTCCTGCTACCCAATAAGAATTATCACATTTGATTTTATCATTTATCAGTAAAGATCCTTTTCCTCTAACCATACATGGTGTATCATTACCCATTTTTACTAATCCTCCATTATATTGCCCAAGATGATCAAAATTTTCTTCATCACCAGTCATGTGATGTGTACAACCACTATCAATGATCCATGTATCATTTTTATTAACTTTATAAATGAGTGCTATCTCTACATACCTTTCTTCTTCCTCAGAATTATCCTTCATCGCAACAAATACTACTTCAACATCATCATTTGTGTAAGTATTAGTATCATTCTCTTTAGCAATGTAACATACCTTTTTGCCCTTATCATTGTTGTCTCAGTTATCCCTACTATAGTGTCTGTAACTTTTGTTGTTTCTCCTCCCATAGCTTCCTTCACTAGATCGATCTTTGTTTCTATCATCTTCTTTCCTATTTGGGCATCTAGCAGCAATATGACCAACTTCTTTGTAGTTAAAACATGCTAAAGGAAATTTACCCCTATATCTACCTTTACCTTTAGGTAACCTTCAGACCATAACAACTTCAAGTGCATCACGCTTATCATTAGTATTATCGTCAATGTTATCATATCTACTACTAGATTTACCGATCTTCAGAGAAGACATAAAAGTAGACTCAACAGATGGTACAACACTATTATCAAAGTTGTTCAACTCAAAAGTTGTTACCTTACCAATCAGATTATCAAGAGTAAGAGTATTTCTAGGTATAAACCTCATTTCATTTACTGCAAATATTCTGATTGCATAACTAGGCAATAAGGTTCACATAATTTTACTTACCACCGTATCTTCTTCAATGACACCACCATATCCTTGGATAGCATTAACTATGTCCTTGACTCGATTTGTATATTTCACAATGTTTTTTCCTTATTTCATTTTCATATCATCAAATCTCCCTCTTAAACTTTTAGATCTGGCTCTTTTCACATTTTCATGTCCACCATAAACTTGAGCAAGTTTATCCCACATTTCCTTTGAAGTAAGACAGTCCTTGACATCTTCAAATTCAGCATTAGATAGAGCAGCAACAATCTCCATCATAGTAATATTATGCTCATGTCTATCTCTCAATTGATCAAGGTTCAAAGGTCTTGTAGGTTGTGCTAAGTAGCCATTATCCAATAGGGTGAGGGAAAAATTACCAATTCCAGATATATGAAGTCTCATTCAGCTTTTTCATATTGTAAAGTTGTCCTTGTTCACCTTTGGCACCTCCCTCTTATACATTTTGTGATCTTCTACTGAAGTCCTTAAAAATCTATTCCAAGCAACCATTGCACTCTGATACCAATTGTTAGAATAAATGAGAGGGGGGGTGAATTAGTTAGATTAGTTATTTAATAGTCCCAATTACAAAATGTATCACTTAAAACAAATTCAAAAAATTTTTGCAGCTCGGTAACATAACATACTAAACTGTATGTGCCTTTACCGATTACCAATCAAATGAATTACTGTAATTACTGGCCAAATCAAATATGCAATATGTAAAGTATGATTACCAAACATTCATCATAGAAACACATAACACAATGATTTAACGTGAAAACTATGTTAAGGGAAAAACCACCTGGGATCGGTAATCCAAAATAATTTTCACTCTTTTGAAGTGAGCTCGGTAAAGAGCTAGCCCTATTAAAGGTTACAAAACACATTGTAAGGTGTGACCTTTTTAGAGGATTTAAGACTAATAGTTATCATCCAACTAGCATTCACTATGGGTTTGATATGATAAAAATGCACATTCTATGAATGACATAGGGAAATCACAAGATGGTTAAGTCCACTCGGTTAAGAGTTTTTTTTGTTACAATGGCTAAACTGAAATAGTAGGTGATCTGATTACAATACAACTTGATTTTGTAGATGCTCATATCTATTCTAAGCCCATAAAAATCCTCTGATCAATATTTCAATTCAATTCTTCAATATTCAATAACTTACTGTCACTCGGTAATAGCTTTATGATGCTTGGTTAACTCTGCAGTTTGATTCTCCTTCAACCAGTCTGATCAGGCATACATGAAACTGTGTTCATGTGAAATCTTTGCAGTCTCCTTCTTCCAGAATAGTTTCAACAATGAAAACAATGTCTCTTATATAGACAAGTAAACTATTTTCTTTTCATCCATCAGATTTTGCCGCTTAATCTCCTTCATTGATTTTTTTGCTTAAACCTTCCTTCATAGATGTGTCTATAACTCATTTCAATTCCATCCTTTAGATCTTCTTCAAATTTTGTTAGTTTGGATCTCATAACAAACTTTATCTTCAACCTCAAAATCATACACATTCTAGCTCATCAATTTCTATCGGCCAAACTAAACATTTAATTCCTTCATCCATACTCGGTTAACAAAGGAATGCATCAGTGAAAACAAGTTCAGTTGATACTTTTGCTCGGTATACACTACACTAACTCTGTGTTTATTGAAGTGCTTCATTTACTGACCACACTATTTTGTATATTTTTGCTTCCTTCTTCATTTTAGATGAATGCAACATAATCAAGTCAATAACATAAGGTCATAGACTCATCAATAAGTTACCCAAAGTGTTCCTTATCCTCATCTGTCATATCCATCTTCCTCATGTAGATATTTCGGTTCTTCATCTTTTTGTCTGTTATATAGATGTTTAGATGTTTGTAACTTACATGATAAGTACTGTCAAAACTAGTTGACATCAATGACAACATATTATTGTTGGAAACTACAATTGAAACAATTGGTGTATTGTCATTGATGTCAAACCTTAATTGGTAAAACTGTTGCTACTTAGGAAAGTACTATATCTATTTGAGTATTGCTAAGGGGATAGGCAAGGTTGGTAACAATAGTACCTAGGGAAAGGTTGAGTTATCTTGATACTACAAAGTGTACTTGACTATGTTTTACAATGGTGACACAATGTATTGTTTATCTTAGTAAGACTGAAGACTAAACTGGTAGGCTTGACCAAGAAAAAATGGAGAAATCATGTTCAAGCCAAGTAGTGTTAGTGTCGACCGAGTCAGTGTATGCCAAGCAAAATTCTAGTGTCAACCAAACAATAGTTAATTGTTGAGGAAGACAGTGTAAGATGAGGAAACATTTCTAATAATGATCGAGCTTTCTACATGAAGACCGAGTAGTTGATCACAATATTGATCGAGCATCAGCATTTTTATATTTGAAGAGAATTTAGTTTTGGAGCTGACATTGTTGAATTCTTGGATTATGTAAAATGTGTTGACTTTATTTATTGATTGTTTGAAAGCATTAAATGCACTATAAAATGTTTTATTGTAAATCTTTAAGAGATTTGAGATGTTTCTAGAGATGAAGCTGAAGAACATGAAGTGGGTAGATTCAATGAATTTGACCTAATCCTAAGATCTACAAATGAGATTGAGTGGAATAAGATAAGTTAACCTAATTAAGGAAAGTATTAAGGGAACCTGAGTATTGGATATGCGTGTGCATGGGTGAAAGAAGAATACTGGAAGTTCAGTAAAGTTTTATTAACTGTATAAGCAGAAAAGGCTGAAGGAGAATTGTGGTGGTTGCTTGAAGAAAAGTTTCAAGTAGATCAGGGATGGAGATGGAAAAGTTTCAAAGTCAATAAACTAGCATTAGTGTATAGAATCAGATCTGATATTTGCAAATGTTGGCTTTTAACTGAGATCACATTAGAAGAGTGAAAATGATAGTAGCATGTTACAAAGTGGTTTTTCCCACATTGGGTTTCCACTATAAATCCTGGTGTTAATACTTGTGTGAATGTTTTGGTTTGAACATTTCTGTGTTTTACAAGTTAAGTTATAGTTGGGTAATGGACTGCAATGTTATATGTTTCTATTAGTGAATCAGTGATGATCGAGTTTGTTTTGGTTATTGGACCTGATTTAAGGAAAAAATTTTAAGTTTGTCTTATACATCAGGACTTGAGAACAACTGATTCACCCCCCCTCTCTATTGTTCTAAATCATATTAACAATTGGTATTAGAGCTTTGTTGCTTATTATTAGTGTTTATAGAAATCAAGTTTAAAGGGACTTGAAGAAAATGATCATGATGTATAAGAAGGAGGTACCGAAGTTGAATAAGGAAAACTTCCTTGCATGGCAAAGCTTGATGAAGCTGCATCTGGCTAGTATTGGTGACTCTACAAAGTACTACATTGAGAATGGCTATGTCTCACCTGTCGCACCTTTGACTGCCGAGGAAATGAGAGCTAAGAAAGAACATAATCAGGCAATGCTGGAAATTGCATCTACCCTAACCTATCCATAATTTGAGGATATTAAGGATTGCACAACTTCTAAGGAGATGTGGGACACCCTTGCAAGAATCTATGGTGGTGATTTGAATGTACTGAAAGCAAAGGCCGAGAGTCTTAGAGGTAAGTTTGGTGAAATGAGAATGCAAGAAGGCGAGAACATTGCACAATATTGTGGTAGAATAAAAGTTGTGAATTCTATTAGAGGAGAAAATGGGACTATTGATGATGAAACTATAATTGGGAAATTACTAAGAACCCTGTGTCTTATATATGCTATAAAGATCTTAGCTATTCAAGAATCTAGATGCAACTCTACTAATGTGCTTACTTTGGAAAGTTTGGTTGGTAAGCTAACTACTTTTGAACTCTCTAACTATGATAATTTCACTGTTGGTAGCATTGGTAATGTTGAATCTGCTTTCAAGTCACAACTAGTTCTGAACAAGCCAAAGAAAGAAAAAGAAAGATGCATCAGTGAAAGTGAAAGTGAAAGTGACAGTGACACTTCTGATGAAGAACTGAAAGATCTAGAAGCTCTTATGGCTAGAAGAATGAGAAGAGGAAAAGGAAAGTATAAAGTTAAACTCCCTATTATGTGTTTTGCATGTAATAAAGTTGGTCATATAGTTGCTAGATGTCCTAATAAGAAGGATAAAGAAGATGAAAGAAAAATAAAACACAAAGACATAAGAGATGACAAAGCTACCGAAGGAACAAAGACTATAAAGGAAAAGGTAAAAAAACTTGTTACGTTTTTGAAGAAGAAACTGACATTGATAGTGATGATTTTGAAATTGAGGTAGTCTATGTTGCAATGAAAGATGAATCTGATGAGTATGAGAAAACTACATTGATATCCTATGTGAACAAGAATGATAAATGGATTATTGACAGTGGTTGTTCACATCACATGACTGGTGACAAAAATAAGTTTGAGACCTTACATCATTATAGAGGTAAAAGTGTAACATTTGGTAATGATGCACCATGTCCTGTTAGAGGAAAAGGTTTGATTAAATTGACTGATAAGATATCTTGTGAAAATGCATATTGGGTTGAAGGTCTTAATTATAATTTGTTAAGTGTTGCTCAGCTCACTGAACTGGTTATCGAGTGGAATTTCATCACAAGAAAGCTAAAATATTTGATGCTATTGGAGAACTAATTGGAAGTGGAGATCAGACTAGAGGTAATTTTTTCTATCTTGACCTATTTGAAGAAACATGTATAATTGCACAACTTGATGATATTTGGTTATGGCATAAAAGGCTATGTCATGTTAACTTTGACAATCTGGTAGAGATAAGTAAGAAGAAAAAAAGTAAGAGGTCTAGCTAGATTGAAGAAACCTGAGAATGTGATGTGCACGGAATGCCAGTTAGGAAAAATGACAAAGTCAAGTTTTAAGAGAAAATCCTTTACTTTTGAAAACATTTTAGATTTGGTTCATATTGACCTTTATGGACCCATGGGTGTACAAAGTTACTGTGGTGCTATATATTTTATCTTTTTTGTTGATGATCATACTAGGATGATGCATGTAATGTTCCTAAAAAAAAACTGAAGCTTTTCAATTCTTTAAGTGGTATTTGGCTAAGGTTGAGAAGGAGACAGGTAGGAACCTAAAATGTCTTAGATCTGACTGAGGTGGAGAATTTACATCAAATGAATTCAATCTATTTTGCAACGAAAAAGGAATTAAAAGACAAATGTTTGCACCTAGAACACCTCCACAAAATGGTATAGCAGAAAGAAGAAACAAATCTATCTTGGATTGTGCAAGGACATTGCTGATTAAAAAGAATGTGGCACATAAATATTGGAAAGAAGCTATAAGCACTACTATCTACACTCTTAACCAGGTATAGATCAAGAAAGGTTAATATATATTAAAAGACACTAGGAATGGAAAGTTTGATGCTAAGAGTGATGAAGGCATATTCCTAGGATATTCCACAAAAAGTAAAGCTTATAAGTGTTTGAACTCTAACACTAACAAAATTGTGGAAAGTGTAGATGTCAAAATTGATGAGTATTCAGAAAGAAATGAAGCTGACAACAAAAGAGAACTAGAAGATTATAGATCTTTTGTGTACATTGAGGAAGAAGAAGAGGCAAGTAACAGACTTGCACCTAATGCTGAGTCTCAGGTAAACAATGCCAAGTGATAGATAGATGCTCCTGAGCATCAGGAAAATAGTTTCAAAAGAGAAAAAGAACATGTTGAGTATCAGGAAGAGGTTATCGAGCATTCAGAAGTTGAATCTGACATTCTTGTTGGGAAACCTGATGAAATAGAGGAGAGAAGTGCTGAAGCTATTTTGGAAAAATATGTAAGAAGACATCACAAGCCTGAACAGATAATTGGAGACAAAAATATTGGAATTCAAACAAAAAGTAAGACTAAGGATCCAACATGCCTACTGTATGAATTTGAACCCAAGTCAACTAGAGAGGCATTGGAGAATGAAGACTGGATACAAGCAATGAATGAATAGATTGACCAGATTGAGAAGAATGATACTTGGACTCTGGTGCCGAGACCTGAAAACAAAAATGTTATAGGAACAAAGTGGGTGTTTCGAAATAAGATGAATGAAAATGGTGAAATAACTAAGAACAAAGCTAGGCTGGTATGCAAAGGCTACACACAAGAAGGAATAGATTATGGGGAGACATTTTTCCTTGTAGCTAGATTGGAAGGAGTAAGAACTCTGCTTGCATATGCTACTTATAAAGATTTCAAGGTGTATCTAATGGATGTCAAATTTGTATTTTTAAATGGTATACTAGAAGAAGAAGTTTACAAAGAACAGCAAGAAGGTTTTATTGATCCAAACATAAGACACATGGTGTGCAAACTGAACAAAGCACTATATGGATTGAAACAAGCCCCCAGAGCATGGTATGAGAGGTTGCACAACTACTTGATACAGATTGGATTTTCAAGAACAAATGACACAAGTGATCTGTACATGAAAGATGAAGAAGGTAAAGGTATCCTGTTGGCAAAAATTTTTGTGGATGACATTATTTTTGGTGGACAAGATGCATTGTGCAAAAGATTTTCAAATGAAATGCAAACTGAATTTGAAATGAGCATATTTGGTGAGATCAAATTTTTTGTTGGTTTACAAGTATATCAGATGAAGAAAGGAATTTTCATTACACAGTCTAAGTATGTTAATGAAATACTAAAAACTTTTGGGATGGAAGATGCTAGACCAGTGGGTACTCCTATGGTTACTGGACAAAAGTTATCTAAGAATGATGATGCTGTAGAAGTGAATCAGACTTTGTATAGATCCATGATTGGAAAATTGTAGTATGTTGTACATAGTAGACCAGAGATTGCACTAGCTATTGGGATTGTGGCAAAATTCTCTGCCAATCCTAAGGAAACACACATGATGGCTGTGAAAAGAATTATGAGATACTTGAAAGGAACTGCTGACTATGGTCTATATTATAACAAGGATGACAAATTTGAACTCAGAGTTTATACAGATGCTAATTGGGTAGGAAATGTAGATGATAGAAAGAGTACTACTGGTGGAGCTTTCTTTCTTGGACAGAGATTAGTCTCCTAGACAATCAAGAAACAAAATTGCATTTCCCAATCTACTACCGAGGCCGAGTATGTTGTTGCTGCAGTAAACTATTCAAATTTGGTATGGATAAAACAATTTTTGATAGGCATGAAAGAAGAAATCACTAAACCTATTGTTATTTTTTGTGACAACACAAGTGCTATCAATATTTCTAAGAATCTAGTAATGCACACTAAGACCAAGCACATAGCAATCAAGTATCACTACTTGAGAGAATTAGTACAAGATAAAGAAGTCTGAATGGAATATGTGAATACAAAAGAACAATTAGTAGACATATTCACTAAAGCTTTACCCAAAGAAGCTCATGAGTATTTGAGAAGTCAATTAGGGGTCCTTCCCCTAACTAAGGCTGCCTAGTCAAGCTAGGAGCACTGCATCAAATATGCTATAGCAGAATATTTGACAATTTGATGCAGAAGATTGTCACACTTTAGGGCTGGCCTAGAGATGTGAAAAGGAGCAAAGATAAGAATATAGTCATAAGAAAGATGAAAGAGGGAGAAACACTGAGCTACATAGATATATCTACATCTGATGGATGCATGTTTTAGTTGTTGCTTTGGAATTTTTGTCAAAGAGGGAGATGAACTGAAATGATAAATGATAACACATGACACTGAAAATTAAGGGAGATGAACTGAAATGAAGGATTAGGATAGAGGGAGATCTGAATACTTCTAACGCTCACAGAAATGAGGCTTATAGGATTTTGAATCAGAATGAAGCTAAGGATATTATAAATAATTATTTGATCAACATATAAGTTTTTGGATTGGTTGATAATCCATGTGTTATTCTAGTGATATCATATGGTGTTGCCATCAATGCCAAAGAGGGAGATTGTTGGAAACTATAATTGAAACAATTATTGTATTGTCATTGATGTCAAACCTTAATTGGTAAGACTGTTGCTACTTAGGAAAGTACTATATCTATTTGAGTGTTGCTAAGGGGTAGGCAAGGTTGGTAACAATAGCACCTAGGGAAAGGTTGAGTTATCTTGATACTACAAAGTGTACTTGACTATGTTGTACAATGATGAGACAATGTATTGTTTATCTTAGTAAGACTGAAGACTAAAATGGTAGGCTTGACCGAGCAAAAATGGAGAAATCATGTTCAAGCTGAGTAATGTTAGTGTCGACTGAGTCAGTGTATGCCGAGCAAAATTTGAGTGTCGACTGAACAAAAATTAATTGCCAAGGAAGATAGTGTAAGCCAAGGAAACATTTCTAGTAATGACTGAGCTTTCTACATGAAGACTGAGTAGTTGATCGCAGTATTGACCGAGCATCAACATTTTTATATTTGAAGAGAATTTAGGTTTGGAGCTGACATTGTTGAATTCTTGGATTATTTAAAACATGTTGACTTTATTTATTGATTGTTTGAAAGCATTAAATGTACTGTAAAATGTTTTATTGTAAATCTTTAAGAGATTTGAGATGTTTCTAGAGATGAAGCCGAAGAACATGAAGCGGGTAGATTCAATGAGTTTGACCTAACCCTAAGATCTACGAATGAGATTGAGTAGCATAAGATAAGTTAACCTAATTGAGGAAAGTATTAAGGGAACCTGAGCATTGGATATGTGTGTGCATGGGTGAAAGAAGAATGCTAGAAGATCGGTAAAGTTTTATTGACTGTATAAGCAGAAAAGGCTGAAGGAGAATTGTGGTGGTTGCTTGAAGAAAAGTTCCAAGTAGATCAGGGATGGAGATGGAAAAGTTTCAAATTCAATAAACCAACATTAGTGTACGGAATCGGATTTGATATTTGCAAAGCTTGGCTTTTAACCAAGCTCACTTCAGAAGAGTGAAAATAATAGTAGCATGTTACAAAGTGGATTTTCCCACATTGGGTTTCCACTATAAATCCTGGTGTTAATACTTGTGTGAATGTTTTGGTTTGGACATTTCTGTGTTTTACAAGTTAAGTTATAGCTGGGTAGTGGACTGCAATTTTATATGTTTCTATTAGTGAATCAGTGATGACTGAGTTTGTTTTGGTTATTGGATCTGATTTAAGGAAAAAAATTTAAGTTTGTCTTATACATCAGGACTTGAGAACAACTGATTCACTCCCCCTCTCTATTGTTCTAAATCATATTAACAATTATTGATTTAATCATCTTACATAATAATTTAGTAACTTGGTGATCTCGAATCACTAATCTTCAAGTCATTTAGATATTCAATCAGTTGTAGTTCACCAAGTGGTAGAAAAGAACAAAGTATGGAGCTGACTGTTGGTATTTTGATTAGCATGTATAATATTGTTTTTTAAAGGCTATGTGCCTATTCTATTTAGGTTATAGATATGTTAATATCATTGTATGTAAACATACTTGACCCAATTCATTTGTAAGCATTGTATGTAATAGGTTGAAGATCGACCTAGTGAATAGTTTTGTTTGTGCATATAAATAAGACATGCGCCTTTGTATTTGAGCATGGCATGAGATATAGAGTTGATAGAAGTAGAGAAAAAGTATGTGAAGAGAAGTTAGAATGTTGTAGAGCTTTACAAGATGTTAAAGCATCAATGCACAAAAGGAACTGATCAGGCAAGCAGTGTCATAGAAATAATTCACCATTTGCAGATATAGTGTGTATCTGATATCTAGGAGGTTGTAGCCTTCTCATTGAGCAATGAGTTCTAGTAGTGAGCCAACCACCCCTAATAGGGTTATTTGTAAAAGACTCCTAGCAGGGTCCAACCCTTGACTAGGTCACTGTACTTAAAGCATTGTAAATATCAACTCCTAATAGGGTTGTAAGATCTTCTAACAGGGATCATAATACTCTAGTACATTTCTTAGTGGGTGTCAATTTACACCACAATTTTTACCTATTTGGGTTTCCCCGTAATCATATCTGGTGTTATGTGTTATGTGTTTACTTTACTTGCATTGTTATTCAATTCATTTCTAAAGCAATTAAGTTAAGTTTCAAGATATTAGAAAAAATAATAATATAGAACACTGATTCACGCCCCCCCCCCCCCACTCTCCCACCCCCCCTCTCAATTTTCCCATTCGTAACAATTAGATGATTGTATCTACATATTTTGAGTTAGTATATTTCTGTTGTAACAGATTTGATGAGCATTCTAATCTATTTATATTCTTCTATTTAATTATGATTATGGTTTGTTCATTTGTTTATATTTTGTCATGTTATCAATCGATCCAGGTATCCACCTCTTTCAATTGGTATCAGAGCTAGCATATTTACCATTGTTCACAAGTTTTTATTATAATAAAAGATTCATGATGATTAAAGGTGGAAAGAAGATATTGGTGATGTTGCAGTTGCAACTATTGTTGTTGGAGGAAGAGCTCTTGTAGATAAAATAAATCCAAGCCAACTGTAAGAAATATTGGAGGGTGCTCTTCAAACATAGTAGTAAGAATGTTAAACTTTGCGAGGAAAGTTTCTAGTGTTCTGAAGATAAGAAATAACGAAGCTTTAAGAATTTCTGATTGATTGACAATAGAGAAGACATTGCCAATCTTAGCTAAGGATCACACCTAGTGAAGAAGTTTTTGTTGTTTTAAAGGTGGAGTTTAAAGAAGCCATTGGGTGAAAAGTGTTGAAGCCTCATGTATAGAGACATTCTGAAGCTGAAACTTAATGAAATAAAGTTTCCAAGAATATTATCTAGTTTCTCATATATACGGTATTTAAATCAGTTTTATTTTCATATTCGATTACTTCTTACAATAATTTGATAGAGAGATTGAAAAGAGTTTTGTTGTAGTTATTAAGGGAGGGCCATTTAGTATGAAGGTAAGTTTAATCACTTTTTGCAATGGGGAAATTTGGTAAAAAATGTTGAAAGTAAATGCAAATCTTAGTTGGGTATGTGCAGGATCATGGTATATTAAACTATGACCTTAAGTGGCAATGAAAAATCAAAAAATTAGGGTTAGTCAACTTGACATAAAAAGTTGAACATGTTATCAATCTTATGTGAAAAAGCTATAAGAATAGAATCTATAGGAAATTGGATGTCTATTCTACACTACTAGCCCTTGTTTGAAAAAATAATAATCTAATTGTTCAAAATTTTAGATTTCAATGTAGTAGTATGGAAATTTTAAGAAAAAGATAAAAAGTACGTGTATGTCTGATCACCTTAATCACCATCAAATGATGATATATTTTCATGAGATTCTATATATAAGTAGTAGACTCATGCCCAGATGTGACACATATTTTTGAGTAATTTTTTTCCAAATAAAAAATTAATTATGAATTTTCTGCTACGACTTATTTAGGATAAAAAAATCTTGTGTCTGACCACCTTAACTAATTGTAAACTTTAAAAAATTGAAAACCTTTTTTTTCTTATAGTAGGCAAAGCATAGAATATGACGCATGTTTCAAATTTCAAAAAGGTTAAACCATTTGAAAGTTATAGTTGTTTTTTAATAATTAATATGTCAATTAGGCCTTTAAAGATAGCTCAATTAAAAAATAAGTAATAATTACTTACTGAACTCAAAATTTGACAGCAATTATATTGATGGAAAACTGATAATGTCTTTAAGAAACCTATTTTGTTTCATCAATTTCAGGTTAAAAAAAGGTAGTCAGCTACATGGTTGAAGTCTGGAGATCAAAGCAAATATGGTGAACATGTCTTTTGGGTTGACCATTGGCTTTGCCCAAGGAAAATACCAAGCCTAGTCGAATATCCAATAAAAATATCAGATATTTGATATCTCCCGCCCAATTCAACATTTCAACTTGACTACTTTTTTCAATTTTAAGTTATATATTACAATTTTTTAAATTTTATATATTAATATTAAATGATAATATCATAGCATTAGTATTATATAAATTTTTATATTAGTAGTGTATTATATTATTATTATTTATCTATTGTATAATAGCATAATATTAGTATTAAATATTTATTAAAATATTTATATTATATGTTCAATAATACCTGAGAGAGAGAGAGAGAGAGAGAGAGAGAGAGAGAGAGAGAGAGAGATTGATTTTGGCAAAATTTGAGTGGGAGATTTCAAATATCTGATAATTTCACATATCCGATTGATTTTACTGGCATTGAAAAGAAAAAAGTTTATTCTCTAGGTCCCTCAGTTCAAGAACCACATTTTTCTGCAGAGAATATCATGAGATTGCAGTTGTAAGGCCCAGGTTGGAAAGATTATGATGTATAGTTATGGTGTTCCTTGAATAAACTGGAATTTCAAGAGGGTTGGGAAAAGTTTGGGAATTTTCATGGGGTGGAGATGGGAGATTTTCTAGTGTTCAAGTACATATCAAAATCATGTTTCAAGGTTAAGATATTTAAAAGAACAGGGTGTGTAAAAAATATTACTGCTTGTCATTTTATAAATAAAAATGTTGATACAAGATGCCCTTGTAACAAATTAGGCAACTTAACTCAACCAATGGGCAGCAAGTTGCTGATCGATTTGGTTTTTGGTGAGAAAAATAACAATATCATCGATGTAGTGGAGAAAAATAAAAATTATAAGTATAATTGTATTTACTACAATTCTTAGACCAGACATTTTAATTGTATATGTACAAGGATGAATGTTAATTTAGTTAAAAAAGACAAATAATAATTAATTTTGTTGCAGGCCATTCTGGCAAGAACCCTGAGCATTATGAATTCTCTACTCTAGTGAATCCCACCCTTACTTTCAAATCAAACAAACCATTTTGGTCAATGGAAATGCAGTATCAGAATGTAGGAAATTCGTATATGTTGGTAAGATCATATTATCATCTTTCTCATGTTTTAATCAAGAGGAGTATCTAAGTGGAAAGGTTTACCAAGTTAACATGAGAGAAAATAGTTTTTCAATTAAATTTTACTGAAGGATATCTGATACCATCTAGTATAATTTGTTATGTTCTTTAATATGAACATCTTCTTTTTTGTGAATTGTAAGATTTAATAGGAGTGTATCAAGTCAATGAAAAACATGAATGCATTTGGTGAAAATGTTAACCTTTGGATTAGATCATATAGAATTTTGTTGTTGGGATTAAACATTAGGAAGAGAAAAAAAATGATAGATTCACAATATTAGCAATAAAAATCTACCTAATCGAAAAGAAATGATAGATCATAAAATTTGATCCAAAATATTAGCAACAAAAATCTACCTAATCTAAATCTATAATTAACATTTTCACCATTATAGATTGTGAAAACCTTGTGAATTTAAGTAATGTATTTGGTTGAAATAACTTAATTTTGTGTCATGTGGTTTGACATTATAGGAGCTCCTAAAACCAAATGAATTCCCTCTTCACTTACAAAGAGAAAAAGTTGTGGTAGCTCTTATGGATAAAAAGTGTAAGGTGCACTAAGCACGATTGGGCAATGATCTTTCGAGGCTCGTATCTTAGACCTTGTGAGAGGTATCGACAAACTATGAGATGCTATAGGACCATATTTTTTAGGCCTACAATAACCTCTCTCATTTATGGGAGATTTAAATTTATTTGAATTTGGCACGCCAATCTTGCTTGATGCCAAAACTTGCAGTGAGGGTCAGTTGAAATTTGCACCACTGGGTTTCTTCCAAACCATTCATCCTACCATCGAATGGTTTGTGCCATTAGCTTTGGTTCGGTGGATAAATGCTAGTGACAACCCTATTTTGACCATAGAGTCACTAGAACATTCGTGACCATGCAAATAAAAGTGTCCTCAAGATGCACTAAGCATGATTGGGAAGTGATCTTTCAAGGCTTGTATCTCGGACCCTGTGAGAGGTATTGGAAAATAGTGAGATGCTAAAAGATAGTGTTTCTAACACCTACAATTGATGAACTACAACTGATTTAGAACCTGATTGAAGGAACTAAGATTTAAGATCACCGAGAAGATTGATTAGATATATAATATGACTAAATCAGTATTATGTTGTCAGTGATGTCAACTAGTTTGACAACACTTATCTTGTAAGTTACTATATCGATACATCTGAAGAAAGTTGAAAGAGATGAAGAACAAAAATATCTACATGAGGAAGATGGATATGTCAGATGAGGATATGGAATACATTGAGTAACTTGTTGATGAGACTACGACTTCATGTTATTGACTTGATTATGTTTCATTCATCTATGATGAAGAATAGAGTTGAAAGACACAAATCAGTGTTGTCAGTTGATGAAGCATTTCAGTATACACTAACGAAGTGTAGTGTTTACCAAGCACTATGTTAACTGAGCTTGTGTTCACCAATGCATTTCTTTGTTAATCGAGATGAATAGAATTAACTAAATGATTAGTTTAGCCAATAAGATTGATGAGCTGGAAAGTGTATAAATTCGAGGTAACATATAAAGTTTGTTACACACATCAACGACTGACAAAATTCAGGAAAGATCTAAAGGATGAGAATCAAAAATTCTATTGACACAAGTGCCGAGGTATGTTTAAGAGGCAAAATCAATGAAAATGATTAAGCAAAAAAATTTGATGGAGCAGAAGAAAATAGTTTACATGTCTATATAAGAGACTAGATATTTCACATTGAGTGTGATGCTGGAAGAAGAAGATACTGTAGAATTATCGTGTGAATAAGTTTTCATGCATTCTGATCATGCTGGTTAAGGAGAACCCTACTGCAGAGCATTACTGAGTGACAAAGAGTGATTACCAACAGATAGTAAGTTGAATAGTATTTGAAACAGAATTGATTTATTGATCAGAAAGATTTGTAAGAGCTGAACATTGATCTGTAATTTACAATTGAAGTTGTATTAAGTCAGATCACCTACTGTTACATATTTAACCATTGTACACAGTCCAATCTCTTAATCGAGTGGACTATGAAAGTCTTATTATGTATCATTCATAGAATGAGCATTATTATCCTGTCAACCCCAGAGTGACTACTGGTTGGACGATAACGGTTGGTCTTAAATCCTCTAACAAGGTCACACCTAATAGTGTGTTTGTAACCTTTAACAGGGTTGGGTCTTCACTAACCTCACTTCAGAAGAGTGAACATTTTTGGGTTGCCAGTCCTAGGTGGTTTTTCCCTTTACAGGGTTTCCACGTTAAATCTCTTGTATTATGTGTTGATTATGATATTTGTTTGTTATCATACTTTGCATATTGCATGTTAGATTTTATTAGTAACTACTATAAGTTTTAGACTGATAATCGGTAAAAGAATAGACAGTAAAAGTATTTATATGTTTACCGAGTAGCAGAAGTTGAAGAATTTTTTTTAGATTATAAATTTTGTTTTGGGACACTGAATAACTAATTCACCCCCCTCTTAGTTATTCTA
This sequence comes from Chamaecyparis obtusa, assembly GCA_027943335.1. Taxonomy (NCBI): domain Eukaryota; kingdom Viridiplantae; phylum Streptophyta; class Pinopsida; order Cupressales; family Cupressaceae; genus Chamaecyparis; species Chamaecyparis obtusa. The sequence goes on from BSBK01000676.1 coordinate 408,274, forward strand.
ACAACAATGACCTCTCTCCATTCTGGGAGATTCAATTTTTTTTGAATTTGACATGCCAATCTCACTTGATGCCAAATCTTGCAGTGAGGGTCAGTTGAAAGTTGCACCATTGGGTTTCATCCAAACCGTTCATCTCTACACTAAACGGCCCATACCATTAGCTCTAGTTGGGCAAGTAAAGACTAGTGACAACCCCATTTTGACCATGGTGTCACTAGAATGTTTGTGAACATGTCGGACTAAAGTGTCCAAAAGGTGCACTAAGCATGATTGAGCAATGATCTTTTGAAGCTTGTATCTCAAACCCCATGAGAGGTATTGGAAAACTATGAGATGTTACAAGATGATGTTTTTGAGGCCTATAATTACCTCTCTCCTTTCTAGGAGATTTGAATTTTTTATAATTTAGCATGCGAATCTCATTTGATGCCAAAACTTGTAGTGAGGGTCAGTGAAAGTTGCACCATTGGGTTTCTTCCAAACCATTCATCCTGGCACTGAAAGGCCTATGTCATTAGCTTAGATTGGGTGGTTAAATGCTAGTGATAACCTCATTTTGAACATAGAGTCACTAGAATTTTCATAACCATGACAGACCAAAGTGTCCCCAAGGTGCACTAAAAATGATTGGGTGGTGATATTTCATGGCTCGTATCTCAGACCCCATGAGAGGTATTGAAAAAATGTGAGATGATACAAGACTCTATTTCTAAGGTCTACAATAACCTCTCTCCTTTTTGAGATTCAATATTTTTTGAATTTGGTACGCCAATCTTGCTTGATGCTAAAACTTGTAGTTAGGGTTAGTTGAAAGTTGCACGAATGGGTTTCTTCCAAACCATTCGTTGTAGTACCAAATGGCCTACACCATTAGCTCTAGTTGGGTAGGTAAACACTAGTGACAACCTTGTTTTGACCATAGAGTCACTATAATGTTCGCGGCCATGCTAGGCCAAAGTGTCCCCAAGGTGCACTAAACATGATTGGTTAGTGATCTTTCAAGGCTCGTATCTCAGACCTGGTAAAAGGTATTTGTGAGCCATGAGATGTTACAAGACCATTTTTCTGAGGCCTACAATAACCTCTCTCCTTTTTAGGAGATTAAAAATTTTAAATTTCACATGTCAATCTCGCTTGATGCCAAAACTTGCAGTGAGGGTCAGTTCAAAGTTGCACCATTAGGTTTCTTCCAAATTGTTCATCCTAGCACCGAATGGTCTATGCCATTGTTAGAATAACTGAGAGGGGGGTGAATCAATTATCTAGTGTCCCAAATCAAAATGTATGAATCAAAACAATTTCTTCAATTTCTGCTCATTGGTAAGCAATAATAATTCTCATTGTCTGTGCTTTTACCGATTACTAGTCTAATACTTATAAAAATTTACCGATCAAATCTAACATGTAACATGTAAAGAATGATAACAAACAAATATCACAATCAACACATAACATAAGAGATTTAATGTGGAAACCCTGTAAAGGGAAAAACCACCTACGACCGACAACCCAAAATTGTTCACTCTTCTGAAGCGAGGTCGGTTAAGACCCAACCCTATTAAAGGTTACAAACACATTGTCAGGTGTGACCTTGTTAGAGGATTTTAGACTAGAAGTTATCATCCAACCAACATTCACTATGGGGTTGACAAGATAAAAATGTTTATTCTTTGAATGATACATCATAAGACTTTCAGAGTCCACTTGATTAAGAGATTTAGACTATATACAATGGTTAAATATGTAATAGTAAAATGACCTACCTTAATACAACTTTAATTGCAAATTAAAAATCAATATTTAGTCCATACAAATCCTTCTGATCAATATTTCACTTCAGATTCAATACTATATCTACTTACTATCCATTAGTAATTACTCTTCGTAGCTTAGTGACTATTATGCAGCTCGGTTCTCAATAACCAGTATGATCAGAATGCATGAAAGCTTGTTCACATGAAATTCTTGCAGCTTCTTCTTCTTCCGGCTCTCTTCATAAATAAATTATGTTCTCTTATATAGATGAGTAAATCATTTTCTTCTCCACCATCATATTTTTCCGCTTAATCATATTCATAGATTTTTCCAATTAAAAATTTCTCGATACTTATGTCAATAACACGTTTGAATTTTCTCTATTAGATCTTCCTTGAATTTTGTCAGTCGTTGATCTGTGTAACAAACATTATCTGTTACCTCAATGTTATACTCTTGCCAGCTCATCAATCTTATCGACTAAACCAATCATTTAATTCATTTTGTCCTCCTCCTTTAACAAAGAATATGTTGGTGAACACTGTTCAGTTAATACTGCGGTCGGTATACACTACACTCCGTTGGTGTATACTAGAAATGCTTCATTTACCGACAACACTGCTTTGTGTCTTTCAGCTCTATACTTCATTATAGATGAATGTAACATAATAAAGTCAATATCATCAAGTCATAGACTCATCAAAAAGTTACTCAATGTGTTCCTTATCCTCATCTGTCATGTACATCTTTCCTCATGTAGATTTCTCTGTTCTTCATCTCTTTCACCTTTTCTTCAGATGTCTCGATGTAGTAACTTACAAGATAAGTGCTGTCAAACTAGTTGACATCAATGACAACATAATACTGATTTAATCATATTACATATCTAATCAACAACTTTTCAGTGATCTTTAATCACAGATCTTTCAATCAGATTCCAAATCTGTTGTAGTCAACAATCTCTCCCTTTGGCATTGATGGCAACTCAAGTAATATGAAATATACCATACACATACCAAACATACATTCTACAACTTTGTGAACAAATGTTGTAAGTCAAATAGACTTAATATGTTTAATCACTACGTTACTAAACCAGCATTAAATAATACAACTTTACCATTCTACAATTGTAATCTTTTCACTTCTTCTGTTCCATTTAGATTGTCTCTCCCTTAGATAATAGATAGTTCTTGTCGGTGCTTGTTTCCTTTTTCAACCTTTTTCATATTGTTCATCTCTCCCTTTGACAACAATGCCAAAGAAACAAATAAACAATCAGCTCTGTAGTAGCCAAGCAACTCTCTGTGGTGTCTAGTACTTCCTCTATATCTCTGTATACTGATATCTCATCGGTTCAAGTGCTCAAATTTAATCACAACTTTGAACATGATACAAAGTGTGAACTATGCTGCATCAACATGAATGATCTTCTGATAAAAGTAGGCTGATGCAACAACCAGATCACCTTAGTGACCGATAGTGATGCAGGAGCATCTAGGGTGTAAGAGCAATCTTGCATCACCCAAAAATATTTCTGGTTTCTTTTCAATAAGGGCTATCTTGTGTAGAGCTACTATTTATGGAAACTTGCTATTTTTAGTAAGTTGGTCATACAATCTTGGAATGTTATGATTTTACATGTGGAGGTTCATCTCAGTCATATCAGCCTGCCAGTAAACTTTCATGGCTAGATTAGGTCTAGTTTTGAAGATATTGAAGATTTTTGGTATACGCAGCAGGGTACAGAAACTTTGAACTTAGTTTTGAAGGCTTTAGAGGCCCCGGATGAAGTTGAATTTTTGGCTAAATGAAGCTTTCTTGATTTAGGTGTTGTAGAGCTCGTCGCGCCCTTTCCAAAATGGGGTTATAATAGTCAATCGGGTCAACTGGTGATGACTTATGGTCTCCAAAAGTTGGGCCACCTGAAATGGTAGAAAATAATTTTCCTTCAAAATTTTTATTCAGGTTTCACAAGTTATTTTGAGCCGAATTTGATATAATAAATTGAAAAATAAATTAATTCTAAGTTTGGTCGGCCCTTAGGGCTAAATTTCTAGAACCTTCTCGGGCGGTGGAAAAATGCCTATATAAAAAAGGCTTGTAGTATTGTCTAGGGCAGTTCTGGGTATTGATTCGAGGCTTTGTCCTACAGAATATTGTGAGGGAATGCCTATGTGGCTTTGCATATTGTAATTCTAAAAGTTTGTAATTCCACATTTGTGGAGATAATAAGAAGCCCATTTTTTGTTCTTGCATATCGTTGTTTCTCTATTTTTGTTGTGTTTATGGTATTAAGGGGAGCACCCTTCATCAAGTGGTATCAGAGGAGTTCTTGAGTGTGTAAATAGATCACCGATTGTGAGGTAGTTTGCACTAGGACCGTGGTTAGGGTTTCAACACGCATCTCAAAAATACTTCCATGAAGGGAATGTGGTGGAAGAGCTGGTGTTGTAACACCTGAGGTTAGAGCGCTCTAGAGACAAGTGCGAGCATTGCAAAAAGAGATTCATAGAGGAATGAATCTTAATGTCAGAGATGAAAGCGAGGATGAAGCCGAAGAAGAAGATCAAGAAGAAGTCAAAGTTGTGAACTCAGAGGAAGAAAGACTTTTTTGAGCCATTTCCAAGATCAGGAAAAGACCTAAGATCAAAGTTCCTACATTTTCAGGGAATCTTAACCTAGAAGAATTGATCGACTGGATCAATGAATGTGAAGAATATTTTTAGTATGAAGATATTGATGATCCTGATAGAGTCAAATTCACAAAGGCTAGACTGAAAGGTCATGCAAAGATCTGGTGGCAAGAGATTCAATTGGAGTGAAATAGAAGAGGGAAAGATAAAATCACAAGATGGGATCGAATGGTGGATAAATTGAAGTGACAGTTCATCCCTGTTGATTATGAGCTTGATGTTAGGATTAACAAGGCAGAAATAACAATTATGTGCAAATATAACTAATATCAGAAAATAATAAACCACACAGAATAGAACATAAGACACACAGATTTAACGTAGTTCACCCAATCCCTGGGCTACGTCCACCAACAATGAGTCCAATATTATTATTATCCAGTGATTACAACCTGATTACAATCTGTAATCCCTTACAGCCCAATTCTGCCGCAAGTACTAAAATCATACATAATGAAAATCCCTAACCCTAAGCCATATTATACAATATTTTCCCACTTTAGGGTTAGAATGAGTTATAAGTAGTCAGCCCAAATAACTAAAAAGTAGTCAGCGAGGTTAGGAAGAAAAGTGTACAGTACTTTCCTGGATAGTACTTTCCTGATTAGTCACCACAAGCTAACAATCTCCCACTTGGTGACTGATCAGTATCCACACTATACTAAAAAACCTCCCACTTGGTGACTGATCAGTATCCACACTATACTAAAAAACCTCCCACTTAGAGACTGATCCTGTAGCAATACCGCTACCCACAGGATGCTCCCACTGGATTGAACCACCTTGGACTCAGTTGTTCCTTTATTTTGTTCAGTCTAGAAGACCAACTGAAGTTGAACATGAGTTCAACTTCTCCCTTGTTACTACCTTTGTAAACATATCTGCTGGATTATCATCAGTATGAATCTTTTCCAGCCTTAACTGTCCATCATCCAAAACTGATCGAATGAAATGGTACCGCAACTGTATGTGTTTTGTCTTTGAGTGCAAAGCAGAATTCTTTGCAAGATGAATGGCACTTTGGCTATCTGTATGTAGAAAATTATCCTTTTGTGGATGTCCCAATTCTTCCATGAAGAATTGAAGCCATATCATCTCCTTGGCTGCCTCTATAGCAGCAACATACTCTGCCTCTGTAGTGGATAAAGTAACCACCTTTTGTAGTCAAGAAATCCAACTCACTGTTGTCCCACCAACAGTAAATATATAACCTATAGTACTCCGCCTGCTATCTATATCTCCTGCCAAATCTGAGTCAACATAGCCTTGTACAATAGTAGTAGAACCCCCAAAGTGTAAACACTTACTGGATGTGCCTCTCAAATATCTAAGAATCCATTTGACTGCATTCCAATGCTCAATACCAGGGTTACTCATATAAAGGCTAACGACTCCCACTGCATGTGCAATATCTGGCCTAGTACATACCATAGCATACATTAAGCTCCCTACAGCTGAAGCATAAGGTACCTTAGACATTTTAGTCTCTTCTTCTAGTGTCTTGGGACACATATCCTTAGTCAATTTCAAATGACCAGGCAAAGGTGTGCTGACAGCTTTGGCATTTTCCATAGAGAAACGTTGCAACACCTTCTCAATATAATCAGTCTGAGATAGAGACAATTTTCTATTTTTCCTATCTCTACAAATTTTCATACCAAGGATTTGTTTTGCTGCCCCCAAATCCTTCATAGAAAAAGATTTTGCTAACTGTTGTTTCAACCCCTTAATGTGATTCATGTTAGACCCAGCTGCAAGCATATCATCAACATATAAACATAAAATAATGTAGCTGTCATCATCCAACCTCTTAAAATAAACACAATGTTCAGAATGACACCGACTATATCCATGTCCATTCATAAAAGTGTCAAATTTAATATACCATTGCCGAGGTGCTTGCTTCAAGCCATATAAACTTTTCTGCAATCTGCACACCAAATTCTTCTTACCCTTGACCTCAAATCCTTGTGGCTGAACCATATATATTTCTTCATCCAAATCACCATGAAGAAAGGCTATTTTAACATCAAGCTGCTCCAAATGCAAATCTTCAGTAGCCACAATACTTAAAACAGTATGAATAGAAGTCATTTTAACAACTGGAGAAAATATCTCATCAAAATCAATACCATGTTTCTGTTTAAATTCTTTTACGACTAATCTGGCTTTAAATCTTTTCGTACCTCCATCCTCTTCTTTTATCCTGTAAACCCATTTATTTTGTAAAGCCCTTTTACCTGCAGGTAACTTACATAAATCTCATGTCTAATTTTTCAGCAAAGAGTCCATTTCATCTGTCATTGTAGACTCCCACTGAAGCTTTTTATCCACCTGCACAGCTTCATTATAACATTCAGGTTCACCAGCATCTGTTAACAAAATAGAATATAAAGATGGAGAAAATCTTTCTGGAGGTCTACTTAGCCTTGTTGACCGTCTAACACTCACTGGGGTGTGTGGTATTTGTTGTTGCTGTTGTTGCGGAGCATAAGGAACTACTAGAACATGAACTTGTGGAGCATCATCCAGTACTACATAGTCATTTTCTTTCTTCTCATGCTACAGCAACAGATCTTTGTACAATACTTTCTCATTAAATATGACATCCCTGCTTCTTACAATTTTATGATTTTCAAAATCCCAAAGCCTATAACCAAATTCATCAATGCCATACCCAACAAATACACATTTCTTTGACTTAGCTTCCAGCTTGGTTCTATTTTCAGAATCTATAATTGCAAAAGCTTCACAGCCAAAGGTTTTGAGAAAAGAATAACTCACCTTCTTACCACTCCATGCTTCCTCTAGAATACCATAGTCCAAAGGAGTAGAGGGGCCTCTATTGATTAAATAAATAGTAGTGTTCATTGCCTCTACCCACATATTTTTGGGCAGCCTAGCATGCAACCTCATACTCCTTGCACGCTCCATTATTGTCCTGTTCATGTGTTCAGCCACTCCATTTTCTTGTGGAGTCCTTGGTACAGTTTTCTGCCTATGAATACCATTAGAGGAACAATATTCTTCAAATTCTATGCTGCAATACTCACCACCATTATCAGATCTAAGACATTTTAACTTTTTACCAGTTTCATTCTCAACCAAGCATTTCTATTTCTTAAAAGTTTGAAATACATCAGATTTCTATCTAAGGAAATAAATCCATACTTTTCTTGTTGCATCATCTATAAATGTAACATAATATAAAGAGCCACCAAGGGAAGATACTTGAGCTAGTCCCCATACATCTGTATGCACAAGCTCTAATCTCTCATTTTTCTTTTCCTTCCCACTCTTCACAAAACTAACTCTCTTTTGTTTTTCATAAACACAACTTTCATAGAAATCCATATTGACACATTTCAGACCAGGTAAAACTTTCTTTGAATGAAGTAATTTCATACCTTTTTCACTCATGTGCCTGAGTCTATTGTGCCACAGTGCTGTGTCAGAATCTACAGCAACAGTTTGATGTTCTTCTTGCTCAACTGCAGCCACTGTTCCTGAACATTCATTATCTTCTGAAACAATTAAAGTAGAAGGAATAGTATGACCTGTACAAAGATATAAGGTGCCTACTTTCACACCTTTTGCTACTACTAAGGAACCTTTTGAAACCTTCCAATTTTTATCATTAAAAGTAACTGTGCAACCCTCATCACCCAGTTGCCCTGCTGAAATTAAATTTCTACTCAGCCTTGGAACATGTCTTACCTCTTGTAGTAGCCAATGATTCCCATTCTGTAACTTAATCTTAATTTTTCCCTTTCCAACAATCTGACAGGATTCATTATCTCCCAAATAAACTAGCCCAAAATCCCCTTGGATATAATCAACAAAATAACTTCTATGGGGTGTAGCATGAAATGAAGCCCCAGAATCTAAAACCCATGAATCATCAATACTTTCTAAGGACAAGAGCAAAGCATCCTCCTCGGATTTGTTACTTACCACATTTGCCTCCTTGTTTCCATCATTTTTGTCTCCTTGATCTTTCTTTCGAGACCAACAATCTTTCTTCTTATGACCTAGTTTTCCATAGTACCAGCAATCATTTGGCCCTTTAGATTCGGACCTCTTTCCCTTTGATTTTCCTCTTGATTTCCCATGATTTCCAGAGTTGTTTCCTCTATCTCTTGTTCTACCTCTGCTTTCTGTGTTCAATACACTATCTGATGTGGATGCCCCTGAGCTTTTCCTATGAATTTCCTCACTCAATATAACACCAATAACATCATCATACTTTAGGGTATTAGAACCAAAAACAGAATTACTAACAGCCATTACCAAGCCATTCCAGCTTTCTGGCAAAGAACACAAAATCAAGAGAGCCCTAACCTCTTCATCAAAAGTAATTTTAACTAAGGTTAATTGACTTGTAACTATATTAAACTCATTCAAATGATCAGTAACTAATCCACCTTCTACCATTTTCATATTAAATAAACGCTTCATGAGAAATACCTTGTTTGAAGCTGAAGGCTTTTCATACAACTTCGCTAGGGTTTCCATCAGATCTTTAGCTATCTTTGCTTCAGTAATATTGAATGCCACCGATTGTGCCAGGCATAGATGAATACTCCCCAGTGCCTTCCTATCCAAAATATCCCAATCCTCTTGAGATATTGATTGCTCTTTCTTAGCTACTCCCTCTAATGGCCGCCATAGATCCTTCTGATAGAGATAATCCTCCATTTGCATCTTCCATAACTGGAAGTTCTGCCCATTAAACTTATCAACCTTCAGCCTACCCTCATCTGCCATTTCTCCCACTTAACTGAGAGACTCTCCCACTAACTTGTGAGACCTGCTTCAGAGAATAGATGAAAGAATGAATGAAATAACTTGGCTTTGATACCACTTGTTAGGATTAACAAGGCAAAAATAACAATTATGTGCAAATATAACTAATATCAGAAAATAATAAACCACACATAATAGAACATAAGACACATAGATTTAACGTAGTTCACCCAATCCCTGGGCTATGTCCACCAAAAGTGAGTCCAATATTATTATTATCTAGTGATTACAACCTGATTACAATCCGTAATCCCTTACAGCCCAATTCTACCGCAAGTATTAAAATCATACATAATGAAAATCCCTAACCCTAAGCCATATTATACAATATTTTCCCACTTTAGGGTTAGAATGAGTTATAAGTAGTCAGCCCAAATATAAGTAGTTGGGAGGAAAAGTGTACAGTACTTTCCTAAATAGTACTTTCTTGATTAGTCACCACAAGCTAACACTTGACCTATTGAAGAAAATGCAAAGTTTGAAGCAAGTGGGATGATCTGTTCAGGAGTATACAGAGGAGTTCTATCGAATCCTCATTAGAATAGGCCATGCAAAAGCTGATAAGGAGAAAGTTTCTCATTACCTTAATGGGTTGAGGCCCATCATTTAGGAGCTGAATCTGGTTCGAATGAACAGTATTGAAGAGGCATACTAGTTTGCCCTAAAAGTGGAGGAAAAGTTGAATAAGAAGTTCAAGAGCAGACAAAATGGAAGAGGTCATGGTGGATGATCTAGTGGATGGTCATATGGAGGCTGAAATGAAGATCCAAAAAAGAAAGATGAGACCAGTAGCAATCAAAATTAGAGAGGAAACAATTCCAATTGTTTCTAAGACTAGAATAATAGAGATTAGAGAGGAAGAAGAAGAGGAAGAGGACAAGGTTCAAGAAGAGGAGGCTTCTGTGGAACATGTTTTCACTATGGAGAAGGAGGTCATAGGGTATTTGAATGTCCTCAATGCCAAGGAAGGATAGATAGGAGGAATGAAGGCCAGGCTAGATTTGCACATGTAGATGAAGATGCTAGATCATCAAATTTAGAAGATACTGAAAGAGGAGAAACACTGATTAACAAAAGAGTCCTACTGAGTGGTGAGAATGAACCTGAACAAAGGAGAAGCTTATTTCACACTAGATGCAAGTGTGAGGGTAAATGTTGTGATGTGATTATCGATAGTGGAAGCACTGACAATTTGGTGTTAGAAGAGATGGTGACAAACTTGAAGCTCAAGAGATAGAAACACCCACATCCATATCGGATTGCCTGGGTGTAGGATGACCACAAGGTCATGATCAGTGAATAGTGTCTGGTAAAGTTCAAGATTGGTAGGTACCAAGATGAGGTACTATGTGATATCATATCTATGGATGCATGTCATATGTTATTGGGTAGACCATGGTAGTTTGATAGATGTGTTGTATACGATGGTCGTGCGAATACCTATTCCCTGACAAAGGATGGAGTGTGACATAAGATAAAGCCATTAAAGGAGACTGAAGAAAAGGTATGTGGTAATGCAAGAATAATATTTTTTGATGGAAGAAAATTCCTAGATGGTATGAGGCATGAGCATGTGTGTTTTGCTTTAATTCCAAAAGCTGGTAAAGAAGAAGTAGAAGATGTACCTGTAGAGCTTACAGATTTGTTGAATGAGTTTCAGGATATTGTATCTAATAATGTACCTAATGAATTACCACCGGTAAATATCAGTCATCAAATGGATTTGGTTTTAGGAGCCAATTTTCCAAACAAGGCAGCACACAGAATGACACCAACAGAAAGTGAAGAGTTGAACAGACAAGTACATGAGTTATTGCAGAAGGGGTTGATTTGAGATAGTTTGAGTCCCTGTGCTATATCAATGGTATTAGCACCAAAGAACAATGGAGGATGGAGGATGTGTACAGATTCCAGAGCAATAAACAAGATCACAATCAAGTATAGGTTTCCATTGCCATGAATGGATGATATTATGGATTGTTTGAGTGGAGTTGTGTATTTCTCAAAGATAGATCTGAAGAGCAGATATCACCAAATTCGGATCAAAGAAGGAGATGAATGGAAGACTACCTTCAAGATAAAGGAAGGACTATATGAGTGGTTAGTCATGCCTTTTGGGCTAACCAATGCATCGAGCACTTTCATGCAGCTCATGAACGAGGTTCTGAAAGAATTTTTGGGTAAGTTTGTCATTGTGTACCTAGATGATATTTTGATCTTTAGTAAGACATTGGAAGAGCATATGATGCATATTTGTATGGTGTTTGAGAAGCTTAGAGATGAGAAATTGTTGATTAATTTGAAGAAGTACAGTTTTGTGAAGAAAGAGTTAGTGTATTTGGGATTTGTAGTTTCAATAAAAGGTTTAAAAATGGACTCAAAGAAGGTACAAACTACCCTTGAATGGCCTACTCCAGGGAGTGCTACCGAGGTAAGATCTTTTCATGGTCTAGTTAGTTTTTATAGAAAGTTTATCAAAAATTTTAGCAGTATTTATGGTCCCTTGACTGAAACAATAAGATGAGATAGAAAAGAGTTTAAGTGGACTAATGGGGCAGAAAAGAGTTTTCAATTGTTGAAACAAAAAGTTATAGAACAACCTATTTTAGCACTTCCAGATTTTAATAAGGTGTTTCAAGTAGATTGTGATGCTAGTGGCACTGCAATAGGAGCTGTTATGAGCCAAGAAGGTAAACCTGTTGCTTATTTCAGTGAGAAGTTAAATGATGCCAAGAGAAAATATTTTGTTTATGATCAAAAATTTTATGCTATAGTTCAGGCATTGAAGAAGTGGAGACATTATCTGCTTCCTAAGGAGTTTGTTTTGTATACTGATCATCAAGCTTTGCAATATTTGAATAGTCAAGGAAAGTTGAATCAAAGGTATTTGAACTGGGTTGAGTTTTTGCAGAGTTATACATTTATTTTGAAACACCGAAGTGGAAAGTCTAACAGAGTTGTAGAGTTTGTCAGATGGCAAAAGGAGTGAAGCAAAATATAGGGTTGTATCAGCCATTACCTATACCAGAGAAGCCTTGGGAAGATATCAGTATGGACTTTGTTCTTGGTTTACCAAGGACATAGCGGGGACATGATTCAATTTTGGTAGTAGTTGACAGATTTTCGAAGATGGCACATTTCATTCCCTACAAGAAGACTAATGATGATGTTCATATAAAAGAATTGTTTTTCAGAGAAGTAGTGAGACTACATGGTTTGCCAAAGACCATAGTTTCAGACAGAGACACTAAGTTTGTTGGATATTTTTGGCGTACATTGTGGAAAAAGTTGAAGATAGATTTGAAGTTCAGCTCATCACATCATCCACATACTAATGGATAGATAGAGGTGGTGAATAGGAGTTTGAGAAATTTGCTAAGATGTTTGGTTGGATATAAGCCAATAGGATGGGATTTGATTTTACCACAGGTAGAATTTGCCTATAATAATTCTGTCAACGGGAGCACTGGTAAATCACCATTCTAGATTGTACATGGGAGTAGTCCCAAAAATGCATCTGAGTTGAGAAAGATAGATAAAGGAGAAATAAGTAGTGTTGAAGCTGAGGATTTTGCAGAACATTTGAAGAACATCCATGAGGAGGTGAGGAAGCATATTACCAAGATGAATGCGTAGTATAAGGCTAAGATAGATGAGAAAAGGAGGCATAAGGAATTTTAGGTTGGGGATGAATTCATGCTTCATTTGCAGAAGGAGTGATTTCCGGTTGGTACATATAACAAGTTAAAAATGAAGAAGTTTGGGCCATGTAAGATATTGAAGAAGCATGATTTAGGAAATGCATATGAGATAGAATTGCCTACTGAGTTGAATATTTCACCAATGTTTAACATTTCAGATTTGACAGAGTATCATGAGGGAGGTGTTGAAGATGAGGTTACAACAGCACAGTGGAGTATTCCAGCAACCAGTTCAGATATCAAGGAGATTGAAGACATACTGGATAGTTGTGTTGGCAGAAGCACAAGGAACATGATATATGAAGAGTATTTGGTCAAATGGAAAGGATGACCTATTGAAGATTCATCATGGCTAACAAAGGAGGAGGTTAACCATCTTGGTTTTCCTCTACACACCTAAGGCGTGACGGGGTCACTTCTCAAATTACCTTGAGTGTCTGATGTAGGAGCATCCAGGGTGTAAGAGCAATCTTGCATCACCCAAAAATATTTCTGGTTTCTTTTCAATAAGGGTTATCTTGTGTAGAGCTGCTATTTATGGAAACTTGCTATTTTTAGTAAGTTGTTCATACAATCTCAGAATGTTCTGATTTTACATGTGGAGGTTCATCTCAGTCATATCAGCCTGCCAGTAAAGTTTCATGGCTAGATTAGGTCTAGTTTTGAAGATATTGAAGATTTTTGGTATTGGCAACAGGGTACAAAAATTTTGAACATAGTTTTGAAGGTTTTAGAGGCCTCGGATGAGGTCAAATTTTTGGCCGAATGAAGCTTACTTAATTCAAGTGTTGTAGAGCTCGTCGTGCCCTTTCTGAAATGGTTTTGTAATAGTCAATCTGGTCAACTGGTGATGACTTATGGTCTCTGGAAGTCGGGTCACTTGAAATGGCAGAAAATAATTTTCCTTCAAAATTTTTGTTCGAGTTTCAAAAGTTATTTTGAACCGACTTTGATGTAATAAATTGAAAAATAAAATAATTCTAAGTTTGGTCGGCCCTTAGGGCTAAATTTCTAGAACCTTCTCGGGCGGTGGAAAAATGCCTATATAAAGAAGGCCTGTAGTATTGTCTAGGGCAGTTCTGGGTAGTATATCTAGGTATTGATTTGAGGCTTTGTCCTATAGAATATTGTGAGGGAATGCCCATGTGGCTTTGCATATTGTAATTCTGAAAGTTTGTAATTCCACATTTGTGGAGATAATAAGAAGCCCATTTTTTGTTCTTGCATATTGTTGTTGTTTCTCTATTTCTGTTATGTGTTTGTGGTATTAAGGGGAGCACCCTTCATCAGATAGACAGGGGATGGACCCCAAGTCTAGTCCTCAAGTATTCAAATGTGTCCTTCGGTAGGGGCTTTGTAAAAATATCAGCAAGTTGTTCTTTGGATGTAACAAATTCTAACTTTACTTTCTTCTCTTGCACTTGTTCTCTTAGGTAATGATACTTAATAGATATATGCTTTGTCTTAGAGTGCATCACAGGATTCTTTGAAATATTAATAGCACTAGTGTTGTCACAGTATATAATCATTGGGTCAGTGATTACCTCATTCATTCCTTCCAACACTTGTTTGATAAATGCAATGTTTGAACAGTTAGTAGTAGTAGCAACATACTCTACTTCAGCTGTAGACTGAGAAATACAAGCCTGATTTTTACTTGTCTAGATTACAAGTCTTTCATCAAAGAAAAATGCTCCTCCGGTGGTGTTTTTTCTGTCATCCACATTTCCAGCACAATCAACATCGGTGTAAACTTTCAGTTCAAACTTCCCTTCCTTAGGATACCATAATCCATAATTCTCTATTTTCTTTAGGTATCTTAAGATCCTTTTTGAAGCTATCATGTGTGATTCTCTAGGATTAGCAGAAAATCTTGCAACTATACCCACAACATGTGCTATATCTGGCCTACTATGAACTATGTACATTAACTTACCAATCATGGATCGGTAAAGTGTTAGATTTACCTCAGTAGTTTCATCCTCCTTTGTCAATTTGCATCTAGTAGCCATCGGTGTTCCTACAGGTTTTGCATCTTCCATGCCAAATGTCTTTAGTACTTCCTTTATGTATTTAGATTGTGTGATGAATATGCCATCACTCTGTTGAATCACTTGTAGTCCAAAAAAGAACTTAATCTCTCTGAACATAGACATTTCAAATTCTTTTTGCATTTCATCAGCAAATGCCTTGTAGACAAGATCTGAACCTCCAAAAATAATGTCATCAGCAAATATTTTAGCAATGATAATAGTATCATCAGTATCACCTTTCACATACAAATTGCCATTTCCACTTGTTCTTACAAATCCTATACTTAACAAGTAAGTATACAGTCTTTCATACCATGCTCTCGGTGCTTGCTTTAGACCATATAAAGCTTTATGTAATCTACATACCATGTCTTTATTGTTGGGATCAACAAATCCTTTAGGTTGTTCAATGTAGACTTCTTCTTCAAGTATACCATTCAAAAATGCTGACTTCACATCCATTTGATAGACTTTGAATTTCTTATGTGCAGCATATGCAAGTAGCATTCTAACTCCTTCTAATCTAGCAACAAGTGCAAATGTTTCACCATAGTCAATGCCTTCTTCTTGTGCATATCCCTTGCATACCAATCTAGCTTTATTTCTTGTGACTTCACCATTTTCATTCAATTTATTCTTGTATATCCACTTAGTACCGATAACATTCTTATCTTTTGGTTGGGATACTAAGGACCAAGTTTGGTTCTTTTCTATTTGTTCTATTTCCTTCTTCATTGCATTAACCCATTCTTCATTCTCTAATGCAACTTTCATAGTTTTAGGTTCAAATTCACAAATTAAACATGTACCTTATCTTGTTTTGCTTCTAGTTTGCATTCCAGCATGTCTGTCTCCAATGATTTGTGTTTCAGGATGATGTCTTCTGACAAAACTAGCCAAGACTTGATTTCTCCTTTCTTGTTCATCCTGCTCAGGGTCATTTTCTTACTTAGTAGCTCCATCTCGTTCCTCAACTTGTATTACCTGTTGTCCTGCATTGTTTCCCTACTGACTAGTTGTTACAGCTTGCGGTGTCAGTAGATACTTTGGATGTTCAATGTAAGTGAATCTACCATAATCTTCTAGTTCCTTTATACTTTCCTCTATGTACTTGTCATCAAACTCATCAACATGAACATTAGTACTTTTAGCTATCTTATTTGTAACCTTATTTAAACATTTATATGCTTTACTTGTAGTGGAATATCCCAAAAATATTCTTTCATCTCCTTTAGAATCAAACTTCCCATTTCTTTCATCTTTCAAGATAAAACATTTACTTCCAAAAATTTTGAAATAACTTATAGTAGGTTTGTGTCCAAACCATAGTTCATAAGGTGTTCGGTTGGATTCCTTCTTTAGTTGTACTAAGTTAAGAACCTATACATCTGTGTTGACAGCTTCCCTCCAATATGTCTAAGCAACAATCTTTTGTATCATCAATGTTCTAGCACAGTTAATTATAGACCTATTCCTCCTTTCAGCAATGCCATTTTGCTGAGGTGTCCTCGGTGTCGATACTTGCCTCTTGATTCCATGCTCATTACAAAAATTAGTAAATTCATCAGAGATAAATTCACCTCCTCTGTCAGATCTTAAACATTTTATTTATTTTTTAGTTTCTTTCTCTACCTTATCTTTATACCACTTAAACATTTTGAAAGCTTCAGATTTCTCTTTCAGGAACATAATAGTCATCAGTCTAGTGTAATCATCAACAAAAATAATAAAATATCTATCACCATAATAACTCTGAGTTCTCATAGGACCACATAGATCGGTATGAACCAGCTCAAGTATCTTCTTTGTTGAGTAGTCTTTGCTTTTAAAACTAGACTTAGTCATCTTACCTCTTTGACATTCATGGCACATAGCATGATCAGGTTTTGTTAAGTTAGGTAATCCTCTAACTCTTTTCTTTCTACTAATCTTGATCATGTTGTCAAAATTTACATGGCATAACCTTCGGTGCCACAACCAAGCATCTTCATCCTTTATTAGCAAACAAGAAGACTGATCCATATCAAGATAGAATATATTACCTCTAGATTGTGTACCAATTTTGACAAGTCTTCCTCCATCATTATAAATCTTCACCTTTTTGCTCTCAAAAGCCATTCGGTGGCCTGAGTTGTTCAGTTGAGCCACACTTATCAAATTATAATTTAGTCCATCTACCCAGTATGCATTTTCACATTGTAGTTTGTCATTGATCATTAGTGAGCCTTTACCTCTTACCATACAAGGTGCATCATTTCCCATTCTCACAAATCCTCCATTATATTCAACAAGATGATCAAACTTCTCTACATCACTAGTCATATAATGTGTGCAGCCACTATATTTGATCCATGTATCATTTCTACTTACTTTAGAGATTAGTGTTGTCTCTTCATGTTTCTCTTCCTCTTCTGAGTCATATTTCATAACAATAAATACAACTTCTATATCATCATCAGAATTAGATTTAGTTTCAATATATTCAGCTATGTAACATACCTTTTTGCCTTTTTCATCTCAGTTGTCTCTATTGTTGTGTTGGTAACCTCTATTGACTCTTCTTCCATAGCTTCCATTAGATCAGTCTTTGGATCTTTGATCATCTTTCTTCTGTGGACATCTAGCAGTGATGTGACCAACTTCTTTACAATTAAAGCATGCTAAAGGTAGCTTACCTCTATACCTTCCTTTTCCATTGGGAAATCTTTTGGCCATAAGTGCTTCAAGCTCATCAAGTTCATCATCAGTATTGTCATCACTATCACAATTCTTACCATTCCTGCTAGACTTTCCAATCTTCAGAGAAGACATGAAAGAAGATTCAACAGAAGGAACAACACTATTATCAAAGTTGTTTAATTCAAAGGTTGTAATTTTACCAATCAGAGTGTCAAGAGTGAGGTTGGATGTAGCTCTTATTTCATGAATTGCAAAAATCTTGATTGCATAAACTGGTAGCAAAGTTCTAAGAATCTTTCTTATCACTGTTTCATCATCAATTACTCCATCAGATCCTCTAATAGCATGTACCACCTCTTTGATTCTATTTGAATATTGGAAAATATTCTCACCTTCTTTCATTCTCATATCATCAAATCTGCCTCTCAAACTTTCAGCTCGGGCTCTTTTGACATTCAGATCTCCACTGTAGATTTGTGCTAACTTATACTACATTCCTTTGGTAGTTGTGCATGTCTTGATATCTTCAAATTCAGTGTCGATATAGGCAGCAACAAGTTCCATCATAGTAACATTGTGTTCATGCTTATCCTTCAGTTGATCAATAGTTAGGTGACTAGTGGGCGGTTGTATGTAGCCATTTTCCATTAGATCTAGTGCTGAGTTCCCAATTCCAGATATATGCAGCTTCATTCTACTTTGCCATACTACAAAGTTCTCTTTGTTTAGTTTCATTACTTCCCTCTTATACATCTTGAGACCTTTATCCTTAAGTCCTTAAAACTCTATTCCAAGCAACTAGTGAGCTCTGATACCAATTGTTAGAATAACTGAGAGGGGGGTGAATCAGTTATCCAGTGTCTCAAATCAAAATGTATAATTCAAAATAATTTCTTCAATTTTTTCTTGTCGATAAGCAATAATAATTCTCTCTGTCTGTGCTTTTACCGATTACTAGTCTAATACTTATAACAATTTACCAATCAAATCTAACATGTAACATGTAAAGAATGATAAAAAACAAATATCACAATCAACACATAACACAAGAGATTTAACGTGGAAACCCTGTAAAGGGAAAAACCACCTGGGACCAATAACTCAAAATTGTTCACTCTTCTGAAATGAGGTCGATTAAGACCCAACCTTGTTAAAGGTTATAAACACATTGTTAGGTGCGACCTTGTTAGAGGATTTTAGATTAGAAGTTATCATCCAACCAGCAATCACTATGAGGTTGACAGGATAACAATGTTCATTCTATGAATGATACATCATAAGACTTTTAGAGTCCACTTGGTTAAGAGATTTAGACTATATACAATGGTTAAATATGTAATAGTAAAATGACCTACCTTAATACAACTTCAATTGTAGATTACAGATCAATATTTAGTCCATACAAATCCTTCTGATCAATATTTCACCTCAGATTCAATATTATATCTACTTACTGTCCATTGGTAATTACTCTCTGTAGCTTGATAACTGTTCTCCAGCTCAGTTCTCACTAACCAGTATGATCCCAATACATGAAAGCTTGTTCACATGAAATTCTTGCAGCTTCTTCTTCTGGCTCTCTTCATAAATAAATTGTGTTCTCTTATATAGACGAGTAAATCATTTTCTTCTCCACCATCAAATTTTGTCGCTTAATCATATTCATAGATTTTTCCACTTAAAAATTTCTTAGTACTTGTGTTAATAACACATTTCAATTTTCTCTATTAGATCTTCTTTGAATTTTGTCAGCCGTTGATTTTTGTAACAAACATTATCTATTACCTCGATGTTATACTCTTGCCAGCTCATCAATCTTATCATCTAAACCAATCATTTAATTCATTATGTCCTCCTTGGTCAACAAAGAATGTGTCGGTGAACACTGCTCAGTTAATACTATGGTCGGTATACACTACACTCCGTCAGTGTATACTAGAAATGCTTCATTTACCGACAACACTGCTTTGTGTCTTTCAGCTCTATACTTCATTATAGATGAATGTAACATAATAAAGTCAATATCATCAAGTCATAGACTCATCAAAAAGTTACTCAATGTGTTCCTTATCCTCATCTGTTATGTACATCTTTCCTCATGTAGATTTATCTATTCTTCATCTCTTTCACCTTTTCTTTAGATGTCTCAGTGTAGTAACTTACAAGATAAGTGTTGTTAAACTAGTTGACATTAATGACAACATAATACTAATTTAATCATATTACATATCTAATCAAAAACTCTTTAGTGATCTTTAATCACAGATCCTTCAATTAGATTCCAAATTAGTTGTAGTCAATAGCCATTGGCTCTGGTTGGGTGGGTAAATGCTAGTGACAACCTTGTTTTGACCATAGAGTTACTAGAACGTTCGCGACCATGCCAGACCAAAGTGTCCCCAAGGTGCAGTAAGCATGATTTGGTAGTGATCTTTCGAGGCTTGTATCTTGAACCTCATGAGAGGTATCAAAAAATTGTAAGATTCTATAGGACCTTGTTTCTGAGGCCTACAATAATTTTTCTCCTTTTTGGGAGATTCAAATTTGTTTGAATTTGGCACACCAATCTCGCTTGATGCCAAAATTTGTAGTGAGGGTCAGTTGAAAGTTGCACCACTTTGTTTCTTCCAAACCATTCATCTAGGCACTAAATGGCCTATGCCATTAGCTCTGGTTGGGTGGGTAAATGCTAGTGACAATTTTTTTTCAACTACAAAGTCACTAGAACATTTGCAACCATGCCAGACCAAAGTGTCCCCAAGGTGCACTAAGCATGATTGGGTAGCGATCTTTCAATGCTAGTATCTCGAAGCCTATGAGAGGTATCAGTGCACCATGAGATGCTACAAGACCATGTTTTTGAGGCCTAAAATAACCTCTCTTATTTCTAAGAGATTTAATTTTTTTTGAATTTGGCATGCCAATCTCACTTGATGCCAAAACTTGCAGTGAGGGTCAATTGAATGTTACACCATTGAGTTTCTTCCAAACTGTTCATGTTGCAAACAAATGGCTTGTTTCATTAGCTCTAGTTGGGTAGGTAAATGCTAGTGACAACCCCATCTTGACCATAGAGTGACTAGATCATTCACGACCATGTCAAACCAAAGTCTCCCCAAGGTGCACTAAGCACGATTGGGAAATGATCTTTTGAGGCTCGTATCTTAGACCCTGTTAGAGGTATCAAAAAATAATGAGATACTACAAGATTTTTTTTTTAGGCCTACAATAACATCTCTCCTTTCTGGGAGATTTGAATTTGTTTTAATTTGGAACGCTAATCTCACTTGATGCCAAAACTTGTAGTGAGGGTCAGTTTAAAGTTGCACTACTAGGTTTCTTCCAAACCGTTCATCCTGGCACCAAATGGTCTACATCATGAGCTCTATTTGGGTAATTAAACACTAGTGACATCCCTATTTTGACTATAGAGTCACTAGAATGTTCGCAACCATGCTAGACCAAAGTGTCCTCAAGGTGCACTAAGCACGATTGGGCAGCGATCTTTAGAGGCTTGTATCTTGAACCCCATGAGAGGTACTGGTGAACCATGAGATGCTACAAGACCATGATTATAATTCCTACAATAACCCCTCTCCTTTCTTGGAGATTCAATTTTTTTTGAATTTGGCATGCCAATCTTCCTTGATGCCAAAACTTACAGTGAGGGCTAGTTGAAATTTGTACCACTGGATTTCTTCCAAATCGTTCATCTTGGCACAAAATAGTCTATTCCATTAGCTCTAGTTGGGTGGGTAAACACTAGTGACAACCAATTTTTTTTTACCACAGAGTCACTAGAACATTTGAGACCATGTCGAACCAAAGTGTCCCCAAGGTGCACTAAGCACGATTGGGCAATGATCTTTCGAGGCTCGTATCTCAAATCTCATGATAGGTATTAGAAAATTGTGAGATGCTACATTGACATGTTTTTGAGGCCTACAATAACATCTCTACTTTTTGGGAGATTCAATTTTTTTTGAATTTGGCACACTAATCTCGCTTGATGCTAAAACTTGCAGTGAGGTCAGTTGAAAGTTATACCACTAGGTTTCTTCCAAACCGTTCATCCTAGCACCAAATGGCATGCACCATTAGCTTTGGTTGTGTAGGTAAACATAGTGACAATCCCATTTCAACCATAGAGTCACTAGAGCATTTGCGACCATGCTAGACCGAAGTGTCCCTAAGGTGCACTAGGCATTATTGGGCAATGATCTTTCGAGGCTCATATCTCAAACCCCGTGAGAGGTATTGGAAAACCATGAGATGATACATGATCATGTTTTTGAGGCCTATAATAATGTCTCTCCTTTCTGGGAGATTCAAACTTGTTTGAATTTGGCACGCCAATCTCACTTGATGCCAAAAATTGTAGTGAGGGTCAGTTGAAAGTTGCACCACTAGGTTTCTTCCAAACCATTTGTCCTGGCACCAAATGGTCTATGCCATTATCTTTAGTTGGGTGAGTAAACTCTAGTGACAAGCCCATTTTGACCACAAAGTAACTAGAACGTTCATGATCATGCTGAACCAAAGTGTCCCCAAGGTGCACTAAGCATGATTGGGAAATGATCTTTTGAGGCTCATATCTCAGATCCCGTGAGAGGTATTGGAAAATCCTGAGATGCTATAGGACTATATTTCTCAGGCCTACAATAACCTCTCTCCTTTCTAAGAGATTCAATTTTTTTTGAATTTGGAATGCTAATCTCACTGGATGCCAAAGCTTGCAATGAGGGTCAGTTGAAATTTGCACCACTAGTTTTGTTCCAAACCATTCATCCTGGCACTGAATGGCCTATTCCATTAGCTTTGGTTGGGTGGTTTAATGCTAGTGATAACCCCATTTTGACCATAGAGTCACTATAATATTTGTGACCATGTCGGACCAAAGTGTCCCCAAGGTTCATTAAGCACAATTGGGCAATGATCTTTCGAGGCTCATATCTCAGACCCCATGAGATGTATCAGCCAACCGTGAGATGCTACAAGACCATGTTTTTGAGACCTACAATAACCTCTCTCCTTTCTAGGAGATCCAAATTTGTTTGAATTTACTAATCTTGCTTGATGCCAAAACTTGTAGTGAGGGTTAGTTGAAAGTTGTAGCAATGGGTTTCCTCCAAACCGTTCATCCTGACACCAAATCATCTGTACCATTAGCTCCATTTGGGTGGATAAAAACTAGTGACAACCTCATTTTGAATATGAAGTCACTAGAATGATCACGAATATGCTAAACCAAAGTGTCCCCAAGGTGCACTAAGCACCATTGTGTATGTTGGAGAGCGTTCTGGTGTGTCAAAAGGAAAATTGGGACCATTCTTAGGGTAAACCTATCCAACCAGATGTGATGGAAGCATTAGTTTGTGCCCATAATAAATAAATGTTGTTTCTCCAAGGGATATTGGGACATGACCATAAAGGGTCATTGAAAAATGTAAAGAGGCCAAGGATGGTCATTTGAATGCATTGTGGAATGTGTCTTTGATTCAAAATGGAGTAAATTGATTGTCTATTGTCTTGTTATTACTTCAATATCTGTATTGCATCATTTCATTGTCATTTCAAGGCAAGGAATTAACTAGTGTCTTGTACAATAGTGTTTGGTTGTAGGGATATGCAGGATATATGGTGGTGGAGAGACCACAAATAGTGGTAAATGCTAATTGAAGGTGCATGAAGTAGAACTAGTCATTTTTGCAATAATATACTCCATAGTGATGTGTTAGATCCATTGGGGGGATCTAGAGAGATTTGCAAGAGTCTTTTTGAACAAGCCCTAGCCTAGAGACCCTAGAAAGGAGGCTTTGGTACCTAGAATGATAGGTCATTATTTTATCAATAACAATTTGAAAAAATCTTGATGTAGAAGCATCATTCCATGAATTTTCTTATGGATTATCATGGAATGATGTGTCTTTGACATGTATAATAGAGTTCTAACATGATACATTGTAAAAGAGTTGATCTGACAAGGTTATCACTGGATTTGTGAAGTGAACTTTGAAGGGTTTCCTTGGTCGAGAGCATCAGATACACATGAATACAATGTAGCACATAAATTTTGAATTTAGTTAAATGATGAATTGCACATGTGAAGACACATAACACATAAAGCGTACACATAAATTTTCTTAAGTCATGAAGCATATATGTAGCACCTGGATTATAAAGCATACTCATGAATTCACTTAATTCATGCATGTAGCCCATACACATGAATTTAGATTATGAAGAATGTACTTGAATATACATGAATATACTTAAGGCATAAATCCTACACATTAGTACATACACACAAGCATATTTACATACTAACCATGAAAAAATGAACATATAATTAACAAATTGAATCGAATATCAAGTTTCATATGTATATCAAAATAAACAATAATTCTATATATATTTATAAAATCAACATATCTAGATACAATGTGGCATACACCATCTCAAAATATGTCATATGACATCAAAAAATAAGAAGTTCAACTACAAATGTTTCTAGGAAATCCTATTCTACTGGTGGATCATCAAAATGCAGCCTCTTTGAAGTACTCTTTAGCTCTAATGGATCCTGCATTCAAACAAAAAAGTGAAACCCCAAGTTAGATTACTTAATTAATATGGTTTCTACAAATTAAAATTCAAAATTCAAAATCATAGTCAACAATAATAAATAAATAAAACTAAAATTAAACTCTCATGTACCTTGCCTCTCTGTCTCCTCACGTGGATAGAAGACCTAATATATGTCCTTGGTAGCAAAGGGACAATGCCACCAATTTAGACTTTGACATGTATATGTTTGTGAACATGAGATTGATCTATGAGTTATACTATTTAATGTCAAATCCTTAGTAGAAAATATATGTTTACAAAATAACTAAATTAACAATAAAACTTACCAGTGTTGAACTTTCTTTAGGAAACATTGGCTGAGTCATCACCAATACAAACCCTTGGTGTTCTACCTCTCTCAAACTAGGGGTGACCTACAAAAGTCAAATAGATACTTCATACAATCATGACTTGATCATATTATATATACTAGATAGTAAAATACACACAAATAACTTTATAAATATGTGTACTGTGAGGCTATCACTATGAATTGAGATGCATGTGAATCTATCATGGTGGACGGGCCTCATTACATCATTAGACACCACCCTCTATCAAATAAACCATGTGTCGGAGCTCTAAATTTTGGGCAAATTTTGGAGTCCTATATAGTGATAAAACCCTAAAAAATGGCCTCTTAATTTCCATGCCAAATAATTAATGGTGGAGTACATGAAATGGGATAAAATATTACATTAATTTTCAATTACAAAGCTGAGATATTATGGAAGGAAGCTCTGTGACAAGAACAATCAAAATTCTATGATCAAAGCTTTCAGAAAATGCTAGAATTTTGACTTGCTGCAAAGATCATGCCGACAAAGGATGAAGATGGTCAAATTTTACAAATACAAAAAAGACCTAGTTCGAAAAATCAAATTTCTTATTTCCAATATAAATCTTAGCTTTCCATGAGGTGTTTTGGTTTTTCAACTAGACCCAAATCTAAAATATAGGTAGTTATTTTTTAGTTAGTTTATTATTTTTTTAAAAATAATTTGTAATAAGGGTGTCTTTTCACCCTAAAGAGGTGTGAAAGCCACTCAAACATGTATATATACATAATGTAAAATGTAAAAAGGGAAGACAATACAATGAAGATTTTCACAGAATAGAATTTGATCACAATTGCAATATGAACTCTAATGTACTTATTTTTCAACTTTAATAAAGATAAGTGCTTTTCTTTTTATTTGTGGTTATAATTTATATGTTTTCAATTAGTCTTTCAAATTAATCTATGAACCAAGGTATCCTACTGTGTTCTTTCATTGATTCATTTGTTTAATTTAATTTATATAATTTGAATAGTAGTTGCATGGTCTGAGAACATGTTATTGTTCCTTTTGGGCTCTTAAGTGTTGAACTACAACTAATTTGGAATCTGATTGAAGAATTTGTGATTACAAGATCACTGAGGAGTTGCTGATTAGATATGTAATATGATTAAATTAGTATTATGTTGTCATTGATGTCAACTAGTTTGACAACACTTATCTTGTAAGTTACTATACCGAGACATCTGAAGAAAGGTGAAAAAGAGATGAAGAATAGAGAAATCTACATGAAGAAAGATGTACATGATAGATGAGGATAAGGAACACATTGAGTAACTTGTTCATGAGTCTATGACTTGATGATATTGACTTTATTATGTTGCATTCATATATGATGAAGTATAGAGCTGAAAGACACAAAGTAGTGTTGTTAGTAAATGAAGCATTTTCAGTATACACTGACGGAGTATAGTGTATACCGATCACAGTATTAACCAAGCAGTGTTCACTGATGCTTTTCTTTATTAACCAAGTGGAACAAAATGAATTAAATGATTAGTTTAGCCAATAAGATTGATGAGTTGGCAAGAGTATAACATCGAGGTAACAGATAATGTTTTTTACACAAATCGACGGCTGACAAAATTCAAGGAAGATCTAATGAAGAAGATTGAAACGTGTTATTGACAATAGTACCAAGAAAGTTTGAAGTGGAAAAATCTAATGGTGGTGAAGAAAATGATTTACTCATCTATATAAGAGAACATAATTTCCTTATGAAAGATGTTGGAAGAAGAAGAAGCTGCAAGAATATCGTATGAACAAGGTTTTCATGCATTCTGATCATATTGGTTAGTAAGAACTGAGCTATAGAAAAATTAGCGAGCTATAGAGAAAAATTATCGACGAACAGTATGTTGATACAGTATTCAATCTGAAGTGAAATATTGATCAGAAGGATTTGTATGGACTAAATATTGATCTGTAATATGCAATTGAAGTTGTATTAGGGTAGGTCATTTACTGTTACATATTTAACCATTGTATACAGTCAAAATCTCTTAACCAAGTGGAATGTGAAATTTTTATGATGTATCATTCATAGAATGAACATTGTTATCCTGTCAACCCCATAGTGAATGCTGGTTGGACAATAAATTCTAGTCTAAAATCCTCTAACAAGGTCACACCTGACAGTATGTTTGTAAACCATTAACAAGGTTAGGTCTTAATTGACCTCACTTCAAAAGAGTGAACAATTTTGGGTTGCTGGTCCTAGGTGGCTTTTCCCTTTATAGGGTTTCCACGTTAAATCTCTTGTGTTATGTGTTGATTGTGATATCTATTTGTTATCATTTTTTACATGTTACATATTAGATTTGATCGGTAAGCTATTATAGTATTAGATTGGTAATCGGTAAAAGCATAGATAGTAAAAGTTTTATTGTTTACCGATGAGCAAAAATTGAAGAAATGGTTTTGAATTATACATTTTGTTTTGGGACACCGGATAATTGATTCACCCCCCTCTCAGTTATTGTAACATTAAGTTGGATTAAAATCCATAGGACTAATTGTATAAGTTATTTAATTTTTTGTTTCAACTGAAGCTTGTAGGATGATGGTCTCTTTACAAGAGTGAGTTACCTTAAAACCATCTCTGATTGTAGGTAGGATTGAAATTTTTATGACTCTATAGCTCAAGTATTTAGAAGGCATTGATCTAACTATTATTTAGAAATTGTCATTTGGTTCATACATTTGTAGTTTATAGATCATTAAATCATTATTTCAAAAGCATTACTTTTAATTATTTAGTATAATCCATTTAGTCAAATATTATAGAATAGAGATTTTTAGGAGATTAGTTTCTTTCCTCAAAGGATAATTCACTGCCTTTGGAGGAACTTTGTTTGTTATGTACACAGTTGTGCGACATAGAGAATTAAATAGTTCAAAGTGAAATTAGGCCTACCAGCCTTGGCTAGATTAAACCAAAATTGTAGAGGTATCAGTGTGAACATGTCAGTTGACTAAAAGTGAATCCATCATTTTTAGGCACCAACAAATTGGTGACTCTGTTGGGGAGAGTTGCTCACAATCTATATTGTGAAGTTACCTAGAATTTTAGATTTTGCATATCAAATCAAAAAGTAGTTATATTAGTTTGTTTGGAAGCACACTCTACTAGAAGAAAGAACCTAGAAGCAAGACATTCCTCAAATGAGATGGTGACTCTATTTAACAAAACATTTCAGTTAGTGACTCTACTCAAGGAGAAGGCCTAGAAGGGGATAAGTTTTCTTTTTTAAAGAGGTGGCGACTCTATTTAAAGCAATGTAATGTATAAAGAAAAAAGTTACTAAAAATTTAAATATTCAGTATGTACCAAAATACATACTCACATAAAGTATCAAATTTTTGTGACCCTAGACCAAAATTTATTATTGAAGTATATAGACCATTGAGTTTTGATAACATCCCCGGTGGTCAGAAAGATTTTCCTCTTAAAATAAAAAAATATGTTCCAAAATTTGTGGAGATGGAATAGAATCACCAACATAGCATTTGTGAGCATTTTGTAAATTTATTCTAGATTGTCATATCTATGCAAAAGATGTGATTATGAAACTATTTTTAAGATCATTGATAGATCATGCAGGTTTACTTTTTAGTATGACACCTGAACAAAGTATATCATCATGGAGAGAGTTTGAGAAATGGTTTCTTGATATGTTTCATTATGAATAGGACAAGATTCAGGATCACAATATGGAAGAGGACTCTTACATGTCTCCACTTGATGCATTTTTTAGCTTGGAGAGATTTGAAGGGGAGTCTTCTACACATTTTCTAGTAAGAACGGTGGACATTCTTCGAGAAATACCTTCAAACATTATGCCTTCACAAAAATAAATCATGAGAAAGGTCAAAAAATTGAGAATTACATCAGATGATCCTTCTGTAAAGCTCCTTGTGCATATAATAGAAGAAGATGATGAAGACAAAAAAAGGGATGCTATTGCTCAGATTGAACAAGGACTTGTGCTTGATGATTATCTTGGTGAGGAATATGAATGCACTAGTCATACAGAAGATAAAGAAGCATACATTCATAAGAACTGTAATAATACTTGTGATGACATGGAGGATAAAAATTTAGATCAGATTGAAGAAGAATTTGTACATGATGAGATGTGTATGGAAACATGTATCAATGACCATGATGATGAGGAAGAAAACCTTCTCAATACAAGAGAAATTTCAGCTTTATTAGACATAGAATACCAAAGACACATTGAGAAGATTGGTCCAAATTTTTT
Organism: Chamaecyparis obtusa; assembly: GCA_027943335.1. Classification (NCBI taxonomy): domain Eukaryota; kingdom Viridiplantae; phylum Streptophyta; class Pinopsida; order Cupressales; family Cupressaceae; genus Chamaecyparis; species Chamaecyparis obtusa. Next base: position 437,174 of record BSBK01000676.1, read on the forward strand.
CTCAATCCACCATGGTAAGGAGGTAGATGGATCAGGCCATATTCAAGAGCAATCAAATTGTGGAGATGAAATAGAACTGGATGAACAGGAGGAAGTTTCAGGAGATAATGCCAATGAAGATGTTAGTCTTGTCAATGAAAAACTTGATGATCCAAATGAAAATTCTCATGAATGTATGCTTGAATTCTCTATGTTCCTGAATCTGTTGTTTGAAGAGGAAGTAGATGGAGATATGTCTGATATCTCTATGTTATTGACTCCATTGTTTGAAGAGGATCCTTTATGTAATGGAATCCATTAGCATCATAATGAAGATAACAGTCCTAATTTTAAATTTGATGAAACTTATGAAGTGCATTCAAAGGGTGAGATATCTTGGAGTTCATCCTTTGAGCCAGAGGTACACCAAACATATGAAGATGAGATGGAATCAGCTAGACATGATGAAGAGAATGTGTTGAAGCATAGTTCTAATTTTTTTAGAAATGTCCTAGTTGATCAAACTCTTGGTGAGAGAGAGTTTTTACTTCTTGAAGATAAGATATTCTCAAAGCCTTTTGGTGAGGAGAAAAAATATCCAAAATATAGAGATGGGATAGATTGTGAACAAGAAGGTATCCGAAAAAAGAAGACTAACCTAGAGGTTTGTATGATTAACTAAAATATAGATTGGATGCCAAAGATCATATTGATGAAGCAATGAGAATTGTCTATAAGGATGACATGTCTAATGTAGCAAGGTTAAAAGTGTTACGTGATCAAAATCAAGTGTTTGATAGAGGAAAGGATCAATGTTCAATTTTGGGGGGCCTGGGGCCACCTAATTTTACTTTGAATCAGATTAGTATGGATACTTGGCCTTCTTCTCTAGAGATAGTTGGAATCTCTCTATGCTCACATGGAGCATACATCCCCAGAAAGAGCCTATTGGAGCTCTAAATTTTGGGTAAAATTTGGAGTCCTATATAGTGATAAAACCCTAAAAAATTGCCTCTTAATTTCCATGCCAAATAATTAATGGAGTAAATGAAATGGGATAAAATATTACATTAATTTTCAATTAAAAAGTTGAGATATTATGGAAGGAAGCTCTGTGACAAGAAGAATCAAAATTCTATGATCAAAGCCTTTAGAAAATGTTGGAATTTTGACCTGCTGCAACGATGATGCTGATAGAAGATGAAGATGGTCAAATTTAAAATTTTTTTAAAAGACCCAGTTCAAGAAATCAAATTTCTTATTTCCGATAAAAATCTTAGCTTTCCACGAGGTGTTTTGGTTTTTCAACTAGACCCAAATCCAAAATATAGGTAGTTATTTTTTAGTTAGTTTATTATTTTTTTCAAAATAATTTGTAATAAGGGTGTGTCTTTTCACCCTAAAGAGGTGTGAAAGTCACTCAAACATGTATATATACATAATGTAAAATGTAAAGAGGGAATACAATAGAATGAAGATTTTCATAGAATAGAATTTGATCACAACTACAATATGAACTCTAATGTACTATTTTTTCAACTTTAATAAAGATAAGTGCTTTTTTTTTTATTTGTGGTTATAAGTTATATGTTTTCAATTAGTCTTTTAGATTACTCTATGAGCTAGGGTATCCTACTGTGTTCTTTCATTGATTCATTTTTTTAATTTAATTTATACAATTTGAATAGCAGTTGCATGGTCTGAGAACCTGTTATTGTTCCTTCTGAGTGCTTAAGTTGCATTAAAATCCATATGAATAATTGTATAAGTTATTTAAATTTTTATTTCAATTGAAGCCTGTAGGATGATGGTCTCACTTTATAGGATTGAGTTACCTTAAAATCATATCTGATTGTACATAGGATTGAGAGTTTTATGACTCTATAGCCCAATTATTTAGAAGGAACTGATCTAACTATTAGTTGGAAATTATCATTTGGTTCATACATTTGTAGTTTATAGATCATTAACTCATTATTTCAAAAGCATTACTTTTAATTATTTAGTATAATCCATTTAGTCAAGTATTATAGAATAGATATTTTTAGGAGATTAGTTTCTTTCCTCAAAGGATCATTCACCACCCTTTGTTTGTTATGTACGCAGTTGTGCGACATAGAGAATTAAATAGTTCAAAGTGAAATTAGGCCTACCAGCCTTGGCTAGATTAAGCCAGAATTGCAAAGGTATCAGTGTGAACGTGTCAGTTGGCCAAAAGTGAATCCATCATTTTTGGGCACCAACACCATGTAAATTAAAAATGAGTATGGACAACTTAAATGTATACATGTATGCATAAATAATCTAAATTACTTAATTACCTTCCCCTTGTCAACACAAGATGCCTAAACCCCCTCACATTGCCCCCAGTGGCAACTAGTGACACTTGCATCAGTATGTAATAAGATGATCATAAAAAGTAGAAAACACATGTACGCATACTATTATAATAAAATGAAACCAATGAGTACATTAAAACATATATACCATGCAAGTGTCAAGGAAAAATGATATGGCCAAAAGTCAGGACCCCTCCACCTGTACCATCCCTTTCTCTTTCATCAACTAAACATAAATGTAACACATAAAAAAACATAAGTGGAAAATCATTATAAGAAAATTCTACTAAAAATATGAACATTTAAAATTAAATACAGTGTAACAAGTGAACTATTTACCCTTACCATAACAATAGGAGTCCATGGCTCTATATGCCCCTGATGCACATCCTCATGAGGTGCTTCAGTTCCTGTAGAGTGTTGTGTAGTATCATCCACCTTAGAGACATAGTTATATGCATCACTATCATTCAGGGTACCTATGCACAAATTCTTGCACATAATGCAAGTGTGGGAAACACAAACATGTGAGCTCGTGGAGGATGTGGAAGGGCTAGAAGCATAAACATGAGGAGGTAAAAATGATACCCTCTATATAACTAGTAGATCACTCAAGGTGTGAATGGCTCGAATTGTCTATGAGACGACCTCAATAATAATATCAAGATGTTGCACTGTAGGAGGTGGTGAAATCTTGGGAGATGGGATATATGTGTAGGATTTCACCCGGTGTGCCCATGGCCTGTCCTAAGGAGCACCTAAGCCTACACCCTGGTTCAGTCTCATGCTCCAATAATTTACCTTGTGACCGAGCACAAATTTAGCATATAATTTTTTTATGAAATAGAATGGGACATCCAAATTATTGTGAGGTGGTCTATCAAAAATCATCCACTAGCGGTCCCAAAAGTTCTCATGTATTGCATCATTTGTGCACCATTTAATTGACAACTTGGATTTTTTAGGGATCACTTTTAAACCAGTTTTGGGATCAAAAAATGATTACATATGTCATGTTTTGTTATGTTTAGGTTCATAACTTGATCATAGTTGAACAGTCTCACAATAGGTAATGATAATCATGCCATTGTCTCTCTTAAGAATTGTTGGTATAATTAAATATTCTTAATTACACTTTACTTAATCTTACTTAGGTTAATGCATTGCATAGTAGTTTGTGATTGAGACATCTAGGAGTGTGCACATCTATTAAGCACATAGTGTAGGAGAAATTCCACTTTAGGTGTGATAGTTGTCATCACATACCTCTTCGTGTGTGAGATCAACCTTTCGTGCTCTTATCACATTATCATCCTAATCCATTGCACATACTTTATTGCATAATGGAGGATGATCCACATTTGGTGGACATGTGATTACACCTAGCATAGGTAATAGCTTATCATCTCCTTATCATTCTCTCTTATTGCCTTTCCTATATAAGGAGGCCTATTATGTAATCATTCAACAATCAATCATTCAAGGTGAATTCATTGGATCAATTCAATATCCATCATTGCATTCATATTATCTCTCTTGTGCTTTTCTTCAACCTCTAGATCCTTTGTTCAATCTTTGCTATTTGCAAATTCTTACATGGTATCAGAGCCATTGGAGTGTTTAGATCAACCAATTTGAAGAGATCTTGATGCAAGCCTTGAAGGTCCAAATCTTAGATCTAAGAACTAGCATGTGATAGAGGTGTTTTGGAGTAGATCTGACCTCACCATTGCGTCCGAGAGGTTGTTTCGGTTAAAATTGATTATAAATTTGCCTATATTTGGCGAAAGTCAAAATCGAGGAAAAAATTTTTTGCAAATCAGACTGTACGACCCGATTTGCACCTCTGCGGTATGATTTTGTAAAAAAAAAATTAAAAAATTATCCTTTTAATTTTGAGTTTTTTAAATTTTCTGCAAAATTATTTGGGTCTGGTACGTGCCCTTTATTCTCTGAGATGAGAGAGAATATTCTATGTCTTTGCAACACACACATTGGGCATAGCACACGAGATCTAATAGAGTGCAATCCAAGCACAAGCAAAGAGTAGGTAGGCTTTCTTGCTTTGCATTACACATGATCATTCACATATAAAAAGGGTGTAAAGCCAAGTCCCACAACGAATGTGGGATAATACTTCCCCACCCACCGCCGCCATTCCTCAGCCCCAGTGGTGCTCTGGCTAGATCCGCTTCATCAGACCTCCTCTAGCCAAATCCACTCCACTCAGCCACCTCTGCATCACCACCACCTACGGCCACATCACCCAGCATGCCCTACCACATGAGCATTGTGCCCTCCAAATAGAAGATGCCACGTGGACACCTGCCATGTCAGAGACCGTCACCTTTGCTGACGCCATCATTCACACAGTCAGCCACTGACATCATCACTCTCAGACCGACACATTAGCCATTTGTACCTTATGGATCTAACATGTAGCATCCAATCAGCACCACATCATCAAGGGGGCCAAATTTTTTTGCTGACATCACCATTTGCCGATCCTAAATTTGACAGCCGTTTAGCCGTCAAATAAGGAAAAATTAGGTTTTTTTTATGGCCGTATCACCGTAAAATTTAACCCCATGATTTGTTGACGTCAGCAAGGTTAAAAAATTCTCTGCCTTCACCATATGCAGTTTTAATTTGACAGTCCGGCTTTGGGAGGCCATAACTTGGTCATCCGAGCTCCAAATCGGGTGCAATTTTTTTTGAAATTGGATAGAATTTCATCAAGAATCCAATGGTGGTGCTGATTTTGCATTTTGGTGGCTTGATTTTTTATAAATTTCAGATTTTTTGACTATACCTTTCTATTCCTAATTTCTGCAACTTCTAGGGCTTTGTTTGGGCACATATGGTAACATTTTGAGGTGAATTTTTTTTTGAAAGTGCATGATTTTTCATCTAATTTCTAGATCTGCAATCAGATTTTAGTGATTTTGGGTGGACATATCACTTTTAGAAATAGGTCATTTTGGGGCTATATTTGCACTTGGTTAATCCTTGGATTTTAGTTTTCTGATTTGTATCAGTCATTTGAAGGAGTTATTAGTAGTTATCAGTCATTATTTGGTTGCAATATGGATAATTCAAATGTTAAAATCCTCACTCCATATAACTACCATGAATGGAAAGTATCTTTAAGTGATCATTTATTGAGTCTTGGATTGCTTAGAATGACTCTTGAGCAGGATCAAGAACCTCAAATAGGTATTGCAAAAAGGTGAAAATGGTTTGATCGAAGGGATAAAGCAATTGGCTCTCTTAGATCATCCATCTCTCACGACTTGCACTTTCATATTGCATCTTGAACACATCCTCATGATGCTTGGGTCACATTGGAAGGACTTTTTGGTAAACCTAATAGAATGAGAAAATTTAGATTAGAGAATGATCTCATAGGTCTAAATCCTAGTGATTTTGACAATATTCAAAAAAAATTCTCTAAGTTCAATTCTATTAGATGGGAGCTTTCTACATGTGGCATTGTTAAAGGGGATGAACAATTGATCTTTTCTATTCTTTCCAAGCTTGGTCCTAATTATTCTATCTTTGTTTCTACATTCTATGCTAGTATGGATGCTCTTGGTAGTGCATACAAATTTCCCTCTCTTGATGAATTTGCAGTGCAGCTCACAAGGGAACAAGCAAAGTTGGCACACATGGGTCAGTTGAAGCCTTCCACACATCAAGCATTTCTTGCAAGTGAGTCTACATCAAAGGCTTCTAATGGAAAAGGAAATAAATACAATAAGGATCCTAAGCCTCATGACAAAGGTAATGAATCTTCTTCACCAAAAAGTATTGAATCCAAGTCCTCTTCAAGAGAGGAATCATCTAGAAGAAAGAGAGATAAATGTGCATATTGTAAAAAGCTAGGACATGATGAGCATAAGTGTTTTCAAAAGAAGATTGATGAGCTAACTCACATTATTCAAAAACACAACATTAAGTTTCCCTCATTAGTGTCTGCTCCTTCTACACATTTGGCAGCTTCTACATCTCCATCATCATCCAAAGATAAAGGTAAAGGACAAGCACTCTTGGCTTCCACGCATCCTGAGCAAGGTAAATGGCTTCTCGATTCAGGTGCATCACATCATATGGCATCTTCTATGGATATGTTTTCTTCTATTGAGCCTTGTAATTCTCCTAGTATTTTGATGGGTAACAACACATTCATGAGAGTTTGTGGGAAAGGTTCTATTCCTATGGGAGAGGGGACATTTAATGATGTTCTTTGTGTACCATCCTTGACCACTAATCTTCTTTCTATTTACCAAATTACACATGGGGCACAAGGTAAAATTGTTGAGTTCTCTCCTGATTATGTCTACATTAGGGACATGGAGACTAGAGATGTCATAGCTATGGGAGTTGTTGATCATACATCATGCTTGTATTCTTTTTCAAATTTTGTTGATAATAATGATGACATTCATGATGTACACATCCCTTTGCCAAGGGATAATTATGAGGAGAATTTTGGGCACTTGAATCATTTTTTTGTTGAGATAAGTGTTGATCTTCCTACTCCTCCACCTCCTACTTCTTCAGACATGGGCTCTACTATTCAACAGGATGTTCATAGTGTTTTGGATCTTGCATAATGTGATGACTACTTGGATGCATCTTCAGTACTTATTGATTCTCATGATGCAGAGTTGGAAGACATACATGAGGGGGTTTCTCTTTCCCTTGATGACAGTTTCATCATAGTTGGGGATACTTCTTCACCTTCTTTGGAGATTGGTGTTCTTTATTCTTCTCCTTCTTCACTTGATTTTTCACATGAAGTGATAGATTCTTTGGGCTTGGAGATTCCTATTCAGTCTTTAGAGATTCCTACATGGAGACCTACATCTTCTTCCTCCTTCCATTTGCACAAAGATTGGCTTCTTCATCATTTGATGTATCTATTTCTTCCCAAGGGGAGACACGTTTCTTGTAAGCATTGGCTTATCTATTGTTTGCAGGTACTCTTCATCAACATGGGAGCTTCTACATTATGGGGGTTTATCATGTCTCCAACTATCCTTCTTATGGGGGGATAATTATTTGTATATACATGATGTATGCATTTCTTGGGGGGTCTTGAGCACTCCATCCATCCATGCATCTTGTTTTCTTCTCTTTTTTGGGGGGAGGGTTTTTCCCATGAGGTTTTCCCTCTTTCTCCACTTTATGAGAGTTATGCATTTCATGTATTGCATTTTGTACATGGGTACCTAACATGGCGTAGCAGCCAAGACCCATCTTGCATTGTGAGTTTAAGTACATTCCCCTAAGTTGCACTTAAGGGGGGGAGTTGGTGTAATTAAACATTCCTAATTACACTTTACTTAATCTTACTTAGGTTAATGCATTGCATAGTAGTTTGTGATTGAGACACTTAGGAGTGTGCACATCTATTAAGCACATGGTGTAGGAGAAATTCTACTTTAGGTGTGATAGTTGTCATCACATACCTCTTTGTGTGTGAGATCCACCTTTCATGCTCTTATCACATTATCATCCTAATCCATTGCACATACTTTATTGCATAATGGAGGATGATCCACATTTGGTGGACATGTGATTACACCTAGCATAGGTGATAGCTTATCATCTTCTTATCATTCTCTCTTATTGCCTTTCCTATATAAGGAGGCCTATTATGTTATCATTCAACAATCAATCATTCAAGGTGAATTCATTGGACCAATTCAATATCCATCATTGCATTCATATTATCTCTCTTGTGCTTTTCTTCAACCTCTAGATCCTTGGTTCAATCTTTGCTATTTGCTAAGATTAATTTTCCCATCATATAATGTATTCATACTAAGGATTACTTTTCCGATCATGAAATATATTTAGATTGTCAACCTAGGGACATTTTTTTTGAAATGGGATAGCACATTTTGTGCACTAAGTCCCCCAAGGAGTCATACTACCTATGCTGTAGGAAGATAAAATGCATGAAAGAAACCTATCCTATTGCTGTAGGAAAGTAAGCACACTTAACTACTTAATGAAATTACTTTTGAAAGATTATAAACTTAACCTAAGCCTATTTAACAACTCAAAGCATTCACTATGTCTATCTCTGCAAGTGTTGTAGGAACATTCACAATAATAATGCTCTAGGAGTAAAATAGTAATTGCTTACTTGAAAGCATGAGAAAATGCAGAAAGCAATTCTACTCTATCCTAATCTACTCCACTTCCAAGTGGGCCCCCTTGGTTGGCTTCTACTAACTACTAACATAGAAGATACTTCAAAATCACTCTTTCATTATATTCTCATAAACTGATTACATAGTAATGGAACAATACATAAAAATAAAAAGAGTAGTTCTGCTATGCTAAACACAACAAATGTGTATATTTTCTCATTGCACAACTAAACCAATCAAATCTATTTATATAGAGGGTTGATGCTTATTGAAAGCATGAAAATAGATTTTGACTAAGTTTCACCATAGAAGAAGGAAATATAAAAACCATGATAGAGTACAATAAAGTTCAGAGAACTAATTTTAATAGACTAATGAGCACTAAGGAAATATAGCAGAGCTATTTCCTATATTCTATGGATGATGGCTCCTTTCCAATAGCGACATGATCCTCGGTATTGTGATGTCTTTCTCCATCATAACTATAACTTCAATGCCTCTTCTTTAATGCAGTCGATCCACTCTCCAACTGCTCCTTGTTTTCTTGGTAGATTAGTAGCATGTAGTATGTATACAAGTCAACTAGTCAATTATTACCCAAATATTAGAACATAGATTAAAGTAGCTATATGAATTAGTGCAATTTATATATAATGTTTAGAAAAACATGTCATATCTAACTACCCATAATCTTGGGGGTTCTAACTATACTTATCACAAGTTCACATAGTTATAGGTTAATGAATGTATTGGAAATGTTTCAACAGAGCATAAAGATTATAAAAAAATAGAGACAATAAATTGTCTCATCATCTTCCCCCTAACAAATATAATGCTTATCCTCAAGCATTACATTTTCTTGTTAGGAATAATAGTCCATAATACAACTGAGAGGGGGGTTAAATTAGTTGTATAATAGAATATTAACCTTTAAAATTTAAGTTCCACAATATCATATCCAATGAACACAATGAATGCCAACACAATAACATAATATTTTGGTTTCAGGGAAACCTTGTTAAAGTTAAAAACCCTGGTGGGAATTAGCACCCACCAATGATGTACTGAGAGTATAGTTATCCTTGTTAGAAGATATAGCCCTATTAGGATCTTATTGAAACATTACAGTACATCATCCTTGTTAGAGGATAGACCCTATTAGGAGTCAAGAACAAAAGGGAGGGCTCACTGCCCAAAGAAGGTTAAGTCCACCTTCAAAAGTCACTGTTTGTAATAGAAGTGTATATGAAGAAATATACAATCTTTTGAACTATTTTTGAGCAACTATCTTTTCTTAATCAGTTCTAATGAAGTCCACCAGTAAACCTCTACTCTACATACAATAGACACAAGCTCACAACTTTCACAACCTCCTTATATCACATTCATTACATCCATGTCTTTTCCAAAGAAAAGACCTTTCATTTATACCTTATTACAATTTACCAAGATCAAGTCGACCCATGAGGCATTCCTAATTACAAATAATTACATATACCCTTTCTAAGATACACACGGTATCTAGAACAAGTATACAATGATTACATTACAACAATTAAGGACCGCCATTCTTAATTTATGCTTGCCAAATAAAACACACGCTTCATTTTTTGAGTCAGCTCCAAAATAAGCCATCACCAAAACACATGCCATAGATGACATCACCTATTATTCTATATCTTGTTCTGACCAATGAAAATCCTTCAGTACCCTATCTATTATCCTTCAAGCTTGCATACCTTGAATCCAAATCTTCTAAAAGATATACCAAAAACCCAGAGACTAACTCTGTCAATTATCATGGTCATAGTCTAGTGACCAATCTCCATTAAAACATATGTATCTCTCTCAATATGAGACATCTAATGATGCGATCTTAGATATAAGATCAAAACATCCACTTGAAATCACACCTAACTTCGCAACATCTTAAACATCCATAAAGTGTTCGTACACTATGATTACCATTTTGATTCCTTCATAGAAACATATGTTGACATCAGTGACAAAACATAAATGACAATAGTATGAGTTCCCATTCAATAACATAGTGATTAAATATATTAAATGTATCAATCACCACCCATGCATTATAAATATCCATTAATCTCCCCCTTTGGCATTGATGTCAACATATGGGAAAATCTTATCCCAAAGTTATATCAATCCAAAGTCCTACAACTAAACAATCTCCCCATATAGTAGGGATTTTCTCATAGCAACACTCCCCCTTTGAAAAAAATGGAAAAGGGTGCCATGAGGCTTTGGATGCCTTCACAGATAAAATTTCTCCCATGATCACTCCCCCTAAGGAGTAGATCCCTACATCTAGTTCAAATAATGACAAGGCTCTGAATACCTCTGGACTGATGCATCTCTGCATCATTCAGTTCTAACTAGAAGGGGCCTGAACCCCTAGCATATCTCTGAGATATTCAAAGGTATCTTTCAGTAGTGGCTTTGTGAAAATGTCTACAATCTACTCTTTTGTACTGATATATTTTAGTTTGATTTCTTTTTCTATCACCTTGTCTCTCAAGAAGTGATACTTGATAGAAATGTGTTTAGTTTTCAAATGCATCACCGGATTCTTTGACATATTTACTATACTAGTGTTATCACAATGGATAACCACAGGCTCATCAAAAGTTATTCCAATATCTATCAGCATTTTTTTTATCCAAACAATCTAAGTGCAGTTTCTAGCAGCAACAACATACTCAGATTCAACAGTAGATTGTTGTTAGGAATAGTCGCAAGAGATAACTGAGAGGGGGGGTGAATCAGTTATCTACAAGTTTCAATTCTTTATCCAATTAAGTATACTTAAACATAAACATAAACACAATGAAATAATACATGAACATAACACCAATATTTTGGTTACAGGGAAACCCAAAGAGGTAAAAACCCCGATGGGAATTGACACCCACTAATATTGTGTACTAGTGTATTATGATCCTTGTTAGAAGATCCTTAACCCTACTAGGAGTTTATTTACAATATATTTAGTATAGTAGACTTGGTCAAGGGTCACACCCTATTAGGATTCTTTTACAATAGTCCCTCTTAGGGGAGAGGATGCACTATTTGAGAGGACACTTCTCAAAGGGGTGAAGGCCACAACCTTCTGTTTAACTGATACACACTATATCTAGATCTTGATGAACTATGCTTTGACCTGCTATCTAGATTAGTTCCAATGTATAGCACAAATACTCTACTTGGTCACATAGACCTTCTTCTGATGGCTCAACACTTTGCACACTCTACTCTACTCTTACTGTCAACCATGAGCCACATTCTAGCAATCACAAATGACTGCCTATAAATATCTTTCCTCTAAATGACATAATCAAGTCATCCTATTAAAATCACCTTGAAATCATATTAGAGAAACCATAACAAACTCCAATAATAATTCATTCAGCTCTACTAAGCATGCAACACATTCTGGGACCTGTCCAATAAGATAATTGTAGACACATGCTACACACTGTCAATTCTACCAAAACAACTAGATCTTCCTCCTCAAGCTAAATTAATTTATGCACTCTTAACCAAACATTACTAACTCTTCTCTAATCTTAAATCCAAGGGTGCATACCAAAATGATAGGCGCAACTCCAGAACTAATAAAATCTTTGTCAGCTCTTCTGAATAAACATAGGAAATTGCTACTGGCGAATGGAGACTGCATAACTTCACTTCTACTAATCATCAGATTTTTTGTCCATGAATGCAACATTACTAACATGTCTCCATCACATATCCAAAGGCACAAGGCTCCATGATAACTATATGGACAACCATACACAGAACACTGCTGACATAAGATGCTATATAACTATCTATACTAATATTTAACCACTGCATCCATGATATCATGCTGATAATATGTCCATGCTATATATACTTGAAGCTTACTACATAAGTCATCCACGCATACTACTTACCATATGTTGTCATCAATGACAAACATACAGTTAGCACTGGTTTGCTAGAAAATCTCCAATAATGTCCCCCTTTGGCATTGATGGCAACATATGGAAGGAAAAACACCACCAACCCAAATGAACAATTATTTTATAACATTCTGCATTTCCTCATCAAAACTCCCCCAAGGATGAATCTTCCATTTGCTGTAATATTTTTCAATATTCTTCATTTCCTCAACTGAACTACTTTCATAACTAAATATTACTCTCCCTTTAGTACTATTTTTCATAACTATATACTACTCCCCCTTTGACATCAATGGAAAAGGGTGCTAATTAGTTTAAGCACTAGTACTACTCCTGAAGTAGAGTAGTCAACCATCCATCAGGCCCTGAGGACTGATGCTCTTCCTTCTTTCTTCTAAGAAGAATTAGGGATGATAATTACTCCCAACTTTTCCCTGAGATACTCAAAAGTATCCTTTGGCAAGGGCTTTGTGAATATGTCTGTCAGCTGGTCTTTAGTACTCACATAGTCCAACTTGACTTCTTTCTCTTGCCACTTTTTCTCTTAGGAAGTGATACTTGATCTCAATGTGATTTGTCTTTGCATGCATCATAGCGTTCTTTGACATATTGATAGTGCTAATGTTGTCATAGTGAATAACAATAGGGTAATCAATCTGGATTCCAAAATCCTTTATCATTTTCTTGATCCAAACAATTGTAGAACAATTTAGGGCTAGTGCAACATACTCCACTTCTACTGTTGACTGAGAAATACAATTTTCTTTCTTGCTTGTCCAAGTGACAAGTTTATCACTAAGAAACATTGCTCCACCTGATGTACTCTTTCTATCATCAACGCATCCTGCCCAATCAACATTAGTATATACATGAAGTTCAACATTTTCTAAATTAGGATACCATAGACCATAATCTATAGTGCCTTGCAAATATCTAAATATTCTTTTAACTTCCATGAGGTGACTTTGTTTAGGTTCTATTGCAAATCTTCCAACTATGCCAACAGCATTGGAAATATCAGGTCTAGTTTGAGTAAGATATATGAGTTTACCAATCATAGACTTGTACAATGTTGTATCCACTGCTAGTGAGTCATCTTCTTTTGTAATCTTGCATCCAATTATCATAGGTGTTACTACTAGCTTACAATCATCCATCTTGAATTTTTTTAGTATCTCTTTCACGTAATTAGACTGATTGATAAAAAATCATTTTTCTGTCTACTGCACAGTTAGTCCCAAGAAGTATTTGATAGGACCAATCATACTCATCTCAAATTCACTCTGCATTTCTTTAGAAAATTCTGCACTCAATTTGTCATTACCCCCAAAGATAATGTCATCAAAAAATATATCCACAAGTAGTAGTCCTTCAGATGTTTCTCTTATAAATAGGTTACAATCTGCTACTCCTTTCTTGAATCCAATCTTTGTTAAGTATCCATCAAGTCTCTCATACCATGCTCTATGGGCTTGCTTAAGTCCATAGAGGGCTTTCTTCAATCTGCATACCATATCAGGTCTATCGGATAGGGTGAATCCTTCCGACTGCTCAATGTATACTTCTTCGTTTAGCTCTCCATTCAAGAATGCCGACTTAACATCCATCTGATAGACTTTGAAGTTTTTGAATGTTGCATAAGCTAAAAAAATATTAATAGCTTCTAACCTTCTTACTGGTGCAAAAGTGTCTAAATAGTCAATGCCTTCTCTTTGGGCATATCCCTTACATACCAATCTTGCTTTATTCCTTACTACTGTACCATCTTTATTCATCTTGTTTCTAAATATCCACTTTGTTCCAATCACATTCTTATCACTAGGTCTAGGGACCAATTCCCAAGTATCATTCTTAATAATCTGATCTAGTTCTTCTTTCATAGCATCATGCCAATTAGAATCATTGCATGCATCTTCAACACTTAAAGGTTCAATCTGAGATAGTAAACATACTGCTTCATTATTTGCTTGATTCTTTTCTTTTGATCTTGTTGTGACTTTGCTGCTCTGATCTCCAATATTGTCATCCTTAGAATGATATGTAGAAGTGAACTTTGGAGCTTTAGGTGATGTTGACTCATCAGCCTTTGGAGTTTCTGCTTCACTTGTCTCAAGGTCATTGAATAACACATCAATGCTATCAAATATTTCTTCAATAACTGTCTCACTAGTGGAAGGATTGGGTTCATCTTCAATCATAGGTAAGTAATCATGATATATTTCTTGAACCATGAACTTTTGATGAAGGGTGCTCCCCTTAATACCACAAACACATAACAAAAATAAAGAAACAACAACAATATGAAAGAATAGAAAATTGGCTTCTTATTATCTCCACAAATGTGGAATTACAAACTTTCAGAATTACAATATGCAAAGCTACATGGGCATTCCCTTACAATATTTTGTAAGACAAAGCCTTGAATTACTACCCAGATCTGCTACCCAGAACTATTCCGAACTACCTAAGACAACACTACAAACCTTTCTTATATAAGCAATTTCCACCACCTGAGAAGGTTCTAGAAATTTAGCCCTTTAAGCCGACTAGACATAGAATTATTTATTTTTCACAATTATTACAATAGGGTCGGCTCAAAAGAAATACAAAATATGATTTTAGGTAACCCAACTTCTGAAAGCCATAACTTTTTAACCGTAGCTCCGTTTTTCTATTGTAGCCACTTTTCAGAAATGTCATGATGATATCTACAACACTTGACACGTGCTAGTGCCAGTCAACATGAGGTCGATCATGATTCAGAGCCTCTAAGGCCTTCAAAATTGACTTGAAAGATTTCATACCCAAAAACCTCAATAACTTCACCAATACTGATGATGTGGCAATGAAACTCAATTGGTCAGTCCAACTATGAAATCAGAACATTCTGAGATCGTATGACCAACTTACTAAAAATAGCAAGTTTCCATAAATAGCAGCTCTACACAAGATAGCCCTTATTGAAAAGAAACTAAAAATATTTTTGGGTGATGCAAGATTGCTCTTACACCCAGGATGCCCCTGCATCAAACACCCAGCATAATTTGAGAAGTGACCTTGTCACGACTCGGGTGTGTAGAGGAAAACCAAGATGGTTAACCTCCACCTTTATCAGCCATGATGAATCTTCAATAGGTCGTCATTTCCATTTGACCAAATATTCTTCATATGTCCCATTTCTTGTGCTTCTGCCAACATGACTATCCAGTATGTCCTCAATCTCCTTGATATCTGAACTGGTTGCTGGAATACTCCACTGTGCTGCTGCAACCTCATCTTCAACACCTCCTTCATGATACTCTGTCAAATTTGAAATGTTAAACACTGGTGAAATATTCAACTTAGTAGGTAATTCTACCTTATAGGCATTTCCTAAATCATGCTTCTTCAGTATCTTATATGACCCAAATTTTTTCATTTTTCAGCTTGTTATATGTACCAACTGGAAATCACTCCTTTCACAAATGAACCATGACTTCATCTCCAACCTAAAATTCCTTATGCCTCCTTTTCTCATCTACCTTAGCCTTATACTGCACATTCATCTTGGTAAGATGCTTCCTCACCTCCTCATGGATGTTCTTCAAGTGTTCTACAAAATCCTTAGCTTCAACACTACTTATTTCTCCTTTATCTATCTTTCTCAATTCAGATGCATTTCTTGGACTACTTCCATATACAATCTATGGATGATGTGATGAACTAAACTCCAAATATGTCTTCAGCTCTTCACTTTCTGCTAGTGTCATTCTATGTGCTACCTTATTTGGCAAACTGATTCTTGGAATCAAGTCCATCTGATGACTGATCTTTCTTACTGGTGGTAATCCATCAGGCACATTATCAAGTACAATATCCTGAAACTCATTCAATAATTCTGCAACTTCTATAGGTACATCTTCTACTTCTTCTTTTCTAGCCTTTGAAATTAAGGTGAAACACATATGCTCATGCTTCATACCATCTAAGAAATTTTTTCTATCAACAAAAGTTATTCTTGCATTACCACATACCTTTTCTTCTATTTCCTTCAATGGTTTTAGCTCATGTTGCACTCCATCCTTTGTCAAAGAATAGGTATTCGCATGACCATCATGTACAACATATCTGTCAAACTACCAAGGTCTACCCAACAACATATGACATGTAGCCATAGATATGATATCACATAGTACCTCATCTTGGTACTAGTCGATCTTGAACTTCACTAGGCACTATTCACTGACCATGTCCTTGTGGTCATCCTACACCCAGGCAACTTGATATGGATGTGGATGTTTCTATCTCTTGAGCTTCAACTTTGTCACCATTTCTTCTGACACCAAATTATCAGTACTACCACTATCAATAATCACATCACAACACTTACCCTCACACTTGCATCTAGTGTGAAATAGGCTCCTTCTTTGCTCAGGTTCATTCTCACCACTCAATAAGATTCTTCTATTGATCAGCGTTTCTCCTCTTTGAGCATATTCAGAATGTGATGATTTGACATCTTCATCTACATGTGCAACTTTGGCCTAGCCTTCATTCCTCCTATCCATCCATCCTTGGTGTTGAGGACATTCAAATGCCCTATGACCTTTTTCTCCATAGTGAAAACATGTTCCACGAAAGCCTCCTCTTCCTGAACCTTGTCCTCTTACTCTTCCTCTCTGATCTCTATTGTTCTGATCTTAGAAATGATTGAAATTATCTCCTCTCTAATTCTGACTATTACTGGCCTCATCCTACTTTTTCAAATCTTCATTTCAATCTCCATATGATTTTCCACCAGATCTGCTATCACGACCTCTTCTGCTTTGTTGGCTCTCAAACTTCTTGTTCAGCTTTTCTTCTACTTTTAGGGCAAACTGATATGCCTCTTCAATACTATTCATTGGAACTAGATTCAACTCCCCCTGAATGCTCAGCCTCAATCCATTAAGGTAATGGGAAACTTTCTCCTTGTCAGCTTCTGCATGGCCTATTCTGATGAGGATTCAATAGAACTCCTCTGTATACTCCTGAACAGATCATCCCGCTTGCTTCAAACTTTGCATCTTCTTCAGTAGGTCAAGCTCATAATCAATAAGAATGAATTGTCGCTTCAATTTATCCATATGATCCCATCTTATGATTTTATCTTTCCCTCTTCTATTTCACTCCAATTGAAGCTCTTGCCACCAGATCTTTGCATGACCCTTCAGTCTAGCCTTTACAAACTTGACTCCATCAGGATCCTCGATATCTTCATACTCAAAATATTCTTCACATTCATTGATCCAGTCGATCAATTCCTCTAGGCTAAGATTTCTTGAAAATGCAGGAACCTCGATCTTAGGTCTTTTCCTGATCTTGAAAATAGCCTGAAAAAGTCTTTCTTCCTCTTGGTTTACAACTTTGACTTCTCCTTCTTGATCTTCTTCTTCGGCTTCATCCTCACTTTCATCTCTGACATTAAGATTCATTCATCTATGAATCTCTTCTTGCAATGCTCGTACTTGTCTCTAGAGTGCTCTAACCTTAGGTGTTACAACACCAGCTCTTTCGCCACATTCCCTTCATAGAGGCATTTTTATGATTTTTGCTGAAACCATAACCATGGTCCTGGTGCAAACTGCCTCACAGTCGGTGATCTATTTACACAAAAATTCTAACCCATGATCTTGGTGCAAACTACCTCACAATCGGTAATCTATTTACACACTCAGGAACAACCTGGCTCTGATACCACTTGATGAAGGGTGCTCCCCTTAATACCACAAACACATAACAGAAACAGAGAAACAACAACAATATGCAAGAATAGAAAATTGGCTTCTTATTATCTCCACAAATATGAAATTACAAACTTTCAGAATTACAATATGCAAAGCCATATGGGCATTCCCTTACAATATTCTATAGCACAAAGCCTCAAATTACTACCCAGATCTGCTACCTAGAACTATCCCAAACTACCTAAGACAACACTATAAACCTTTCTTATATAGGCAATTTCCACTACCCGAGAAGGTTCCAGAAATTTAGCCCTTTAGGCTGACTAGACATAGAATTATTTATTTTTCACAATTATTACAATAGGATCGGCTCAAAAGAAATACAAAATATGATTTTAGGTAACCCAACTTTCGGAGGCCATAACTTTCTAACCGTAGCTCCATTTTTCTATTGTAACCACTTTTTGAAAATGCCATGACAAGATCTACAGTGTTTGACACATGCTAGTGCCAATCAGCCTGGGGTCAATCGCGATTTGGAGCCTCTAAGGCCTTCAAAATTGACCTGAAAGATTTTGTACCCAAAAATATTAATAACTTCACCAATATTGATGATGTGGCAATGAAACTCAACTGGTAGGCTGAAATGACTAGGATGAACCTCCAATTGTGAAATCAAAACATTCTGAGATCGTATGACCAACTTACTAAAAATATCAAGTTTCCATAAATAGCAGCTCTACATAAGATAGCCCTTATTGAAAAGAAACCAAAAATATTTTTGGGTGATGCAAGATTGCTCTTACACCCAGGATGCTCCTGCATCAACTTTTCATCAATCTTAACATGAGCACTTTCAATGATCATCTTTAACCTTAAATTGTAACATCTATAAGCTTTTCTTTTAGTAGAGTAACCAAGAAAAATACCTTCATCTCTTCTTGCATCAAACTTTCCTACTGCTTCATCCCTCTTGATGTAGCACTTTCTTCCAAAGATTCTGAAATATTTTACTGTGGGAACATTACCAAACCATATCTCATAGGGTGTCTTGTCTGGGCCTGGTCTCAATTGTATTCTATTGATGGTATAGACTGTTGTATTGACTGCATCTCTTCAATAGTTGTGTGAAACTTTTCCTTCAATCATGATGGTGAGCGCTATGTCAAGGATGATCCTATTCCTTCTCTCTGCAATTCCATTCTGCTGAGGGGTTCTAGGTGCACTCAGCTATCTCTTTATTCTATGATCTTCGTTGTACTCATAGAATTTTTCAAAGGTGAATTCTCCTCCTCTATTCGATCTCAAACATTTTATCTTGAGTCTAGATTCATTATCAACCTTAGCTTTGAATATTTTGAACTTCTTAAATGCTTCTAACTTATCTTTTAAGAATGCAACCCACATCATCCTAGTATTATCATCAACAAACAAAATGAAATACCTTTCACCATAGTATGATGTTGTTTGAGTTGGACCACATAGGTCTATATGAATCAAATCCAACTTGTTCTCTGCCAAGTTGTGCTTGCTCCTGAATGAGTTTCTCACATGCTTACCCATCACACATTCCCTGCATATAGTATCAATTAGATTTTCTATGCTAGGTAAATCTCTTACTACCTTTACATTGCTTATTTTTACTATGTTATCAAAATTTATATGACATAGTCTTTTATGCCACAACCAACTGTCATCAATTTTAAAAATAAACCAACTTGCTTTTGAATTAAGTTAGAAAACATTACCTTTAGTCTTTGATCTTGATGCAATCATAACACCATCCTTGTTGTTAATGATGCATTTGTTGTCTTTGAACTCCAACTAATAACCTTTTTCAAGTAATAGCCCAACACTAAGAAGGTTATATTTCAAATCATCAACATAGAGAACATCATCAGTATTGTTCTTTTCGTCCAATGTGATAGCTCCTCTAGCAATGATAGGTTTAGGAGTGTTATCTCCAAATCTAACCATTCCACCATTGTATTTTTTCAGATGAACAAATCTATCTTTATCACATGTCATGTCATGTGAACAACCACTATCTATAATCCAGTCTGTCCTTATGTCAGCTTGTGAAATCAATGCTAGCTCTTGTTCCTTTTTCTCATATTCATGATATGTCTTATTATTTATTTTATCTATAATAGCAATGAATCCAATTTCTTTTTCATCTAATTCATC
Organism: Chamaecyparis obtusa; assembly: GCA_027943335.1. NCBI lineage: Eukaryota > Viridiplantae > Streptophyta > Pinopsida > Cupressales > Cupressaceae > Chamaecyparis > Chamaecyparis obtusa. The sequence continues at coordinate 457,513 of BSBK01000676.1, forward strand.
ATTTGAGACTCCATCTCCAGCATAGTAACATTCCTTAGAGTACTTAGGCTTGTAGTCATTTTTGAATTTTCTAGTTCTTGTAGGACACTTAGATGCAAAGTGACCAATCTTATTACATGAAAAGCACTTAAATGGTAATTGACCTTCATATTTTCCTTTTCCTTTCTTTTCTTTTTTGCAAATCATAGCAATGAAATCATCTAATATTTTCTCTTCATCAATATCATCAAAATTACTAGAAGTGTTTGTAGATTTCTTACCATGGATTGTTGCTTTGAAGGTTGTCTCACTTTTGGGTTCTGTCTTCAATCTTGAAATTTCAAAAGATGAGATTTTACTGATCAAGGTCTCTCTTTTGAAATTTTATGTAAGCCAAATGATCTCATCAAGAATTTTGATCATGCTTTCATATTCTGGAGTGAGAGTAGTCATCAATTTGTCCATAATGTCTTCCTCTAAGATCTGTCCACCATTGTTCCTGATTCTAGCAATTTCTTCATTGATCCTTTGATTGTAGTCTCTAATGTTTTCTTCAAGTAACATCTCTAATGCATTGTATCTTTTCTTCCATGTCTTTCTGTGTGCATCCTTTTTTTTTTTTATCTCCTTCAAACATGTCTTCAAGGTGCTTCCATATCTTGTGGGTGGTGTCTACTTTCTTTATTTCTGAAAACTCACTATCAGAGAGGGTGCTGATAAGGGCTTCTTTGGCTATTGCATTTTGATGAAACAATTCCTTTTTCCTTTTAGTAGCATCATTCTTTTCAAGGTCTTCTAAGGTAGGGATCTTGGCTTCTTTGATAGCTACATCAAAAACTTGAAAACCAATGCATTGCAAATGGGTCACCATCTTATTCTTCCAATCAAGATAATTCTCTCCATCAAACTTAGGACTTTCTTTTCTGAAGAATTCCATCTGATCAACCTCAAGTTGTTAAAATTTTTCTTTGAGGGACTTGGCTTTGATACCAATTGTTAGGAATAGTCCTAAGAGATAACTGAGAGGGGGGGGGGGGTTGAATCAGTTATCTACAAGTTTCAATTCTTTATCCAATTAAGTATACTTAAACATAAGCATAAACATAATGAAATAACACATGAACAAAACACTAATATTTTGGTTACGAGGAAACCCAAATAGGTAAAAATTTCAGTGGGAATTGACACACAATAATATTCTATACTAGTGTATTACGATCCTTGTTAGAAGATCCTTAACCTTGTTAGGAGTTGTTTTACAATATATTTAGTATAGTAGACCTAGTCAAGGGTCAGACCCTATTAGGAGTCTTTTACAATAGTCCCTCTTAGGGAGAGGACGCATTGTCTGAGAGAACACTACTCAAAGGGGTGAATGCTACAACCTTCTGTTTAACAAATACACACTATATCTAGATCTTGGTGAATTATGCTTTGACCTACTATTTGGATTAGTTCCAATGTATAGCACAAATATTCTACCTAGTCACACAGACCTTCTTCTTATGGCTTAACACTTCACACACTCTTCTCTACTCTTACTGTCAACCATGAGCCACACTCTAGCAATCACAAATGACTTCCTATAAATATCTTTCCTCTAAATAATATAATCAAGTCAACCTATTAGAACCACCTTGAAATCATATTAGAGAAATCATAACAAACTCCAATAACAATTCAGTCGGCTCTACTAAGCACGCAACACATTCTAGGACCTATCCAATAAGATAATTGTAGATGCATGCTACACACTGTCGGCTCTACCAAAACAACTGGATCTTCCTCCTCAAGCTGAATTACTTCATGCACTCTTAACCAAACATCACTAAATTTTCTTTAAGCTTAAATCCAAGGGCACATATTGAAATAATAGATGCAACTCCAGAACTAATAAAATCTATGTTGGCTCTTCTGAATAAACAAAAGAAACTACTACTGGCGAATACCAACTGCATAACTTCACTTCTACTGATCATTAGATTTTTTGTCCATGAATGCAACATTACTAACATGTCTCCATCACATATCCAAAGGTGTAAGACTCCATGATAACTGTACAGACAACCATACATAGAACACTACCTATTACTCTGTCAAGAACACTGCTGACACAAGCTGCTATATAACTATTTGTACTAATAGTTAACCATTATTTCCATGATATCATATTGATAACATGTCCATGCTACATATACTTGAAGATTATTGCATAAGTCATCCATGTATGCTACTTACCATATGTTTTCATTAATGACAAACATACAGTCAACATTGGCTTGCTGAAAAATTTCCAATATTTGTGCTATACAATCTTGTTTCTTACTTTGCTAAGAAACCAACTTTTTCTCAAAGAAGAAAGCACCACCATTGGTATTTTTTTTATCATCAATATTTCCTACCCAATCAGCATCATTATAAGCATGGAGTTCAAAGCTATCATTTCTATCATACCATAAGCCATAATCTATAGTTCCTCTTAGATACCTTAGTATGCTTTTCACAACATCTAGATGAGTTTCTTTGGGTTCTGTCTGATAACTAGCCACAATTCCAACATCATTAGCAATATCTGGTCTAGTGTGAGTCATATATTCTATTCCACCAACCATTGATCTATACAAAGTCTGAAAAACACACTTTGATTCATCATCATTTGTTATCTTGTTACTAGTCACCATAGTGGTTTACAATCTTCCATTCCAAATTTCTTGAGCAATTCTTTGAGATACTTGGTCTGAGAAATGAAAATACCATTCTCATTTTGAGTTATTTGTAATCCAAGAAAGAATTTTATTTCACTAATCATGGATATCTCAAATTCACTTTCTATTTCTTTAAAAAAATTTTTACATAGATCATCATTACCTCCAAAGATAATGTCATCCACAAATACTTCTATTATCAAGATTCCATCTTCACTAGTTCTTAAATACAAATTACTATCTGCATTACCTTTTCTAAATCCAAGTCCAAGTAAATACTTGTCTAATCTTGCATACCAAGCCCTAGGAGCTTGCTTCAACCCATACAGATCTTTCTTCAATTTGCACACCATGTCTTTATCTTCGCATAAAGGAAATCCATATGGTTGTTCTATATAAAATTTTTCTTCAAGATCTCCATTCTTCAATGTAGATTTAACATCCATCTGATACACTTTGAAATTTTTATGTGCAACATAAAATAAGAACAATCTTACTGCCTCTATTCTAGCAACATGAGCAAATATTTCTTCAAATTCTATGCCTTCTTTCTGTGAGTATCCCTTACATACTAGTCTTTCTTTGTTCCTTACAATAGTTCCTTCTTCATCCATTTTGTTTCTAAAAACTCATTTTGTTCTAATTCCTCTTTCATAGCATTTATCCAAGATTCATCTTTGAATGCTTCATCTGTATTTTTTGGCTCAACTTGTGAAATCGAACAAATTTCTTCTCTAACTTTTGATCTAGTTAGCACTCCCTGATTGGTATTGCCAATAATTTGATTTTTAGGATAGTTATTTTTTACATACCTTGGTGTTTTAAGAGTTTTAGTAGCCTTCCTTGTGCTAGCATCACAAGCCTCTTTTTCACTTTCTTCCTCAACAAGCTCTCCTCTTCTACAGCAGTAGTAGTTTCTTTTATCTTTGAAATCTGACTACTGTCATACATTCTTTCTTGTATCTAAAATTTTTCATCTATTCTTACATTGTTACTTTCAACCATCTTTCTCAATCTCAGATTGAAACATTTGTAATCCTTTCTTTTAAAAGAGTAACTAAGCAATACTCCTTCATCACTTCTAGCATCAAACTTCCCTATCTCATCATCCCTCTTGATATAACATTTACTACCAAATATTTTAAAATATTTTACAGTAGGAGTATGATCAAACCATAGTTCATAGGGAGTCTTACTTGTTCAATGTGTACACTTTTTCTCCAACAACCTCTCTTCAATGTACATGAGATACATTTCCTTCAATCAACATTATCCTAGCAGCATCAAGTATAGTCTTTTTTTTTTCTTTGCTATCCCATTCTGTTGTGGAGTCCTAGGAGCAGATGTTTGTCTATTTATCACATGCTCTTCACAATATGAATTGAATAAATCTAATGTAAACTCTCCACCTCTATCTGATCTTAAACACTTTATTTTCAATCCTGACTCATTCTCTACTTTTTCTTTAAACAACTTGAATTTATCAAATGCTTCTGATTTCTCTTTTAAATAAGTAACCCACATCATCCTAGAAAAGTCATCAACAAAGAGTATGAAATACCTTTCACCATAGTATGATTTTGTTCTTGTAAGTCCACACAGATCTGTATGTACCAAATCCAACTTTCCTTTTGATGTAAATGCTTTGCTTTTATGACTGCTTCTAGTCTACTTTCCCATAATACATTCTTAGCATACAGCGTTAGATGGTTTCACAATCTTCAATAGATCTCTTATTGCATTAGCCATACTTGCCTTTACAATATTATCAAAATTTACATGAAAAAATCTCATATGCCATAGCCAGTTGTCATCTACCTTTCTCAACAAAATAAGAGGCTCCAGATGTGTTTAGTTCAAATACATTACCTCTAGATTTTGAATCAGTAGCAATCAATTTTCCTTCCTTGCTTCTAATAAAATATTTACCATTTAAAAAACTAAGCTAAAAATATTTATCCATTAACTACCTGACACTCAATAAGTTATGCTTCAGTCCTTTTGATGAACTACAATTGATTAAGAACATGATTGAAGAACTACAAGTGATTAATGATCACTTACCGAGCACTGAATTGTTATGTAAGATAATTGAATCAGTTTTATGTTGTCATTTATGTCAACTAGTTTTGACAGTACTTATCATGATAGTTGCAAATATATAAACATTTGATGTAGGAGCATCTTTCATCATAGAATTAAAGGGGGCATGATAAAAAAAAAATGGAGGAGAGAAAGTGATGAAAATAAAAAAATAAAAAAAAAGAAGAAAAAAAAAAAGAAAAGAAAAAAGAAAGAAAAAAAAAAGTTATTTTGTTTACCAAGGTGCATAGGTGGGAAATATAAATAAAATATAAATAAAAATAAAATAATAAATCATTTCATTTATCGAGTTGTGTAGGTGGTATTTTAAAAATTTGTAGAAAGTTCTTGCATTTAATATTTGTAGCTAGGTAGTTACACCTTTCTATTTTCTTATTGGCTACAAAAGTAATTTAATTTTCTAATTGACCCACATGGTGGTGCTTAATTTTAATTAGGTGAGAATTTAATAATTGTATCAAGGTAGTTGCATCTATCTTTTATCCCACATTAGTTGTGTTGTAATATCTTAGGTGAGAAATACTCATATAAAAAAGGCATAGGAGCATTCATAAGCAAGCTCTCTCATTGCAAACTCTCAAGTGGTAGGATCTTGTAATGGTGAAGAAGCTTTCAAGTTGTAGGATCTTGTATTGAGGAAAAAGCTCTCAAATGGTAGAAGCTCTCAAGTTGTAAGTTCTTGGATTGTAAGCTCTTAGATTGTAAGCTTGGAGGATGTAAGATCTCTCATGTTGTAGATCTCATATTTGGAGAAAGATCTCATGTTGTAAGATCTCTCATTTTATAATGATTTTCAAGTATTAATGTATGCTTTGTAAAAAATTTTATCTTCTTTTTGTCTCCATATTTTTATTTCTTTGGTTATGAGTTGGTAAGGGTGGTGTGGCCCTTCATCAGTGGTATCAGAGCAGGAGTTCTTGAGTGTGTAGACAGATCACCGACTGTGAGGTAGTTTGCACAGGACCTTGTGTTGGATGAATATTTTCTTAAGAGGACGTGAGTATGGAGAAGAGAAAGAAGATGACTTTTGTGATTGGATGAATTCTTAGAATTCCTAGACTTGAGAAAATTAGAGAGAGATATCAAGAAGAGACAAGAGCCATAATACTAGATTTGAAGAAGCAAGTGGTCAAATTAGAAGTGGAGTTGAAAAAGAGAAGAGTGATTCATCATAAAAGAGATGATGACAATTCTTTGGATGAAGGAAAGAAGGAAGATAAAGTGCAGTATCATGCAAGCGGTACACATGAAGAGGAAGATCATGAAGATGAAAATATTTATGAACTTAAAGTTGACGAAGATGATTTGTTAATGAAGATTGCAACAGTTGAAGTAGAGAGGAACGTCTTGGTTGGTGGTAAAAGGAAAGAAGTCATTACATACCTTGTTGAAGCCATGAAAGAAGAAAATAAAGATGAAGATGTGAAAAAGGTAAATTTTTATGAATCGTGGGATGCTAACTTTGAGATGGATTTGAAATACAATGATGATGGTTTATATGAGGACCTTGTAAGTGATGTTTGGTATGCAATAGAATATTTGTATGTCATTACAGAGTTTGTTACAGGAGCATTAGAATTTACAAGATTGGAGGAGAATGAGAGTTACACTTGGATGAAGTTGATTAAAGATGAGTATTGCCAGCAGCCAATGCTTGTTCTAGCTAGGTGTTGGAAAAGAAGGAAAAATGAAATATATCGGCAATGAATACTTGTTCTAGAAAGGTGTTAGAAGAAAAGGAAAAAAAATATCAGCAGTGGCTACTTAATTTTGTGAATCCATATTCACAAAATCTTTCCTACCTTGGGTGTCTAATACATGAGCATCTTGCATCATAGAATAAAAAGGGGCATGATAAAAAAAAAGGAGGAGAGAGAAAGTGAAAAAAATAAAATAAAATTTAAAAGAAAAAGAGAAAGAAAAAAAAGTAAGAAAAAAAAAAAGATAAAAAAAGATTAAAAAAAGTTATTTCTTACCAAGGTGCATAGGTGGGAAATATAAATAAAATAAAAATAAAAATAAAAAATAAATCATTTCATTTATCGAGTTGTGTAGGTGCCATTTTAGAAATTTGTAGAAAGTTCTTGCATTTAATATTTGTAGCTAGGTAGTTACACCTTTCTATTTTCTTATTGGTTAAAAAGATAATTTAATTTTCTAATTGACCCACATGGTGGTGCTTAATTTTAATTGGGTGAGAATTTAATATTTGTATCAAGGTAGTTGCATCTATCTTTTATCCCACATTGGTTGTGTTATAATATCTTGGGTGAGAAATGCCTATATAAAGAAGGCATAGGAGCATTCATAAGCAAGCTCTCTCATTACAAGCTCTCAAGTGGTAGGATCTTGTAATGGTGAAGAAGCTTTCAAGTTGTAAGATCTTGTATTGAGGAAAAAGCTCTCAAATGGTAGAAGCTCTCAAGTTGTAAGCTCTTGGATTATAAGCTTGGAGGATGTAAGATCTCTCATGTTGTAGATCTCATATTTGGAGGAAGATCTCATGTTGTAAGATCTCTCATTTTGTAATGATTTTCAAGTATTAATGTATGCTTTGGAAAGCATTTTCTCTTCTCTTTGTCTCCATGTTGTTATTTTTTTGGTTATGAGTTGGTAAGGGTGGTGTGGCCCTTCATCAACATCTGTGGAGACGAGAAGAGAAAGATGAAGAACCCAGATATCTACATTGAGGAAGATGGATATGACAGATGAGGACAAGGAATACTCTTGGTAACTTATTGATGAGTTTATGACTTCATAATGTTGACTTGATTATGTTGCATTAATATGTTATGAAGTTAGAAGAAAAATGTTACAAAGAAGTGTGGTTGGTTAATGAAATATTCCAGTATAAACTAAGCAGTGTAGTGTATACCAATGAGCATAGTATAAACTGAGCTTATGTTCACTGATGCGTTTATTTGTTAACCGAATATGAACAAAAAAATTAAATGATTAGTTTAGCCGATAGAAGTTGATGAGTTGTAAAGTGCTATGATTTCAAGATTGAAGATAAAGTTTGTTATGAGATCAATGACTAGAAAATTTTGAAGGAGATCTAATGGGTGGAATCAAAATGTATTACTGACACAACCTTCGAAGAAGGTTTAAGCGACAAAATCAACAAAGGAGATTAAGTGGCAAAATCTGATGGATAAAAATAAAATGATTTACTTGTCTATTTAAGAGACTAGGGTTTCACAATGAAACTAATGTCGAAGCAAGGAGACTATAGAGATATCACATGAACAAGCTTCATGCATGTCTGATCAAACTGGCTAAGGAGAACCGAACTGCAAAGATTACCAAACATCAGAGAGCTATTTACCAAGAGAATAAGTCATTGAATATTGTTGAAACATAATTGATATATTGATCATAGGATTTTATGAGCTCAAGAATAGATCTGAACATCTAAAAATCAAGTTGTATTGAATTTAGATCAACTGTTATTATAGTTTAACCATTGTAAATAGATAAATCTCTTAACCGAGTAGACTTGAAAGTCTTGTAATGTCATTTATAGAATGTACATTTGTTATCCTGTCAACCCCATAGTGAATGCTGGTTGGATGATAATGGTTAGTGTTAAATCCTCTAATAAGGTCACACCTTATAGTGTATTTTGTAACCTTTGATAGGGTTCGGTCTTCAATGACCTCACTTCAGAAGAGTGAACAATTTTTGGGTTGCCAGTCCCAGGTGGTTTTTTCCTTTACAAGGTTTCCACATTAAATCTTTTGTGTTATGTTTTAATTGTGGTGATTGTTTTATTTTCATACTTTACATATTACATATCTAATTTGGTCAATAATCACTATGAGCAATTAATTATTAATCGGTAAAAGCACAAACAATTTAGTATTATTGTTTACCAAGTTGCAGATTAAGCTGAATTTTTTTTTAAGTTTTACATTTTATATTTGGGACTGAGGATAACTGATTCACCCCCCTCTTAGTTATTCTAACAATTTTTATTAGAGCGTAGTAGCTTCTTGGAATAGATTTTTAAGGACTTCAGCATAAAGATCACAAAATGTATAAGAGGGATGTGCCAAAGCTAAACTAGGATAACTTTACAATATGGCAAAGTCGAATGAAACTGCATATATCTGGAATTAGAAATTATGCTCTCACTCTATTAGAGAATGGCTACATTGCACCACCTACTGGACCTTTAACACTTGATCAACTGAGAGATAGACATGAGCATCATATTACTATGATGGAGATTGTTACTGCTTTGACAGATGCTGAATTTGAGGATATCAAAGACTGTACTACTGCTAAGGATATATGGGATAAACTTGCTCAAGTTTATTGTGGTGATGCACATGTCAAGAGAGCCAGATCTAACAGTTTAAGAGAAATATTTGATGATATGAAAATGAAAGAAGGAGAAAATATAGTGTAGTATACAAATTGGATAAAAAAGGTAGTTAACACTATCAGAGCATCTGATGGTGTCATTGATGAAGATACCATGGTAAGAAAAATTCTAAGAATTTTATTGCCTATTTATGCAATCAGAATTTCTACAATACAAGAAATGAGGTCATCACCTAATAATACTCTCAAACTTGATAATCTAATCAGTAAGCTGACAACCTTTGAACTGAACAACTTTGATAACAGTGTTGTACCATCTATTGAATCTTCTTTTATGACTTCTCCGAAGATCGGTAAGTCTAGCAGTAGAAATAATAAGGATGATAGTGATAGCAATACTGATGATGAGCTTGATGAGCTTGAAGCTCTTATGGCTAGGAGATTACCTAAAGGAAAAGGTAGATATAGAGATAAATTACCTTTAACATGTTTTAACTATAAAGAAGTTGGTCATGTTGTTGCTAGATGTCCAAATAGGAAAGATGATGATATAAATAAAGATCGATTTGGTGAAGGAAGCTATGGGAGAAGAAGCAATAGAAGTTACTGACACTACAATAGGGATAATCGAGACAACAATGACAAAGGCAAAAATGTATGTTACATTGCTAAAGAGAATGAATCTGATTCTGATACAGATGAAGATGTGGAGGTAGTATTTGTTGCAATGAAGGATGAGTCTGAGGAAGATGAAAGGTATGTAGAGACAACACTTATCTCTAAAGTTAATAAAAATGATACATAGATAATAGATAGTGGCTGTACCCATCACATGACTGGTGATGAAGAAAAATTTGATCATCTTGAGGAATATAATGGAGGATTTGTGAGAATGGGAAATGATACACCTTGTATGGTTAGAGGAAAGGGATCCTTACTCATAAATGATAAAATTAGATTTGAAAATGCTTACTGGGTAAAAGGACTAAATTATAATCTGCTATGTGTGGCATAGCTTATCAATTCAGGCCACCGAGTTTCTTTTGAGAGAAAGAAAGTGAAGATATTTGATGAAGGAGGAAAACTTGTTGGAACAGGAGTACAAATGAAAGGTAATTTGTTTTATCTTGATAATGATAAGTCTCCTTTTTTAATGATGAAAGATGAAGATGCTTAGTTGTGGCATAAAAGGTTATGTCATGTGAATTTTGATAACATGATTAAGATAAGTAAAAAGAAAAAGGTTAAAGGTTTACCCAGCCTAACAAAGGCAGATCATGTAATGTGTCATCAATGTTAGAAAGGTAAAATGACAAAATATAGTTTCAAAAGAAAAGATTATTGAATAAAGAAGATACTTGAGTTAGTACACACTGACCTATGTGGTCCTATGAGAAATCAGAGTTACTATGGAGACATATATTTCATTCTTTTTGTTGATGATTACACTAGATTGGTGACTGTCATGTTCTTAAAAGAAAAATTAGAAGCATTTAAGATGTTCAAGTGGTATAAAGCAAAAGTAGAGAAAGAGACTGGTAAGGAAATGAAATGCTTAAGATATAACAGAGGAGGTGAATTTATTTCTAATGAATTTACTAACTTTTGTAATGAGCATGGTATTAAAAGACAGGTCTCTGCACCGAGGACACCTTAGCAGAATGGCATTGCTGAAAGAAGGAACAAATTAATTCTTGATTGTGCAAGGACACTCATGATAGAAGAGAATGTGGCACAAACATACTGGAGAGAAGAAGTTAGCACAACTGTTTATGTTCTAAATTGAGTACAACTAAAGAAGGACACTAACAAAACACCCTATGAGTTATGGTTTGGTCACAAACCTACTATAAGCTATTTCAAAATTTTTAGTAGTAAATTTTTTATTCTAAAAGATGAAAGAAATGGAAAGTTTGACTCAAAAGGTGATGAAGGGATATTTCTTGAATATTCCACTAAAAGAAAAGCATATAAGTGTCTAAATAAAGTGACTAAAAAAATGATTAAAAGCACTAATGTTAGGGTTGATGAGTTTGACACTAAGAATAGTGAAGAAAGAACTAAAGAACTAAAAGATTATGGTATATTCACTTATATTGAATATCCAAAGCCCCTACCGATGATGCAGACATCACCTAGTGAGAACCAGGAAAATAACATCGATGAATAGGAAAAAGAAATCGACAATCAGGAAGGACATACTAAGAAAGCACATGAACTTGAATAGGATGCACAAGAAAGAAGAGATTAGATACTAGATAGATTTGTTAGGAGACATCATCCTAAGAACCAAATCATTGGTGACAAGCAAGCTGGCATGCAAACAAGGAGTAAAACAAGACAAGGTACATGCTTAGTTTGTGAATTTGAACTAAAAAATGTTAAAGTTGCATTGGAGAATGAAGAATGGATAAATGCAATGAATGAAGAAATTGAATAGATAGAGAAAAATAAGATATGGACCTTAGTACATAGACCTAAGGAAAAAATGTTATCGGTACTAAGTGGATTTTCAGAAACAAGCTGAATGAAAATGGAGAGCTTACAAGGAATAAAGCCAAACTAGTTTGCAAGGGGTTTGCTCAGGAAGAAGGAATTGACTATGGTGAAACTTTTGCACCTATTGCTAGACTAGGAGTTCAAATGTTATTGGCCTATGTAGCACATAAGAAGTTTAAAGTTTATCAAATGGACATTAAGTCTACATTTTTGAATGGGATACTTGAAGAAGAAGTCTACATAGAACAACCAAAAGGGTTTGTTGATACAGACAAGAAAGACATGGTATGTAGATTAAATAAAGTTGTATATGGTTTAAAGAAAGCACCGAGAGCTTGGTATGAAAGGCTGCATACTTATTTGTTAAGTATTGGATTTTTTAGAACCACTGAGAACAAAAATCTGTATATGAAAGGTGAGCCTGATGACACTATTTTGATTGCTGAGATATTTGTGGATGATATTATTTTTGGAGAGAAAGATCACATATGTAAATCATTTTCTGATGAGATGAGAAAAGAATTCAAAATGTCTATGTTTGGAGAGATTAAGTTCTTTCTAGGACTGCAGGTTATTCAGTAGAATGATGGGATATTCATCACATAATCCAAGTATATCAAGGAAGTACTAAGAACATTTGGCATGGAAGATGCTAAACCAGTTGGAACACTGATGGTCATAGGCTACAATTGACTAAATATGATGAAACTATAGAGATAAACTAGACATTGTACCAATCTATGATTGGTAAACTAATGTATGTAGTACATAGTAGACCTGATATATCACATGTTGTGGGGATTGTTGCTAGATTCTCTGCAAATCCTAGGGAGTCACACATGATTTCTACAAAAAGAGTCTTAAGATACTTGAAGAAAATAGAGGACTATGGATTATGGTATCCAAAGGATGGAAATTTTGAACTTAAAGTCTACACCGATGCTAATTGGGCTGAAAATATGGATGATAGAAAGAGTACCACTAGGGGAGCATTTTTCTTTGGTGAAAGACTTGTTACCTAGATAAGTAAGAAACAGTCTTGTATTTACCAGTCTATAGCTAAAGCAGAGTATGTTGTTGCTGCTACAAACTATTTAAATATTGCATTTATCAAGCAAGTATTGGAAGGTATGAATGAGATAATCATTGAGCTAGTGATTATATATTGTGACAACACAAGTGGAATAAACATTTCAAAGAATCCAGTGATGTATTAAAAAATAAAGCACATATCTATCAAGTATCACTACTTAAGAGAACAAGTACAGGAGAAGCAAGTAAAGATGGAATATGTTACAACTAAAGAGAAACTTGCTAACATATTTACCAAGCCTCTATCAAAGGATATATTTGAATACTTGAGGAATAGACTTGGGATCCATCCCCTGTCCACCGATCACTAATGTGATCTGGAGGACCTAATCTTATCAGAAGATCATACATGTTGATGCAGCGTAGTTCACACTTTGGATTCTATCTAATCTTGTGAAAGATTTGAGGAGTCTGAACACAGATTGGCATAATTAGTATACAGAGATATAGTGAGTGCACCAGACAATAGAGAGTTACATGGCTACTACAGAGCTTTATGTTTATGCTTTTCTTTGGTATTGTTGTCAAAGGGATAGATAAACAATATGAAAACTATAGACTATAGAGCTAGAGAACTGAAAGGAGAGATAAACAATATGATAACAAAGGAGAATACTGGAACATTTATCTAAGGGAGAGACAATTTGAGAAGTTAGGGAGAATGTTGAAGATCAGTTGAGGAATTTGAGAGCTGCAAAGATCATATCTGTAGAAGAAGGTATGCACTTGCAATGTTGTCAAGTAACATAGTGATTAAACATATTAAGCTAGGGAGAGCTTACCAAGCTACAACATTTTCTTATAGAGTTGTAGAATACATGTTTGGTATGTGTATGGTACACTTCATATTGCTTGAGTTTCCATCAATGTCAAAGGGAGAGATTGATGAACTATAACTGATTGAGAACATGATTGAAGAACTACAAGTGATTTATGATCACTTACCAAGAACTGAATTGTTATGTAAGATAATTGAATCAATTTTATGTTTTCATTGATGTCAACTAGTTTTGATAGTACTTATCATGATAGTTGCAAATATCTAAACATCTGTAGAGAAGAGAAGAGAAAGATGAAGAACTGAGATATCTACATTGAGAAAGATGGATATGACAGATGAGGAAAAAGAATACTCTTGGTAACTTATTGATGAGTCTATGACTTCATAATTTTGACTTGATTATGTTGTATTAATCTGTTATGAAGTTAGAAGAAAAATGTTACAAAGCAGTGTGGTTAGTTAATGAAGCATTCCAGTATACACCAAGCAGTGTAGTGTATACCGACGAGCACAGATTTGTAATCACCTAAAAATGGAAAAAAAAATTTAATGATAAATCAAGTCAAATCAAAGAAAAACAAGGACAAAATTGAAGTAATTGAGTCACAATGCATAATTATCCAATCAAAATTAAAATCAAGTCTTAATTTGAAATAAATCAAAATTGAAAACATTTTAATCAAATGAAATCAAATCAAAGTACAATTAAATCAATTAATTGTATAGTCTTGGATTAAATCAAATTCAACCCATTCAAGGGGTACATGGCTAAATAAAATCAATAAAATCAATTAATAAATCCTAATTTCTCTCAACCCAAAATAAGAGGAAATCCAAGCAACCAATAGGATTTGAGGAAAGGCATTCACATGGATCAAGCCAAATTCGATCTCAATCACTCAAAGTGAAAAAGAATCTTGACCATTCATCTTTTCTACTTGTTCCAAGCTTTGAGGACACAAACTTTTCTTTGCCTTCAAAGGGTGGAACCAAAGACTCAACCAAGGCTTAATCATGATCAACTACACTACACCGCCTACCATTGGGAAAATCTATAAAAGGAAGACCAAAATTAGTCATAATTATTAACCACATATCTGAGAATTGCATTGAACCTCTTGCAATTTGAGCTTAGAAAGGAAATCTAGATTTAATTTAGCTTTTGACTTGGAATTGAACAATAAGCTTTATTTTTAATCATTTATCTTTCTCATTCTAGGACTGTCATTAATGGGAGCTTTCTGAGAGCTTTGCATTACACTCTTAGTTAGAGAACCATAAGATGCTTAATTGTCAATTTCTACCTTAAATAGTTGCTTTATTGTGGTTTATTTAGTTTCTATTTCATTTATTGTCAATATTAATTCTATGAAGGTACATTCCCTTGTACACAAAATGGCACACACCGTGGGGCAGAATGCTTCACTTTGCTAATCTTTTAGATTTATTTCATTTTTTTATCAAATTTGCACATGTTTAACTCTCAGGCACTTTTGACAGATTAAATGACACTTTTGCACGATAAAATAATGCTTTCAAGCTCTGTTTCAATGCTTCTGCAATAAAGTTGTGCACCTTTGCGTCAATCCTCAGTGCTTTTGATCTTTCTATCTTCTGTCTCTCATTCTTTCAGTGCCTTTGCACCGATCCACAATGCATTTTTCTTGACTACGGATCGCTTCTACTATTTTACTCAGCACTTTTACTACATTTTTAGTGCCTTTGAGATATTCTGCAGCACTTTTATTTCTTATCTGTGCACTTTTGAATTTTCTGACAGAGATAAAACAATGCTTTTAATAAAATTAGTAACATTTTTAAGCAGTAAAGTAGCACTTTTAAGCATTTCGGGAGCACTTTTGCATAAATTGATAATTTTCTTAATCTGACTGTGGCAAAATGATTTTCATGATTCTACAGGATGTTTTATCACTGAAAAGATAGGAAACCTGAGAGAAAATTTAACCAAGAAGGGAAAGCTTTGGCTAAGAAAATCAAGAAGGAGAACTTTGAGCACATCAAATTAGTTCTTGAGGCTTCACAAGAAGAAGAAAATCAGGTTTATGAGAACTACCTTAAAATTGTAGAAGAATATAAGACTAAGTTTGTATCACTCAATTGGATATTTTCACCTTCATCAAGTTTTTCTTTAAAATTTGACAAATAAGGCTTTAAGCATTCAATTTAAACTTTGCTTCTTCAAATTCATTTTGGTTTCCCTCATTGTTGTTTTTTTTGTTGACTAACTTTGTTGGAGGAAAGCACATTGGAAAGGAGCTATAGCCAAGGCATTGTAAAAATGACAAAAATCACTTAAAAATGGCCCTAGTCTATGCTAGCTACAAGGAAAGGTAAGCCTCAAACTAGTGAATATTTTCCCTTAAATTGTGGCATGGGTGCATTTTAAAATCTAGTAATTATAAAATAGCCTATCTTTGTTTGGAAAATTTAACATTTAGGCCTATGCTCTTCACTTCTTCTAGTGAATCAAAATGTCAAAGGTGTTGAACTTTTCAATTAAGAGTGAAGGTTGAGGAAATCAAGCACATAAGATCAAAGCCCCTTGTTTGTAGAAAAGAGTAGAAGTAGTCAATTCTCTATAGTTAGTGGGTGAAATAATTGAATCTTGTTTATTGTGTTTGGGATCTTAATGAAAAGTTATGGATATTCTCTTCACCTTTTTGGTGATCCAAATTTTTAAAAACTGATTCTTAACACCATTTTCTTGCTTATCATGAACATGCTAGAACATTAGTGGGCTCGCCTCTTGAGAAATTGCCTTAACAAGGCCGGTGTGAGGGACAGCCCAAAGTGGGATACAATTGCTTTTTTCTGTGAGAATCCAACCCACTATAAAATAAAATGCATACATCCTTAATGGGGTGTGTGACAAAAGGATTTTAAATTTTTGAACCTCCTCAAGTAGTCCTCACGAATTGCACAAAACTTTGACATACCAGTGGTGGGAGGCCCCTTAACATAATTAGGGGATGAAAGTTTAACATCCATTTTTAATGGAATACTTATTAAATCCTTGATAAATTAGCAAGACCACCTTATTAGAGCCATGTTTATGAACCAATCTTCTGCTAGGTAGGTGCTTGAAGTTTCTTTTTGTGCAAAACCCGTGACAACATTCTTTCAAATCAAACATATTATGTTAAGGGTTAAAAAGAGACAAGTGAATGTGTGATTGTTGTGTTTGAAATACATAAACAAGTGAGAGAGATATCCACTAAAATCTTATATTTTTAATCTATTCAATTTAAAATCAGCAATTATCAAATCAAGGATCACTTCAAATCAAACCCTTGTTGGATGTCAGTTTCCATGTGGTCCCACACATATAGTATTATAGGGTATCTTTACTAGAAGATAGCACTTGTGTTGCTGATGAAGGGTTCTCCCCTTAATACCACAAACACATAACATAAATAGAGAAATAACAACAATATGCAAGAACAAAAAATGGGCTTCTTATTATCTTCACAAATGTGGAATTACAATTTTCAGAATTACAATATGCAAAGCCACATGGGCATTTTCCCTTACAATATCCTGAGGAACAAAGCCTTGAATTATTATCCAAATCTACTCTGAATTGCCTAAGACAACACTACAGACCTTCTTAATATAGGAAATTTCCACTGCCTGAGAAGGTTCCAGAAATTTAGCCTTTAAGGCTGACAAAACATAGAATTATTTTATTTTTACAATTATTACAATAGGGTCGGCTCAAAACAAATACAAAATATGCTTTTAGGTAGTCCAACTTTCGGAGGCCATAACATTTTAATCGTAGCTCTATTTTTCTATTATAACCACTTTTCAAAAATGCCAGGATGAGATCTACAGTGGCTAACTTGTGCAAGCTCTAGTAAACCAGGGGTCGATCACAATCCAGAGCCTCTAAGGCCTTCAAAATTGAGCTCAAAGATTTTGTACCCAAAAACCTCAATAACTTCACTGATACAAATG
This sequence comes from Chamaecyparis obtusa, assembly GCA_027943335.1. Taxonomy (NCBI): domain Eukaryota; kingdom Viridiplantae; phylum Streptophyta; class Pinopsida; order Cupressales; family Cupressaceae; genus Chamaecyparis; species Chamaecyparis obtusa. The sequence continues at coordinate 474,979 of BSBK01000676.1, forward strand.
ATATGGCAATGAAACTCAACTGGTAGGCTAAAATGACTTAGATGAACCTCCACTTATGAAATCAGAACATTCTGAGATCGTATGACCAACTTACTAAACATAGTAAGTTTCCATAAATAGCAACTCTACACAAGATAGCCCTTATTGAAAATAAAATCAGAAATATTTTTGGGTGATGCAAGATTGCTCTTACACCCAGGATGCTCCTGCATCAGACACCTGGGGTAATTTGAGAAGTGACCCTATCATGACTCAGGTGTGAAGAGGAAAACCAAGATGGTTAACCTCCTCCTTTGTCAACCATGATGAATTTTCAACAAGTTACCCTTTCCATTTGACTAGATATTCTTCATATGTCCTATTCCTTATGCTTCTACCAACATGACTATCTAGTATGTCCTCAATCTCCTTAGTATCTGAACTACTTGCTGGAATACTCCACTATGTTGTTGTGATCTCATCTTCACCACCTCCTTCATGATACTCTATCAAATTTGAAATGTTAAACACTAGTGAAATATTCAATTTACTAGGCAATTCTACCTCATAGGCATTTCCTAAATCATGTTTGTTCAGTATCTTACATGGTCCAAACTTCTTCATTTTCAGCTTTTTATATGTACCAACTCGAAATCGCTCCTTCCACAAATGAACCATGATGTCATCTCTAACCTAAAATTCTGATGAAGGGTGCTCCCCTTAATACGATACCACTTGATGAAGGGTGCTCCCCTTAATATCACAAACACTTAACAGAAATATAGAAACAACAACAATAATATGCAAGAACAGAAAATTGGCTTCTTATTATCTCCACAAATGTGGAATTACAAACTTTCAGAAATACAATATGCAAAGCCACATGGGCATTCCCTTACAATATTCTGTAGGACAAAGTCTCGAATCAATACCCAGATCTACTACCCAGAACTGCCCTAGACAACACTACGGGCCTTCTTTATATAGGTAATTTCTACCGCCCAAGAAGGTTCTAGAAATTTAGCCCTTAGGGCCGACCAAACTTAGAATTATTTTAATTTACAATTTATTAAATCAAAGTCGGCTCAAAATGAGTTTTGAAACCCAAACAAAAATTTTGAAGAAAAATTATTTTCTGCCATTTCAGGTGACCCAACTTTCGAAGACCATAAGTCATCACCCGTTGACCCGATTGGCTATTATAACCCCATTCTAGAAACGCCATGAAGCACTCTACAAGCTTGACCAGCGCAAAGCGCTTGTCACCCAAATTTTTGACCTCATTCGGGGCCTCTAAAGCCTTCAAAACTGAGTTTGAAGTTTCTGTACCTTGCTGCCAATACCGAAAATCTTTAATATCTTCAAAACTAGACCTGATCTAGCCATGAAACTTTGCTGGTGGGCTGATATGACTGAGATGAACCTCCACATGTAAAATTAGAACATTCCAAGATCGTAAGACCAACTTACTAAAAATAGCCAGTTTCCATAAATAGCAACTCTGCACAAGATAGCCCTTATTGAATACAAAAACATAAATATTTTTGGGTGATGCAAGATTTCTCTTACACCCAGGATGCTCCTGCATCAGACACCCGGGGTAATTTGACAAGTGACCCTGTCACGACTCAGGTGTGCAGAGGAAAACCAAGATGGTTAACCTCCTCCTTTGTTAGCCATGATGAATCTTCAATAGGTCATCTTTTCCATTTGACCAAATACTCTTCATATGTCTTGTTCCTTGTGCTTCTGCCAACACGACTGTCCAGTATGTCTTCAATCTCCTTGATATCTAAACTGGTTGCTGGAATACTCCACTGTGCTGCTGCAACCACATCTTTAACACCTCCTTCGTGATACTCTGTCAAATCTGAAATGTTAAACACTGGTGAAATATTTAGTTCACTAGGCAATTCTACCTCATATGTATTTCCCGAATCATGCTTCTTCAATATCTTACATGGTCCAAACTTTTTCATTTTTAGCTTGTTATATGTACCAACCGAAAATTGCTTCTTCCGCAAATGAACCATGACTTCATCTCCCACCTGAAATTTCTTATGCCTCCTTTTCTCATCTGCCTTAGCCTTATACTGCGCATTCATCTTGGTAATATGCTTCCTCACCTCCTCGTGGATGTTCTTCAAGTGTTCTGTAAAATCCTCAGCTTCAACACTACTTATTTCTCCTTTATCTATCTTTCTCAATTCAGGTGTATTTCTTGACCTACTTCCATATACAATCTGGAATGGTGATTTACTAGTGCTCCTGTTGATAGAATTATTGTATACAAATTCTACCTGTGGTAAAATCAAATCCCATCCCGTTGGCTTATCTCCAACCAAACATCTCAGCGGATTTTCCAAACTTCTATTCACCACCTCTGTCTATCCATCAGTCTGTGGGTGATGTGATGAACTGAACTTCAAATTTGTCTTCAACTTTTTCCACAATGTCCGCCAAAAATATCCAACAAACTTAGTATCTCGATCTGAAACTATGGTCTTTGGAAAACCATGTAGTCTCACCACTTGTCTGAAAAACAATTCTGCTACATGAACAGCATCATTAGTCTTCTTACAGGGAATGAAATGTGTCATCTTCCAAAATCTGTCAACTACTACAAAAATTGAATCATGTCCCCACTGTGTCCTCGGTAAACCAAGAATAAAGTCCATACTGATATCCTTGCAAGGCTTCTCTGGTACAGGTAATGGCTGATACAACCCTGTATTTTGCTTCACTCCTTTCGCCATCTGACATACTCTGCAACTCTGTACAAACTTCTTCACATCTTGCTACAATTGTGGCCAATAATAATTCTCACAAACCAAAGCAAGGGTTTTATTATCACCAAAATGTCCAACCAATCCTCCATTATGCTTCTCTTTGATGAGATTATCCCTCATAGAATTTCTTAGAATGCACAACTAACTCCCTCTAAATAGCATATCATCTTGGATGATAAAATCCAGCCATTTCATCCTGTCTAGAGTAATAGGTTCTGTACAAGCTTTCCAAGCTTCACCAAAATCAAGATCCTCTGGATACAAATTATTGAGTTCCTTAAATCCAACCACCTCAATCTGCATCTCTATCAGCAATAGTTGCCTTCTACTAAGAGCATCTGCAACCTTGTTAGACTTTTCGCTTCTATGTTTCAAAACAAATGTATAACTCTACAAAAACTCAACCCATTTCAAATGCCTCTGATTCAACTTTCCTTGACTATTCAAATATTGCAAAGCTTGATGATCAGTATACAAAACAAACTCCTTAGGAAGTAGATAATGTCTCCACTTCTTTAATGTCTGAACTATAGCATAAAATTCTTGATCATAGACAAAATATTTTCTCTTGGCATCATTTAACTTCTCACTGAAATAAGCAACAGGTTTACCTTCTTGGCTCATAACAGCTCCTATTGCAGTATCACTAGCATCACAATCTACTTGAAACACCTTATTAAAATCTAGAAGTGCTAAAATAGATTGTTCTATAACTTTTTGTTTCAACAATTAAAAATTCTTTTCTGCCCCATTAGTCCACCTAAACTCTTTTCTATCCCCTCTCATTATTTTAGTCAAGGGTCCACAAATACTGCTAAAATTTTTGATAAACTTTCTATAAAAGCTAGCCAATCCATGAAAAGATCTTACTTCAGTAGCACTCCTTGGAGTAGGCCATTCAAGGATAGCCTGTACCTTCTCTGGGTCTATTTTTAGACTTTTTGCTGAAACTACAAATCTCAAATACACTAACTCTTTCTTCACAAAACTGCACTTCTTCAAATTAATCAAGAATTTTTCATCTCTCAATTTTTCAAACACCATACGAATATGCGTCATATGTTCTTTCAATGTCTCGCTAAAAATCAAAATATCATCTAGGTAAACAATGACAAACTTAACCAAAAATTCTTTCGGAACCTCGTTCATGAGCCACATGAAAGTGCTCGGTGCATTGGTTAGCCCAAAAGGCATGACTAACCACTCATATAGTCCTTCCTTTGTTTTGAAGGTAGTCTTCCATTCATCTCCTTCTCTGATCCGAATCTGGTGATATCCACTCTTCAGATCTATCTTTGAGAAATATACAGCTCTACTCAAATAGTCCATAATATCATCCATTCCTAGCAATGGAAACCTATACTTGATTGTGATCTTGTTTATTGCTCTAGAATTTGTACACATCCTCCATTCTCCATTCTTCTTTGGTGCTAATACTGCTGGTACAGCACATGGACTTAGGCTCTCCTGAATCAATCCCTTCTGTAACAACTCATGTACTTGTCTGTTCAACTCTTCACTTTCTGTTGGTGTCATTCTGTGTGCTGCCTTGTTTGGAAAACTGGCTCCTAGAATCAAATCCATCTAATGACTGATCTTCCTTATCGGTGGTAATCCATCAGGTACATTATCAGATACAATATCTTGAAACTCATTCAACAAATCTGCAACCTCTATAGGTACATCCTCTACTTCTTTACCAACTTTTGAAATTAAAAAAAAACACACATGCTCATGCCTCATACCATCTAGGAATTTTCTTCCATTAATAAATTTTATTCTTGCATTACCACATACCTTTCTTCAGTCTCCTTCAATGGCTTTAGCTTATGTCGCACTCCATCTTTTGTCAGGGAATAGGTATTCACATGACCATCATGTACAACACATTTGTAAAACTGCCATGGTCTACCCAACAACATATGACATGCATCCATAGAGATGATATCACATAGTACCTCATCTTGGTACCTGTCGATCTTGAACTTTACCAGACACTGTTCACTGACCATGACCTTGTGGTCATCCTGCACCCAGGCAATCCGATATGGATGTGGGTGTTTCTATCTCTTGAGCTTCAACTTAGTCACCATCTTTTCTGACACCAAATTGTTAGTACTTCCACTATCGATAATCACATCATAGCATTTACCCTCACACTTGCATCTAGTGTGAAACAGGCTCCTCCTTTGTTCAGGTTCATTCTCACCACTCAGCAGGACTCTTTTGTTAATTAGCATTTCTCCTCTTTCACCATCTTCAGAACTTGATGATCTGGCATCTTCATCTACATGTGCAACTCTGGCCTAGCCTTCATTTCTCCTATCTCTTTTGCCTTGACGCTGAGGACATTCAAATGCCCTATGACCTTCTTCTCCACAGTGAAAACATGTTCCATAGAAGCCTCCTCTTCCAGATCCTTGTCCTCTTCCTCTCTGATCTCTATTACTCTGATCTTGGAAATGATTGGAATTATTTCCTCTCTGATTTTGACTGCTACTAGCCTCATCCTTCTTTTTTGGATCTTCATTTCAGCCACCATATGACCATCTGCCAGATCTTCCACCATGACCTCTTCCATTTTGTCTGCTCTCAAACTTCTTCTTCAGCTTTTCCTCTAATTTTAGGGCAAACTAGTATGCCTCCTCAATACTGTTCATTCAAACTAGATTCAACTCCTCCTGAATGCTTGGCCTTAACCCATTAAGGTATCGGGCAACTTTCTCCTTATCAGCTTCTACATGGCCTGTTCTAATGAGGAGTCGATAGAACTCTTCTGTATACTCCTGAATAGATCTTCCTGCTTACTTCAAAATTTGCATTTTCTTTAGTAGGTCAAGCTCATAATCAACAGGAATAAACTATTGCCTCAATTTATCCACCATCTGATCCCATCTTGTGATTTTATCTTTCCCTCTTCTATTTCACTCCAATTGAATTTCTTGCAACCAGATCTTTGCATGACCTTTCAATCTGGCCTTCGCAAATTTGACCCTATCAGGATCTTCAACATCTTCATACTCAAAATATTTCTCACATTCATTGATCTAGTCGATCAATTCCTCTGGGTTAAGATTTCTAGAAAATGTAGGAACCTCAATCTTAGGTCTTTTCCCAATCTTGGAAATCGCCTGAAAAAGTCTTTCTTCCTCCTGGTTCACAATTTTAACTTCTCCTTCTTGGTATTCTTTTTCGGCTTCATCCTCGCTTTCGTCTCTGACATTAAGATTCATTCATCTATGAATCTCTTCTTGCAATGCTCCCACTTGTCTCTGCAGCTCTCTAACCTTAGGTGTCACAGCACCAGCTCTTCTACCACGTTCTCTTCGTGGAGGCCTTTTTTTTGCGATGCGTGCTGAAACCCTAACCATGGTCGTGGTGCAAACTGCCTCATAGTCGGCGATCTGTTTACACACTCAAGAACTCCTACTCTGATACCACTTCATGAAGGGTGCTCCCCTTAATACGATACCACTTGATGAAGGATGCTCCCCTTAATACCACAAACACTTAACAAAAATAGAGAAACAACAACAATAATATGCAAGAATAGAAAATTGACTTCTTATTATCTCCACAAATGTGGAATTATAAATTTTTAGAATTATAATATGCAAAGCCACATGGGCATTCCCTTACAATATTCTGTAGGACAAAGCCTCGAATCAATACCCAGATCTACTACCCAGAACTATCCTAGACAACACTACGGGCCTTCTTTATATAGGCAATTTCCACCACCCGAGAAGGTTCTAGAAATTTAGCCCTTAGGGCTGACCAAACTTAGAATTATTTTATTTTATAATTTATTACATCAAATTCGGCTCAAAATGAGTTTTGAAACCCAAACAAAAATTTTGAAGATTATTTTTCGCTATTTCAGGTGACCCAACTTCTGAAAACCATAAGTCATCACCCGTTGACCTGATTGGCTATTATAACACCATTCTAGAAATGTCACGAAGTGCTCTACAAGCTTGACCGGCATAAAGTGCTCGTCACCCAAATTTTTGACCTCATTCGGGGTGTCTAAAGCTTTCAAAACTGAGTTTGAAGTTTCTGTACCCTGCTGCCAATACCAAAAATCTTCAATATCTTCAAAACTAGACCTGATCTAGCCATGAAACTTTGCTGGCAGGCTGATATGACTGAGATGAACCTCCACATGTAAAATTAAAATATTCAAAAATCGTAAGACCAACTTACTAAAAATAGCCAGTTTCCATAAATAGCAACTCTTCAAAAGATAGCCCTTATTGAATACAAAAACATAAATATTTTTGGGTGATGCAAGATTGCTCTTACACCCAAGATGCTCCTGCATCAGACACCCAGGGTAATTTGAGAACTGACCTTGTCACGACTCAAGTGTGCAGAGGAAAACCAAGATGGTTAACCTCCTCCTTTGTTAGCCATGATGAATCTTCAATAGGTCATCCTTTCCATTTGACCAAATACTCTTCATATGTCTTGTTCCTTGTGCTTCTGCCAACACAACTGTCCAGTATGTCTTCAATCTCCTTGATATCTGAACTGGTTGCTGGAATACTCCACTGTGCTGCTACAACCACATCTTCAACATCTCCTTCGTGATACTCTGTCAAATCTAAAATATTAAACACTGGTGAGATATTTAGCTCACTAGGCAATTCTACCTCATATGCATTTCCTGAATCATGCTTCTTTAATATCTTACACGGTCCAAACTTTTTCATTTTCAGCTTGTTATATGTACCAACAGGAAATCACTCCTTCCGCAAATGAACCATGACTTCATCTCCCACCTGAAATTTCTTAATGCCTCCTTTTCTCATCTGCCTTAGCCTTATACTGCACATTCATCTTGGTAATATGCTTCCTCACCTCCTCCTAGATATTCTTCAAGTGTTCTATAAAATTCTCAGCTTCAGCACTACTTATTTCTCCTTTATCTATCTTTCTCAATTCAGATGTATTTCTTGAACTACTTCCATATACAATCTAGAATGGTGATTTACCACTACTCCTATTGACAAAATTATTGTATGCAAATTCTGCCTGTGGTAAAATCAAATCCCATCCTGTTGGCTTATCTCCAACCAAACATCTCAGTAGATTTCTCAAACTTCTATTCACCACCTCTGTCTGTCCATCAGTTTGTGGGTGATGTGATGAACTGAACTTCAAATTTATCTTCAACTTCTTCCACAATGTCCGCCAAAAATATCCAACAAACTTAGTAGCTCAATCTGAAACTATGGTCTTTGGCAAACCATGTAGTCTCACCACTTCTCTAAAAAAAAATTCGGCTACATGAACAACATCATTAGTCTTCTTACAGGGAATGAAATGTGCCATCTTTGAAAATCTATCAACTACTACAAAAATTGAATCATGTCCCCACTGTGTCCTCGATAAACCAAGAACAAAGTCCATACTGATATCCTCCCAAGGCTTCTCTGGTATAGGTAATGGCTGATACAACCCTGTATTCTGCTTCACTCCTTTCGCCATCTGACATACTCTGCAACTCTATACAAACTTCTTCACATCTTGCTACAATTATGGCTAATAATAATTCTCACAAACCAAAGCAAGGGTTTTATCATGACCAAAATGTCCAGCCAATCCTCCATTATGCTTCTCTTTGATGAGATTCTCCCTCATAGAACTTCTTAGAATGCACAACTGACTCTCTCTGAATAGCATACACTAATAAATTTGGGGCCATTTTGCGACGGATATGTGCCGCTATAGCGACAGTGATAGACATCACAGTTTTTTAGTCACAAATTACAACGTCTATGGGTTTCTGTCACAATTGCGATGCCCTGCCGTCACAATGTCACTGCTTCACCCATTCAGCACCTCTGTCGCATTGCGACGGTAGGGTGTCAAAATTGCGACGGTCCTCCGAAGCAATGGCAATGGGCCTGGGCATCGCCAATACGGCACCGTCGTCGCATGTCTTGGGATGACCGTCGCAATTGCGACGGTCCTCCGAAGCAATTGCGACGGGCCTGGGCATCGCCAATATGGCACCACCGTCGCATGTCTTGGGAGGACTGTCACCATTGCGATGGTCCACCGAAGCAACTACGACGGGCCTGGGCATCACCAATACGGCGCCACCGTCGCATCTCCTGGGAGGGCCGTCGCAATAGCGACGGTCCTGGGTAGAATTTTAAAAAAAAATTATTTAATACATTGCTAATGAACCACATTAATGCTTTTTTCCTTCAACAAATGAGGACAGTCACTCTAAAGACAACATGATAATGTACACTCACTGTAAGGACAGTCACAAATGAGGACATCTCACAGTGACTGTCCCTAGTGTGATTACCACTTGAATGTATTGCTATTCAGCCACATTAATGCTTTTTTCCTTCAACAAATGAGGACAGTCACTCTAAAGACAACATGATAATGTACACTCACTGTAAGGGCCCGTTTGGATGCACTGAAAACATTGAAGAAGCTGAAGACATCATATTATGGTCCGGGAACATACTATGGTAGGCCTTCTGGATGTCTAATGTTTGATATGGCCCATGCTCTGCATAAGAGCACAAATGAGTTGCTTTGGTTAGCATGTGTCTCACTGACTGATCAATTTGTTCATGAGAGAGTCACCAATGAGAGGTACCAAGCTGGTGTCATGGAGCTTGAGCAGCATGTAAATAGTGCAGGAAATTTGGAAATGATTACATCTGTTACACTTAAGGATGGCACCAAGGTTAGAGTACCAGATGTGTTTAGGATTTCCTATGAAGATGAGCCTCGCCTTATGCTCTTGAGGGAGTGGACCCTTTTTGATTCAATGTTATGCTCATCCTACGTTGCCACTAAGTTGAAAACTTGGAGTGATAATGGGTTGAAGAAGCTAAAACTACTCTTGGCCAAAATGGGTATTGCCCTTGTGGACTGCCAACAAAAATTTCAGTACATGAGCAATGCCATGAAGAAAGAATGAAGGATGAGTTTGAGAGGTTTTTGCTAGAATATGGTCTTAATGAATTCTACTACAGAATCTTCCAGAGGCTTCATGGATATAGCTCAAAGGTTTTAGATGCTGATGTTGTGTATGGAGTCACAGCTCTTCTTGAATCTTGGACAGATTCCAAAGACTCTTGGGCTGAGAAATTCTGGAGTGCTTATTCTGCACTCTCTTTGAATCATTTGGATGAGTTACAAAAGGGGATGCAGCTTGCCATTCATTTCCAGTGTGCTACTCAGCGGCAAGGTAGTTTGGCAATAACAAGAAATGGATTCATCAAGAGTGCCCGGAGTTTCAGATGGGTGAAACTTGAGGATGGAGCAGATACTGAACTCTTAGCTTATCCTCAAGCAATTGTTAAGTATTTCTATTTCCTCATGGATGCTTTGAGAGAAAAGGGTGCAAAAACAAAACCTATGATATGTGCAGCTATTATTCCTCACTCCAAGATGGTATTGGTAGTAGGTGTTGCCAACAGACCCATACTTGGAGCCCAACAAGGCAACCGGTTTGGGCTTGCATTTCATGCCACAGCCAAGGAACTTGGGGCTGATTACAGACATGACGCATTTGAGTCATCCTGGATTAAGCTAGATCTGACTGCTGTCAATTCCTTCATGTTAAGAATATCAGAGAAACTCTAACTCACAGGTGACTGTAGCTGTATTATTTTAGGAACTAAATGTTTATGGAAGGCTGAAAGAAGGTCAGCTTTCCTAGTTATAATGTGTCTCAATAGACAAATGCAATATGAAGTGATACTGCCCTAACCAGTCACTACAACATACATCATTTCTTGTAGTTTTACAAACATTTTGGTTGTTACCCAGGGAACTTTCCGTGCCTGAGGCTCACAACTAAATCATTAAATTCTATCACCTGGAATATTGGATTGATTTTATTGTGATATTCTAGATGACATGTTTTTCAATTGATATCAAATGATTTGACAAAATATTCTATATTTAGTGTATATATCATGTGATGTTGTTTGAACTTTGAATACCAGTGCAAATCTTTAATTGATAGAATAAACAAGATTGGTTTGGCCTGCAAGATGAGGGAAGGAATTGTAGAATATTTGTTTGGCCATACTATGATTACTTGCAAGAAGAGTCTAACGGAAAGAATGTATGCTTAAAGGAAAGTTTAGCATGACTAGTTTGTGCTGGTTGATAGTTTTGGATTTTGTGGAAATTGGTTTGGGATCCATGGAAATAAAAATCACAGCGATTGCAAATTTACAATTTTTTTCTTAATAGCTGGAGAGTTTCTTGTACGAAGAAGATTTATTATCACGGTGAAACCATGACTTTTTATTAGCATATTTACGCAGCTGGTATATATTGTGCCTGTGCATATTTATGTACAGTGGCAGCGGGAGTGGTTTTTCAGAAAACAATTTTTGGATGTTGTCTCTTGTATTTAGTGTTCTTACCATTTTACTCTTTGCATAACTCCATTTTGTCCTAAATGGCGCACCTATAATATTGAAATTTTAAGGGCCATCTTGTTCATTCAAAATCTCAAAAGAAATATCTCATCAATTATAACTTGCAATTGATGGATATCTAGTTTCAGAGGAAGGTATTAAGGGAGAGGGCCTGATGGGTGCCACCTTAACTTTGCAGGTGCCCATAGACACATAGGTGTCACATTAACACCTTAAATTAACTGGGTGGATAGTCTGGCCTGTCACTAGTATACTTTTTATTTTCAACTCAATATACTGCATTCTCTACCACTCATATGCTCTTTTTATTTGAAACTGTTAGCAAACATTAATTTCAAAGGACACTACTATATTTGGATGTGTGCCCCCTCAATTGAATCCTGCAAGATATTTTCCATTTGTTACATGAACATGACATGATCTATTTAGTACTGGAATCTGCATCAAGTGAAATCTTCAACAAATGAGGACAGTCACTCTAAAGACAACATGATAATGTACACTCACTGTAAGGACAGTCACAAATGAGGACATCTCACAGTGACTGTCCCTTGTGTAATTGCCACTTCAATGTATTGGTATTCAACCACATTAATGCTTTTCTTCTTCAACAAATGAGGACAGTCACTCTAAAGACAACATGATAATGTACACTCACTGCAACTATACATTATCATGTTGTCTTTACAGTGACTATCCTCATTCAAGTGGCAATTACACAAGGGACAGTCACTGTGAGATGTCCTCATTTGTGACAAGGACAGTCACACATGAGGACATCTCACAGTGACTGTCCCTTGTGTAATTGCCACTTGAATGTATTGCTATTCAACCACATTAATGCTTTTCTTCTTCAACAAATGAGGACAGTCACTCTAAAGACAACATGATAATGTACACTCACTGTAAGGATAGTCACAAATGAATCTCACAGTGACTGTCTGATGTAGAGGGAAGGGTGGTGGTATCAAATGCACAAGTAGGTTTAGAAATTTCAGAGGTTAGACACTTGGGCTTATTCAACAATCTTAAATACTTCAAGAACTTGACTATCAAGGCTATCCTAAAGGATGGATTTGAGTTTTAAGGCTTCAATTTACTTGGTTTCAAGATTCTGAGACTCTCACTCAATTCCCATATCCCATTTCACCAATGTTCTCACAAACTGGTCACAAAAAGCTTAACAGGCTGTCTAAACCCTACAGCAGACTTAAAAAGGGAATAATTCTAACTTTTCTCAAAACATTTGATGAGGTAACAACATTTATGAATACCCTCTTTGGAGTTCAACAACATATCAAAAGTTTTTATACTGTTGCTTTGGACAAACACCCTTGTTCGACACTGCTACCCTGTTTCAATGCACTAAAATCTACTAAATTTTCAAAGGAAGTATGGGTTAAAGATCTCCTGGCTCCCAACTCCTGGACAGTGTCTAGTTATGTCTCCAATTTCTCAATTCCAAAAGGAATTAGACACAAATGCTCTGCAACTACAAAACCCCAATTTGTTGTCTTCGAACCCTGTCAACTAGGGCTTCCTCAATCTACTGTCTCCACATGACCCTGCAATGAATTGGTGGTAGATTCACCATCAAATGAACATTGTATACTATTCCCAAGCATTAAACATATGCCTTATGTGGACAGATCACCCACTGCTACACCTTAGCACACTTCCAATGCCATTTTCCACTGTTCTTGTTTGTGATCACACTGTTCTCCCACGCGGTTCTGCATATATTTAGATTAGAATCATATAATATAGGTTAGCAAATGTTGGAGGTTCTCCTACACCACTGTCCCTTGTGTAATTTCCACTTGAATCTATTGCTATTCAACCACATTAATGATTTTCTTCTTCAACAAATGAGGACAGTCACTCTAAAGACAACATGATAATGTACACTCACTGTAAGGACAGTCACAAATGAGGACATCTCACAGTGACTATCCCTTGTGTAATTGCCACTTGGATGTATTTCTATTCAACCACATTAATTCTTTTCTTCTTCAACAAATGAGGACAATCACTCTAAAGACAACATGATAATGTACACTCACTGCAACTGTACATTATCATGTTGTCTTTATAGTGATTGTCCTCATTCAAGTGGCAATTACACAAGGGACAGTCATTGTGAGAACTTCTCATTTTGTGAAATTACACAAGGTACTTTCTTGTCAACATATGTTGTATACTGAACTTGCAACTCTATTCTCTGATTATGCATTATAGTTGGGTGTTTTCTTATGTTGTTTCGTGATTGTTTTGTTGGTATTTTTAGGTAATTCAATGGATCTCATTGATGATATTGATGATGATGATGATGATATTGAAATTGAAGGAGAGATTATGAGGAGGAGAAGACTCTTGCCTGTTATTGTAGTTGTTCTTGCCACCCTTGTCGCGGCCATAGGGGAGTGTATAAAAGAAGGTAGTCAAAAAATGCGTAAGCGCACAAGAGATGCAATTCCTTTTTATAAGCGTGTTATCAACTCCAATGAGACGGATTGCCATGACCAAATACACATGACTAGACGATCTTTCTTTAAATTGGTCTAGTTTTGTCTTTTAGATTTCAAATGCAATTGGTTTCATGTAATTTTGTTAAGTTTTGAGCAAGATATGATAAAAATACCATTGGCTGCCCTGAAAGTTTGTTTTTTCTAAAAGTTACAATTTGAAAATAGGCATGGTATGGCTTTGTATAGTCTGGTACGAACTTGCACATGATTGATAATGTTGATATTGTCTTTTACCTTTCAAAGACAGTTGGTTTCATGAAATTTTATTGGATTTTGATTAAGTTATGGTATTTTTCTTGTTGACTGTCCTGACCCTAACTAGGATTTCCAGCGAGAGTAATAAATTCATAACCAGAGTTTCCACAGTTGAAAATTGATTAGGATCTTGTATGTTAGGTTGAAGCACTCCTTCCTTTTCATTATTATTGGTATTAGAGCCAAGATCATGCTAGGATAATCATGTAAATAGTAAAATTACTCTACAACTGTTCATTTTATGTACTCTTTATGTATCTAATTTGCAGATTTATCCATGACACAAATGAGGACATCTCACAGTGACTGTCCCTTGTGTAATTGCCACTTGAATGAGGATAGTCACAGTAAAGACAACATGATAATGTACACATACAATGAGTGTACATTATCATGTTGTCTTTATAGTGACTGCCCTCATGTTGTATATTCTTCTCTGTAGATGCTACTATGTGCTAGGGAAATTCTTAGAATTGTTGGTATATTCTTAGAACTTGTTACACCTGGGATATTCTTCTCTGTAGATGCTACTGTGTGCCGTGGTCCAAAAAGGCCCATAAATGTGGTTGAATAGCAATACATTCAAGTGGAAATTATAAATATTATAATGTATCTATCTAGTCCTCATGACTGCTCATGACAGTACAAGTGATATTTTTTTGGGGGTGGGGAAAGGTTCGAGACTTTCAGCTGTATGAAGAATCCTTTCTACCTAATACAAAAATGCACCCCATAAAACATCTGATTGGTTCGAGTATCTTTGAACTATTTGGGTCTATTGACAACACTAGACCAGTGTCTACAGAATGACTAATTTCATGCAAGACAATGGCTCTATCTGACAGAGAGTCCATGCTAGGCTTCATGACTTGATGCATTTTACATTGCCTTTGGGTAAAGATAGGGAACTGTAACTAGTATCAGTATTGAACATGCTTTTACTAGAACTGCTTGTGCTAATGAATCAGAGCAAAATTACCTTTGTCCTTGTTGAAATACATGTTGCATATATATATATATATATATATATATATATATATATATATATATATATATATATATATATATATATATATATATCTTGACACGTACATATGTGTTTCTCAATCATGAATTGGGTGTTTGCCTGTCAAGCATCAATTTGGTCTCTAGGAATTGTGCACTCTCTCTTACTTTTGAAAAAGCATTTGAGCACTGTGCTAACTAATGAAAACTCTCTGTTTTGAGGCCCATAAACTGATCTTTTTACAGAATCTTGACCATAAAAAAAGAGAGTGATGGAACTCAATCCTCTTTGAATGAGGTCCCACCTGCTCTGCTTTTGGGTCACCGCACTATATAATGAAAGTGCTCATTATTGGCCACTTCCTTCACTGTTGTTTAGGATATGCTCAAGAGACCTACTGCCATTTTTTGGATACTGTCCAAAACAACACCCAAATCAAGGGGAGCAGTATGCAACACAAGGGGATGGGAATAATATGAAAAAGAGTGAATTTAGTACAATGAGGAGGACAACAAAGATGCCTTTAAAGGGTAAAACAACAAATATAAGATTTTATAATACCATTTCAAATATGATTTGTTTTATTACAAATTAGAAGTATCAGGCTTGTCATGTTCATCTTTTTCTTCATTTCCTACAAACTCCATTTGAAAAGGAACACACCCTTCCTCCATGAGATAACTTTTCCACCAATCCACTTCTGAAGCATTCACAAACCCTATCCACTTTTGGAGAAAGGATCACTAGTTTTACAATGTCTGACCCAGAAGAAAGAGCATAATTATTCTCATTTGCATAGCCCACTAGATAAGGAACACAAATTGTGGCTTCAACTAAACCATTATATATCTCTTTCGAAGAGCTATATAACAAGGGTGTTTAGGAATACATACAATATTGAATGCTTGGAGCAAGGAAAAAGATGAAATGGATACACTAGTGATAGATAACAAGGTGTTGACATTTTGGTTTGCCATGGGAGACAAAGTGAAAAGATGTATGGTATGTGAGGCAAATTCATCTTCTACCACAAAGTCCCTATTTAATTCAAAACCAAATATAACACAAAAGCCATTCCTATTTTGTATAGTTTCTCCACACATATTTAGCATAGAAGTTTCTAGTTTAATTCTAGAAATAGTTTGTAAAGTGTCTGGTTCATGTGTGTGAGCCTACTTCATGTGTGTGGATTATAAGCATGCGCTGTCAGAGTGTCTGAATATTGAGTGTCTTATTGCTATTGCTATTGTTTAATTTTGGGATTGTTGATATAGGTGCATTATTGAAATCGGTTTGATGGCTCTGATCAATGTGCCAAGTTGTCGATGTGGTGGTGGGCAGTGCCAGTTGAAGATTTCATGGTCAGTGGAGAACCCTGGACGACAATATTGGTGTTGTCCAAACAAAAAAAAGGTTGCTAATGTGTATATATTTAATGTTTGTAATGTAACTACTATTTATTATATTTAATGTTTGTAATGTAAATAGTATTCAATACTAATGTAGATTGGGCATCGCAGGGCTATCATGATTGTGGGTACTTTAGATGGGTCAATGACAACCCATCTACATCTATTCACCCATCTCCAGTTATCCACAATCCAGACATCCGCCCATCTCCACTCATCCACAATCCAAGATTTGAGTGCAATAGTTGTCAAGCTAGGACAAACGAAATTAAATTTTCACACATCTACTTATATTGCTATAAAATAATGTGCTATAACCTACAACAACTCAAGCAACTAAAAATAGGTCCAAAATCCAAGGTAATATAATTTGGTTGTGAGACACCTGCCTATAAATTTTAGACCTTATAAACTTTACAAAATATCCTTAAAGAGTGAAAATATTAGTAGAAAATATTGCAAGGTTACATATAGAAATGTTCATAACATACTTACCTTTTACGAATCTAATATTGTGTCACTAAATAGGACTGTATACATAAGAGACATTCAAGTTTTTATGAAATGAGATTTTCTTAGCCAACACAAACTTAGCTTAAGACAGATTCCTTCTATTACAAAGCATCTCTCTACTTCATACCTCCATATTCCTGCTAGCAATTTCATCCATTTGTTGAAGATGTTGCTGCCTCCCGTGCTCATCTTCCTTGAATCAAAGATGAAGCTTGACCACTGAGCAAATACACCGATTCTGCAAATGCCTCAATTATTTTTGAAATTCTAAAGCTTCAGCCCTATATGTTGTTGTTGCTTCCCTGCCATGCAAGAAAAACAAGACAAAATAATTAATATGCATTAAGCTAGTGACACAGCTAAGTATGAAAAATGCTCCAAGTTATGATAAAATTTTGAAAATAATTTAAACTTCAAAATTCTACGTCTCTAACAAAGAGCCAAAATGCAATGATGGTTGTATATAAATTTTCATCCAAACTAGTTCATTCAGAGTGGTAAAATATGATTGCATCCACATTAGTTAAACTACCTACAGTTTTTGAAATCTATGCTAGATCGATCATCTTGACTTTTTTGGAGAAATTTTTGCTTCAGTTCTGAAAATAAGACTCAAATAACAAGTTCTGTACAAAATTTGAGACATTACTAATTGAGGACAATGTGTATTTTTATGGCACTAAAAGTTTGTGTCTTACAGGCAATGTGCAAGACTATTTATCAAAATGGTTTTATGAAAGCTCCAGGCTATATATGTTATAGTGGAGAAAGTTCAATATGTTCCAAACTTCCAACAAAATAATCAGATGCAATATTTCTTTAGTGTTAGTAATTTATAGTAGCTCCAATGGCATCCAAGACCTTAAAAAATAAAAGAAATTTTTAAAATTAATATCACTAGAATACTTCCATTTTCACACACCAGCCTTTGCATTATTGCTTGTTTGTTTCAGGTATGCACCTTATTTTTATTGGCATATAGAAAGGCTAAAAAACCAACAAGGATGAAGTATCAAAGCCACAAACTCTAGCCACTGGAACTTCTAACTTCATCGTGACTACATATCAACTATCAGATACACCAATGACCCAATTATATTTAACATTTATGAAAATCAAATTAATTTGGAATTGAATACTAAGCACAATTCCATTAGGAACATGATAACATATTCTTAAGAAATAATGCTCTACAATAAAAGTGGCTATTTCTGCACCAAACACTCTAGTAATAGGGGTCTCATGACTAAACTGAACAAGAGAGCTTACATCTGAATGTGTGAAATATCTAGAGTTTCATGTGTGAAGTCTGATAGAAGCTCTTTATAACAGGAAAGAAAAAGGTAATAGCAATTAACCAATCAACAATACACAAAAATCAGAAAATAGCAATTATCAAATCATAAACTTATAAAGAAATCAAATGATCAGAAAGAATAGAGTGCTCTATTTATTATTGAAGGCTCTATTTCCTTTACAACTTGCATACCACAAAGAAATAATCTCAATATTAAAACCTTGGTGCCTAGAGATTGACGATGGTGAAAACTACATTTTACTGATTGTACCATTAATTTTCTTTATTCGAATTAAGTCTAACGAGCTAAAGGAAGCTATTAGAGCATGAATCTATGTTTTAGTTACAATAATCCATGCAAGCAATTTATTATGCAAACAAAGTGACTAAAATAAGACTACTATTTGATTGGTCATTTCCATTTTTGTCAGTGGTTTTTCGATCTAGGTGAAAAAAGAAATTCCCATAATTAGTCTCTCATCCAAGGTGAGCGGTATACCTTGCCTAGAATAGCAGGGCATTCAGGTAAGGGAAACAATTGGATTTGGAAAAATTAGGTTTCTTAATGCATGGCGATCTCTCTCTAGTTAATGACCATCTATCTTTTGAATCAAGTTGATTAGGTTAATATCTAAATGCGCAAATAGTAGATATTCTAAGATGGTCCTGGATAGAATTAAAAAAAAAAATTATTTAATACATTGCTAATGAACCACATTAATGATTTTTTCCTTCAACAAATGAGGACAGTCACTCTAAAGACAACATGATAATGTACACTCACTGTAAGGACAGTCACAAATGAGGACATCTCACAGTGACTGTCCCTTGTGTGATTGCCACTTGAATGTATTGCTATTCAGCCACATTAATGTTTTTCTTCTTCAACAAATGAGGACAGCCACTCTAAAGACAACATGATAATGTACACTCACTGTAAGGACAGTCACAAATGAGGACATCTCACAGTGACTGTCCCTTGTGTGATTGCCACTTGAATGTATTGCTATTCAGCCACATTAATGCTTTTTTCCTTCAACAAATGAGGACAGTCACTCTAAAGACAACATGATAATGTACACTCACTGTAAGGACAGTCACAAATGAGGACATCTCACAGTGACTGTCCCTTGTGTGATTGCCACTTGAATGTATTGCTATTCAGCAACATTAATGCTTTTTTCCTTCAACAAATGAGGACAGTCACTCTAAAGACAACATGATAATGTACACTCACTGTAAGGATAGTCACAAATGAGGACATCTCACAGTGACTATCCCTTGTGTGATTGCCACTTGAATGTATTGCTATTCAGCCACATTAATGCTTTTCTTCTTCAACAAATGAGGATAGTCACTCTAAAGACAACATGATAATGTACACTCAGTGAGTGTACATTATCATGTTGTCTTTAGAGTGACTATCCTCATTTGTTTAAGAAGAAAAGCATTAATGTGGCTGAATAGCAATACATTCAAGTGGCAATCACACAAGGGATAGTCACTGTGAGATATCCTCATTTGTGACTGTCCTTACAGTGAGTGTACATTATCATGTTGTCTTTAGAGTGACTGTCCTCATTCTGTAAGTGTACATTATCATGTTGTCTTTACAGTGACTGTCCTCCTTCAAGTGGCAATTACACAAGGGACAGTCACTGTAAAGACAACATGATAATGTAGAGAAACGTTGTCATTTGTATTTTCAACAGCGCTGAGAGAGGTTCCCTCCGTGAAATCACAGCTACAATTTCTGAGTACGTTGGGTTTATTTTTCTTTTTTCATTATTATGTAATCTGGTATTCAGCTGTTAGAGAGCTAAAATACCCAGAAATGAGGACATATCTGTGTTGAATTTATTGTTAGCGGCTTTGGTTATTTAGAATGCTTCCCCACAATACTTAATAAGATGCATTTGGTTTTCAAAGCTTTCACTGACTTGGATTCAAGATTCTGAGACTTTCAAGTGCCTTGCTTCAGTTGTTTCCGCAAACAAATTGCGTGCCTTTTGTATGCTTCCACATTTTATATACATGTCCATCAGGGTAGTCACCACCACTATATTTGACAAAAACCCATCTTCAATTACTTTTTGGTGAATTTCCCTACCCTGTTCTATGACTGTACCTCTGGTTTTAATGTATAAAAATGACCCAAATTTCAAAGGAAGTATATGATAAATTCCACCTAACACTTCCTAATCCCTGGACAGTGTCTTCTTACACTTTGAAACAAACAATTCCAAAGGGAATTAGCCTCTAGGGCTCTGCAACACCCAAACCCACAATTCTTGGCTCTAAACCCTTCTTAACTAGGGCATTCTCAATCACCCGATTCTACACCCTTCAAATCCAAATTAGTTGATGATTCACCATCTCACAAACATTATACAATGTTCCACATTATAACAATCCACCCTTGCTTGGATAGAGCACTCACTGCTATACATTAGTATTCAACTCAAGGTAATTTCCCACAGTTTATCCTGTGATCACACTGTTTTCCACAAAACTTTGCCTATGCAATGTCAGTACTTCATAATACAAGTTAGTTATTGTCATCCCATGAATATTAGGCCTTCTATGTTACAGAAAAATCAAAGTAAACTCATTCAAAAAGGTTTAGAATGGATGAAAGAAATCCTTCTAACTCATGTATGTGTTAGTTCAAACAAATGAGGATAGTCACTCTAAAGACAACATGATAATGTACACTCATAGTAAGTGTACATTATCATGTTGTCTTTAGAGTGACTATGCTCATTTGTTGAAGAAGAAAAGCATTAATGTGGCTAAATAGCAATACATTCAAGTGGAAATTACACAAGGGATAGTCACTGTGAGATGTCCTCATTTGTGACTGTCCTTACAGTGAGTGTACATTATCATGTTGTCTTTAGAGTGACTGTCCTCATTCTGTAAGTGTAAATTATCATGTTGTCTTTACAGTGACTATCCTCCTTCAAGTGGCAATTACACAAGGGACAGTCACTGTAAAGACAACATGATAATGTAGAGAAACGTTGTCATTTGTATTTTCAACAGTGCCGAGAGAGATTCCCTCTGTGAAATCACAGCTACAATTTCTGAGTACGTTGGGTTTATTTTTCTTTTGTCATTATTATGTAATCTGGTATTCAGCTGTTACATAGCTAAAATACCCAGAAATGAGGACATATCTGTGTTGAATTTATTGTTAGCGGCTTTGGTTATTTAGAAGTTTAATTTTATTTGTTCATCTTTCAAGCACAAATGTTTTGTGGACCGTAACGTCTTCATTATTTCGGGTATGCAATGAAACAGCCCTAACTTGCGACTACCTTCACAAAACTGCAAAACTGAAGAGGGAAAAGTAAGTTAGGATGGAAATAAACAAACTTAAAACTCAGACTTAAGAAAGATGAAGGCAATGCTTCAAAAGGCCGATGCCCTAAACATGGGAAAACACAATACCACCATTAAACGATGCCCTAGTCACCGTATCAATGCTGCCAGCTCCGTACTAGTATGCTGACTACTCACTTTCATCCTGTGATAAAGGTAACTTCATTAATCATACTTGAAATGGCAGCATACGAACTAAAGCTGATGAACATTTATAAACTAAAAGTTTAAAACTACAGATTACAAATGTAGTAGTTTCATACGAAAAGAACTTGATGTCTGAAATTTACCATTAGAAGTATCCAAAGGAATACCACAGTACTGTTGAACTTGGAGAATCGGAGATGATCTACACAGCAAGGTTCAACAGCTGTAAGGACTGTTACACCATCTTTAGCATTTGAATACATTTTCTCCTTGGCTTCTGGTGCATCCTCAAAGACCCCCAATGATGTTTTCCCTACAATTATCAATTGTTTGTCAGTATGAGATATTAATAAATAAACATTAATCACAATATTAGGCAAACAATGTTCTTGATGTCTGAATCTAAATCACAGAAAGCTCTAATAGAGCAGTTCTCAGTTTCACATTAAACTAAGTTTCAATTTCAAATGGTTATAATAATTTTTGCAAGTTATAAGTAGCTGGTTACAGTATATGACATAAAAAGAAAAAAAATCATTTCTATTCTTTTCTTCTTTTTCTCTTTCAACGAAGCTTTTGCACCACACAAATGCATACCAAGAATTTCTCAGGAGGTTTCAAGACCATTGCATACCAAACTTCTTCTTTGTAGATGCTACTGTGTGTCATGGTCCAAACGGGCCCATAAATGTGGTTGAATAACAATACATTCAAGTGGAAATTACACAAGGGACAGTGACTGTGAGATGTCCTCATGTGTGACTGTCCTTGTCACAAATGAGGACATCTCACAGTGACTGTCCCTTGTGTAATTGCCACTTGAATGAGGACAGTCACTGTAAAGACAACATGATAATGTACACATACAATGAGTGTACATTATCATGTTGTCTTTACAGTGACTGCCCTCATGTTGTATATTCTTCTCTGTAGATGCTACTGTGTGCTAGGGAACTTCTTAGAACTATTGGTATATTCTTAGAGCTTGCTACACATGGGATATTCTTCTTTGTAGATGCTACTGTGTGTCGTGGTCCAAACGGGCCCATAAATGTGGTTGAATAGCAATACATTCAAGTGGCAATTACATATATTATAATGTATCTGTCTAGTCCTCATGACTGCTCATAACAGTACAAGTGATATTTTTTTGGGAGTGGGGAAAGGTTCGAGACTTTCACCTGTATGAAGAATCCTTTCTACCTAACACAAAAATGCACCCCATAAAACATCTGATTGGTTCGAGTATCTTTGAACTATTTGGGTCTATTGACAACACTAGACCAGTGTATACAGAATGACTAATTTCATGCAAGACAATGTGATGCAGAGTGGTCAGCAAGAAACTTGGTCTTAAGCCCCAACCCACTTCAAGACACCAAAATGTTACACCTAAGCAATTTAGCCTCTGATTCTATCAAACCAATTTAAAATCTCTGTACTAGAGGGACTTCAAAGGTTTCAAGATACTTCTAACACCTTATTGACTCAATCCCAACCAAGACCAAATTTCCTTTTAGGGACAAGTTCCCTGATTTTCTACCAAAAGAGACTTTATTGATCCTAGGCTTTGCCAACCCAATCAAACATTTGAAAACTCTTAAGATTCCCTAAAACATGCAGAATCATGCATTGGTTGTGTTCCAAACAACCCAAGACATCAAAATCACAAATAGACCTAGTGACTCTAGTAGGTCTCCAAAACCTATTCTGCAGCAATAACTATTCAATTTGACAAAGGACCTTATGAACTTATATGTTTTTTGAGTACCCTTTTTGATGTTCTAACAATCCTCCAACTCCCAGACCCTGACTCCACTCCAGCATATCAATGTCCTTATTGAGTCCGCAGACCTAATGCATGCCTTTGGGTGTGGGTTCCAAAACAAGGCATTGAAAATGGGTGCATGAAACCAAGATCAGAGTTTGAAGATGTCCACCATGCTCTAAAGATCTAGATTCAACAAGGTTTGAGGTCCTTTACTTGCCGCTACCCTCTGATCTTGCATAATCCATCAACTCCTAGTCAAGAACATTGAGATTCTTGACCTAGGGCTTGCTCTCAAAATTCTCTGGCTTAGTATCCTATTCCAAAGCTTTTAAAATATGAAAATAAACCCCCTTAACTTGCATTTTACAAAGAACAGAGGATATCCTATGGTTTATTTGCAAGTTAAGGCCATTTGAATGCAATAACCCAAAAAATGAGGGTTTGACAGAACAACAGATAAGAAAAAGGAATAACTTTGATATAAGGTGTCTTGAATCTACCAAATAAACTCTCAAAGCATAAGATATAAATACTCTAACTTCCACACTAGTCTGCCCTCCCTTTCACATCCGTACACTGTACAGTGCTTGAAGGAAATGCACAGAAAAGGCTCTGAAATAGTGGCTCTATCTGACAGAGAGTCCATGCTAGGCTTCATGACTAACCTAGAGCACATTCCTTGTTATGGAGGAAGTTTGAATGGTGAAGAACTTATGGAATGGATAGAGGACCTAGATAACCATTTTGACTACAAGTATCTTATTAATAACCATTTTGACTACAAGTATCTTATGGATAGAGGACCTTGATAACCATTTTGACTCATTTAGTATCTTATTGAGCTTCACTTTGTTTCAAGAATATAGTTTAATATTCTCTACTAAACAGGGCCAACCACGTGAAGGTGGAAGCTCATTTGGCCCCACCCCCCTCCCCCTAACATCACTCTACATTCCCCGTTAACATCTAACATTCATTCATTCTTTCAATTATTAATAAAATGTAACATTCAATCAATATCACATGATAACATTCATTAACACATTAGATTCATTAACACGCAACATTCATCAATAAAATGTACACATTATAACACTTAAATCAGGCTCACATTATAAGCCTGCTAGGGAAGTAGGCCTACTGAAGGGCTAAAACTGGGTTTTTGTATCAGCTGATGAGTTGAGGGCTTAGTAACCTTGGGGACATGCTATTTGAAGTTGTTTGATGTGTGTGGTGGAGGTGGAGGAAACACCTAGTTAAGGTGAAGTCAAGTTTGGAGCCTATTGAGGCATTGTGAGCATTTGATAGTTTGTTGATTAGATTTCTTGGATGAATCCATTGGATGGATTGAGGGACATTGGGCTTATTCCAAAGATGTAGAATGCTAAGGTGGCATAAGGATTTGGTGTGCACTCTGATAGGTTATGGAGTTGGCTTGGATCAAGGAGAGTGATCTTATGAAGATGCTTGGTTGGTGTTGTGAGAACACTTATAAATGCTTTTGACCTGAAAGAAAATAAGGCTCAATACATTCATGCATCAATATGTGTTTTAAATAGTTTTATTTAATTAATTTAGATTAATAGTTAATTTAGATTAGCAGTATTCTATTTGTAGTTGAAACTTGTAGCTTTTAAATAGATAATGAATAAACTATGTAACCATTTAAGACAAATATATTTCTATCAAGAAATGAATATTAAATACATTAAGGATTGATGGCATACCTTTAAATTTCATCATCATCATCCTCATCATCATCATCATCATCATCATCATCATCATCATCATCCTCGTCATCGTCGTCATCATCGTCGTCGTCGTCATCGTCGTTGTCATCATCATCAACATCATCATCATCAACATCAACATTATCTTCATCATCATCATCAGTAGCAGCATCATCGTCATCATCTTCTTCTTCTTCTTCATGAAAATTTGTCTCAGGAACATCATCCAATAATTGTCGATCGTGATCATCATCTACATCATCTTCTACTTCTTCGGTATCTTCTTCTTCCATCGCATTATACTTTATCGGCCTTCCTCTCGGTTCATGTCTAACAACAAATGACCAACCCGGTTTATGTGAAACCTCTGAGTAAAATACCTGCTCACATTAGCTTGGAAGAACATAGGGCTCATCCCCAACTGGCTCAAATGACCTTGTATTAACCATTGTAAATCCATTATCATGTTCAATAACAGTTCTATTAGGATCATTTGGATTAACTCGTAGCCTGTACCATTTGACAACGAAGAGTACTAATTTGAAGGAACTAAAGTCGCACTCAAGTATATCATCCAAAATGCCATAGTATTGATTTTTAGACTCTTGAGGATGTAAGTCATTTCTAGATGAAATATTAGTCACTTGAAAGATTGCAGTTATTCCAGAATCACAAGTTTTCTTCGTGTCATCCAACACTTTGACGCAAAATTTTTGACCATTACAGAACATACCCTTGTGGTGTTTAACCTGCAATAATATGTGAAACATGTCAAAATTATTATATCATGAGTTGATAAACATACAGGTGATTAATAATTTTGTACGTACCTGGAAATCTCTTAAACCATATGCTAAATCTATTTCCCTTTGCGTAACATTAGAATCTCCATTACGATGAGCTTCTTTAACCAATGAAGATACACCTTCCCATGTTAATGTGTGACCAGAATGTTGACATCATTCAATCCATACCGTCATCCAATCAAGATTGTTTGCAATATACAAATGTAGTGCATCCCACTCTCGAGTAACTGTAAAAAAAAAAAATAGACGACTTACAACCGATTTATTTTGAAGATTAAGAAATAATTTATTACAATAACATCTTATAATTTATTACCTGTCACTTTCCTCAATCTACCTTTCCCCATCAAGTACTCCCCTTTGAATTTTTTAAAAGGGTCGAGATCCCAAATGCGATCTACATGGATATTTGAAGCAAACTTAGGAAGATATTCAGTAATGTACACCATAGTCTGGTATACCATGTATCCCTCTACCATAGAACCCTCAGGATGTGCTCTTTGTCGAACCAAAGCCTTCAAAGATTTCAAGTGCCTCTCAACCATCCACATTGACCTAGTGTGTGCAGGTCCACACAATTCAATCTCCTCAACTTGGTGTATGAGGTAGTGTTCTTGTGCATTGAAAAAATTTGGAGGTAGACACTTTTGCATTTCACACAGTAAATGAGGAATTCTTCTCTTCCAATAGTTTATATCTTCTTTATGGATTTCTTTAGATGACAACCACCTACATTAAGAGATTCAAGTCACAAAAAATATATAAATACGAGACTTTACAAAATAATATACAATAGATTACATAGCAAGAAAAACAAATCGCGAATATAATAAATATATACAACAAATTGAACAGATATTACTGCTTACCTCATGTATTTTCCAAGATCATATATCACTTGTTTGATGTTATTGTTGAAGTGCTCTGGGAGAGATAGAGGTAGCACGTACTGCAGTAATTATAAACCAATCATTTCATTATTTTCTAACATAACATAATGAATAGTACATGTAGTTTATGAATATATTGTAAATACAGAAGAACATAACTTACCTTGATGAAAGTATGCCAATCATGCATTTTGAGCCCTGGCCCAAATTCACTTTTCTTTGATATGAGATTGCTTATGTTCGCAGCAAATCCTGTGGGAAATCGAATTTTTCGTATGACTTCTTTTATGGCATCACTTTGCTGCTCCGTTAATAACCAAGGAAGGGCACTTATATTAATCTGATCTCTATTGCTATTTGAGTGAATGAAATTCTTCAGTGCATGATTGGATTCATGAATGTCATTACAAATTTTGACAATTTTTTCTTTGTCACGCCTTCCATCCAGTATTTTCCACAATGTCTCTGTTATATTCTTTCCAATATGCATAGGATCAAACAAATGCACAATTTGTAGGTCCTCGTAGTAGGGCAACCTACTAAATTGTCTGGGATAGCTTTTTAGTCCCTTTGGAAGGTTGTCAGTAGTGCCTTGACGACCTTCACGATCATCAATTACATAATTAGTAAACAAAAATCACAATAGAAATATATAAATTACAAACATAAACCATTAGGTGGAATGACATTACCTCGACGATTAATTCTATCATATTCCAACTTCCATAGGCGAGGTGTCATTCTTCGTGGCTTTGATGTAGTCTCTTCTTTCCCATTGAAAAGATGTTTTTCCATACTTCGATACTTATGATTCCTATGGAGGAAGTGTCTGTACTCATCAAACACCTGCTTTCCTAAACTTTTTGAATGACGAGATTTCATCTTTGGACCACAAACTAGACATGCAAATTTTCCCTTTGTTTGAAGACCTACAAGATAATGATATAATTGGATTATTAAATATGTTGATTTTTATAATTAGAATTATCATGCGCAACTTGAATTCACTATAACATACCACAAAAATGTGTTAGCCCTGGGGCATCATGTATTGTCCATACAAGTATTACATAGAATTGAAATTGTCTTTGTCCTATTGGTCTAGACACATCATACATAGTGACACCGTTCCATAACTCCACCAACTCATCAATAAGAGGCTCAATATATACATTCATATCTTTAACTTGATATTTACCTACTTGAATGAACAGTAACATTACATAATTATTGTGACCATTTTACTGTAAGATTTGTAAGTACATGTAAATTAATAACTATCAAATGATAAAATACCTGGAACAATCATTGCCAACATAATGTGCTCCCTCTTTATTGACATCCACGGAGGAATGTTATTGTTGATAACAAAAATAGGCCACACCGAGCAAACAGATCTCATCTCTCCAAATGGATTGACACCATCCACTACCAATGAAAGCCTGAGATTACGAGGTTCTTCTTTGAAGTGTTGCCACTTTTCCTCTATGTGCATAAATGTCGAACCATCCGCAGGGATTCAAATAATGTCATCTCGACTTCTATTACGTGCATGGTAATCCATAAATTGTGCCAAGCTAGTACACCTGAATAATTGTCGCATCCGTGGAATAATGGGGATGTAATGAAGAACCTTGTGAGGCACCTTTTTTGTTATTCGATCTATTCGATATCTACTCGTATGACATACAGGGCATTGTGTTGCAAATTCATGTTCTTTATAATATATAATATGATCATTGGGACAAGCATGTATTGCTTGATACTCCATTCCAATATCTTTCATAATAGCATATAATTCTCGATATGAGCGAGGTAGAATATTTGATGGTGGTAACAAAAACTCACCTATCAATCTACAGCAAAAAATATAAGTTGTTAATATAAACAATATTAGTGGTACATTATTCACCCTTTGTTAACTATAAAGACATATATGACATACTTTAACATACGTGACATTGTTATGTTGGATAAACCATTCATAACCTTCAAGTTCAAAAACAACAATACAGCAGAGAGAAGAGTTGTTTGGGAGTCTTTGTATAGGGGCTCGTATGCCTTCTCAAGTAGAGGTACATCGAGGCTATCATCATCATCATGATCAGATCCACTTGGACTAAATATGTCATGGATCAATGTATTTATACCATCATCTTCAATTGTGTTTTCTGGCACATGATCCTCATCTTCCATGGGATCATTATCTTCAGCTTGGATATTCGCACCCCCATGTTCCTCCATATCATGTACTTCCCTGGGGAGATCAACCTATATAAAATTGATTAACATAAATAAACCATGATCTTCAACTCATCATCAAGTGATTTCATATGTATATAAATTGTTAAAATGATATAATGAACAACTTACCAGTGGATGATAGTCATGCCCCCCTTCAATGTGACCATTCTCCCTACAATGTCTCTTAACTGTTTTGATTAGCAGTCTTCTACGGTTTAAGCCCTTACAAATTTTGCAGGGACAATAACATTTTCCATCACCTTTTCTTTTCAAGTTAGACCACAATCTAGCGATTGTCTCCCTATTTTGTTCTTCACTTATATTATCTGACATGATCATTCTTCGCAGGAAGCAAAAATTGGGCTATGAAAACTTCGGTGTACAACTTTCAGTGACTAAGCAAAATTGTCAAAAGTACACAAATCTTCTTAGACCTAGTTAAATCCTTTAATATTTTAAAAGTCTAGTTAAAATATACATTAGATTAAAAAATATACAATTTTCATACCTGAGCGCGCGGCTACGACTAGTGCAATGGTCTTCTTGCTTAGCTCTAGAAGCTCTCTAGCAATCAAAACATATAAGCTACAAGGCCTAACAGCAATTTCAAAACATATAAGCTACAAGGCAAGACATATTACATAACATGGCAAAAGGATTAAAATATACATTAGATTAAAATATATACAATTTTCAAACCTGAGCGCGCGGCTATAACTCGTGCAATGGTCTTCTTGCTTAGCTCTAGAAGCTCTCCAGCAATCAAAACATATAAGCTATTATAATTCATTAACTTTCTGTAATTGGAAAACTCTATTTGATATTAGACCGTAAACTACTACTATTCTCTCCATAAGAACTAAGTACAAAATTCTTTCAAGTTCACATCCATGATTCCCTTTAGATTAAAATATACACCAAAAATAAGCTAAAAGTCTAGTTAAAATATACATTAGATTAAAAAATATACAATTTTCAAACCTGAGCGCGCGGCTATAACTCATGCAATGGTCTTCTTGCTTAGCTTTAGAAGCTCTCCAGCAATCAAAACATATAAGCTACAAGGCCTAATAGCAATTTCAAAACAAGGGTCATCAAAAGAACCAAAAACAATGTGTGCAAACAATACCTTATGAAGTGGTATAGACAATTAGAAGATGCTACTATGTGCTAGGGAACTTCTTAGAACTGTTGGTATATTCTTACAACTTGTTACACCTAGGATATTCTTCTCTATAGATGCTACTGTGTGCCGTGGTCCAAACGGGCCCATAAATGTGGTTGAATAGAAATACATTCAAGTGGAAATTACACAAGGGACAGTGACTGTGAGATATCCTCATGTGTGACTGTCCTTGTCACAAATGAGGACATCTCACAGTGACTGTCCCTTGTGTAATTGCCACTTGAATTAGGTCAGTCACTGTAAAGACAACATGATAATGTACACATACAATGAGTGTACATTATCATGTTGTCTTTACAGTGGCTGCCCTCATGTTGTATATTCTTCTCTGTAGATGCTACTACGTGCTAGGGAACTTCTTAGAACTGTTGGTATATTCTTACAACTTGTTACACCTAGGATATTCTTCTCTGTAGATGCTACTGTGTGTCGTGGTCCAAACGGGCCCATAAATGTGGTTGAATAGCAATACATTCAAGTGGCAATTACACAAGGGACAGTCACTGTGAGATGTCCTCATGTGTGACTGTCCTTGTCACAAATGAGGACATCTCACAGTGACTGTCCCTTGTGTAATTGCCACTTGAATGAGGAACAAGGAGGAAGTGATACAATAATAGGGGGGTGATCATTTTAAAATGTGTTGGACAATAAAAAATGCTATGCACGGGGTAAAACATGGGCTCAAACCTTAAGAAAACTAGAGACTAACAACAAAGAAAATGTACCTCATGATACTTATTGAGCTTAAAGCATAAATAACCTACTATGTACAAGAAGGAAGGATAAACTATTAATAGAAATGTTTAAGATGGATCCTATTTATCAATATCTCAAAAGGATTACCTTCCATGTTTTCCAACTCAAAAACATAATTTTCTTTGTAGCGAGAAATATAAAAAGGACCCTCCCATAAGGCATCAAACTTTGTATGTTGACTTGGATTGGCTGCTCTTTCATTGTACTTCAAAATCATATCATTTTTCTTAAGAGGGGGATTTCATACCTCTTGTCAAACCCACATTATACTATTCTTTGGTGATGTGTCAAGGCATTATAAGCATTCTCATAAGCTTCTTGTAGATTCAACAATTTTACTAATATGACATTCATCGCACCATCTTCCTCTACTTCAATTAATGTTAGAAGTTGTAGAGCTAGGATTTCCATTGATATAGGAAGAACAACTTCTATTCCATTGGCGAACTGGTGCCGGAGCACCTCACACAACCAATTTGGAGACGGAGATTATACAGACTTTCAGGACAAATCAGAGGGATGAAATACATAAACAGGGTCAACAGGTCAATTGGAGGATCTTAGCACCTTTAATGTTATTAAAATAATACAATACTTCAATGAGTTTGTAATGATGTCCTTATTAGGACTAAAAGCTTGTTTACAATGGACTGAGATTGTCCAAAGTTCAATAATGTTCTAAGAATCTAGAATAGGCTAGTGCGGAAGTTTAAGTCTTTTGGAAAGTTTAATAATCATAAGAGATCAAAGTTAGTGAGTTTAGTGGTCTTTGGATTAAAATAATTCAATTAATTATAAGTTGGAATTTTTGAATTTTCAAAATCCAACGGTTAGCTAACAATGGAGGGAGTTAGTATTTAGGATTTAGTTAGGCTCAAACTAAGCTCCAACCGATGAAAATTGGTTGGATTAGTTTTTGAGAAGTTATAAAGAATCTTATATATATCTCTGTTATGACAAAGAAGGGAGATATATACAGACTGCAACAGTAAGAAATATAAAACTCTTAGTTTTTGCAACTCCATTTATCTTGGAAGTCTTAGTTTGTTTGAACTAACACATACATGAGTTAGAAGGATTTCTTTCATCCATTCTAAACCGTTTTGAATGAGTTTACTTTGAATTTGCTGTTGCGCGGGTGTATGGACTGGTGAAGGAAACAGTGAGCAATAAACTTTAATTTCTGCAAGTTCCTTGATCTTTTAAGTCTCAAATCATTTGGTTTGATTATTCAATTATTCTTGTTCTTGAATGATTTTACTATTATATTGAGACTGCTGTCGCGCCAGTCACTGCTGAAACAGTCATTCTTTTGTCTAGACTTGTCATTGCAGTAGAGTTTTAGAGATAATGAAGATCATCCCATGAACATAGAAGGCCTAATATTCATGGGATGACAATAACTAACTTATATTATGAAGTACTGACATTGCATATGCAAAGTTTTGTGGAAAACAGTGTGATCACAGGATAAACTGTGGGAAATTACCGTGAGTTGAATGCTAATGTATAGCAGTGAGTGATCTATCCAAGAAAGGGTGGATTGTTATAGTTTGGTTTTATACCTCCCAATTGCATTTGTTTAAAAATTGTTGGAGGTTTTTAAACAAATGCAATTGGGAGGTATAAAACCAAACTCAACCACTTTTGCCAGCATTCTTCAAGCATATGCCAAAATGGGATCTTTAGAACAGGGTAGGGAAATTCACCAAAAAGTAATTGAAGATGGGTTTTTGTCAAATATAGTGGTGGTGACTACCTTGATGGACATGTATATAAAATGTGGAAGCATACAAAAGGCACATGATTTGTTTGCGGAAACAACTGAAGCAAGGCACGTGAAAGTCTCAGAATCTTGAATCCAAGTCAGTGAAAGCTTTGAAAACCAAATGCATCCTATTAAGTATTGTGGGGAAGCATTCTAAATAACCAAAGCCACTAACAATAAATTCAACACAGATATGTCCTCATTTCTGGGTATTTTAGCTCTCTAACAGCTGAATACCAGATTAAATAATAATGACAAAAGAAAAATAAACCCAACGTACTCAGAAATTGTAGCTGTGATTTTGTAGAGGGAATCTCTCTCGGCGCTGTTGAAAACACAAATGACAACCCGCTTGATTTCGCAGAGGGAATCTCTCTCGGTGCTGTTCAAAACACAAATGACAACCCGCTTTGTTCAAAAAACAAATGATAACCTGCTTGATTTCGCAGAGGGAATCTCTCTCGGCGTTGTTGAAAACACAAATGACAATGTTCCTCTACATTATCATGTTGTCTTTACAGTGACTGTCCCTTGTGTAATTGCCACTTGAAGGAGGACAGTCACTGTAAAGACAACATGATAATGTACACTTACAGAATGAGGACAGTCACTCTAAAGACAACACGATAATGTACACTCACTGTAAGGACAGTCACAAATGAGGACATCTCACAGTGACTGTCCCTTGTGTAATTGCCACTTGAATGTATTGCTATTCAGCCACATTAATGCTTTTCTTCTTCAACAAATGAGCATAGTCACTCTAAAGACAACATGATAATGTACACTTACTGTGAGTGTACATTATCATGTTGTCTTTAGAGTGACTATCCTCATTTGTTTGAACTAACACATACATGAGTTAGAAGGATTTCTTTCATCCATTCTAAACCATTTTGAATGAGTTTACTTTGATTTTTCTGTAACATAGAAGGCCTAATATTCATGGGATGACAATAACTAACTTGTATTATGAAGTACTGACATTGCATAGGCAAATTTTTGTGGAAAACAGTGTGATCACAGGATAAACTGTGGGAAATTACCTTGAGTTGAATGCTAATGTATAGCAGTGAGTGATCTATCCAAGCAAGGGTGGATTGTTATAATGTGGAACATTGTATAATGTTTGTGAGATGGTGAATCATCCACTAATTTGGATTTGAAGGGTGTAGAATCGGGTGATTGAGAATGCCCTAGTTAAGAAGGGTTTAGAGCCAAGAATTGTGGGTTTGGGTGTTGCAGAGCCCTAGAGGCTAATTCCCTTTGGAATTGTTTGTTTCAAAGTGTAAGAAGACATTGTCCAGGGATTAGGAAGTGTTAGGTGGAATTTATCATATACTTCCTTTGAAATTTGGGTCCTTTTTATACATTAAAACCAGAGGTACAGTCATAGAACAGGGTAGGAAAATTCACCAAAAAGTAATTGAAGATGGGTTTTTGTCAAATATAGTGGTGGTGACTACCCTGATGGACATGTATATAAAATGTGGAAGCATACAAAAGGCACGCGATTTGTTTGCGGAAACAACTGAAGCAAGGCACGTGAAAGTCTCAGAATCTTGAATCCAAGTCAGTGAAAGCTTTGAAAACCAAATGCATCCTATTAAGTATTGTGGGGAAGCATTCTAAATAACCAAAGCCGCTAACAATAAATTTAACACAGATATGTCCTCATTTCTGGGTATTTTAGCTCTTTAACAGTTGAATACCAGATTAAATAATAATGACAAAAGAAAAATAAACCCAACGTACTCAGAAATTGTAGCTATGATTTTGCGGAGGGAATCTCTCTCGACACTGTTGAAAACACAAATGACAACCCGCTTGATTTCATGGAGGGAATCTCTCTCGGTGCTGTTCAAAACACAAATGACAACCCGCTTTGTTCAAAACACAAATGATAACCCGCTTGATTTCGCGGAGGGAATCTCTCTCGGTGCTGTTGAAAACACAAATGACAATGTTCCTTTTTTTTTTTGCACTTATATCTCGACAATGTCGCAATTGCGACGGTGTCGGGCTATATTTGAAAAAAAAAAGCCAAAACCGCTTAACATTTCCCTGTCGTCGCAAATTGCCATCGCAATTTCACGACAAATGTATTAGTGATATCATCTTGGATGATAAAATCTAGCCATTTTGTCCTGTCTAGAGTAACAGGTTCTATACAAGCTTTCCAAGCTTCACCAAAATCAAGATCCTCTGGATACAAATTCTTGAGTTCCTTGAACCCAACCACCTCAATCTGCATCTCTGTCAGCAATAGTTGCCTTCTGCTAAGAGCATCTGCAACCTTGTTAGACTTTCCGCTTCTATGTTTCAAAACAAATGTATAACTCTGCAAAAACTCAACCCATTTCAAATGCCTCTGATTCAACTTTCCTTGACTATTCAAATATTGCAAAGCTTAATGATCAGTATACAAAACAAACTCCTTAGGAAGCAGATAATGTCTCCACTTCTTTAATGTCTGAACTATAGCATAAAATTTTTGATCATAGACAGAATATTTTCTCTTGGCATCATTTAACTTCTCACTAAAATAAGCAACAGGTTTACCTTCTTGGCTCATAACAGCTCCTATTGCAGTACCACTAGCATCACAATCTACTTGAAACACCTTATTAAAATCTGGAAGTGCTAAAATAGATTGTTCTGTAACTTTTTGTTTCAACAATTGAAAACTATTTTCTGCCCCATTAGTCCACCTAAACTCTTTTCTATCCCCTCTCATTGTTTTAGTCAAGGGTCCACAAATACTGCTAAAATTTTTGATAAACTTTCTATAAAAGCTAGCCAAACCATGAAAAGATCTTACCTCAGTAGCACTCCTTGGAGTAGGCCATTCAAGGATAGCCTGTACCTTCTCTGGGTCTATTTTTAGACCTTCTGCTGAAACTACAAATCCTAAATACAGTAACTCTTTCTTCACAAAACTGCACTTCTTCAAATTAATCAACAATTTCACATCTCTCAATTTCTCAAACACCATACGAATATGCATCATATGTTCTTTCAATGTCTTGCTAAAAATCAAAATATCATCTAGGTAAACAATGACAAACTTACCCAAAAATTCTTTCAGAACCTCGTTCATGAGCCGCATGAAAGTGCTCGGTGCATTGGTTAGCCCAAAAGGCATGACTAACCACTTATATAATCCTTCCTTTTTTTTGAAGGTAGTCTTCCATTCATCTCCTTCTCTGATCTGAATCTGGTGATATCCACTCTTCAGATCTATCTTTGAGAAATACACAGCTCCACTCAAATAGTCCATAATATCATCCATTCATGGCAATAGAAACTTATACTTAATTGTGATCTTGTTTATTGCTCTAGAATCTATACACATCCTCCATTCTCCATTCTTCTTTGGTGCTAATACTACTGGTACAACACATGGACTTAGGCTCTTCGGAATCAATCCCTTTTGTAACAACTCATGTACTTGTCTATTCAACTCTTCACTTTCTACTGTGTCATTCTGTGTGCTGCCTTGTTTGGCAAACTTGCTCTTGGAATCAAATCTATCTGATGACTGATCTTCCTTACCGGTGGTAATCCATCAGGTACATTATCAGATACAATGTCCTAAAACTCATTCAATAAATCTGCAACCTCTACAGGTACATCCTCTATTTCTTCTTTACCAACTTTTGGAATTAAAGAAAAACACACATGCTCATGCCTCATACCATCTAGGAATTTTCTTCCATCAACAAATGTTATTCTTGCATTACCACATACCTTTTCTTTGGTCTCTTTCAATGGCTTTAGCTTATGTCACACTCCATCCTTTGTCAGGGTATAGGTATTCACACGACCATCATGTACAACACATCTATCAAACTGCCATGGTCTACCCAATAACATATGACATGCATCCATAGAGATGATATCACATAGTACCTCATCTTGGTACCTGCCGATCTTGAACTTTACCAGACACTGTTCACTAACCATGACCTTGTGGTCATTCTACACCCAGGAAATCTAATATGGATGTGGGTATTTCTGTCTCTTGAGCTTCAACTTTGTCACCATCTCTTCTGACACCAAATTGTCAGTACTTCCACTATCGATAATCACATCATAGCATTTACCCTCACACTTGGATCTAATGCGAAACAGGCTCCTCCTTTGTTCAGGTTCATTCTCACCACTCAGTAGGACTCTTCTGTTAATTAGCATTTCTCCTCTTTCACCATCTTCAAAATTTGATGATCTGGCATCTTCATCTACATGTGCAACTCTGGCCTAGCCTTCATTTCTCCTATCTATTCTGCCTTGGCACTGAGGACATTCAAATGCCCTATGACCTTCTTCTCCATAGTGAAAACATGTTCCACGGAAGCCTCCTCTTCCAAATCCTTGTCCTCTTCCTCTTCCTCTCTGATCTCTATTACTCTGATCTTGAAAATGATTAAAATTATTTCCTCTCTGATTCTGACTGCTACTAGCCTCATCCTTCTTTTTGAGATCTTCATTTCAGCCACCATATGACCGTCCACTAGATCTTCCACCATGACCTCTTCTATTTTGTCTTTTCTCAAACTTCTTGTTCATCTTTTCCTCTACTTTTAGGGAAAACTAGTGTGCCTCCTCAATACTGTTCATTTGAACCAGATTCAACTCCTCCTGAATGCTTGGCCTTAACCCATTAAGGTATCGGGCAACTTTCTCCTTATCAGCTTATGCATGGCTTGTTCTGATGAGGAGTTGATAGAACTCCTCTATATACTCCTGAATAGATCTTCCTACTTGCTTCAAACTTTGCATTTTCTTTAGTAGGTCAAGCTCATAATCAATAGGAATGAACTGTCACCTCAATTTATCCACCATTCGATCCCATCTTGTGATTTTATCTTTCCCTCTTTTATTTTGCTCCAATTGAATTTCTTGCCACCAGATCTTTGCATGACCTTTCAATCTGGCCTTCGCAAATTTGACCCTATCAGGATCCTCAACATCTTCATACTCAAAATATTCCTCACATCCATTGATCCAGTCAATCAATTCCTCTGGGTTAAGATTTCCAAAAAATTTAGAAACCTCAATCTTAGGTCTTTTCCCAATCTTGGAAATCGCTCGAAAAAGTCTTTCTTCCTCCTGGTTCACAATTTCAACTTCTCCTTCTTGATATTCTTCTTTGGCTTCATCCTCGCTTTTGTCTCTGACATTAAGATTCATTCCTCTATGAATCTCTTCTTGCAATGCTCACACTTGTCTCTGCAGCTCTCTAACCTCAGGTGTCACAGCACTAGCTTTTCCACCACGTTCTCTTCGTGGAGGCATTTTTTTGTGATGCGTGCTGAAACCCTAACCATGGTCCTGGTACAAACTACCTCACATTCGGTGATCTATTTACACACTCAAGAACTCCTGCTCTGATATCATTTGATGAAGGGTGCTCCCCTTAATACGATACCACTTGATGAAGGGTGCTCCCCTTAATACCACAAACACTTAACAGAAATAGAGAAACAACAACAATAATATGCAAGAACATAAAATTGGCTTCTTATTATCTCCACAAATGTGGAATTACAAACTTTCAGAATTACAATATGCAAAACCACATGGGCATTCCCTTACAATATTCTGTAGGACAAAGCCTCGAATCAATACCCAGATCTACTACCCAGAACTGCCCTAGACAACACTACGGGCCTTCTTTATATAGGCAATTTCCACTGCCCGAGAAGGTTTTAGAAATTTAGTCCTTAGGGCCGACGAAACTTAGAATTATTTTATTTTACATTTTATTACATCAAATTCGGCTCAAAATGAGTTTTGAAACCCAAACAAAAATTTTGAAGAAAAATTATTTTCTGCCATTTCAGGTGACCCAACTTTCGAAGACCATAAGTCATCACCCGTTGACCCGATTGGCTATTATAACCCCATTCTGGAAATGCCACGAAGTGCTCTACAGGCTTAATTAGTGCAAACCACCTATTGCCCAAATGTTCGACCTCATCTGAGGCCTCTAAAGCCTTCAAAACTGAGTTCGAAGTTTCTGTACCCTGTTGCTAATACCAAAAATCTTCAATATCTTCAAAACTAGACCTGATCTAGCCATAAAACTTTGCTGGCAGGCTGATATGACTGAGATGAACCTCCACATGTAAAATTAGAACATTCCGAGATTGTAAGACCAACTTACTAAAAATAGCCAGTTTCCATAAATAGCAACTCTACACAAGATAGCCCTTATTGAATACAAAAACATAAATACTTTTGGGTGATGCAAGATTGCTCTTACACCCAGGATGCTCCTGCATCAAATTCCTTATGCCTCCTTTTCTCATCTGCCTTAGCCTTATACTGTGCATCTATCTTGGTAATGTGCTTCCTCACCTCCTCATGGATGTTCTTCAAGTGTTCTGCAAAATCTTTAGCGTTAGCCCTACTTATTTCTCCTTTATCTATCTTCCTCAACTCAGATGCATTTTTATGACTACTTCCATATACAATCTAGAATGGTGATTTACTAGTGCTCCTATTAAAAGAATTATTGTATGCAAATTCTAGCTATGGTAAAATTAAATCCCATCCTATTGGCTTATCTCCAACCAAACATCTTAGCAAATTCCCCAAATTCCTATTCACCACCTCTGTCTATCCATCAGTCTGTGGATGATGTGATGAGCTAAACTTCAAATCTATCTTTAACTTCTTCCACAATGTATGCCATAAATATCCAACAAACTTAGTGTCCTGATCTGAAACTATACTCTTT
Organism: Chamaecyparis obtusa; assembly: GCA_027943335.1. Classification (NCBI taxonomy): domain Eukaryota; kingdom Viridiplantae; phylum Streptophyta; class Pinopsida; order Cupressales; family Cupressaceae; genus Chamaecyparis; species Chamaecyparis obtusa. The sequence goes on from BSBK01000676.1 coordinate 514,617, forward strand.
GGCAACCCATGTAGTCTCGCCACTTCTCTGAAAAACAATTCTGCTATATGAACTACATCATTAGTCTTCTTACAAAGTGCCCATCACCCAAATTTTTGACCTCATCCGGGGCCTCTAAAGCCTTCAAAACTGAGTTCAAAGTTTCTGTACCCTGCTACCAATACCGAAAATCTTCAATATCTTTAAAACTAGACCTGATCTAGCCATGAAACTTTGCTGGCAGGCTGATATAACTAAGATGAACCTCCACATGTAAAATTAGAACATTCTGAGATCGTAAGACCAACTTACTAAAAATAGCCAGTTTCCATAAATAGCAACTCTGCACAAGATAGCCCTTATTGAATACAAAAACATAAATATTTTTGGGAGATGCAAGATTGCTCTTACACCCAAGATGCTCCTGCATCAAATTCTTTATGCCTCCTTTTCTCATCTGCCTTAGCCTTATACTGTGCATCTATCTTGGTAATGTGCTTCCTCACCTCCTCATGGATGTTCTTCAAGTGTTCTACAAAATCTTTAGCGTTAGCACTACTTATTTCTCCTTTATCTATCTTCCTCAACTCAGATGCATTTCTAGGACTACTTCCATATACAATCTAGAATGGTGATTTACTAGTGCTCCTATTAATAGAATTATTGTATGCAAATTCTAGCTATGGTAAAATTAAATCCCATCCTATTGGCTTATCTCCAACCAAACATCTTAGAAAATTCTCCAAACTCCTATTCACCACCTCTGTCTATCCATCAGTCTGCGGATGATGTGATGAGCTAAACTTTAAATCGATCTTTAACTTCTTCCACAATGTATGCCATAAATATCCAACAAACTTAGTGTCCTGATCTGAAACTATACTCTTTGGCAACCCATGTAGTCTCACCACTTCTCTGAAAAACAATTCTGCTATATGAACTACATCATTAGTCTTCTTGCAGAGAATGAAATGTACCATGTTTGAAAATCTATCAACCACAACAAAAATTGAATCATGTCCCTGCTATGTCCTTGGAAACCCAAGAACAAAATCCATACTAATATCCTCCCAAGGTTTCTCTGGTACAGGTAATGGCTGATACAATCCTATATTTTGCTTCACTCATTTCACCATCTGACACACTCAGGAACTTTGTACAAACTTCTTGACATCTTACTACAACTATGGCCAATAATAGTTCTCACTAACAATAGCAAGGGTTCTATCATGACCAAAATATCTAGCCAATCCTCCTCTATGCTTCTTCTTGATGAAATTCTCCCTCATAGAACTTCATGGAATGCACAACTGACTCCCTTTGAATAGCATATCATCCTAGATGATGAAATCCAGCCACTTCATCCTGTCTAAAGTAACAAGTTCTATACAAGCTTTTTAAGCTTCACCAAAATCAGGATCCCCTGGATACAAACTCTTGAGTTCCTTGAACCCAACCACCTCAATCTGCATTTTTGTTAGGAAAATTTTCCTTCTGCTAAGAGCATCTGTAACCCTGTTAGACTTTCCACTCCTATGTTTCAAAACAAAGGTGTAACTCTGCAAAAACTCAACCCACTTCAAATGCCTTTGATTCAACTTTCTTTGACTATTCAAATATTGTAAAGCTTGATGATCAGTATACAAAAAAAACTCTTTAGGAAGAAGATAGTGTCTCCACTTCTTTAATGTCTAAACTATAGCACAAAATTCTTAATCATAAACATAATATTTTCTTTTTGCATCATTTAACTTCTCACTGAAATAAGTAACAGGCTTACCTTCTTGGCTCATAACAGCTCCTATTGCAATACCACTAGAATCACAGTCTACTTGAAACACCTTATTAAAATATGGAAGTGCTAAAATAGGTTGTTCTGTAACTTTTTATTTCAATAATTGAAAACTCCTTTCCACCCCATTAGTCCACTTAAATTATTTTTTATCCCCTCTCATTGTTTTAGTCAAGGGTCCACAAATACTGCTAAAATTTTTGATAAATTTTTTGTAAAATCTAGCTAGACCATAAAAAGATCTTAATTCAGTAGCACTCCTTGGAGTAGGCCATTCAAGGCTAGCCTGCACTTTCTCTAGGTCTATTTTCAGACTTTTTGAAACTACAAATCCCAGATACACTAACTCCTTCTTCACAAAACTGCACTTCTTCAAATTAATTAATAATTTTTCTTCCCTCAACTTCTCAAACACCATACGAATATACATCATATGCTCTTCCAATTTCTTACTAAAGATCAAAATATCATCTAGGTAAACAATGACAAACTTACCTAGAAATTCTTTCAGAGCCTCATTCATTAGTCGCATGAAAGTGCTCGGTGCATTGGTTAGCCCAAAAGGCATGACTAACCACTCATACAATCCTTCCTTTGTCTTGAAGGAAGTCTTCCATTCATCCCATTCTTTGATCTGAATCTAATGATATCCACTCTTCAGGTCTATTTTTGAGAAATACACAGCTCCACTCAAACAATCCATAATATCATCCATCTGCAGCAATGGAAATTTGTACTTGATTGTAATCTTCTTGATAGCTCTTGAATCTGTACACATCCTCCATTCTCCATTATTCTTTGGTGCTAATACTTCTGATACAACACATGGACTCAGGCTCTCATGAATCAAACTCTTCTGCAACAACTCATGCACTTGTCTGTTCAACTCTTCACTTTTTGCAGGTGTCATTCTATGCGCTATCTTATTTGGCAAACTGGTTGCTAGGATCAAGTCCATGTTAGAATAACTGAGAGGGGGGGTGAATCAGTTATCTAGGTCCTAAAACAAAATAAGTAACTTAAAACTTGTATCTTCAAATACTGTCACTTGGTAAACATATATCTTCTTCACTGTCACTATATTTACCGATTATCAGATAAGCTCAAAATAATTTACCGATTAAATCTAATAGTTAACATGTAAAGTATGATAACAAATAGATAACACACTCAACACATAACACAAAAGATTTTAACGTGGAAACCCTGTTAAGGGAAAAACCACCTAGTAACTGGCAACCCAAAAATTTCACTCTTCTGAAGTGAGGCCTGTGAGGACCAAACTCTGTTAAAGGTTACAATGCACACTGTTAGGTGTGACCTAGTTAGAGGATTTTTCACTAAGAGTTATCTTTCAATCTTCTGTCACTCACTGTGCTGATTTATAGGATAACCATGTTTTACTAATTAGAATGAAACACCAATCAGAACTTAAAAGTCCACTCGGTTAAGAGATTTTCACTGATTACAATTGTTAGAAAGTAACAATAGTTTGATTCGCCTTATTACAACAAATTACAGATTACATATCAATGTTATGCTCAAACAATAGTTTCTAACCATTTAACACTTCATATCTTAAATCAATTTTACTTACAATCAATCAATACTATGCTCTACGTAGCTCGGTTTGTTCTCTATGTAGCTCAGTTTCTGCAGTCTCGGTTCAGTAACCAATTGATCAAAAATTGCATGAATATAGATTCATGCTCAGCTTCTTGCAATATCTCCTTCTCCTTTTCTCTTAATATAATGTATTTTCTTTCTCCTTAAATAAACAAGTAAGCCATTTCATTTTCATTTTCATCCATTAGATTTTGCCACTTAATCCTGTTCATTACTTTTGCCACTTTAACCTTCTTTGGTAGATGTGTCTAACATGTTTCAATCTTCTTTGTCAGATCTTTCTTGAATTTTGTCAGCTGTCGATCTTGTAACAAACTTTATTCCTTTTCATATCTTTATGCTGATTTCGAGATGCCAGCTCATCAATCTTCCTGGCCTACAACATCATTAAATGATCTTCTGTTCTTCTCGGTCAAGTCAAAGAAATGTGTTGATAAACCTTATTGGTTAAACTTGTGCTTGGTATACAACACATTGCATCGATGTTCATACAAAGAATCTTGGTAAACACTAAATTCTCTTCTTTTGCCAACCAACACTACTTTGTATCTTTGAATTCCTTTCTTCATAATAGATTAATACCGCGTACTAGGATCAACATAATGAGATCAGAGACTCATCAATAAGTTATCCAAAGCATTCCATAACCTCATCTACTGTGACCTTCTTCCACCATTTCTCAGATGTCTCGATAATGAATAACTTACAAGATAAGTACTGTCAAACTAATAAGAAACTAGTTGACATCAATGACAACATCATACTAATTTATAAAATAGTGTTATCTATCCATCTTCAACTCTGTAATCTTTAATCACTTGTTCACCAATCTCTCCATATGATAAATCAGTTGTAGACTTAACAATCTCTCCCTTTGGCATTGATGGCAACTTAAATAATATGAATGTACCATACCCATACCAATATCTATTCTACAACATTTTCATAGTTCATCCTTAACTATTCTTTATATAGTTCATCCTTAACTGTTCTTTTTTGTTTCTTCAGCATTCATCATATTCTTTCCCTTTTTCCAGCATTCATTCATATTTGCTATTCTCTCCCTTTGACAACAATGCCAAATGAAAATAATAATAAAGTATGAGTATACTAACATCTCCATTGTATCTAAAATACTGATATCTCAATCCTTTAAAAAAAACTTAATCACAACCTTGAACTTAATCAAAGTGCAATCTATGCTAGCATCAACATGTATGATCTTCTGATAAAATAGGTTGATGCAGCATGCCAGATCACCTTAGTGACCTATAGATAGGGGACAAACCCCAAGTCTATTCCTCAATTATTCAAAAGTTTCTTTCAGGAGAGGCTTTGTAAAAATATCAACAAGTCATTCTTTAGATGTTACAAACTCCAGTTTAACTTTCTTGTCTTGTATTTGCTCCCTTAAGTAATGATACTTAATTGAGATGTGCTTTGTCTTTGAGTGCATTACATGATTTTTTGAAATGTTAATAGCACTAGTGTTGTCACAATAAATAGTCACTAGATGTGTGATCACTTCATTCATCCCTTCCAACACTTGCTTGATGTAAGCTATATTCGAGCAGTTTGTTGCAGTAGCAACATATTCAGCTTCAACTGTTAACTAAGAGATACAACTCTGCTTCTAGCTAGTCCATGTAACAAGTTAGACTCCAAAGAAAAATGCACCTCCAGTTGTACTTTTATGATCATCCACATTACCAGCCCAGTCAACATCAGTATATACCTTCAATTCAAATTTTCCATCTCTCGGATACAAAAGGCCATAATCTTATGTTTTCTTAAGGTATCTTAGGATTCTTTTTGTAGCTATCATATGAGATTCCTTGGGGTTAGTAGAGAATCTTGCAACAAGTCCAACAACATGAGCAATATCAGGTCTAGAATGTACTACATACATCAATTTACCAATCATGGATCGGTAAAGAGTCTTATCAACCTCTATAGTATCATCTTCCTTTGTTAATTTACATCCGATAACCATTGGTGTTCCTACAGGTTTTTCATTTTCCATACCGAATGTCTTCAAGATCTCCTTTATGTATTTTAATTTAGTGATGAAGATTCCATCACTGTGTTGAATCACCTGCAGTCCTAGAAAGAACTTAATCTCTCTGAACATTGACATTTCAAACTCTTTCTGCATCTCATTAGCAAATGCCTTACACACATTGTCTCTTCCTCCAAAAATTATATCATCAACAAAGATTTCAGCTATGATAATAGTGTCATCAGAATTTCCTTTCATGTATAGATTACTATTATCACTTGTTCTAATAAAACCAATACTCAACAAATATGTGTGCAATCTTTCATACCATGCTCTTGGAGCTTGTTTCAGTCCATACAATGCCTTGTGTAGTCTACAAACCTTTTCCCAATTGTCTAGATCTTCAAAACCTTTAGGCTGTTCAATGTAGACCTCTTTTTCAAGTATTCCATTTAGAAAAGTAGACTTCACATCCATTTGATAAACTTTAAGTTTCTTATGTGCAGCATATGCCAGTAACATTCTAACACCCTCAAGTCTTGCAACAAGTGCAAATGTCTCACCATAATCAATTCCTTCTTCTTGTGCATATCCTTTACATACAAGTCTAGCCTTGTTCCTTGTCACTTCACCATTCTCATTTAGCTTATTTCTAAAAATCCATTTAGTACCAATTACATTCTTATCCATCGGTCTAGATACTAAAGTCCATGTTTTGTTCTTCTCGATTTGTTCAATTTCCTCAATCATTGCCTTGACCCATTCTTCATTATTCAGAGCAACTTGTATAGTTTTAGGTTCAAATTCACAAACCAAACAAGTACCTTGTCGTGATTTACTTCTAGTTTGCATACCAACATTCTTGTCTCCAATAATTTGGTTTTCAGGATGATGTCTTCTTACAAATCTTGCTAAGATCATGGATCTTCTATCTTGTGCATCTTGCTCTATATTCTGTTGTGCATTCAGTTCAGGTTCATTAACTTGCTCGGTAGGTTCTCCTTGATCATCATTCTATTATGTTGGTTGTGCTAGTTGTTGTGCATTGCTCATCTATCCATCGGTTACAATAGTCTATGATAGTCTCGATTGAAACTCAGGGTCATCATAGTATGTAAACTATTAGTAGTCTTCAGGTTCCTCAATCTTTTCTTCATTTGTAAGCTTGTCATCAAATTCATCAACTCAAACATTTATACTTTCAATAATCTTGTTATCCATCTTGTTCAGACATTTGTAAGCTTTACTTTGGGTAGAATATCCTAAGAATATTCCTTCATCTCCTTTGGAATCAAACTTACCATTCCTATCATCTTTCAAGATAAAACACTTACTTCAAAAGATTCTAAAATAACTTACATTAGGCTTGTGTCCAAACCAAAGTACATATGGTGTTTGGTTGGAGTCCTTCCTTAACTGTACTCGGTTAAGTACATAGACAGCAGTACTTACAACTTCTGTCCAAAAGTTTTGTGCAACATTCTTTTGTATCATCAGTGTCCTCGCACAATCAACTATTGATCTATTTCTTCTTTCAGCAATGCCATTCTATTGTGGTGTTCTCGGTGTAGACACTTGTCTTTGGATACCATGCTCATTGCAGAAGTTAGTAAGTTCATCAAACATAAATTCACCACCTCTATCCGACCTTAAACATTTAATCTCCTTACCGGTTTCCTTTTCAACCTTAACCTTATACCATTTAAACATCTTAAATGCTTCAGAATTTTCTTTTAAAAACATCACTATCATCAATCTAGTATAATCATCAACAAAGAGAATAAAATATCTATTACCATAGTAGCTTTGAGTTCTCATCGGTCCACATAAGTCAGTATGTACCAACTCAAGAATTTTCTTTGTTGAGAAATCTTTGCTTTTAAAACTAGATTTAGTCATCTTTCCCTTTTGACATTCATGAAAACGAGTATGATCAAGCTTATGTAAGTTAGGCAAACCTCTAACTCTTTTCTTCTTACTAATCTTGATCATATTATCAAAATTTACATGACATAATCTCTTGTGCCATAGCCAAACATCTTCATCTTTCATTAGTAAACAAGAAGATTCATCAATATCAAGATAAAAAAGGTTGCCTCTGGTCTGAGTACTAGTCCCAACAAGTCTTTCATCAGCTTCATAGATTTTCACCTTTTTGTTTTCAAATACCAATTTGTGACCTGAATTAATCAGCTATGCAACACTCAACAGATTGTAATTTAGTCCATATACCTAGTAAGCATTCTCACATCTTATCTTATCATTTATTACTAGGGTACCTTTACCTTTCATAGTGCACATAGCATCATTTCCCATTTTTACAGAACCACCATCATATTCAACTAATTCTTCAAATTTGTCTACATCACTTGTCATATGATGTGTGCAGCCACTGTCAATAATCCATGTATCATTCTTTCTTACTTGTGAAATCAGGGCAGATTCTTCATGTTTCTCATCTTCTTCTGAATCATCCTTCATCACCACAAATACAATCTCTACACTAGAATCAGATTTAGAGTTAGTCTCTTCAGTAGCAAAGTAAGCCTTCTTACCTTTATCTTTTTGGTCATCTCTATCTTTATGTCGGTAATTCTTATGAACTCTCCTTCCATAACTTCCTTTAGATTTGATGAAGGGTGCTCCCCTTAATACCACAAACACATAACAGAAATAGAGAAACCACAACAATATGCAAGAACAGAAAATTGGCTTCTTATTATCTCCACAAATGTGGAATTACAAACTTTTAGAATTACAATATGCAAAGCCACATGGGCATTCCCTTACAATATTCTGTAGGACAAAGCCTCGAATCAATACCCAGAACTATTCTGAACTGCCTAAGACAATAACACAGCCTTCCTTATATAGGCAATTTTTTTTTCACCGCCTGGGAAGGTTCCAGAATTTTAGCCAATAAGGCCGACCAAACTTAGAATTATTTTATTTTACATTTCATTACATCATAGTCGGCTCAAGATAACCTTTGAAACCCGAACAAAAATTTTGAAGAAAATTATTTTTCGCCATTTCAGGTGGCCCAACTTCCGAAAACCATAAGTCATCACCAGTTGACCCGATCGACTATTATAACCCCATTTCAGAAACGCCACGAAGCGCTCTACAGGCTTGACCGGCGCAAGCGCTCGTCACCCAAATTTTCAACCTCATCCGGGGCCTCTAAAGCCTTCAAAATTGAGTTCAAAGTTTCTGTACCCTGCTGCCAATACCGAAAATCTTCAATATCTTCCAATATACACTTGATCTGGCAATGAAACTTTACTGGAAGACTTATATGACCAAAATGAACCTCCAAGAAAGAAATCAGATCATTCTGAGGACATACGAAAATTACAAAAAATAGTAACTTTCCATAAATAGCAGCTCTGCACAAAATAACCCTTATTGAATATAAAAACATAAATATTTTTGGGTGATGCAAGATTGCTCTTACACCCAGGATGCTCCTGCATCAGACACCCGGGGTAATTTGAGAAGTGACCCTGTCACGACTCAGGTGTGTAGAGGAAAACCAAGACGGTTAACCTCCTCCTTTGTTAGCCATGATGAATCTTCAACAGGTCATCCTTTCCACTTGACCAGATATTCTTCATATGTCCTGTTCCTTGTGCTTCTGCCAACATGACTATCCAGTATATCTTCAATCTCTTTAGTGTCTGAACTAGTTGCTGGAATACTCCACTGTGCTGCTGTGATCTCATCTTCAACACCTCCTTCATGATACTCTATCAGATCTGAAATGTTAAACACTGGTGAAATATTTAGCTCAGTAGGCAATTCTACCTCATATGCATTTCCTGAATCATGTTTCTTCAATATCCTGCATGGTCCAAACTTCTTCATTTTCAGCTTGTTATATGTACCAACTGGAAACCGCTCCTTCCGCAAATGAACCATGACTTCATCACCGACCTGAAACTCCTTATACCTCCTTTTCTCATCTGCCTTAGCCTTATACTATGCGTTCATCTTGGTAATATGCTTCCTCACCTCCCCATGGATGTTCTTCAAGTGTTCTATAAAATCCTCAGCTTCAGCACTACTTATTTCTCCTTTATCTGTCTTCCTCAATTCAGATGCATTTCTTGGACTACTTCCATATACAATCTGGAATGGTGATTTACCAGTGCTCCTGTTGACAGAATTATTGTATGCAAATTCCGCCTGTGGTAAAATCAAATCCCATCCTGTTGGCTTATCTCCAACTAAACATCTCAGCAAATTTCCCAAACTCCTATTCACCACCTCTGTCTATCCATCAGTCTGTGGATGATGTGATGAACTAAACTTCAAATCTGTCTTCAACTTCTTCCACAATCTACGCCAGAAATATCCAACAAACTTAGTGTCCCGATCTGAAACTATGGTCTTTGGCAAACCATGAAGTCTCACTACTTCTCTGAAAAATAATTCTGCTACATGAACAACATCATTAGTCTTCTTGCAGGGAATGAAATGTGCCATCTTTGAAAATCTGTCAACCACCACAAAAATTGAAACGTGTCCCCGCTGTGTCCTCGGTAAACCAAGAACAAAGTCCATACTAATATCCTCCCAAGGCTTCTCTGGTATAGGTAATGGCTGATACAACCCTGTATTCTGCTTCACTCCTTTCACCATCTGACATACTCTGCAACTCTGTACAAACTTCTTCACATCTTGCTGCAACTGTGGCCAATAATAATTCTCACTAACCAAACCAAGGGTTTTATCACGACCAAAATGTCCAGCCAATCCTCCACTATGCTTCTCCTTGATGAGATTCTCCCTCATAGAACTTCGTGGAATGCACAACTGACTCCATCTGAATAGCATACCATCCTGGATGATGAAATCCAACCATTTCGTCCTGTCTAGAGTAACAAGTTCTACACAAGCTTTCCAAGCTTCACCAAAATCAGGATCCTCTGGATACAAATTTTTGAGTTCCTTGAACCCAACCACTTCAATCTACATTTCTATCAGAAATAGTTGCCTTCTGCTAAGAGCATCTGCAACCCTATTAGACTTTCCACTCTTATGTTTCAAGACAAATGTATAACTCTGCAAAAACTCAACCCATTTCAAATGCCTCTGATTCAACTTTCCTTGACTATTCAAACATTGCAAAGCTTGATGATCAGTATACAAAACAAACTCCTTAGGAAGCAGATAATGTCTCCACTTCTTTAATGCCTGAACTATCGCATAAAATTCCTGATCATAAACAGAATACTTCCTCTTGGCATCATTTAACTTCTCACTGAAATACGCAACAGGTTTACCTTCTTGGCTCATAACAGCTCCTATTGCAGTACCACTAGCATCACAATCTACTTGAAACATCTTATTAAAATCTGGAAGTACTAAAACAGGTTGTTCTGTAACTTTTTGTTTCAATAATTGAAAACTCTTTTCTGCTCCATTAGTCCACTTAAACTCTTTTCTATCCCCTCTCATTGTTTCAGTCAAGGGTCCACAGATACTGCTAAAATTTTGGATAAACTTTCTGTAAAAGCTAGCCAAACCATGAAAAGATCTTACCTCAGTAGCACTCCTTGGAATAGGCCATTCAAGGATAGCCTGTACCTTCTCTGGGTCCATTTTTAGACCTTCTGCTGAAACTACAAATCCCAAATACACTAACTCTTTCTTCACAAAACTGCGCTTCTTCAAATTAATCAACAATTTCTCTTCTCTCAGCTTCTCAAATACCATACGAATATGCATCATATGCTCCTCCAATGTCCTACTAAAGATCAAAATATCATCTAGGTAAACAATGACAAACTTACCCAGAAATTCTTTCAGAACCTCGTTCATGAGCCGCATGAAAGTGCTCGGTGCATTGGTTAGCCCAAAAGGCATGACTAACCACTCATACAGTCCTTCCTTTGTCTTGAAGGCAGTCTTCCATTCATCTCTTTCTCTGATCTGAATCTGATGATATCCACTTTTTAGATCTATCTTTGAAAAATACACAGCTCCACTCAAACAGTCCATAATATCATCCATTCATGGCAATGGAAACCTGTACTTGATTGTGATCTTGTTTATTGCCCTAGAATATATACACATCCTCCATTCTCCATTCTTCTTTGGTGCTAATACCGCTGGTACAGCACAGGGACTCAGACTCTCACAGATCAATCTTTTCTGTAACAACTCATGTACTTGTCTGTTTAACTCCTCACTTTCTACAGGTGTCATTCTGTGTGCTGCCTTGTTCGGCAAACTCGCTCCTGGGATCAAGTCCATCTGATGGCTGATCTTCCTGACTGGTGGTAATCCATTAGGCACGTTATCGGATACAATATTCTGAAACTCATTCAAAAAATCTTCAACTTCTACAGGAACATCTTCTACTTCCTCTTTACCAGCTTTTGGAATTAAAGCAAAACATACATGCTCATGCCTCATACCATCTAGGAAATTTCTTCCATCAACAAAAGTTATCCTTGCAGTACCACATACCTTTTCTTTAGTCTCCTTCAATGGTTTTAGCTTATGTCGTACTCCATCCTTTGTCAGGGAATAGGTATTCGCACGACCATCATGTACAGCACATCTGTCAAACTGCCATGGTCTATCCAACAACATATGACATGCATCCATAGATATGATATCACACAATACCTCATCTTGGTATCCGCCGATCTTGAACTTTACCAGGCACTGTTCATTGACCATGACCTTGTGGTCATCCTGCACCCAGGCAATCCGATATGGATGTGGGTGTTTCTATCTCTTGAGCTTCAACTTTGTCACCATCTCTTCTGACACCAAATTGTCAGCACTTCCACTATCAATAATCACATCACAACATTTACCTTCACACTTGCATCTAGTGCGAAACAGGCTCCTCCTTTGTTCAGGTTCATTCTCACCACTCAGCAAGACTCTTCTATTAATTAGCGTTTCTCCTCTTTCAGCATCTTCAAAATTTGATGATCTAGCATCTTCATCGACATGCGCAACTCTGGCCTGGCCTTCATTTCTCCTATCTGTTCTGCCTTGGCGCTGAGGACATTCAAATGCCCTGTGACCTTCTTCTCCACAGTGAAAACATGTTCCACGGAAGCCACCTCTTCCAGATCCTTGTCCTCTTCCTCTTCCTCTTTGGTCTCTATTATTCTGATCCTGGAAGCGATTGAAATTATTTCCTTGCTGATTCTAACTGCTACTGGCCTCATCCTTCTTTTTCGGATCTTCATTTCGGCCACCGTATGACCGTCCACCAGATCGTCCACTGCAACCTCTTCCATTTTGTCTGCTCTCAAACTTCTTGTTCAGCTTTTCCTCTACTTTTAGGGCAAACTGGTATGCCTCTTCAATACTATTCATTCGAACCAGATTCAGCTCCTCCTAAATGCTTGGCCTTAACCCATTAAGGTATCGGGCAACTTTCTCCTTATCAGCTTCTGCATGGCCTGTTCTAATGAGAAGTCGATAGAACTCCTCTGTATCCTCCTGAACAGATCTTCCTGCTTGCTTCAAACTCTGCATTTTCTTCAGTAGGTCAAGCTCATAATCAATAGGAATGAACTGTCGCTTCAATTTATCCACCATCCGATCCCATCTCATGATTTTCTCCTTTCCCCTTCTATTTCGCTCCAACTGAATCTCTTGCCACCATATCTTCGCATGACCTTTCAGTCTGGCCTTCGCAAATTTGACCCTATCAGGATCCTCAACATCTTCATACTCAAAATATTCTTCACATTCATTGATCCAGTCGATCAATTCCTCTGGGTTAAGATTTCCAGAAAATGTAGGAACCTCGATCTTAGGTCTTTTCCCAATCTTGGAAATCGCCCGAAAAAGTCTTTCTTCCTCCTGGTTCACAATTTCAACTTCTCCTTCTTGATATTCTTCTTCGGCTTCATCCTCGCTTTCATCTCTGAAATTAAGATTCATTCCTCTGCGAATCTCTTCTTGCAATGCTCGCACTTGTCTCTGCAGCTCTCTAACCTCAGGTGTCATAGCACCAGGTCTTCCGCCACGTTCTCTTCGTGGAGGCATTTTCGCGATGCGCACTGAAACCCTAACCACGGTCCTGGTGCAAACTGCCTCACAGTCGGTGATCTGTTTACACACTCAAGAAAACTTGCTCTGATACCACTTGATGAAGGGTGCTCCCCTTAATACCACAAACACATAACAGAAACAGAGAAACCACAACAATATGCAAGAACAGAAAATTGGCTTCTTATTATCTCCACAAATGTGGAATTACAAACTTTTAGAATTACAATATGCAAAGCCACATGGGCATTCCCTTACAATATTCTGTAGGAAAAAGCCTCGAATCAATACCCAGATCTACTACCCAGAACTATTCTGAACTGCCTAAGACAATAACACAGCCTTCCTTATATAGGCAATTTTTTTTTCACCGCCTGGGAAGGTTCCAGAATTTTAGCCAATAAGGCCGACCAAACTTAGAATTATTTTAATTTACATTTCATTACATCATAGTCGGCTCAAGATAACCTTTGAAACCCGAACAGAAATTTTGAAGAAAATTATTTTTCGCCATTTCAGGTGCCCCAACTTCCGAAGACCATAAGTCATCACCAGTTGACCCGATCGGCTATTATAACCCCATTTCGGAAATCCCACGAAGCGCTCTACAAGCTTGACTGGCGCAAGCGCCTGTCACCCAAATTTTTGACCTCATCCGGGGCCTCTAAAGCCTTCAAAACTGAGTTCAAAGTTTCTGTACCCTGCTGCCAATACCAAAAATCTTCAATATCTTCCAATATACACTTGATCTGGCAATGAAACTTTACTGGCAGACTTATATGACCAAAATGAACCTCCAAGAAAGAAATCAGATCATTTTGAGCACATACGAAAATTACCAAAAATAGTAACTTTCCATAAATAGTATCTCTGCACAAAATAACCCTTATTGAATATAAAAACATAAATATTTTTGGGTGATGCAAGATTGCTCTTACACCCAGGATGCTCCTGCATCAAGATTTGTCTCTAGGTTCATCATCATCTCTTTTATGAGGACATCTAGCAGCAATATGACCTACTTCCTTGCAGTTAAAACAAGCCAAGGGTAATTTACCTTTATACTTCCCTCTACCTTTCGGTAATCTTCCAGCCATTAATGCTTCAAGCTTATCAAGGTCATCACTAGTGTCACTATCATATTTACTAGATTTCCCAATTTTCAATTTTGACATGAAAGCACACTCAATATTACTTCCAAAAGGTACAACACTATTATCAAAATTATTTAGCTCAAAGGTAGTAAGCTTACCGATCAAAGTATCAAGAGTGAGATTGGAAGAATCTCAGTTTTCATGAATTACAAACACTCTAATGGCATATACAAGTAAAAAAGTTCAGAGGATTTTGCTGATAATTGTTCCTTCATCAATGACTCCATCAGAAGCTCTTATAGCATAAACAACTTCTTTGATTCTATTTGAATATTCCACAATATTTTCTCCTTCTTTCATTCTCATTTCATCAAATTTTCCTCTTAAGCTCTCTTCTCTAGCTCTCTTGATAGATGTGTTACCACTGTATACTTTCTCTAGTCTATCCCACATTGTCTTAGCAGTACTCAATCCTTTGATTTCTTCAAATTCAATGTCAGTACAGGCAGCAACAAGTTCCATCATTACTACATTGTGATCATGCTTATCTTTTAGTTGTTCCACAGTTAGAGGACCAGTCGATTCACTGTAGCTAGTTTTCATAAAACATAGTGCATTTCCACCAATTCCAGCTATATGCAATTTCATTCTTTGTTACCATACTGAGAAGTTGTCTTTGTTCAGTCTGGGCACTTCCCTCTTATTCATTTTTTGATCTTTATGCTCAAGTCCTTAAAACTCTATTTCAAGCAACCAACGCTCTGATACCAATTGTTAGAATAATTGAGAGGGGGAGTGAATCAGTTATCCAGGTCCTAAAACAAAATAAGTAACTTAAAACTTGTATCTTCAAATACTATCACTTGGTAAACATATATCTTCTTCACTGTCACTATATTTACTGATTATCAGATAAGCTCAAAATAATTTACCGATTAAATCTAATAGTTAACATGTAAAGTATGATAACAAATAGATAACACACTCAACACATAACACAAAAGATTTTAATGTGGAAACCCTATTAAGGGAAAAACCACCTGGGAATCGGCAACCCAAAAATTTCACTCTTCTGAAGTGAGGCCTGTGAGGACCAAACCCTGTTAAAGTTTACAATGCACACTGTTAGGTGTGACCTGGTTAGAGGATTTTCCACTAGGATTTATCTTTCAATCTTTTGTCACTCACTGTGCTGATTTACAGGATAACCATGTTTCACTGATTAGAATGAAACACGAATCGGAACTTAAAAGTCCACTCGGTTAAGAGATTTTCACTGATTACAATTGTTAGAAAGTAATAGTAGTTTGATTCACCTTATTACAAAAAATTACAGATTATGAATCAATGTTATGCTCAAACAATAGTTTCTGACCATTTAACACTTCAGATCTTAAATCAACTTTACTTACAATCAATCAATACTATGCTCTGCATAGCTTGGTTCATTCTCTGTGGAGCTCGATTTCTATAGTCTCAGTTCAGTAACCAATTGATCAGAATTACATGAATACAGATTCACGCTCAGCTTCCTACAGTATCTCCTTCTCCTTTTCTCTTAATATAATGTATTTTCTTTCTCCTTAAACAAACAAGTAAGCCGTTTCATTTTCATCCATTAGATTTTTCTGCTTAATCATGTTCATTGCTTTTTCCACTTTAACCTTCTTTGGTAGATGTGTCTTTAACATGTTTCAATCTTCTTCATCAGATCTTTCTTGAATTTTGTCAACCGTTGATCTTGTAACAAACTTTATTCCTTTTCATATCTTTATGCTGATTTCGAGGTGCTAGCTCATCAATTTTCCTAGCCTACAACATCATTAAATGATCTTCTGTTCTTCTTGGTCAAGTCAAAGAAATGTGTTGATAAACCTTATCGATTAAACTTGTGCTTAGTATACAACACACTATGTCAGTGTATACTGCCATCGGTGTTCATACAAAGAATCTCAGTAAACACTAAATTGTCTTCTTTTACTGACCAACACTACTTTGTATCTTTGAATTCCTTTCTTTATAATAGATTAATACCGTGTACTAGGATCAACATAATGAGATTAGAGACTCATCAATAAGTTATCCAAAGCATTCCATAACCTCATTTGTTGCGACCTTCTTCCACCATTCCTCAGATGTCTCGGTAATGAATAACTAACAAGATAAGTACTGTCAAACTAATAAGAAACTAGTTGACATCAATGACAACATCATACTGATTTAGAAAATAGTATTATCTATCCATCTTCAGCTCTGTAATCTTCAATCACTTGATAAAAAATATCTCCATATGATAAATCAGTTGTAGACTTAATAGTCCATCTGATGACTGATCTTCCTGACTGGTGGTAATCCATCAGGTATATTATTAGATACAATATCTTGAAACTTGTCCAACAAATCTACAACTTCTACAGGTACATCTTCTACTTCCTCTTTACCAACTTTTGGAATTAAAGAAAAACATACATGCTCATGCCTCATACCCTCTAGGAATTTTCTTCCATCAACAAAACTTATTCTTGCAGTACCACATACCTTTTCTTATGTGTCCTTCAATGGCTTTAGCTTATGTCGTACTCCATCCTTTGTTAGGGAATAGCTCGACCATCATGTACAACATGCCTATCAAACTACCATGGCTTTTCCAATAGCATATGACATGCATCCATAGGTATGATATCACATAGTACATCATCATTGTACCTACCAATCTTGAATTTCACTAGGCACTATTCATTGACCTTGACCTTGTGGTCATCTTGCACCCAGGCAATTCGGTTTGGATGTGAGTGTTTCTATCTCTTGAGCTTCAACTTCATCACCATCTCTTCTGACACCAGATTTTTAGTGCTTTCACTATCAATAATCACATCACAACACTTATCCTCACACTTGCACCTGGTGCAAAACAAGCTCCTTCTTTGCTTAGGTTCATTCTCACCACTCAACAGGACTCTTCTGTTAATCAACATTTCTCATCTTTCAGCATCTTCATCTACATGTGAAACTAGCCTAACCTTAATTTCTCCTATTTGTCCTTCCTTTGTGTTGAGGACATTCAAAGGCCATATGACCTTCTTCTCCACAGTGAAAACATGTTCCATAAAAGCCACCTCTTCCGGATCCTTGTCCTCTTCCTCTTCCTCTCTGATCTCTATTATTCTGATCCTAGAAATGATTAAAATTGTTTCTTCACTGATTCTAACTGCTACTAGCCTCATCCTTCTTTTTTAAATCTTCATTTTGGCCTCCATAAGATCATCCACCAGATCTTCCACCACGACCTCTTCCGCTTTGTCTGCTTTCAAATTTCTTGTTCAACTTTTCCTCTACTTTTAGGGCAAACTGATATGCCTCTTCAATACTATTCATTCAAACCAGATTCAACTCCTCTTGAATACTTAGCCTAAACCCATTAAGATAATGGGAAACTTTCTCCTTATCAGCTTTTGCATGGCCTATTCTGATGAGGATTCAATAGAACTCCTCTTTATTCTCCTGAACAGATCTTCCTTCTTGCTTCAAACTTTGCATTTTCTTCAGTAGGTCAAGCTCATAATCAATAGGAATGAATTTCCACTTCAATTTATCCACCATCTGATCCCATCTTGTGATTTTATCCTTTCCTCTTCTATTTCACTCCAATTGAATCTCTTGCCACTAGATCTTTGCATGACCCTTTAGTCTGGCCTTCACAAATTTGACCCAATCAGGATCCTCAATATCTTCATACTCGAAATATTCTTCACATTCATTGATCTAGTTGATCAATTCCTCTGGGTTAAGATTCCCTGAAAATGTAGGAACCTTGATCTTAGGTCTTTTCCTGATCTTGGAAATGGCCTGGAAAAGTCTTTCTTCCCCTGTGTTCATAATTTCTCCTTCTGCTTCTTGATCAACATTTCCTTCTTCGGCTTCATCCTCACTTTTGTCTTTGACATTAAGATTCATTCCTTTGTGAATCTCTTCTTACAATGCTCACACTTGTCTCTAGAGCTCTCTAACCTTAGGTGTCACACCACCAGCTCTTTCACCATGTTCCCTTCGTGGAGGCATTTTCACACGTATCGGTGAAACCCTAACCATGGTTCTAGTGCAAATTGCCTCACAATCGGTGATCTATTTACATAGAAACCGTAACCCATGATCTTGGTGCAAACTACCTCACAGTCGGAAATCTATTTACACACTCAGGAACTCCCACTCTGATACCACTTGATGAAGGGTACTCCCCTTAATACCACAAACACATAACAAAAACAAAGAAATAAAAACAATATGCAAGAATAGAAAATGGGCTTCTTATTATCTCCACAAATGTGGAATTACAACTTTCAAAATTACAATATACAAAACCACATGGGATTTTTCCCTTACAATATCCTGAGGAACAAATCCTTGAATTATTACCCAGATCTACTCTGAACTACTTTGAATTGCCTAAGACAACACTACAAACCTTCTTGATATAGGAAATTTCCACCACCCGAGAAGGTTCCAAAAATTTAGCCTTTAAGGCTAACAAAACATAGAATTATTTTATTTTTACAATTATAACAATAGGGTCGGCTCAAAATAAATACAAATTATGTTTTTAGGTAGTCCAACTTCTGGAGGCCATAACTTTTTAACCATAGCTCCATTTTTCTATTATAACCACTTTTCAAAAATGCTAGGATGAGATCTACAGTGCCTAACTTGCACAAGGTCTAGTCAGCCGAGGGTCGATCGTGATCCAGAGCCTCTAAGGCCTTCAAAATTGAGCTCAAATATTTCATACCCAAAAACCTCAATAACTTCACTAATATAGATGATATGGCGATGAAACTCAACTGGTAGGCTGAAATAACTGAGATGAACCTCCACCTATGAAATCATAACATTCTGAGATCGTATGACCAACTTTCTAAAAATAGTAAGTTTCCATAAATAGCAGCTCTATACAAGATAGCCCTTATTGAAAACAAAATCAGAAATATTTTTGGGTGATGCAAGATTTCTCTTACATCCAGGATGCTCCTGCATATGTTGCCCATGAAACAAGAGAAGAATACCAAAGCCCTTTTAGAGGCCAAGACCAAGAAGATATTTTCCCTAACTTGTTTGAACAAAGACTTGGAGAGATGGATAGAAATTCTGCTTTTAATAATAACTATCACCATTGAGGGAATAACACCAATACCAATAATGCCAATCCTAAAGACACCCTTGAAGAAAGAGTTGCAAGAGATGCCCAAGATGATGAATTCCTAGAGGTCATTGAAAAATTAATAGATAGGGATAGAGAGAAATTCTTCCTAATCCTAGCTCAAGCGGGAGTAAAGCTTCCCCATGATTATGACCTGGAAAAGCTTAAGAAAGATCAAGAGCAAGATGACCCCATGAATGCTATGACTAGGCAAGTAAAGGCCTTCCAAGAAAAAATTGATACCATGAAGAAGGTGGCTGAACCTAAGGCCTTTTCCATTGAAGCTTTGTGTCCTTTTCTATTCGACAAAAGCTTAGTTATGACACCTTTTCCCTTTAATACTATTTTTCCTAAATACAACAAATATCTAGGTAAAACAGACCCACAGGATCACCTAAGGGGATTTTGTTCCCTAAGCATTGAGTTCATGCACAATGATACATATCTAATGAGACTCTTTCCTAGAAGCTTAGGAGGTCTCGCCATGGAGTGGTTCTCAAAACTACCCCAAGGAATAAAGACCTTTGAGGAACTAGCCTCCAAGTTTGTGACCCATTACTCTTATAACATTCAGCATGAAATTACCATGCTCAAGTTGTGTGATACCAAATAGAAAGATGGAGAATCCTTCTTAGGATTCCTACAAAGGTGGAGGACCATTTTCGCAAGGTATCCACGAAGTATTGAGAAAGAGAAGATGGAGATCTTCACAAACAATTTGACCATGGAAATGAATTATAGATTACAACTCCAATGTCCCCCAACATTTGAAAAAATCATCAAAAATGGGATCAAGATTGAGGATGTATTGGTCAAGAGAGGTGAAATAAAATTATTTAAAGATAATAAGTCAAATAACACCAACAACAACAACAATTATTATGTGCCTAAATATGTAAATAATCAAGGGTCCAACAATCACAATGACAAGTCTAAATCATGGATAAAGAATAACAACAAAAACCTTGTGAGTGATGGAGTTGTGGAGGCCCACAACTTAAAGGCAACCCCTTTTACCTTACCCTATGGAGCTAATTCTTCATATAATGTTAATCAATCAAACAAATCTCCATTCAATTCCAATAAAAATTCCAACAATTCCAATAATTCCAACAATAATGCTAATAATCCTTACAATAATGCCAATGGAAATAAGACTAATACCTTTTACTCCAATTACAACAAAATAAAATTCACCTATCTAGGTGAACCTTATGAAAGTGCATTAATAACTTTGGTTGCCAACAAGATCATCACATTAACTAATCTGAGAGACTATGAACCTCAAGTCAAACCTAATTGGTGGAATGACTCTCATCATTGTGAATACCATCTAAATATAGGTCATCCAACCAATGAATGCATGAGATTAAAAGACTTAGTGCAAGATTTGATAGATAATGGAACCATCAAAATTGAAGGCCCTCAAAACAATGAGGATCACATAGCCTTCAAGAATCCCTTTTTGAACCATGAAAAGGGTAAATCATCTAATGCAAATCAAAAAAATGGTAATGAGAAAGTGAACTTTGCTCATACTTATGATAACACAATAAATACTCTAAGAGAAGAGGATAATACTATAAATTCTATCATAATAAAGGACAAATCAAGAGAAGCATCATCAAATGTTGTCACTAGGGGGCAATCATCTAAAATTGTCCTATTAACCAATGTTCCTAAAATTGTATTATCAAATCAAGCATCAACATCATCATCAAAAAAATACAACTTGGTTGATCAATTACAAAGAACAACCGCTCAAATCTCTATTCTTGAGTTACTAAAATTGTCGCCAACCCATAAGGACATTTTGGAGAAGGCCTTATTGGAAACTAATGTACCTCTAAATTTGGAGGTAGATAAATTTCAAAATATGGTGGGACACCTAATCACACCCCATTTCTTATCATTTTTTGAACAGGATGACATGTCCCTTAATCATCCCCAAAATCTACCTTTGCACATCGAAGCTTTTATCCACAAGAATAGGGTAAAAAGAGTTATTATAGATGGAGGAGCCAGCCTAAACATTTGTACCCTTAGCCTAGTGAAGGCCCTAGGATTTTCTAAGGAGGCTATTGACCCTGAGAAAAAGATAACCATAAAAGCCTACGATGATGAAGAAAGAGCTTCAAAAGGAGTCATAGTATTGCCCATAAGAGTTGGTCCCATACAAAAAGAGACCATATTTCAATTGCTAGATCTGAAATTGACTTACAATATCTTGTTAGGAAGGTTGTGGATCCACGAAATGCAAGTCATTCCTTCTACTTATCATCAATGCCTAAAATTCCCATATCTAGGGCAAGAAATAATGGTAAGTGGGGACTTAAACCCCTTCCAATATTGTAATAATATCAAGCCTATCAATGACTCCCTAGTACCACATAATACCAAAGGTGCTATATCTAATCAAATGGAGCAAGGGAAAAGTTCCAAGGATATCCTATTGTTAAGGGAAAAGAAAAGATGGAAGAGGAAATTTTTATTAAAGACACACCAAAACTCACTAACTTATCCACATTAACTAAAGGAAAAGAGAAAGTTAGTGAGGATAATATTATTGAAAAGCCGAAAGAAGCTCTCACCAAATCTATCCAAGTGTACACTAAGGAGGCCCATTATTAGAAAATGGACCAAATGATGAAGAATTTTGATAAGCAATGTCAAATTAAGCAAAAAGGAGTAGGGGAATCTTCCTTATCAATGATGGACTTACCCTTATCACCAAAGTCCCATGGAAGGCCCTCAAATCCACCCCATAAATATAATGAACATTTTGTAAGGGAAAGTACATCATCTGCCATGGATGAGGAAGATAATGAGATCTTGAATTGGTTGTATAAAGATGAAGAGTCAAGTGCTCAAGAGAAGCATATCCAAAACATAAGCATTCCCACACATCAATATGGGAAGGGATTTCACATCATGTAAAAAATGGGATACAAAGGTCAAGGACCTTTAGGAGAAAGAAATGAAGGAATAATAGAACCCCTTGAAATGACTTGATGAAATAATAAGGTGAAGATTGGTGTAGGGTACTTAGAAGTGGGGTACACTCAAAAGCATTATCCCAAACTCCATGATCAAATATTACAATTAGAGTCTCATAGTGATGAGGATTCTAATGATTGGGAGTGGGAGACTTTATCTAATGATTCATGCCATGATAAGGGTATTGATGTTATTCATACCTATACTTCTATCAAGGATAAAGGACCAATAGCAGAATCAAGTTCAAATCAAGCATTTAGTTCGAGTCAAGTGATCATTAATGACATTCCAAGCATAGAAATAGAGACAAATCATTGCGTAGGAGAACCCTATGTTCCTTCATGGAGACCTCCTATGGAGGAATCAAACACTAGGTTTAATCCACATGAATTTTATCCAACAAAAATCCTAGAGGAATCTAGTGAGGATGACTTTGATCCTTCTTCTTTAGAACATTTAGAGGAAGCCCATGTCATAGACTTGCACGATACAATGTATGAGCCTTCTAATGAGGTATTAACCTTAAACACCATTGAAAAAAACCCAAGTATTGACCCATTGACTCTCATACACCTAGAATTAATTGAATGGAATTCCATTGAGCCAACTACCCTTCCAATTTTCTTAAATGACAATGTGGTGTCCTTATACCTTAACGCGGTTGAACCGTCTTCTATCAAGGAATATCAAGGAGAGTTTATCAAAGAGAGCATCCAAACTTTCAATCTGAGAAAAATAGAAAAGAACAAAAAAAATAAAAAAGGAAAAGAATCAAGTGTTGAAAACCATGTTGTGGCAACACTTGATCAAAAAGAAGAAAATAAAGAAATAAAGGATGTTTCCAAAGGTGAAAACCCAACTAAGGCACCTAAGGAAGAAAGTTTGGATGTTCTACCAAAACATTATGAAGAAAGATCTCCAATCTTAATCGAGCCAATAGAAAAGATAAATATTGGATCTGAAATTGAGCCAAAGATCATCCACCTAGCAGCATCCCTATCTAGCGAAGAAAGAATAGAATTCATTGATTTCTTTAAAGAAAAACAAGTTAACTTTGCATGGTCTTATGATGACATTTCAGGACTAGATTCAAATCTGATAATGCATCATCTAAATATCAAGGAAGGAGCTAAACTTGTTAAGAAAAAGATAAGGAAGATGCACCCACATATAGCATTACTTATCAAAGTGGAGTTAGAAGAATTATTGAAAGTGGGATTTATAAGGGCCATTGATTATGCACAATGGATCTCCAATATAGTGCCAGTATCAAAAGTAGATAAATCCATTAGAATCTGCATGGAATTTAGAGACTTAAACTTGGCATGTCCTAAAGACAACTTCCCTCTTCCGAGTATAGATGCCATTATGGACCTAACAACAAGACACTATGTTTTCACTCATGGATGGATTTCGCAAATATAATTAGATAAAGATAGCACTAGAAGACCAAGATAAAATAGCTTTTACATGTGCATGGGGTACTTTCTACTAGAATGTTGTCTTTTGGGTTGAAAAATGCCAAAGCAACCTATCAATGAGCAATGACTACAATATTCCATGATATGATGCATAAGTTCATGGAGGATTATGTGGACAACATACTAGCCAAATCTCACTCAAGAAAAGAGCACCTATCAATTTTGGCGAAATTTTTTGAAATATTAGAGCAATTCAAAGTAAGGCTTAATCCAAAGAAATGTGCATTTGGAGTCCAATCTGGCAAACTACTAGGCTACATTGTGTCTACAAAGGGAATAGAGGTGGATCCCTCTAAATTTAAGGCCATTATGGAGATGGAAGCACCTAAGAATATTAGTCAAATGAGATCTTTATAAGGAAGGATCCAATCCATTAGGAGATTTATCTCCCAATTAGCTAAAAAATGTCATAATTTCACCCAGCTTCTACATAAGGATACAATTTTCAAATGGGATGAAAAGTGTGAAGAGGCCTTTAATCTATTGAAGAAATATCTCATGAATCCACCAATCTTGATGTCACCTATCAGAGGCAAGCCCTTGATCCTATATATTTCAGCAATGGAGAATTCATTGGGGGCACTTTTAGCACAAGAAGATGAAAATGGAAAAGAAATGGCAATTTACTACATTAGTAGAACCTTGGTCAAATATGAGCTGAACTACACATTCATGGAAAGGGCATGCTTGGCCATGGTTTTTGCTACCCAAAAATTACACCATTATATGCTAGCCCACAAGATAAGGCTCATTGCCAAAATTGACCCATTGAAATACTTACTCTGTAAAACAGCATTAAATGGAAGACTAGCAAACTAGGTAATGGTACTAAGTGAATTCGACATAGAATATGTTGATAGAAAATCAATCAAAGGGAAAGTTATTTCCGATCAGTTAGCAGAAGCACCACTTCATGATGATTATCCCATCCAAGTGGAATTCCTGGATTCAAAGATTGTAAATGTTGAGGCCAAAACATGGCAATTATATTTTGATGGATCATACACTCAACATGGGTTAGGAGCATGCATACTTCTAATCACTCCTAAAGGTTCTACTATCCCTAAGTCCTATAAGTTACTATTTCCATGCACCAATAACCTAGCAGAATATGAAGCCTTGGTTATTGGAATCAAGTTAGCATTAGAATGGAAAGTGATAGAACTAAAGGTGTATGGAGATTCACAATTAGTCATTAATCAAGTTAATGAAGAATATCAGACAAAAGATGACAAATTGGTACCCTACAAAAACATGGTGGAAAGTCTCAAAAATTATTTCATACTTATTACATTTGAGTAAGTGCCGAGAGAAAAGAAAAAAATAGCGGATGCAATGGCAACTTTGGCTTCACTACTACAAATGCTTGATTAGAGTGCCAAATATGACTTCTTGGTAGAAGAAGTGGATCAACCCACATTTGACCCTACTCACCCTTACACCATTTTCTTGTTAACTACAAATGAATCACCTTGGTATGGATCTATTTACACTTACCTAAAAGATCAAATTCTTCCCATAGACCAAACCAAAAATCAGAAGAAAAGATTCATTCACCAAGCCGCCCGATATACTGTAATTTCCAAAACATTGTATCGCAAAAGTCTTGATGGAATGCTCCTTAGATGTTTAGAAGAAGAGGAATAAAATGTAGCCTTATGATAAATCCACGAAGGAATTTGTGGATCACAATCAAATGGATTTGATGAACTACAACTAATTTGAATACATTGAAGATCTATGATTTGAGATCACTGAGTTACTAATTAGATATGTAAGATGATTAAATCAATAATATGTTATCATTGATGTCAACTAATCTTGACAGTACTTATCTTGTAAGTTACTATACACAAACATATGTAGAAAGGAAGAAAAGATATGAAGAATAGATATATCTACATGGAGGAAGATGAACATGTCAGATGAGAAAATACACTAAGTAACTTATGAATGAGTCTATGACCTTATGTTATTGACTTGATTATGTTGCATTCATCTATGATGAAGGAAAGAGCATAATGCACAAAGCAGTGTGGTCGATTAAAGAAGCATTTTAGTATACACCGATGGGATGTAGTGTATACTGACAATAGTATTAACTGAGCTTTCATTTACCAATGCATTTCTTTGTTAACCAAGAAGAAGAAAAGAACTAAATGATTAGTTTAGCTGACAAGGATTGATGAGTTGTAAAGTACCTTGAAATCATTGTAACAGATAATGTTTGTTACAAAGATCCATGGCTAGCATAATTCAAGGAAGATCTAAAGGATGAAACTAAAATGTGTTATTGACACATCAGTCGAGGAAGGTTAAAGCGGAAAAATTAATGAATGTGATTAAGCGGCAAAATCTGATGGGTGGAAGTAAAATAGTTTACATGTCTATTTAAGAGACCAAAGTTTCACAATGAAATGAATGTCGAAAGGAGACTGTAGAGATATCATGTGAATAAGTTTCATGCAAGCCTGATCATACTAGTTAAGGAAAACTGAACTAGAGAGATAACCGAGCATCAGGAAGCTATAACCGAGTGACTGTAAGTTAATGGAATTGATTGAAACATAATAGATATATTGATCAGAGCATTTTAATGAGCTTAAGAATGGATCTAATAATCTACAATTGAAGTTGTGTTGTATTCAGATCCAATTTTTGTTACAGTTTAACCATTGTAAATAGATAAATCTCTTAACAGAGTAGACTTAGAAAGTCTTGTAATGCAATTCTTAGAGTGTACATTTTTTATCCTATCAACCCCATAGTGGATGTTGGTTGGATGATAACGGTTGGTCTAAAATTCTCTAACAAGGTCACACCTAATAGTGTGTTTGTAACCTTTAATAGGGTTGGGTCTTTACTGACCTCACTTCAGAAGAGTGAATATTTTTGGGTTTCTGGTCCTAGGTGGTTTTTCCCTTAACGTGGTTTCCACGTTAAATCTCTTGTGTTATGTGTTGATTGTGATGATTGTTTGTTGTCATAATTTACATATTGCATATTTGATTTGATCGGTAATCATTAGATGTTTTAGCTAGTAATCGTTAAATACATAGAGAGAGTATTATCTTATGTTACCAAGCTGTAGAAGTTTTAGTAAATTGTTTTGATTATACATTTTGTGATTGGGACTGTGGATAACTAATTCTCCCCCCTCTCATTTATTCTAACAATTGGTATCCAAGCGTTGGTTGCTTAGAATAGAGTTTTAAGGACTTCAGCACAAAGATCTCAAAATGTATAAGAGGGAAGTTCCAAAGCTTAACAAAGATAACTTTACAATATGGCAAAGCCAAATGAAGTTGCACATATCTAGAATTGGGAATTCTTCCCTAGATCTCATGGAGAATGGCTACCTTGCACCACCCACTGGTCCCTTGACTCTTCATCAACTGAGGGACAAGCATGAACATAATGTTACTATGATGGAGATTGATGCTGCCTGTTCAAATGCTGAATTTGAAGATATCAAGACCTGTACTACTACCAAGCAGATGTGGGATAAACTTGCTCAAGTTTATAGTGGTGATGTGAATGTCAAACAAGCTAGAGTTGAAAGCTTGAGGGGAAGATTTGATGACATGAAGATGAAGGAAGGTGAAAATATTGTACAATACACAAACATAATAAAAGAAGTAGTTCATGCTATAAGAGGATCTAATGCTTTAATTGATGAAGAGACATTGGTAAGAAATTTTTTGAGAACCTTATTGCTGATCTATGCAATAAGAATTTCTCTAATACATGAGACAAGATCTACATCTGGTAATGCACTTAATCTAGATAATCTAATCGGTAAGCTTACAACCTTTGAACTGAATCATTTTGATAATAGTGCTGTACCATCTGTTGAGTTTGATTTTATGTCTTCTCTGAAGATTGGTAAGTCTAGTAGCAAAAATAAGAATGATGATAGTGATAGCAATACTGCTGATGAGCTTGATGAACTTGAAGCTCTTATGGCCAGAAGGTTACCTAAGGGTAAATGAAGATATAGAGGTAAATTACCTTTACCATGCTTTAATTGTAAAGAGGTTGGTCATATTGCTGCTAGATGTCCACACAGGAAAGATGATGACAAAGAACAATCTAGTGAAGGAAGCTATGGGAGAAGAGGCAACAGAGGTTACTGACACTACAATAGAGAGAACAGAGACAAAAATGATAAAGGCAAGAAGGTGTGCTACATTGCTGAGGAAGAAGAAATCACTGATACTAACACTGGTGATGATGTGGAGGTATTTTTTGTGGCAATGAATGATGATTCAGAAGAAGATGAAAGGTATGTAGAGACAAAACTTATCTCTAAGGTTAATAGAAATGATACATGGATCATAGATAGTGGTTGTACACATCACATGACTAGTGATGAAGAAAAATTTGATTATTTTGAAGAATACAATGGAGGATTTGTAAGAATGGGGAATGATGCACCCTATATGGTTAGGGGAAAAGGTACCCTGATCAAATGTGAAAATTCTTATTGGGTAAAAGGACTGAACTATAATTTGCTAAGTGTGGCACAACTAAACAATTTAGGCCACCAGGTTGCTTTTGAGAGCAAGAAAGTGAAGATCTTTGATGACGGAGGAAGACTTGTTGGAATTGGTACACAAACTAGAGGTAATATATTTTATCTTGATAATGATCAGTCTTCTTGTTTGATAATGAAAGATGAAGATGCATAGTTGTGGCATAAAAGGTTATGTCATGTGAATTTTGATAACATGGTTAAGATCAGTAAAAGGAAAAAGGTTAGAGGTCTGCCTAACTTATCTAAGCCTGATCATGTTATGTGTCATGAAAGTTAGAAAGGTAAAATGACTAAATCTAGTTTCAAAAGCAAAGACTATTCAACAAATAAAATACTTGAGTTAGTGCATACTGACTTATGTGGTCCTATGAGAACTCAAAGTTATTATGGAGATAGATACTTTATTCTTTTTGTTGATGATTATACTAGATTGATGACAATCATGTTCTTGAAGGAAAAGTTAGAGGCATTTAAGATGTTCAAGTGATATAAAGAAAAATTTGAGAAGGAAACTGGTAAAGAGTTGAAATGTGTGAGATCTGATAGAGGTGGTGAATTTATCTTTGATGAATTTACTAACTTTTGTAATGAGAATGGTATTAAAAGATAGGTCTCAGCACCAATGACACCTCAACAAAATAGGATAGTTGAAAGGAGAAAGAGGTTTATTGTTGATTGTGCTAGATCACTGATGATACAAAAGAATGTTGCTTAGACATACTAGAGAGAAGCTATTAGCACTACTTTTTACATGCTAAGTCAAGTACAACTAAAGGACACTAATAAGACAGCCTATGAGTTATGGTTTGGTCACAAACCCACTGTAAGTTATTTCAGAGTTTCTGAAAATAAATGTTTTATTCGGAAAGATGAAAGAAATGAGAAATTTGACTCAAAAGGTGATGAAGGGATATTTTTGAGATATTCCACCAAAATTAAAGCATACAAGTGTCTAAACAAAGTAACTAATAAAATGATTGAGAGTACTAATGTTCAAGTTGATGAGTTTGATGATAAGAATGCAATGGACAACACAAAGGAACTGGAAGACTATGGTAGATTCAATTACATTGAACAACCAGAGTATCTACCAACACCATAGATAGTGACAATTGGTTAATGGGGAAACAATACCGATGAACAAGAAGGAAATATTGATGAGCAAGAAGGACCTACTAAGCAAGCAAATGAACCTGCACAGGATGAACAAGAAAGAAGAGATTGTATACTGGAAAAATTTGTTAGAAGACATTATCCTGAGACACAAATCATTGGAGACAAACAAGCTAGCATGTAGAAAAGGAGTAACTCAAGACAAGGTACATGTCTAGTTTGTGATTATGAACCGAAGAATGTGAAAGTTGCATTAGAAAATGATGAATGGGTTAATGCAATGAAAGAGGAAATAGAACAAATAGAGAAAAGCAAAACTTGGAGTTTAGTACCCTGACCTAAGGACAAGAATGTTATCGGTATTAAGTGGATTTTTAGAAACAAGCTAAATGAGAATGGAGAAGTAACAAGGAACAAAGCTAGATTGTTATGCAAGGGATATGCACAAGAGGAAGGAATAGATTATGGTGAGACCTTTGCACTTGTTGCTAGATTAGAAGGAGTCAGAATGTTACTTGCATATGCTACTCACAAGAAATTCAAAGTTTACCAAATGGATGTTAAATCTACTTTTCTGAATAGAATACTTGAAGAAGACGTCTACATAGAACAACTTGAAGGATTTGTTGATCTTGATAACAAAGATATGGTATGTAGATAGCATAAAGAATTATATGGTTTGAAGTAAGCACCGAGAGCATGGTATGAGAGATTGCATAACTATCTACTGAGTATTGGATTTGTTAGAACTAGTGAGAATAGAAATCTGTACATGAAAGGGAATCCTGATGATACTATCCTAATTGTTGGGATATTTGTGGATGACATGATATTTGGAGGACAAGATCAAATCTGTAAGTCATTTGCTGATGAAATGAGAAGTGAATTTGAAATTTCTATGTTTGGAGAGATTAAGTTCTTTCTAGGCTTACAAGTGATTTAGCAGAATGATGGTATATTCATCTCACAATCTAAATACATAAAGGAAGTATTGAAGACATTTAGCATGGAAGATGCTAAACCTGTGGGAACACTGATGGCTACTGGATGTAAACTAACTAAAGAAGATGGAACTACTGAGGTAAATCAGACACTCTACCGATCCATGATTGGTAAGTTAACATATCAGCTTGATCTTATCAGAAGAACATACATATTGATGCAAGCAGAGTTCACACTTTGGATTTTTGTCTAGAGTTGTGAAAGATTGAAGAAATTGAACATAACTACATATCAGTATACAAAGATATAGAGAATTAACCAGATAACAAAGTTACATGGCTACTATAGAGCTGTATGTTTTATTGTTCTTTGGCATTGTTGTCAAAGGGAGAGAAATTTTCATATGAAATATACATTTGAAGCCAAAGACAAAGGGAGAGAGATACAGAAAAGGGAGAGTATTGAAGATCAGTTATTGAAGAACAGAAGATGAATCTGAAAGAGCACTGAAAAGAGCTAATCCATAGAGGAAAGTCTACACTGATAATGTGGCTGAGTAACATAGTGATTAAACATATTAAGCTAAGGGAGAGCTTGTACCAAGCTACAACATTTGTTCATATAGTTGTAGAATACATGTTTGGTATATGGCATATTTCATATTGCTTGTGTTTCCATCAATGCCAAAGGGAGAGATTGATGAACTACAATTTATTTGAATACATTGAAGATCTATGATTTGAGATCACTAAGTTGCTGATTAGATATGTAAGATGATTAAATCAGTAATATGTTGTCATTGATGTCAACTAATCTTGATAGTACTTATCTTGTAAGTTACTATAGACAAACATCTATAGAAAGGAAGAAAAGAGATGAAGAACAGATATATCTACATGGAGGAAGATGAACATGTCAGATGAGAATAAGGAATACACTGAGTAACTTATGAATGAGTCTATGAACTTATGTTACTGACTTGATTATGTTGCATTCATATATGATGAAGGAAAAGAGAAAGATGCACAAAGTAGTGTAGTTAGTTAAAGAAGCATTTTAGTATACACCGATAGGAGGTAGTGTATACCAACAATAGTATTAATTGAGCTTGTGTTTATCGATGCATTTCTTTGTTAATCGAGAAGAAGAAAAGAACTAAATGATCAGTTTAGCTAACAAGGATTGATGAGCTATAAAGTACCTCAAATCAGTGTAATAGATAATGTTTTTTACAAAGATCCATGGGTAGCATAATTCAAGGAAGATCTAAAGGACAAAAATGAAACATGTTATTAACACATCAGCTGAGGAAGGTTAAAGCGGCAAAATCAACGAAGGTGATTAAGAGGAAAAATATGATTGATGGAAGTAAAATGGTTTACATGTCTATTTAAGAGACCGGAGTTTCACAATGAAATGAATACCAAAAGAAGGAGATTGTAGAGATATTGCATGAATAAGTTTCATGCAAGGCTGATCATATTGGTTAAGGAGAATCGAACTGCAGAGATAACTGAGCATAAGGAAGCTATAACCGAGTGATAGTAAGTTAATGGAATTGATTGAAACATAATAGATATATTGATCAGAGGATTTTAATGAGTTTAAGAATGGATCTAATAATCTACAATTGAAGTCGTGTTGTATTCAGATCAAATTGTTGTTATAGTTTAACCATTGTAAATAGATAAATCTCTTAACAGAGTGGACTTAGAAAGTCTTGTAATGTCATTCTTAGAGTGTACATTTGTTATCCTGTCAACCCCATAGTGGATTCTGGTTGGACGATAATGGTTGGTCTAAAATCCTCTAACAAGGTCACACCTAATAGTGTGTTTGTAACCTTTAATAGGGTCAGGTCTTCACCAACCTCACTTCAGAAGCATGAATATTTTTGGGTTGTCAGTCCTAGGTGGTTTTTCCCTTAATAGGGTTTCCATGTTAAATCTCTTGTGTTATGTGTTGATTGCAATGATTGTTTGTTGTCATACTTTACATATTGCATATCTGATTTGATTGGTAATCATTAGATGTTTTAACTGGCAATCAGAAAATACACATAGAGTATTATCTTATGTTACCGAATTGTAGAAGTTTTAGTAAATTTTTTTGATTATACATTTTGTGATTGGGACTGTGGATAACTGATTCCCCCCCCCCTACCCTCTCAGTTATTCTAACAGGATTAACCCTAGCTAAGAAACTTCTTAGCATAGGATATTTTTGGCCTATGATGGAGAAAGATGCTTGTAACTTTGCAAAATCTTGTAGAAAGTGTCAATTCCATGGAAACTTGATACTTGTGCCCGTACACAAGCTTTGTTTGATCACAACCCCTTGGCCATTCTATCAATGGGGTCTAGACTTAATAGGCATGATTTATCCACCATCTTTGAATGTTCATAAATTCATCATCATGACAATGGAGTACTTTACCAAGTGGGTGGAAGTTGTACCCTTATCAATGGAAATGGGAAAGAAGATTTCTTTGTTTATCCTTAATCATATTATTTGTAGATATGGCATACCTCATGCTATCATAATAGATAATGCAAAGCATTTCAAAAATAAAGACTTAAAAGAACTATACACCAAATTTCACATGATTCATCATTCTTCATCCATCTATTACCCCCAAGGTAATGGACAAGCCGAGGCAACAAATAAGAACATCTTGAAGATTTTGAAAAGAACAGTGGACAATTCAGGTAGAGATTCACATGTCAAAATAAACCCAACCTTATGGGCTTATAGAACAAGCATAAGAATGCCAATGGGAGCTACACCTTTCTCTTTAGTCTTTGGTATAGAAGAAGTTTTTCCTTTGGAGGTAGAACTTCCATCTTTGAGGGTATCTCTTCATGGCTTGATAAGTGAGGAGGATTATAGATTTTCTAGGCTACAAGAATTAGAACTCCTAGATGAGAAACATAAGTGAGCATTTGATCATTTGAAGTTATACCAAAATAGAATGTCAAAGACTTGTAACAAGCACATCAAGTCAAGAACATTTCAAATAGGTCACCTAGTTTTGCGAGAGAATCCCAAAAACCAAAAAGAAAGGGAAAAGAAAGGAAAATGGGAAGCAAACTGGTTGGGACCATTTATCATCATTGAAAATTTTGGGACCAGTACCTACAAGCTAGCAGATTGTGATGGAGAAGCGCTGCAAGAACCTATCAATAGCATACATCTAAAGAGATTTTATACATAAGGTAAATGAAAGAGTATAAAGAGTATCAGATGGAAAGTATCATATTTATTGTACATAGTCAAAAGAGATCCTGAAAATACCAAAAACATTGAAAGTAGAAAAGAATAAAAAATAATGGAAAATTGAGCATGAAGAAAGAAAAAATATTCATATATGATCCTCAAAAAGATGTTGTCTTGGTGAAAACCTAGCAAATAGGCACCTTGATGATATGAAAATACAAAAAAAATTAAAAAAAGAGAAAGAGTGCCTTGGTGAAATCCTAGCAAATAGCTACCTTGGTAACAAAAAAAGGAAAAAGCTTTAAAAACAAAAAAAAGAGCAAGATCTATTTAATCGGTGAAAACCTAGTAAATAGGTGCCATTGAAAGTCCAAGTCAGTCACATGCCTAGAAGGTCACCTTGTAAATATCACATTCACCAACATTTGTATATATTGCATAATAAAACCCCAGAGTTGCATTTGCAAGTACCTCAAGATTTTGGTCATATAATTGCCAAATTGTCCTAAGTCCTACAAATGAAATTATCTCAAACTGGGGGCAATCTACTCAAAAGGAGAAAGGATTCATCAAAGCAAGTTTTATTCAATCAAGGAATCAAATCATCAAATTTGAACGAAGAACACTTAATCAAATATACATTCTAATCCAATTTGAGCCAAAATGCAAAATTTGATCCAAGATCTTACATGACCTTATCTTTATTAGGATTAAAAGTATGAAATGGATGGAACTACACTTGAAATATGGATTTGAAAAACATTACAATAAATTTTTCTAAGTGTTGACTCAATTGATGAAATCATGTCTTTCTAGTGAATCGATGAAAGTTTTAGACTAGACAAGCTATGATGAAAGGATGATATTTTTGTTGATTTCTGAATGACTGTCTTAAAATCAAAGTTTTAAATCATGTATTATTTTTCTAAGGACGCGATCATCAAAGAATCATTGAGGACTTGTACATAGGATAAAACTCATTGAGGACTTGTACATAGGATAAAACTAAGATTTTTTCTTGTTTATGCAAAAGGATACTTGGCTATTTTGATCTTCAATATCATAATACCAACATCCACTTGCAACATAGAATCTGACAAAATCAGTATTCGCACTCTCATGATTGACTTCAATTAGTGATAGTCGTACTGAAGAGAGATGGGAAAGCAAACAAAGAGGTGCAAAAAGTATTCATATCATCATAGTTGAACTAGTGATGATTTTACTAAAATGGGATTCCAAAATTGCTCAATGATGATTATAGGCTCTAAATTTTGAATAATGATAGTTAGTTGCATACATCTTAGATTAAATGCACTGTAATTTGTTTTGCCTTTCTTAGCTTAAATTTGCAAGGGGAAGATAAAAAAGGGGGTGTACTCAAATAAAAAATCAAAGGATTATCAAAAACAACTATGTAAGATTGAGTGTGTTGGAAATCAAAAACAAAGTGCATTGCATTAGTTCACTTGCATTGAGTAGGTTTCATTAAGTCATCTTCATTAAACATTACATACATTTAAATGTGTCCAACATTTGAACCATTAAGTTACATTATCATTATGTTGCATCCATCTACTTTACATTAACTTGCATGATCACTAAGTAGCATTCATTTAAAGTGCATTAAAATCATTAGATTGCACTCATCTCATTTAAGATACATCCATCAATATCATTAAAATCATTAAATAAACATCGCATTCATCAATATCATTAAAATCATTTAAACATGTGCATACATTTGAAAAATTGCATTATGAAAAACATAAAACAAAGCATGTAGGAAATAGAATCATATAGAACTGCATATCATGCAAAACACCTAAAACAAAAATCCAACACATGATGACATCATACATAGTGAAATCTATCAAAGAAAATATCAGAGTCCATGGTATCATCATCCTGATAATCAACAAGATATCAGAGTCTAAATGAATAATCATAAAAGTGATATCCAAAGATCAATGTCCAATACC
This sequence comes from Chamaecyparis obtusa, assembly GCA_027943335.1. Classification (NCBI taxonomy): domain Eukaryota; kingdom Viridiplantae; phylum Streptophyta; class Pinopsida; order Cupressales; family Cupressaceae; genus Chamaecyparis; species Chamaecyparis obtusa. Next base: position 550,594 of record BSBK01000676.1, read on the forward strand.
TATCAAAGTATCAGCATAAAAAACATCAAATGATAAAAAATGATACAAGAAGAGTCCAATGTCTCGATCATCATAACATAAAGGAGGTAATGTCAAACAACTGCAATGTCTCAAAGGAATATGAACTGATAGAATCACCAGCATCATCAGTACCATCAAGACCCAAAGCACTATCAAGAGGCCGACTCAAGCTAGCCTGTAAACCATGCTGACTCATAGCAACCATAAATGCCTGCATCATAGAGCTCAATTGTGAAACCTGCTGCTGCACGGCTGAAATATGACTCTGCAGGGAAGCAACATTTGATGTTGATGTTGGGGTAGGAGTATGTGTTGCAAAAGATTGAGGAGGAGGAACAGAAGTAGAAGGCATCACTGAAGAAGATGGATCACCCAAAGATGGAACAAAGCGAGAAGATGATGGTTGTGAAGAAGAAGAAGGCATTGAAGTGGAAACATGTGCTTGAGTAGAAGGAGCCTAAGGAATAATAGGAGGAACAACCTACTGAATAGGAGGACCCTGAGCCTGATCCAATAAAACCTATGCTATATCAGCATCAACCTCTCTTTGATGCCTAGCTCTAGGCCTATCTACAGGATCTCTAGCCACCTAGTGTAGAACTCTATCAACTTGTCAACCTCTAGCCTGATCACCACCCCTAGGAGGAATAGGAGCATCAATTATCATAGGAATATGTACTCTACCAGCTCTAGCTTTGTGAAGACCCCATCATCACTGTCATCCTCTGACCCTACCACCACCACCTCCATCATCATCCCTATCATCACTATTATTGCCACCATCCCCATTAGCACTATCATCCCCATCAGATAACTCATCAATAGTGGGAATCCTCTTAGTAGGATCTCTGAATTGAGGAAAAGGGAATTTGTGTAACCATGCCCCATAGTCATCTGTGATACCTGCATCTATGATCTACTCTCTCATAGCCCAAGGAAGATATAGAAGGTCATGAATCTCTCTCATGGCAGTGCCAAAATTGACATAAGGTCCCCATAAGGATCTCTTTACCTATACCTGGGCATACATAGCCACTCCCTACGGCATACACTATTTGTGCCCATACTGATGCAATACCTAATGGAAATAGAATCTCTCTATCACAAATGCAAATCGACCGATCATCTAGTGAGGAGAGAACATATAAGGTAGCTTGATATCATCCTTTGGCCAAGCCTTGCATGGGAGATAAGGCCTCCAAATAACATCATCCATGTCATCAATCCCATGTCGCCAGTAATCTAGCTTACCCATATGGGTTTGGATAATGATACCATCGTACATCCATGCAAAAGGCCAACCTGGCTAACAATCTCAAGCTATAATAGGATGTGTCACAGGGATATGCTCCTAGGTCCAAAGCTATAACAAGATGGCTCCAGTAGTCAAAGTAGTAGAATGTATGTATACAACAGTGTGAAACTCATGATACAACTGAGCCAACACATAAGAACCTCAGTTAAACTGACAAGGATCTACCATCAAGTCCTCCAAGATGGGACCCCAACCAATAATGAATCCATGTCCATGCCTATCAGGAAGAAGGAAACCTCCAATCAGAGTACCAAGGACAACTGGTAAAACAGGGAAGGAAATGAACTGAGCCCACTAGATATGTTGATCACCAATGGTCTGATCACCAAAACCCCATTGATAGGCTGATCCATCATACACAGATTCATAATAAGTGAGCTCTCCTTGAGTAGGTAGCTGCATAATGCGATACATGTCCTCTGGTGTAATCACCATCTCGCCCATAGGAAGATGAAACGTATTATAGTCTAAGTTCCAATGCTCAGCCATAGAAGTGATAAGACCCTGATTCACTCAGAATCAAGGAAGGTGTAAGAGGAAGGACAATCCACAAAGATTGATATGTCGATGATCAACAGGACTCAAGTCAGCAATCATACCCCACGACAAAGGATATGCACCATAGATATGTAATGACCCAAGCTCAAGCTACAAAAATCAAGTTCAAAACACATCAGAAGGGAAAATGGAAATTATTGGGACCATCACAAGTCAATAAAAAATTTATCAAATTATCAAACCACAATTAGATTTTGTGTTTCTACTTAGATGGAACAAAAATTTTATCATCACCCATCATCTAAATCTAGATTGACGAATGATAATCCAACTATAACTGACACCTAACTGACATTTTACAACTTGTTACAAACATCAAGTTTGGGGAACTTAACCTATCAACTAATCAATGATGTCAAGAAAATTTTTAAAAGTGGACTTCATGGAAAACTAAAAAATTTTCCTAAGCAAAAGCATTGTTTCAAGGTGTAAAGGTGAAAAAATGAGGAAGCACCATTCAAATTTGCAAAAGCATTCATTAATTGATTAAAAGCGGAGAAAATGGTGAAAGTGCTCCTTAAAATAGTAGAAGCATTGTTTAAATGAGAAAAAGCACAAATAAGTTTAAAAGTGCACAAAAACATTTCAAAAGTGAAAAAGGGCAAAAATTATGTGATCAAAAGCGCACAACTACTTTGCAGAAACACACAATAAAGTTGTGTAAGTGCAACTTCGAGGTTAAAAGTGCTCTTTAATTTTGTAAAAGAACACTTTCATTTAAAAAATGGAAAAAATAATCTATTTACTAGGAAAAAATTGGAAAAAGTTGAATTAAATGCTTAAACAAACAAAGCAAAGAGGTATAAGTACTCACTGGAGGTCTTGAGCCAGGTAGACACTGATAACAACAGCATTTCTTGAACCGATGCTCGTGAATGGGGACATACATCATTGAAAGTCAAAAAGCTCAGAGAGGGTAAAAGTGAAAAGAGAGTAAAAATGAATAGTAAAAAAGGGAATTTGACCCCTTTATATAGCTTTTTGACCTAAAAAGAGGTAATTTTGACCTAAGCAAAGACTATTGTATTAAAATTGACCTAATAAATTGACTTTATTATCAAATCAGTTAACGCAGGGGCATTTTTAATCAAACAGACTTAACAACAATATTAGAAATCAAAATAAAATTCATTAAAAATTAAAATCGATCAACATGATTTGACCACCAACATCAAAAGTTTCAAACAACGATCAAATTTTATTTTATTTTCAAGGGGGCATACCATTGAATCATCAAAATCAGCAAGATCATCATCAAATCAAGAGACATATCATGAAATCAAAGTGAAAGCTTTTATCAGGAATTTTTTGTAATCAATCAAATGGGGCATCACATCGAAATTAGACATCATATTAGACAATCAATCATCAAAATGATCATCAGAGAACTGTATCAAGGGTACCAAATCAATCAAATATGCATCAATCTCGCATCGAACATCAAGATCGACCATCAAAGTAATCAGGACCAACCATTGAGAGACATCAAACAAACATCTAAGATCGATCATCAATGAATTAGGACCTATTATCAACAAGATCAGAGTATTCTTTGAATTGACATGCTTCGCATGTCAACTCAAAGAGGGGCATTTGTAATCACCTGAAAATGGAGAAAGACAATTTAATGATAAATCAAGTCAAATCAAAGAAAAACAAGGACAAAATTGAAGTAATTCAATCACAATGCATAATTAGCCAATCAAAATTAAAATCAAGTCTTAATCCTAAATAAATCAAAATTGAGAGCATTTTAATCAAATGAAATCAAATCAAAGTACAATTAAATCAATTAATTGTATATTCTTAGATTAAATTAAATTCAACCCATTCAAGGGGTGCATGGCTAAATAAAATCAATTAATAAATCCTAATTTCTCTCAACAACCCAAAAGGAGAGGAAATCAAAGCAACCAATAGGATTTGAGGAAATGCATTCACATGGATCAAGCCAAATTCGATCTCAAACACTCAAAGTGAAAAAGAATCTTGTCCATTCATCTTGTCTACTTTTCCCAAGCTTTGAGGATACAAACTTTTCTTTGTCTTCAAAGGGTGGAACCAAAGACTCAACCAAGGCTTAATCATGATCAACTACACTACACCCCCTACCATTGGGAAAATCTATAAAAGGAAGACCAAAATTAGTCATAATTATCAACCACATATTTGAGAATTGCATTGAACTTCTTGCAATTTGAGCTTAGAAAGGAAATCTATATTTAATTTAGCTTTCAACTTAGAATTGAACAACTAGATTTAGCTTTAATCATTTATCTTTCTCATTCTAGGACAGTCATTAATGGGAGCTTGTTGAGAGCTTTGCATTAACACTCTTAGTTAGAGAGCCATAAGATGCTTAATTGTCAATTTCTAGCTTAAATAGTTGATTTATTATGGTTTATTTAGTTTCTATTTTCTTTATTATCAATACTAATTCTATGAAGGTACATTCCCTTGTGCACGAGTATAAAGCAAGCTTGTGTTCATCAACACATTTCTTTGTTAACTGAATATGAACAAAAGAACTAAATACTTAGTTTAGCCGACAAAAGCTGATGAGCTATAAAGTGCTATGATTTTGAGATTGAAGATAAAGTTTTCTATGAGATCAACAACTAGAAAAATTCAAAGGAGATCTAATGGATGGAATCAAAACATATTACTGACACAACCATCGAAGAAGGTTTAAGCGAAAAAATCAACAAAGGAGATTAAGTAGCAAAATCTGATGGATGAAAATAAAATGGTTTACTTGTCTATTTAAGAGACTAGGGTTTCACAATGAAACTAATGCTAGAGGAAAAAGACTACAGAGATATTGCATGAACAAGTTTCATGCATGCCTGATCAAACTAGTTAAGGAGAACCGAACTGTAGAGATTACCAAGCATCAGAGAGCTATTTACCGAGAGACATTAAGTTACTGAATATTGTTGAAACATAATTAATATATTGATCAGAGGATTTTATGAGCTTAAGAATAGATCTAAACATTTGCAAATCAAGTTGTATTGAATTCAGATCAACTTCTATTCTAGTTTAACCATTGTAAGTAGATAAATCTCTTAACCGAGTAGACTTGAAAGTCTTGTAATGTCATTCATAGAATGTACATTTATTATCCTATCAACCCCATAGTGAATGTTGGTTGGATGATAACGGTTAATGTTAGATCCTTTAACAGGGTCACACCTTACAGTGTGTTTTGTAACCTTTAATAGGGTTGGGTCTTCACCAACCTCACTTCAGAAGAGTGAACAATTTTTGGGTTGCCAGTCCCAGGTGGTTTTTCCCTTTACAGGGTTTCCACGTTAAATCTTTTTTGTTATGTGTTTATTTTGGTGATTGTTTGATTGTCATATTTTACATATTACATATCTAATTTGGTCAGTTTTCACTATGAACAATTAACTAGTAATCGGTAAAAGCACAGATAGTTTAGTATTATTGTTTACCGAGCTGCAGATTAAGCTAAATTTGTTTTGAAGTTTTACATTTTGTATTTGGGACTGAGGATAACTTATTCACCCCCCTCTCAGTTATTCTAACACCTTCAACAGGTAGTATATTGTATGTATTAGTCTTTCCATCTAGAGTAATAGATCCTACTCCTATTATAGATTTAGGGAGATTGTCCCCAAACCTCACAACACCTCCATCATAATTTACTAATTTAAAAAACATGTTCTTATCACCAGTCATATGATGAGAATAAACACTATCAATTATCCATTTAGCTTTCTTGTCAACATGATATACTAAATCTTTTTCTTCATGTACTAGTTCATCTTTAATAGAAAAAAATCCAATCTCTTCATAATCTAAATCATCATCATCAGAGATTCCTTCACTAGCATAATACATTCTTTATCCCTTTTAATCTTTGCATAAGCAGGTTTGTACTTAGAAACTCTTGTAGGACATCTAGATTCAAAATGACCTACCTTATTGCATGAAAAACATTTCAAGGGTAACTTGCCTTCAAACTTGCCCTTACCTTTTTTTTCTCTTCTAGCAATCAGTGCAACAAGTTCATCCTTCTTTTCTTCTGCCATTATCTTTTCCCATTCCCCAGCATACTCACCAAGATCTTCTTTTAGGTCTTCTTTGCTGGTGCTCGAAAGTGCAAACAAATTCTTATGTGCGGATACCTTAAATGCAGATTCAACTTTAGGTGTAGCTTCTCCTAATTCCATAGATTCAAAAGTAGCTAGCTTTGCAATCAACATCTCTCTTCTAAAGTTCAAAGTGAGAGGTATAGTTTCTTCAACAGACATAGCCTTGAACTTGTAAGCAAAAGTTAGTGATCTGAGGATCTTTGCAATAACTTCTTCATCATAAGTGCTTCTATATGTTGGTGCCCAAAAATGATAGATTCTCTTTTGGCCAACTGACAGGTATAATGGTAATGCACCACTTCTACCTCTGCAATTTTGGCTTAATCAAGCCAAGGCTGGTAGGAAAAAATTATCTTTTGGACTATCAAATTCTCTATGTTGCTCAACTACATATACAAAACAAAGTTCCTCCCAAGGTAGTGAATGATCCTTTGAGGAAATCACAAATCTCCTAATAATCTCTACTTTATAAAACTTGACTAAAATGGATTATACTAAGGACTGAAAAGTAATGCTTTTGAAAAAATGATTTAAAGATCTACAAACTATAAATGAATTAATATAACAGTTTCCAATTAATGATTAGATCAATGCCTTCCAAATATTTGGGCTATAGAGTCAGAAAACCTTCAATCCTACGTACAATTAGAGACAGGTTTAAGAGAACTTACTCCTATAAAGTAAGACTATCATTCCATAGGTTTCCGCTTGATTCACAATTCAAATCAATTTACACAACTAATCTTATCAAGTTTAACTCAAATTAAGAGATCGATAAGAACAATGGTAGGTTCATAGACCATACAATTGATACTCGACTTGTATATATTAATTTTGAATTATGATACTCAAGGAATTCAACATAGTGAAACGCTCTATTTAATAAAATATTTGAAAGACTAATTGAAAACATATAACTTATAACCACAAATAAAAAGAAGAGCACTTATCTTTTTTAATGTTGAAAAAATAGTACATAAGAATTCATAGTTGCAGTCATTTATCAAATTCTATTTTATGAAAATATATCTTTTATTGTCTTCTCTTTACATTTTACATTATGTATATATATATGTGTTTGAGTGACTTTCACACCTCTTTAGGGTGGAAAGACACAACCTTATTACAAATCATTTTGAAAAAATAATAAACTAACTAAAACATAACTACCTAACTTTCGGATTTGGGTCTGGTCAAAAAACCAAAACACCTCATGGAAATCTAAGATTTTTATTAGAAATAAGAAATTTGATTTCCTGAACTGGGTCTTTTTTAGATTTTTAAAATTCGACCATCTTCAACCTCTGTCGGCATCATCCTTGTAGCAGGTTGAAATTCCAGCATTTTTTGAAGGCTTTGATCATAGAATTTTGATTTTTCTTGTCACAAAACTTCCTTCCTTAATCTCTCAACTTTTTAATTAAAAATTAATATAATTTTTTCATCCCATTTCATGTACTCTATCATTAATTATTGGGCATGGATTTTAAGAGGCCACTTTTTAGGGTTTTATCACTATATAGGACTCCAAATTTTGCCCAAAATTTAGAGCTCCAACAGGCTCTTTCTTGGACATATTTTCCATCTGAGCATAGAGAGATTCCAACTATCTCTAGAGAAGTATACCAAGTGTGAAGTCCATTAGGCTATAGAGTCACTGCATATTTCATTAATTGAATCAAATCTCATTCGGTGGCCCCAGGCCACCAAAACATGGAATCAACATTTTCCCCTATCAAACACTTGATTCTAATCATGTAACACTTTGGATTTCCTGAATACAATGCCATCATTTTTGTGAACAATACTTGCTTCTTTATCAATGTATTTTTTGGAATTCTCTTTTTTTTTGTCCTTTGAGAAATCATTAGATGCACTTTGTTCCTCACCAAATGGAAGCTCCCTATGGTCATGCATGTGACCAGTCATATAAGCATTAGAATAAATCTTCTTTGCATGATTGTCCTTTTGTATACAATTTTCTATGTCTCCATATTTAGAATGCAGATTATGTTTGTCTAATCTAATATTTTCTTCAGGCCTATGGTGCAACACTTGTTCATATAATGGTTTTAAAGATGGTTCATGTCAAGGAGACAGTTCTTCACATATACCAGGACTATGGTCAGGTGGACTATTTGAGCAATCTTCAAAACTATCCTTTAATCTATTTCCCCCATCATGCTTGGCTGATCTCATCTCATCTTCACATATTTGGTGTACCTCTGGCTCAAAGGATGAACTAAAAGATATCTCACCCTCTAAATTCACTTCATGAGTTTCATCAACTTTAAAATTAGGACTGCTATCTTCATTATGATGCTGATGGATTCCATTGTATAAATGATTTGATAACATAGAGAAATCAAACATATCTTCATCTACTTACTCTTCAAACAATGGATTCAGGAACATAGAGAATTCAAGCATACATTCATGAGAATTTTCATTTGGATCATCAAGTTTTTCATCAACAAGACTAACATCTTCATTGACATTATCTCCTAAACTTCCTCATGTTCATGTAGTTCTATTTCATCTCCACAATTTGATTTCTCTTGAATATGGGTTGATCCTTCTACCTCCTTACCATGGTGGATTGAGAAAAAATTTGGACTATTCTTCTCAGTGTGTCTTCGGTATTCTATGTCTAATAAAGCTAAAATTTCTCTTGTACTGAGAAGGTTTTCTTCCTCATCATCATGGTCATTGATACATGTTTCCATACACATCTCATCATGTACAAATTCTTCTTCAATCTGATCTAAATTTTTATCCTCCATGTCATCACAACTATTATTATGGTTCTCATGAATGTATGCTTCTTTATCTTTTGTATGACTAGTGCATTCATCTTCCTCACCAAGATAATCATCAAGCACAAGGCCTTGTTCAATCTAAGAAATAGCCTCCCTTTTTTTTTCTTCATCATCTTCTTCTAATATATGCACAAGGAGCTTTACAGAAGGATCATCTGATGTAATTCCCAATTTTTTGACCTTTTTCATGATTTTTTTTTGTGAAGGCATAATGTTTGAAGGTATTTCTTGAAGAATGTCCATTGTTCTTATCAGAAAATGTGCAGAAGACTCCCCTTCAAATCTCTCCAAGCTAAAAAATGCATCAAGTGGAGACATGTAAGAGTCCTCTTCCATATTGTGATCCTGGATCTTGTCTTGTTCATAATGCATATCATCTTCACTTGTATCATGAAACATATCAAGAAATCATTGCTCAAACTCTCTCCATGATGATATACTTTGTTCAGGTGTCATACCAAAAAGTAAACTTCCATGATCTATCAATGATCTTACAAATAGTTTCATAATCACATCTTCTGCATAGATATGACAATCTAGAATAAATTTACAAAATGTCTGCAAATGCTCCGTTGGTGATTCTGATCCATCTCCACAAAATTTTGGAACATATTTTTTTATTTTAAGAGGAAAATCTTTCTGACCACTAGGGATGTTACCAAAAATCAATGGTCTATATACTTCAATAATAAATTTTGGTCTTGGGTCACAAAAGTTTGATACTTTATGTGAGTATGTATTTTGGTACATACTGAATATTTAAATTTGTAGTAACTTTTTTCTTTATGCATTAGGTTCTTTTCAATAGAGTCACCACCTCTTTCAAGGAGGAAAACTTTACTTATCTCCTTCTGAGTCTTCTTCCTCAGTAGAGTCACTGATTGAAATGCTTTATTGAATAGAGTTGCCACCTCATTTGAGGAATGTCTTGCTTCTAGGTTCTTTCTTTTAGTAGAGTGTGCTTCCAAACAAACTAATATAACCACTTTCTAATTTTGATCTACGAAATATGAAATTCTAGGTAACCTCACAATATATATTGTGAGCAATTATCCCCAGTAGAGTCACCAATTTGTTGGTGCCCAAAAATGATGGATTCACTTTTGGCTAACTGATAGGTATAATGGTAATGCACCACTTATACCTCTTCAATTTTGGCTTAATCAAGCTAAGGTTGGTAGGCCTAAATTCTCTTTTGGACTATCAAATTCTCTGTGTTTCTCAACTGCATACACAAAACAAAGTTCCTCCAAACGTAGTGAATGATCCTTTGAGGAAATCACAAATCTTCTGATAATCTCTACTCTATAAAACTTGACTAAAATGGATTATACTAAAGACTGAAAAGTAATGCTTTTGAAATAATGATTTAAAGATCTACAAACTATAAATGAACTAATATAACATTTTTCAATTAATGATTAGATCAGTGCCTTCCAAATATTTAGGCTATAGAGTCAAAAAACCTTCAATCCTACACATGATCAGAGACAGTTTTAAGAGAACTTACTCCTATAAAGTAAGACTATCATTCCATAGGCTTCCGCTTGATTCACAATTCAAATCAATTTACACAATTAATCTTATCCAGTTTAACTCAAATTAAGAGACCGATAAGAACAATGGTAGGTTCACAGACCATACAATTGATACTTGAGTTGTATACATTAATTTTGAATTATGATACTCAGGGAATTCAACACAGTGAAACACTCTATTTAATAGAATATCTGAAAGACTAATTGAAAACATATAGCTTATAACCACAAATAAAAAGAAGAGCACTTATCTTTTTTAATGTTGAAAAAATAGTACATAAGAATTCATAGTTGCAGTCATTTATCAAATTCTATTCTATGAAAATATATCTTTTATTGTCTTTTCTTTACATTTTACATTATGTATATATATGTGTTTGAGTGACTTTCACACCTCTTTAGGGTGAAAACACACAACCTTATTACAAATCATTTTGAAAAAATAATAAACTAACTAAAAAATAACTACCTAACTTTCAGATTTGGGTCTGGTCGAAAAAATACAACACCTCATGGAAAGCTAAGATTTTTATTAGAAATAAGAAATTTGATTTCCCAAACTGGGTCTTTTTTATATTTTTAAAATTTGACCATCTTCAGCCTCTGTCGACATCATCTTTGCAGCAGGTTGAAATTCTAGCATTTTCTAAAGGCTTTGATCATAGAGTTTTGATTTTTCTTGTCACGGAGCTTCCTTCCTTAATCTCTCAAATTTTAAATTAAAAATTAATATAATTTTTTCATCCCATTTCATGTACTCTGTCATTAATTATTGGGCATTGATTTTAAGATGCCACTTTTTAAGGTTTTATCACTATATAGGACTCCAAATTTTGCCCAAAATTTAGAGCTCCAACACCATAATTTCTGATTCCAACTACAACTTATGTAACCCTTTGAACATAAGCCGTAATACTTTCATCTTCATTCATTTTCATCTTCTCCATCTTTGTCTTCCAGTTTTGTAACTTTTCTTATTTGGAATACTTGTCTCCTTCATATAGTACCTCTAATCTATTCCAGATTTCATGTGCCGAATCCAAATCTTTAACTTCCGTAAAATCACACTCAGGTAGTGCGTTGATCAATGCTTCTCTTACGACCATGTTGTATGAGAATAGCTTCTTTTCATCATCAGTGGCTGACTCCAAATCACTCTCAGCCTTTTGTTGCAGGAGCATCCTGGGTGTAAGAGCAATCTTGCATCACCCAAAAATATTTATTTTTGCTTTTCAATAAGGGCTATCTTGTGCAGAGCTGCTATTTCTAGAAACTTTCTATTTTTAGTAAGTTGGTCATACGATCTCGGAATGTTCTAATTTCACATGTGGAGGTTCATCTCTGTCATATCAGCCTGCCAGTAAAGTTTCATGGCTAGATCAAGTCTGGTTTTGAAGATATTGAAAATTTTCAATTTTGGAAACAGGGTGCAGAAACTTTGAACTCGGTTTTGAAGGCTTTAGAGGCCCCGGATGAGGTTGAATTTTGGGCTGAATGAAGCTTGCTTAATTTGGGCGTTGTAGAGCTCCTCGCGCCCTTTCCGAAATGGGGTTACAATATTCAATCAGGTCAACTGGTGATGACTTATGGTCTTCGAAAGTTGGGTCACCTGAAATGGCAGAAAATGATTTTTCTTCAAAATTTCTGTTCGGGTTTCAAAATTTATTTTGAGCCGACTTTGATGTAATAAATTGAAAAATAAAATAATTCTAAGTTTGGTCGGCCCTATGGGCTAAATTTTTGGAACCTTCCCAGGCGGTGGAAAATTGCCTATATAAGGAAAGCTGTATTATTATCTTAGGCAGTTCAGAATAGTTCTGGGTAGTAGATCTGGGTAATAGTTCGAGGCTTTGTCCTACAGAATATTGTAAGGGAATGCCCATGTGGCTTTGCATGTTGTAATTCTGAAAATTTGTAATTCCACATTTGTGGAGATAATAAGAAGCCAATTTTCTGTTCTTGCATATTATTGTTGTTATTTCTCTATGTCTGTTATGTGTTTGTGGTATTAAGGGGGGCACCCTTCATCAAGTGGTATCAGAGCAGGTTTTCCTGAGTGTGTAAACAGATCGCCGACCGTGAGGCAGTTTGCACCAGGACCGTGGTTAGGGTTTCAGCGCGTATTGTGAAAATGCCTCCATGAAGAGAACGTGGTGGAAGAGCTGGTGCTGTGACACCTGAGGTTAGAGAGCTGCAGAGACAAGTGCGAGCATTGCAAGAAGAGATTCGTAGAGGAATGAATCTTAATGTTAGAGATGAAAGTGAGGATGAAGCCGAAGAAGAATATCAAGAAGGAGAAGTTGAAATTGTGAACCAGGAGGAAGAAAGACTTTTTCGGGCGATTTCCAAGATTGGGAAAAGACCTAAGATTGAGGTTCCTACATTTTCTGGAAATCTTAACCCAGAGGAATTGATCGACTGGATCAATGAATGTGAAGAATATTTTGAGTATGAAGATGTCGAGGATCCTGATAGGGTCAAATTTGCGAAGGCCAGACTGAAAGGTCATACGAAGATATGGTGGCAAGAGATTCAGTTGGAGCGAAATAGAAGGGGAAAGGAGAAAATCACGAGATGGGATTGGATGGTGGATAAATTGAAGTGACAGTTCATTCCTGTTGATTATGAGCTTGACCTACTGAAGAAAATGCAGAGTTTGAAGCAAGCAGGAAGATCTGTTCAGGAGTATACAGAGGAGTTCTATCGACTTCTCATCAGAACAGGCCATGCAGAAGCTGATAAGGAGAAACTTGCCCGATACCTTAATGGGTTAAGGCCAAGCATTCAGGAGGAGCTGAATCTGGTTCGAATGAACAGTATTGAAGAGGCATACCAGTTTGCCCTAAAAGTAGAGGAAAAGCTGAACAAGAAGTTTGAGAGCAGACAAAATGGAAGAGGTCGCGGTGGATGATCTGGTGGATGGTCATATGGTGGCCGAAATGAAGATCCGAAAAAGAAGGATGAGGCCACTAGCAGTCAGAATCAGAGAGGAAATAATTCCAATCGCTTCCAGGATCAGAATAATAGAGATCAAAGAGGAAGGGGAAGAGGACAAGGATCTGGAAGAGGTGGCTTCCGTGGAACATGTTTTCACTGTGGAGAAGAAGGTCATAGGGCATTTGAATGTCCTCAGTGCCAAGGCAGAATAGACAGGAGAAATGAAGGCCAGGCCAGAGTTGCACATGTAGATGAAGATGCCAGATCATCAAATTCTGAAGATGCTGAAAGAGGAGAAACGCTGATTAACAGAAGAGTCCTGTTGAGTGGTGAGAATGAACCTGCGCAAAGGAGGAGCTTGTTTCGCACCAGGTGCAAGTGTGAAGGTAAATGTTGTGATGTGATCATCGATAGTGGAAGCACTGACAATTTGGTGTCAGAAGAGATGGTGACAAAGTTGAAGCTCAAGAGACAGAAACACCCACATCCATATCGGATTGCCTGGGTACAGGATGACCACAAGGTCATGGTCAATGAACAATGCCTGGTGAAGTTCAAGATTGGTGGATACCAAGATGAGGTACTGTGTGATGTCATATCTATGGATGCATGTCATATGTTGTTGGGTAGACCATGGCAGTTTGACAGATGTGCTGTACATGATGGTCATGCGAATACCTATTCCCTGACAAAGGATGGAGTGCGACATAAGCTAAAACCATTGAAGGAGACTGAAGAAAAGGTATGTGGTAATGCAAGGATAACTTTTGTTGATAGAAGAAATTTCCTAGATGGTATGAGGCATGAGCATGTATGTTTTGCTTTAATTCCAAAAGTTGGTAAAGAGGAAGTAGAAGATGTTCCTGTAGAAGTTGCAGATTTGTTGAATGAGTTTCAGGATATTGTATCCGATAACGTGCCTGATGGATTACCACCAGTCAGGAAGATCAGTCATCAGATGGACTTGATCCCAGGAGTGAGTTTGCCAAATAAGGCAGCACACAGAATGACACCTGCAGAAAGTGAGGAGTTGAACAGACAAGTACATGAACTGTTACAGAAAGGATTGATCCGTGAGAGTCTGAGTCCCTGTGCTGTACCAGCAGTATTAGCACCAAAGAAGAATGGAGGATGTGTATAGATTCTAGGGCAATAAACAAGATCACAATCAAGTACAGGTTTCCATTGCCACGAATGGATGATATTATGGACTGTTTGAGTGGAGCTGTGTATTTCTCAAAGATAGATCTGAAAAGTGGATATCATCAGATTCGGATCAGAGAAGGAGATGAATGGAAGTATGCCTTCAAGACAAAGGAAGGACTGTATGAGTGGTTAGTCATGCCTTTTGGGCTAACCAATGCACCGAGCACTTTCATGCGGCTCATGAACGAGGTTCTAAAAGAATTTCTGGGTAAGTTTGTCATTGTTTACCTAGATGATATTTTGATCTTTAGTAAGACATTGGATGAGCATATGATGCATATTCGTATGGTATTTGAGAAGTTGAGAGAAGAGAAATTGTTGATTAATTTGAAGAAGTGCAGTTTTGTGAAGAAAGAGTTAGTGTATTTGGGATTTGTAGTTTCAGCAGAAGGTCTTAAAATGGACCCAGAGAAGGTACAGGCTATCCTTGAATGGCCTACTCCAAGGAGTGCTACTGAGGTAAGATCTTTTCATGGCCTAGCTAGCTTTTACAGAAAGTTTATCAGAAATTTTAGCAGTATTTGTGGACCCTTGACTGAAACAATGAGAGGGGATAGAAAAGAGTTTAAGTGGACTAATGGGGTAGAAAAGAGTTTTCAATTGTTGAAACAAAAAGTTACAGAACAACCTGTTTTAGCACTTCCAGATTTTAATAAGGTGTTTCAAGTAGATTGTGATGCTAGTGGTACTGCAATAGGAGCCGTTATGAGCCAAGAAGGTAAACCTGTTGCTTATTTCAGTGAGAAGTTAAATGATGCCAAGAGGAAATATTCTGTTTATGATCAGGAATTTTATGCTATAGTACAGGCATTAAAGAAGTGGAGACATTATCTGCTTCCTAAAGAGTTTGTTTTGTATACTGATCATCAAGCTTTGCAATATTTGAATAGTCAAGGAAAGTTGAATCAGAGGCATTTGAAATAGGTTGAGTTTTTGCAGAGTTATACATTTGTTTTGAAACACAGGAGTGGAAAGTCTAATAGGGTTGCAGATGCTCTTAGCAGAAGGCAACTATTGCTGACAGAAATGCAGATTGAAGTGGTTGGGTTCAAGGAACTCAAGAATTTGTATCCAGAGGATCCTGATTTTGGTGAAGCTTGGAAAGCTTGTAAAGAACCTGTTACTCTAGACAGGATGAAATGGCTGAATTTTATCATCCAAGATGATATGCTATTCAGAGGGAGTCAGTTGTGCATTCCATGAAGTTCTATGAGGGAGAATCTCATCAAGGAGAAGCATAGTGGAGGATTGGCTGGACATTTTGGTCGTGATAAAACCCTTGGTTTGGTTAGTGAGAATTATTATTGGCCACAGTTGCAGCAAGATGTGAAGAAGTTTGTACAGCGTTGCAGAGTATGTCAGATGGCGAAAGGAGTGAAGCAGAATACAGGATTGTATCAGCCATTACCTGTACCAGAGAAGCCTTGGGAGGATATCAGCATGGACTTTGTTCTTGGTTTACTGAGGACTCGGCGGGGACACGATTCAATTTTTGTGGTGGTTGACAGATTTTCAAAGATGGCACATTTCATTCCCTGCAAGAAGACTAATGATGTTGTTCATGTAGCAGAATTATTTTTCAGAGAAGTAGTGAGACTTCATGGTTTGTCAAAGACCATAGTTTCAGATCGGGACACTAAGTTTGTTGGATATTTCTGGCGTACATTGTGGAAGAAGTTGAAGACAGATTTGAAGTTCAGTTCATCACATCATCCACAGACTGATGGATAGACAGAGGTGGTGAATAGGAGTTTGGGAAATTTTGCTGAGATGTTTGGTTGGAGATAAGCCAACAGGATGGGATTTGATTTTACCACAGGCGGAATTTGCATACAATAATTCTGTCAACAGAAGTACTGGTAAATCACCATTCCAGATTGTATATGGAAGTAGTCGAAGAAATGCATCTGAATTGAGGAAGATAGATAAAGGAGAAATAAGTAGTGCTGAAGCTAAGGATTTTGCAGAACACTTGAAGAACATCCATGGGGAGGTGAGGAAGCATATTACCAAGATGAATGCACAGTATAAGGTTAAGGCAGATGAGAAAAGGAGGTATAAAGAATTTCAAGTTGGTGATGAAGTCATGGTTCATTTGCGGAAGGAGCGGTTTCCAGTTGGTACATATAACAAGCTGAAAATGAAGAAGTTTGGACCATGTAAGATACTGAAGAAACATGATTCAGGAAATGCATATGAGGTAGAATTGCCTACTGAGCTAAATACTTCACCAGTGTTTAACATTTCAGATTTGACAGAGTATCATGAAGGAGGTGTTGAAAATGAGATCATAGCAGCACAGTGGAGTATTCCAGCAACTAGTTCAAACACTAAGGAGATCGAAGATATACTGGACAGTCGTGTTGGCAGAAGCACAAGGAACAGGACATATGAAGAATATATGGTCAAGTGGAAAGGACAACCTATTGAAGATTCATCATGGCTAACAAGGGTGGAGGTTAACCGTCTTGGTTTTCCTCTGCACACCTGAGTCGTGACAGGGTCACTTCTCAAATTACCCTGGGTGTCTAATGCAGAAGCATCCTGGGTGTAAGAGCAATCTTGCATCACCCAAAAATATTTGTTTTTGCTTTTCAATAAGGGCTATCTTGTGCAGAGCTGCTATTTCTAGAAACTTTCTATTTTTAGTAAGTTGGTCATACGATTTTGGAATGTTCTGATTTCACATGTGGAGGTTCATCTCTATCATATCAGCCTGCCAGTAAAGTTTGATGGCTAGATCAAGTCTGGTTTTGAAGATATTGAAAATTTTCGGTTTTGGAAACAGGGTGCAGAAACTTTGAACTCAGTTTTGAAGGCTTTAGAGGCCCCAGATGAGGTCAAATTTTGGGCTGAATGAAGCTTGCTTATTTAGGTGTTGTAGAGCTCCTCGCGCCCTTTCCGAAATGGGGTTACAATAGTCAATCGGGTCAACTGGTGATGACTTATGGTCTTCGGAAGTTGGGTCACCTGAAATGGCAGAAAATGATTTTTCTTCAAAATTTCTGTTCGTGTTTCAAAATTTATTTTGAGCCGACTTTGATGTAATAAATTGAAAAATAAAATAATTCTAAGTTTGGTCGGCCCTATGGGCTAAATTTTTGGAACCTTCCCAGGCGGTGGAAAATTGCCTATATAAAGAAGGCTGTATTATTGTCTTAGGCAGTTCAGAATAGTTCTGGGTAGTAGATCTGGGTAATAGTTCGAGGCTTTGTCCTACAGAATATTGTAAGGGAATGCCCATGTGGCTTTGCATGTTGTAATTCTAAAAATTTGTAATTCCACATTTGTGGAGATAATAAGAAGCCAATTTTCTGTTCTTGCATATTATTGTTGTTGTTTCTCTATGTCTGTTATGTTTTTGTGGTATTAAGGGGGGCACCCTTCATCACCTTTAGAGTTTCCTTTTTCTTTACAATCATCCAATAGTCTATGCCCAAACATAGCAAATGTGTCTGCATCTTATTTTTCCAACTATCAAAGTTTTTAGGATCAAATTTAGGACTATCTTTCCTATAGAATTCCATCTCCAAGATCACCTCAAGTTGTTAAGTTTTCTCTCTGAAAACCACAAGCTCTGATACCAATTGTTAGGAATAATAGTCCACAAGATGTAGTACCCCGCCCCTAGTCCAATTTTATAAATGTTATGATTATTTTAGGATGAAAGATTATATGTTAGGAAATCATTGATACTGACCCTATACTTGCATGTGTATGGTTGATGTGTTTATTTTATATTTCTTTTTGACGTGCCTGATGTGGTTGAGGGACGGAGTCATAGTTACTTACTTGCAAGATCCACACGATCAGCTGATCCACACTATTGTCTATTATATATTTATATATGTATCATCTTAAAATGGAAGCACTTCCATGATAAGAGCATTTAGCCCTCTGAGTAGGTGGTTTGGGGTCATGTAAGCACCTTGATTAGGTCTTTGCATGTATTTGGCTTTCTCCTTGCTTTCCACTTCTTTCCTGCACTTGATTTCTTCATTCTAGGTGAAATTAGGGTTGAGATCTTGAGGATTCTCCTTAATTTCCCTCTTTCATGGCTCTATTTTCTAGGTAGGATTTAGAAATAGATCCTCCTAGCATTCATCATAGTAATCATAGGATTTTATGTCTATCCCTAGCATTCTATCCTATTTTGATATCATTTCTAGGTTTCTGGGCATCCCTAGGACCTCCTGATCTGGTTCTGACTAAATCTGGGCCCAGGGTCAAATTTGAGGTTGATCTTGACTAGGTCAGGATCGAGCTCAAACCTGACTAGGTTAGGATCAAGGTTGAACCTTACTAGGTCAGGTCCAACCTTGAATTTTCCCCCCTCATTCAAATTTCTAGAATCTTTAATTTTTGGCATCGGACTTTCAGGATATTTATTTTCCTGCCTCCGGATTGGCCATTTCAAGTTTCGAGATGGTAAATCCTCTAATTGCATTTAATCTAGGTATATTTTCTAAAGGTTAGGACTTAATTGGGATTTAATTCTCCAAGGTGGCCCCTCTAGAGAATTGTGTCCTAGTTCACTATAAAATGAAGCCTTCCTCTCTCATTTTTACATCAAGTTTTGCAATCAAGCATCTCATACCTCATCTCAAGCAATTGCAAGCTCTTAAGTGCAAGCAAGTCTTCAAGCATTTAAGTTTTCAAGCATCCATCCATCAAGGAGATCCATTGTTAGCTATTGAAGGATTCAATTTCTTTGGCACCCCCTTTGATGATCCATCCTTCTACATTCATTCAAGCCTTCTCATATGCAAAGATCAAATGCCATTGATTGGAGACATCCTACATTCATTCTACATCCATTGAAGCATTCCTACTTGTGGATTTGAGGATTTGAATCCTCTATAAGGACTTCAACATAAGCAAGATGATTTGTTTCAATTACTTTGTTTATGCACAATATATTTCAATTCAATTTCAAAGTTAATTCCTAAATTGGGGTTTGACTAAGGCAAACTCCCCATACAACAAAAACCCCCATTTTCTTGCAGGTATAGGAGTAGAATTTTGGATCTGAGAGTGAATTTGGATACCCTTTTCAGAAAACTTCTGAGATTTGTGAACATAATTAGAATCGGACTTCAAATAAAGAATGTAGTATTTGAGCTTTTATGAGGGTCAAACCCGACCTGAGCTCATCTTGGAGAAAGATTTCTAGATTTTCTCTCTCTTGGCATTTTCAGTCTGAAACAGGTTGCAGAATTACTCGAAAGTATACATAGACATCAGAATTTGACATTTTCCAAATCTGCCCTAATTTGAGGTTAGTATTTGTATTTCAATTATTCCATATTTCAAGCATAATTTCCTTCATAGGTAAATATTGGATTTACTCTCTCTCTCTCTCTCTCTCTCTCTCTCTCTCTCTCTCTTCCATATTCTTCATAAATTGATTTGATTATGTATTGACCTCTTGGTTGATCAAATTGGATCTCTTCTTTGGAAATTTGGGCTTGAGAATAGATCTACTATTTCCCCCTTACCTCTTATACTTAGAGTTGAATAGAGTTGAATCAATTTTACCTCTATTCAATATATATATATATATATATATATATATATATATATATATATATATATATATATATATATATATATATATACATGTGAGTTTTGTATGTAGGTTTGTAGGTACTGGGCATCGACTTCCCTGAATTGTTAGGATGAGCGTGCCCTATCGCAATATCTCAAA
This sequence comes from Chamaecyparis obtusa, assembly GCA_027943335.1. Classification (NCBI taxonomy): domain Eukaryota; kingdom Viridiplantae; phylum Streptophyta; class Pinopsida; order Cupressales; family Cupressaceae; genus Chamaecyparis; species Chamaecyparis obtusa. The sequence continues at coordinate 570,816 of BSBK01000676.1, forward strand.
TGGTAAGAGAGAGGAGATAACATGGGTCCAAATCTTAACTTAAGCCATATTATTGTCCTAAAATAGTGGACAAGATTATGTTATTCCTACCTTTTCTGAACTCACCTAGTTGATGTGAGTTTATATCGATGTTCTTGCATATGAATGTGGGTCCTTAGGTCCTTGTGATGCTTTTGATTTTGGTGCTTGGCATGTTTTCTATAATTAGATTATTTAATTTGATTTAATAGTGCAATTTTTAATAAATGTAATATTTGCTATTTTTAGCCATGTGAGATTATTTATTTATTTGGAGATTAATTAAATGCAATTTGGTAAGTTAGTTTAGTTGTGGTTGAAATATTTAATTAATAAGGATTAATTAAATATCTTCACCTTGAAAATATTTAATCGTAAATTTAACCTAGGTTCAATTGAAAGGTATTTATTAATTTAAGGGTTAATTAAGCATGTGCAAATTATTTTAGAGTAAATGTTTTATTTTATTTTAATTGAATGCATTAAAGTTGCACAATCAGTAATTGTTTAAATTAAATTAAAGGTATTAGTTAATTTCAGGTTAAAGTGTTTTCAACAAAAGCAAAGTGAAAATAGACTTGAGTTCAACTGAAATTGAATTGCAAATCAAAGTCTAAATTCATGCAAGCTTTTCAAGAGTGGAGTTTTCAAACCCTAGCAGGTGGAAGGAGATTTCCTACATGTTGGAGATTTCGCCATAATTTGGGGAGATAGGTTTTAGACAGTTTTGGCAAGGATTAGATTTTGAGGACACATGTTTGAGAGAGATTTTGGAAAAAGTTGGATTTTGTTGAAAAATTGGTTGGTAGCTTGGGATTCTTTCGATTCTGGTCTTCGTTAGTTTTTATCTGTTGCATTGTTTTTGAGGTAGGATTCGATCATCCTAGAAATTTATGTTTTATGTAATTTGAAACGACTATTTTCTTCCTTCCTGTTGTTTAGCTTGTCTGAAATTTTATCGTAAGAATTCTCTCTTCGTATTCTAGAATTGGTTTTATGAAAATCTTTACTACATGCATTCTTTGATTTTAAATTTTAGAATAGATTTCATTAAGGATGAATTTTGCATAATTCTGGTTAAATTAATGTTAATTGAGATCTCTATGAGATTTGGACCAATTAGAAACCCTAGGCTTGGAATTTATGGTTTGGTGGATGTATCTAGTAGATCTTAGAATTTGATGTGAAACCCTAGATATTAACTTGGATATAATTTGCTATTATTCTAGTTGTTTGATTTATTCTACAATTTTTTTAAAAATAAATAAATAAATAAGTTCTTCCTACCTTGTTGTTTTAAACTAGCTTATTGTGTGTGTGTGTGTGTGTGTGTGTGTGTGTGTGTGTGTGTGTGTGTGTGTGTGTGTATATATATATATATATATTGAAAACATATATAAATATAAAAATTCTTTCTTTTAAAAAAGAAAAAAAGAATATTGTTCTGTATATTTCTTGTGTTCTCTTTTTAAAAATATATATATATTTAAAAGAGATTCGCTGGAAAACAAAATTCATTAGATAAAGATTATCTAAAAATATCTCTATAATATAAATTATATATATAAATATTGTTTTAAAAAATAAAAAAATAAAAAAAATAAAAACTAATTCATGCGGGTGGGATCGTGCCATGCAAGGCAGTAGAATTAGTAATTGTTTAAATTAAATTAAAGGTATTAGTTAATTTTGGGTTAAAGTGTTTTCAACAAAAGCAAAGTGAAAATAGACTTGAGTTCAACTGAAATTGAACTGCAAATCAAAGTCTAAATTTATGCAAGCTTTTGGAGAGTGGAGTTTTCAAACCCTAGCAGGTGGAAGGAGATTTCCTACATGTTGGAGATTTCGCCATAATTTGGGAAGACATGTTTTAGATAGTTTTGGCAAGGATTAGATTTTGAGGACACATGTTTGAGAGAGATTTTGGAAAAAGTTGGATTTTGTTGAGCAATTGGTTGGTAGCTTGGGATTCTTTCGATTCTGGTCTTCGTTAGTTTTTCTCTGTGGCATCGTTTTCAAGGTAGGATTCAATCATTCTAGAAATTTATGTTTTATGCAATTTGAAACAACTATTTTCTTTGTGCCTATTGTTTAGCATGTCTGAAATTTTATTCTAGGAATTCTCTCTTCATATTCTGGAATTGATTTAATGAAAATCCTTACTGCATGCATTCTTTGATTTTGAGTTTTAAAATAGATTTCAATAAAGATGAATTTTGCATAATTCTAGTTAAATTAATGTTAATTGAGATCTCTATGAGAATTGGACCAATTAGAAACCTTAGGCTTAGAATGTATGGTTTGGTGGATGTATCTAGTAGATATGAGAATTTGATGTGAAACCCTAGTTATTACCTTGGATATAATTGGCTATTATTCTAGTTGTTTGATTTATTCTACAATTATTTATATTTTTTTTTAAATAAATAAATATATAAGTTCTTCCTACCTTATTGTTTTAAACCACCTTATTATATATATATATATATATATATATATATATATATATATATATATATATATATATATATATATATATAACATATATAAATATATAAATTCTTTCTTTTAAAAAAGAAAAAAAAAAATTGTTTTGTATATTTCTTGTGTTCTCTTTTTAAAATATATATATATATTAAAAAAAGATTCGCTGGAAAACAAAATTCATTAGATAAAGATTATCTAAAAATATCTCTATAATATAAATTATATATATATAAATATTGTTTTAAAAAAATAAAAATAAATAAAAATTAAAAAAACTAATTCATCCGAGTGGGATTGGGTCATGCAAGGTGGCCTTACCACCGTAAGTATTTAGGGGGCAACTTTAGTTGAAATTTCCACCCCTTATTCGCATGCTAAAGTAGGAAGGGAGAGGGGAGATGGGGCCACGTACCCCACCCATGCACTTCTTTTAAGCTTTTTGTTATACATGTATCTTTTTCTTTTTAGAAGTTGGTGGGTTATGTTAAGTTAGTTTTAGATTAGGATTTACTTTTTAAAATGTTTTATTTTATTTGTTTCTAAAGACATGGATGAATTAGTTTATAATTAATGTGTTAATTTAATTTTTATTTTATATTTAAATTAGTTTGTCTAGTTTTAATTTAATATAATTTTAATATTTTTTTTTAAATTAAGGGATTTTATTTTAATATGTTTTTATTTTTTTAAAGTTAATTAAATTAAGTGCATGTTATTATTATTTAAAAAAAAAAAAATTTTGAGCTTTTAATTTAAATGAAGGGAATATTTGTATGTTAGTATAGTTACTTATATTTATAGTTAAAATGTAAGATATAAGTATTATAACATAGTTTATTTTTTATGTTAGGATTAACAAGGTAGAAAAATAATTACATGAAAATATAATCAATATCATAAAATAATTAACTACACAGAAGAGAACACAAGACACAAAGATTTAACATGGTTCACCTAATTCTTGGGCTACGTCCACCAACAACGAGTCCAATATTTTATTATCTAATGATTATAACTTGATTACAATCCATAATCCTTTACAGCTCAATTCCGTTGCAAGTACTAAAATCATACATGATAATGAAATCCCTAACCCTAAGCCAATATAACAAGGCTTATGTCGGTTAACAAGTTAACCCTAAAATATTTGACAAGTCAACCTAAGAAAAGGCTTGATGACTCAACCTAGGGAAATGTTTGATGTGTCAACTCAAAAATATTTGAAAAGTGTACAGTACTTTCCTGGATAGTACTTTCCTAATCAGTCACCACAAACTAAGAATCTCCCACTTGGGGACTGATTAGACTCCACACCAAACAATAATCTCCCACTTGGAGACTGATCATGTAGCTAAACCGCTACCCTCTGAGGCTCCCACTGGATCCAACCACTTTGGACTCAACTGTCCCTTTATTCTAGACAGTCTAGTAGACCAACCGAAGTTGAACAAGAGTTCAACTTCTCCCTTGTCACTACCTTTGTAAACATATTGGCTGGATTATCATCTGTATGTATCTTTTCTAGCTTTAACTGCCCATCATCCAAAACTGACCGAATGAAATGGTACTGCAACTATATGTGTTTGGTCTTTGAGTGCAAAGAAGAATTCTTTGCAAGATGAATGGTAATTTGGCTATTTGTATGTAGAAAATTACCCATCTAAGGATGTCCCAATTCTTCCATGAAGAATTGAAGCCATATCATTTCCTTGGCTGCCTTTGTAGTAGCAACATACTCTGCCTCTGTAGTGGATAAAGAAACCCACTTTTGTAGTTGAGAAATCCAACTCACTATTGTTAGACCAATAGTAAATACATAACCTGTAGTACTCCTGCTATCTATATCTCCTGCCAAATCTGAGTCAACATAGCCTTGTACAGTAGTACTAGAACCCCCAAAATGTAAACACTTACTGGATGTACGTCTCAAATATCTGAAAATCCATTTGACTACATTCCAATGCTCAATACCAGGCTTACTCATATATCGGCTAACGACTCCCACTGCATGTGCAATATCTGGCCTAGTACATACCATAACATACATTAAGCTCCCTACAGCTGAAGCATAAGGTATCTTAGACATTTTAGTCTCTTCTTCTAGTGTCTTGGGATACATATCCTTAGTCAATTTCAAATGACCAAGCAAAGGTGTGCTGACATCTTTGGCATTCTCCATAGAGAAACATTGCAACACCTTCTCAATATAATCAGCCTGAGATAGAGACAATCTCCTATTTTTCCTATCTCTACAAATTTTCATACCAAGGATTTATTTTGCTGCCTCCAAATCCTTCATAGAAAATGAATGTGCTAACTGTTGTTTCAACTCCTTAATGTGATCCATGTTAGACCTAGCTACAAGCATATCATCAACATATAAACATAAAATAATGTAGCTATCATCATCCAACCTTTTAAAATAAACATAATGGTCAGGATGACACCGACTATATCCATGCTCATTCATAAAAGTGTCAAATTTAATATACCATTGTCGAGGTGCTTACTTCAAGCCATATAAACTTTTCTGCAATCTGCACACCAAATTCTCCTTACCCTTGACCTCAAATCCTTGTGGCTCGACCATATATATTTCTTCATTCAAATCACCATGAAGAAGGGCTATTTTAACATCAAGCTACTCTAAATGAAAATCTTTAGTAGCCACAATACTTAAAACAGTATGGATATAAGTCATTTTAACAATTGGAGAAAATATCTCATCAAAATCAATACCCTTTTTCTGTGCAAATCCTTTTACAACTAACCTGGCTTTAAATCTTTTCTTACCTCCATCCTCTTCTTTTATCTTGTAAACCTATTTATTCTGTAAAGCCCTTTTACCTATAGGTAACTTACATAAATCCCATGTTTGATTTTGCAACAAAGAGTCCATTTCATTTGTCATTGCAGACTCCCACTAAACCTTTGTATCCACCTACACACCTTCATTATAACATTCAGGTTCACCAGCATTTGTTAACAAAATAAAATATAAAGATGGAGAAAATATTTTTGGAGGTCTACTTAGCCTTGTTGACCATCTAACATTCACTGGGGTGTGTTGTATTTGTTGTTGCTATTGTTATGGAGCATAAGGAATTTTTAGAACATTATCATTTGGAATATCATCCAACACTACATAATCATTTTCTTTCTTCTCATGCTGCTGCAACAAATATTTGTACAACACTTTCTCATTGAATATGACATCCCTTGCTTCTTACAATTTTATGATTTTCAAAATCCCAAAGCCTATAACCAAATTCATCGATGCCATATCCAACAAATACATATTTCTTTGACTTAGCTTCCAGCTTGGTTCTAGTTTCAGAATCTATAAGTGCAAAAGCTTCACAACCAAAGGTTTTGAGAAAAGAATAACTCACCTTCTTACCACTCCATGCTTCCTCTGGAATACCACAATCCAAAGGAGTAGAGGGGCCTTTGTTGATTAAATAAACAATAGTGTTCACAGCCTCTACCCACATATTTTTGGTCAGCCTAGCATGCAACCTCATACTCCTTGCACTCTCAATTATTGTCATGTTCATGCATTCAGCTACTCCATTTTCTTGTGGAGTCCTTGGTATAGTTTTTTGCCTACAAATACCATTAGAGAAATAATAATCTTCAAATTCGATGCTACAATAATCACCAACATTATCAGATCTAAGACATTTTAACCTTTTACCAATCTCATTCTCAACCAAGCATTTCCATTTCTTAAAAGTTTGAAATACATCAGATTTCTGTTTAAGGAAATAAATCCATACTTTTCTTGTTGCATCATCTATAAATGTAACATAATATAGAGAGCCACCAAGGGAAGATACCTGTGTTGGTCCCCATACATCTATATGCATAAGCTCTAATCTCTCATTTTTCTTTTCCTTCCCACTCTTCACAAAACTAACTCTCTTTTATTTTCTATAAACACAAGTTTCATAGAAATCTATATTGACACATTTCAGACCAGGTAAAACTTTCTTTGAATGAAGTAATTTCATACATTTTTCACTCATGTGCCCAAGTCTATTATGCCACAGTGCTGTGTCAGAATCTACAACAACAGTTTGATGTTCTTCCTCCTCAATTGCATCCACTGTTCCTGAACATTCATTATCTTATAAAACAATTAAAGTAGATAGAACAATATGACCTGTACAAAGATATAAGGTGCCTACTTTCACACCTTTTGCTACTACTAAGGAACCTTTTGAAACCTTCCAATTTTTATCATTAAAAGTAACCATGCAACCCTTGTTAGCACTTGAAAGAATTTCCATAGTTTTTTATCCTTTATCTGGTCTTTCCCTATGAAATTTCATGGCCTTAGCATGTTTCTTTTGGTCTTTGTATCAATTTTCATGTCTCCATCTAAAGCCCTCAGCATAATATTTAAAAAACTAGCCATTACATTTTAAACCCTTTGTTTTAACCCTGGCCTTGTTATAATTTCATGTTACTTTATCAGGTCACTTAAAAGTCCTAATTTGCATGTGCGCATTTCTTTCTCAGCTTGTCACTTGTTTGTGTGTTGCCTGGTGGTCATTTCTTAACTTTGTGTGAACTGGTGATTACCTGTGGTCGCATATTCTCATGTTCCTAGTGGCTTATCTCTTAACTATTTGTGACTTGGTGTGGCAGTTTCCTTTTCTTTGGTTGTATGTTCACGTAGTTTTCTGGGCCCAGTCTTCTGACAATGTCTCTATCCAACGGTTAGTGTAAGTTCTCATGAGATTTGTCAAAAGCTTGAGATCTTGAGACAACCGTTGATTCTGTTGAGTGACGTAGCCTTTTCTTTCAGCAGGTCCATTGCTACATGTACTTAGTTGGTGAACGGTGATTGGTCCAGGTGTGCTGAGGTGGACTTGTCAGTGGCTTCACCAGTCTCAGGGAAGTTAATACACTACATAATCTAATGGTTGTTGTGATACCATTGATCAGAGATGCACGATGAATATGTCAATGGTATGGTGACAACCGTCAATTTTCACCAAAGGGGAAAGCTTTACAGTGGGTCCTTTGTCAGTGATGACTGAGCGATTGCAATGAATGATGCAATGACATTTGGTAGTTTGCAAGCAGGCCTAGGTGGGGTCTGGCGGTCTTGATAAGTTTTAGTGGCTGATAAATTTTAATGATTTTTGCTCATTCACGAAATGAAATGGCGGTTCTCTAAATGTTTTAGCGGTTCATCGAACAAGCATTTGCGTAATCGCTAAACTTTCTGGCAATTTTATAAAGTGTTTCGCGAATAGGCAAAAAGGCCTTCAGTCGCCTGTTCATTGAAAAGGGACCGGAGTTAGTTGTTTTCTTCTTGTCACCAGTTCGCACGGTTAAAAGGCAAGTTAAGATTTCACTTTGTGAATAGGAAATACGTTGTCGTGTAATCGCTAATGTAAACCAGGATTCCTATAGGGGGTAAATCTTAAAAGACCGTGAAAGGGAGAAATCAGATGGTCAAGACTTAAAGATAGCTCAGATTCAAACGTGGACCGCTGATTTGTTGTAGGTGCTTGGAAATAGCCGTTTATTTTCAAATTTGAATTTGTAGAGGGTTTCTCAGTGACAGAAAGGATCGAAATTGAATGTTTTCACGACTAGATTTGAATTGTTTGGTGGCGCTTGCTGTTGCAGTGTGGTCCAAGGTGTTGAGTGATCGTCTGCAGGGTTTGTACTATGTGGTTTTGTGCTCGAGGTGTGTTGCAGGTGGCTAAAAGGGTTGACATTTTGAGATGTTTCTGTGATTCTCAGTACCTTCTCAATGAGATTTTTCATGATTGAGGATCAGTCTGGGGCTTGTCTTCTCTTGGTTGCCTAGGTTTCTTCCCTGTAATAAATTTTTAGCCATTTTCAGTTGGTTTGGTGGTTAAAACCCTAACCCTAAGTCATCCGTAGCTTGTTGCATTCTCTTTGAGAATTCCAAGATGACTAGGGAGTATATATTGTAGAATTTTAGATTTTGTAAGGGTTCCAAAACTTTCTTTGGTCCTAGACTGGTTGTTCACAATGTTTTACTGATAGAGGAGCTATATTTTGGGTCTTTTCCTATCTTTGTGTTGTTCTAATTGTATATTGATTCTGAATATATTAATTAGAATGCTATTGTGTTCCAATCTTGCATTTGTGTATGTCTTCTTGTTTTGGTTCTGAGCTCATATATGTTAGTGTCACAAAGTGTATTAACATATGGTAAACAAAGAGTATTGTGAAGTCATATCTGAGTTCTTAATAAATTTAGGATTAAAGTCTTTTAGGTGGGTTTAGTGGGTTTACAACCAAGTAAGAATCTGATGTCCTTGTGTATGAGGGAGAGGTGTAATAGGCAAAGCACTTAACCCAGATTCAATTGTGTTTGAATTAAGGTATTCAGTTGATGTATGTAATTGGGTGACTCTTTTCCCTAGGTTAAGGCACTAGTCCATCCTCTAGAGGCATTTCATTGTTTTCAATCACACATACACAAATTAAATGATAAAATCTTAAATCAGCTAGTGAAGAGTATATATTTAGATATCATTTTATGATTCCTTTGAAGAAGTGAATCAAGGGTACACCCGCCTGAGCATTGAGGCTCAAAGTGTAGGAGGATCTCTTTTGATCCTTGTTAATTGGACCTCTTCCTTATAGACTTTGGAGTGGTTATAGAGTCAAAGTTATAATAGGTTATCCGTCAAAGTATAAATCTGCAAGTTGAAGACCAAAGGGAACTACCAACAAAATGGTGACTCTGCTAGGGAGAACAACAATGAAGCAGTATATCTGTTACGATCTCTAGTTGGGCTACATTGTAAAGTCAAAATCTTTTGTTGACCAGATAGATATAAAAGGTTGTATGTGCACTCTTATTTTCCTATTGTATTTCAATTAAAAGGTTTTCCCATCTAGGTGGGTGGCGACTCAAGAGGTTTGAACTAGTGTTATAAGCTGTAAATCATGGATAAAAGGAGGAATACTAGGTCCTTTGGTAGAAAGAATCTAGAAGGAATGGTGAGTCTACTAGTGCTCCCATCAAAGAACAAAGAAATACTAGAGGTAGAGCACCACATGTTTCCTCAAGTGAGGAAGGTTCACAGGACAGAGTTTCTAGATCAAATGGTGGTCGCTCTGAAGATAGATTCTATGATACCTTAGAGGTTGTATTTTAGGACAAGGGTCCATTGTCTGTAGGTCAAGATGAACAAGATAGAGAGATGGGTTTGGAGATTGATTTAGATCTTGATGAAGATAATTTTAGAAGAGAACCCATGAGACCTAGGAAAGTGCACTTCCCATATCAAAATCTTTCTGATATAGATGTGTCATCAAGTTCTAATGACATTATGGTAGATCTTGATGATTTAAATGTACTAAGGTTACAATTGGTAGAGCAGGATGCCATACATAAGAGGTTACAAGAGGAGAGAGAGGTTGAGAAAGTGAATGCTCTAATAGAAAGGTGGTCTCTCCTTAGAAAAATTAATGAAATGAACGAGAGAAATAAGATGCTTTCTTCTGCTCCTAAAACTTTGCAACATGATGTCTTTGGTGATCTTGAGGCTTTGAGGAGTGAGAAAGAGCGCTTACTGAAAGATCATGAATTTGATAAGGAGGGCCCTGTGGTTAGACAAGTGCAAAGTTATGTTCCTTTTCCTAAAGATAAAGATGGGCATGAGATCACTAGGCCTGTTGTTGCCACTGGTGAAAAAGGAAAGAAAAATATGGTGGGACATCAAACAAGCAGATCATTGACAATACTAGGGGTCCCACCACCCAATTCAAATAAGGACACAGAGTTAGAAAGAAGAAGAAAAGAAGATGAGGACCTTGCAAGAGAACTTGAAAAGGTTGAAATTGAAGCTTCCATTGCAGAAAATAGAAGAAAGATTTTGTTCTTGAAGGCTTCATCAGATAATGCTCTTGGTCCATCTGCTACTGAACTAGGTATGCCATCTATGACTACTACTGTTCCACTTAGTAATGCTACTAGTTCAATTCCTTCTTCATCTGCTAGGATAGGTCCTGATCCTAGGCAGCAATCAAATGCACAAGTAGATAGAAATGTAAATGCTAATGTTGATCCTAGGGTTAACACTAGTTCAAGTTTTCAAACAAGACCTATGCAATTAGAAGGCTATAGGTAAATTATTTTTGATGAAATTCTTGGTTACCCAAATGCTTTTCCAAATGATGTAAGAGATAAGGTACCTAAGTTTGTTGGTAATAATGCTATTAGTTGTGAGGAGCATCTTAGATTATCTATTGATATGCTTAATGATTATGAGGTAGAGCATGAGGATGTAGTCATGAAATTGTTTGTTCAATCTCTAATGGAGGATGCTAGAGATTGGTTTAAGAGACTTCCTGATAAATGTATTGATACTTGGGATTCTTTTGAGAGATGTTTTAAAGAGCAGTATGGTGATAGACCTAATGCTAGTTTTATGTTGAATGAATTCAATACCATAAGGAAAAATTAGAATGAGACTGTAGCTGAATTCAACATGAGATTTCAGAAGGGTATGCATAAGTTGTTCCAAGTTATGCGGTTAGATGACAATGTTTGTTTAACCACATACTTCAATGCATTTGATGGGAAGATGGGATATTTGTTGAGGGACAAAGAACCAAGAACTCTAAGGGATGCTTTTAGGATTGCTGTCAATATTGAGAACAATATGAAAATATCAAGAAAGTTGGGTGGAAAGAGAGATGACCCAAAGTTGTTTGGGGACAAGAAATACAAAAAGGAAAATGATAAGAATGTTGGAGCTAGGAGGCAAGAGGAAGATAAATTGGATAAGGTGCTCAATGCATTGAAGGATTTGAAGGAACTTGCAAATAGGAACATCAGTGCTCCTACCAATGAAAGGTCTCAGTTCAACAATAATTTCAATAAGCAGAATAGATTGCAGAACTACCCCTACAACACCCAATGGAAGGATGACAAGCCTATTGTCCCTGCTGCAAGAGGAAATAATGATAGAGGTGTCCCTAACCCTCTACAAAAAGCTTCAATAAATTTCATGGAGGACATACCTTGGTGTGTTGCATGCCAGTCCCCTCATTTTGCAGAGCATTGTGTGGTTGCACACTCTATGGCTGCAAATCAAGATTGTGGCAATGAGGAGATAGATCAAGAAGGAGATCAAGATGATGTTGGATGCAACATGGCTTCTTCATATCTAGAATATGAAGAAGATTCTAATTTTGATAAAGAACCAGATGTAAATGTGAGGAGACAGAATCAGGCCCTTTTTCATCAAGAGGTATTTTCTGATGATGAAGACATTGATAGGAAGACATGTAACATGAAATCTTCTTCTGAGTTAGTAAATTTGAGAAGACCTTCTAGAGAAGAGATGGATAGGATTATTGTAGAAATGATTGCCCAAGTACAAACTAGAGGGATGGTGGCAAGGAATACAAATGAGAAAGCTGCAAGAATGTTCATAAAGAGTACCAACTCCGGAGAGACTAATGAGAACAAATCAAAAAGTGATCACATGGTGAAATTCAAGAATGTAAGAGGTAAGAATTGTGAGCCTAAGGGAGTTGGAATTGAAAAGATTTCTAGTGAGATTGAGAAGCCGGTTAACACAATGGCTAAGATTGAAAAAATGAGGGTGGCCAATACACCTAATGTATCAAATAAGCAAAAGGATAGTAAGGTGATGCAAATTGAGATTCCTTCTTCTACTCCTATTGATATGTTATCTATATTGTCCCAAATTATAGTTAAGGTTCCATTGTCAGAATTGTTGAGGATCCCTGAACACAAAAATAAAGTTATTGCATGGGTAGATAATGTTCATAACAATGATGTTGCATGCAATGGATCATAAGATAAAGTTTTGAAAGGTGTTGCTGCTCAGGGAATTGTGTCTCAAATTCCTCCAATATATTTGGATAGTTCTGTCAATGCCAACCTTGAAAATATTGATCCATTCTTTTTAAGTGTTCTTGTGAATGGAATGAAGTTGAGAAATTGTATGATTGATAGTGGTGCCTCTAATACTATCATGCCTTTCAAAATCATGGAGAAGTTGGGCCTTAAAGTTGATACATTTCAAGGTAGATGTTGTGCAATGGATCAGAGGGAGGCACCAGTTATTGGGACTATCAATGTAATGCCATATAGGCTGGCAGCATATCCAGAGAAAGAGTTAACAATGAGTGTTTTGGTGGTGGACATCCCTCCTCATTATGGGATGTTTCTATCTAGAAGATGGAGTGCTGCCATGGGTGGAAGTTTACAGTGTGATTTGTCCTATGCCACTTTCAAGATTGATGATCAGTTTGTCAAGATTGAGCGAGAGCCAAGAGTATGCCACATGATTGAGAGAAACATTGACAATGAGACTACATATTTTGTGGATACTAATATTAATGCTTTTAGGGAAAAGATCCTTATATTTGAAAATGAACCTATTTTGTCACCTATCTCTGTTGAGGTAAGTGCTAATTCTGTGAAGGGTGATTTGTGGGTAATGTACTTTGATGGTGCAAATTGCAAAGATGGTGCAGGAGCAGGTATCTTACTTATTTCTCCTGATGGAAACACCTACAAATTTTCTTTCACATTGAATTTCTTTTGTACCAACAATATAGCATAATATGAGGCTTTGTTGTTAGGATTGAGGTTGGCACAAAAATATGGTATTAAATGCATAAGTGTTGTTGGTGATTCTGAGTTGGTTGTGTCCCAAGTTAGGTCAATATATGCTTCCAAGAATAAAAGGCTAAAATAATATAGGAATGCAGTTTGGGATTTGATTGAACATTTTGATGCCTTCAATATTGAGTGGAAAGATAGGAGTAACAATAAGATGGCTGACTTGTTAGCCAATATTGCAATCAATCCTACTGATATTACATTTTCTGGTATCTCTAAAGTTCAAATTCAGGCTAGGCCTAGCATACCAGACAATATTGAAAATTGGCAAGTTTTTGATGATGATAATGATATTTTGAAGTTTATGAGTTGTGAAGATCAGTATCATGGTTAGGAATTTGATTGCTCAGCCTTGGTTGAGTCAGTAGAAGGAAGGGAGGTTGTCTTTGGCAATGAGGTCATTCAACTTAGAACTAACAAGGTGCCCAAGGGGCTTGTTGTTTTGGAGACTGTCTTTGATAACTAGGATAGGGTTCAAAAGAATATCAAAAGAGAAGATCATGTTGATCTAGAGGAGATAAATCTTGGAACATGTGAGACACCTAAAAAGTTATACATTGGTAGAGATATATCTCAAAAGGTAAAGAAATCTTTGATTGAATTATTGAGAAAATTCAGGCATGTTTTTGCATGGTCATATGATGACCTAAGGTTTTATAGAGAAGATTTATTTCAGCATATTATTCCATTGAAGGAAGATGCTAAACCTTTCCGGCAAAAATAAAGGCCTATTAATCCTACTTTGGCACCCAAGATGCAAGAAGAGTTAATGAAGCTAAGAGATGCTGGAATTATCAAGCTTATTAGGCACTCTTCTTGGGTGTCAAACCTTGTACCTGTAAGGAAAAAGAATGGTGACATCAGGCTTTGTGTAGACTTTAGGAATTTGAACATTAGCTCATTAAAGGATAACTATTGTCTTCCCAATATGGAAGCTATGTTGCAGAGAGTAATTAGATCAGAATTGATGTCTATGATGGATGGTTTCTCTAGTTACAATTAGGTAATTTTCAAAGAATCATAGCAATTCAAGACAGCTTTCACAACACCTTGGGGGACATATGTTTATGTGAGAATGCCTTTTAGCCTCACAAATGCTGGTGCTACTTTTCAGAGGGCAATGGATGTTGCCTTTTTAGATTTCATAAATGATTTCCTTATTGTATATCAAGATGATGTAACTACCTATTCCAAGAAGGAAGAAGATCATTGCACTCATTTAGAAAGAATATTTGTGAGGGCCTTGGAATTTGGCATTTCATTAAACCCAAGGAAATGTGCTTTTGGTGTCATTGAAGGTAGGTTTCTTGGCCACTTAGTTGGGAAGTGAGGAGTGAGAATTGACCTTGAGAGGGTAGCAGCCATTGATAAAATTCAAAGGCAAAGAATGTTAAAGGGATTCAGTCCTTCTTTGGTCAGGTCAATTTCTTAAGGAGGTTTGTGACAAATTTTGCAGAGGCTACTAGACCTATTTCTAAGATGTTGAAGAAGGGGTCTGCAATCAATTAGGAGGGTGAGCCTGATAAGGCTTTCAAAAATATCAAGTAGGCTATCAAAGATGCACCAGTGCTTAAGGCACCTGATTATAATGTTCCAATGCACATCTTTTTCTTTGCATCTTTTCACACTATTGCTGCAGTTTTGTTACAAAAGAACAAGGATGGTTTTGAACAGCCTATTGCATTTTTTAGTAAATCTTTGCAGGCTGGAGAATTGAAGTATGACATAAATGAAAAACAAGCATATGCGCTTGTGAAGGCAATCAAGGCTTTTAGGTGTTACTTGATGGGAGCAGTTGTGATTGCTTTTGTGCCAAGTGCAACTGTGAAGGATATTTTCTCACAGCAAGAGGTGTTTGGAAGAAGATGCAGATGGATCAATAGGATCCAAGAATTCAATGTTGAAGTCCAGATTACTAAATTGGTTAGAGGACAAGGATTGGAAAAATTGATGGCCCAATCCAATCTTGATGCTAATTAGGTAAATCATTCTAAAGTTGATTATACATGTGATATGGATGATTGTATCTAGTATCAAGATATCATCTATTATTTGAGAAATATGAGATGTCTAGATAACATGAATGATAATCAGAAGAGGACATTGAAATTACAGGCCATGAAGTATGTAATTGTGAAATGTAAATTGTATAGAAATAATTTGGATTGCATACTTTTAAAATGTGTAGATGAGAATCAGGCTGAAGTATTGTTGAAATAAATGCATGAGGGAGTTTGTGGGGGACCTTATATGGGTAAAAAAACTGCTCATAAAATCTTGAGAGCAGGATTTTAGTGGCCCACAATCTTCACGGACGTAGAATAGTTGGTGAGGAGGTGTGATGCTTGTCAAAGGTTCTTTGGTAAGCTTAAATTTTTAGGTAATGTGCCATTAAAACCAGTAGAAGTTCAGGTTCATTTCCAACAGTGGGGAATTGATTTCATAGGGGAGATACCAAACAAGTCTAGTGGAGGACACTCATAGATTTTAGTTGCCACTGATTACTTTACAAAGTGGGTAGAAGCTATACCTACAAGAAATGCAACTAGTAAGGTGGTAATTGATTTTTTGATGAGTAATATTGTTACAAAGTTTGGCTGCCCTAAGAGAATAGTAAGTGATAATGAAATGTGCTTCAGGTCTGCTGAATATAAGGACTTTTGCAAAGGTTTAAGAATTTAGATTTCTAATTCCTCACCTTATCATCCACAAGGAAATGGTCAGGTAGAATCTACTAATAAGAGTTTGATTAAAATCCTAAAGAGGATTCTTGAAAAGAATAAGAGAGCATGGAATTCAAAGCTGTCATTAGCTCTATGGGCTGATAGGGTAACTATGAAGAGGGCAATTGGTTGTGCACCATTTGACCTAGTATATGGAATTCATGCAAGAACACCTCAAAATAACTTATTGGAAATGTACAAATTTATTTAGTTATATGATGATGACATAGATGATGAGATGCAATTGAGAATTGAGGACCTCATTAGGTTAGATGAGACTAGAAGAGAATCAGTTGCAATGAATGCCAAATTGCAGTTGCAGGTTAAGAATTTGTATGATAAGAAAACTGTTGATAGGAAGTTTGAGCTTGGTGATTTGGTGTTAGTTTGGAATGCCAGGTTGGAGGATAAAGGAAAACATGGTAAATTTGATCCAATTTGGCTAGGGCCATATCTAATTCATGAGAAATGGGGTCAAGATTCATACATTATCGAAGAATTAAATGGTGATATTCAGGAATTGCCTATTCATGGACAATTCTTGAAGAAATACTTCAATTGAAGGTATTCTGTTTTCCATGAGCAGTAATTAGGTCTGTATACTTTGTAAATTTTGTAAATAGTTGCTTGCCCCTATCCTGTTTTGTCATGTTCCTAGGGTTTTGCCTTGTGGCTCTCAGTTGTCCAAAATTTTGTCCAATAGGTGGTCTCCTATAACCAGTGATTCTAGATTCTTGCCATGCCTACAAGAGCCACACATCCCCAGACAGAGCCATTGTTAGCACTTGAAAGAATTTCCATGGTATTCTATCTTTTATTTGATCTTTCCCTACAAAATTTCATGGCCTTAGCATGTTTCTTCTGGTCTATGTATCAATTTTCATGTCTCCGGCTAAAGCCCTAAGTAGAATATTCAAAAAACTAGCCTTTACATTTTAAACCCTTTGTTTTAACCCTGGCCTTGTTATAATTTCATGTTACTTTATCAGGTCACTTAAAAGTCCTAATTTGCATGTGCTTATTTCTTTCTCAGCTTGTCGCTTGTTCGCGTGTTGCCTAGCGGTCATTTCTTAACTTTCTGCAAACTAGCGATTACCTGTGGTCGTGTATTCTCATGTTCCTAGTAGCTTATCTCTTAACTATTTGTGACTTGGTGTGCCAGTTTCCTTTTCTTTGGTCACATGTTTGCATAGTTTTCTAGGCCTAGTCTTTTGACAATGTCTCTATCCGACGGTTAGCGTAAGTTCTCATGAGATTTGTCGGAAGCTTGAGATCTTGAGATGACCATTGATTCTGTTGAGTGACGTAGCCTTTTCTTTCGGCGGGTCCATTGCTACGTGTACTTAGTTGGCAAATAGTGATTGGTCCAAGTGTGCTAAGGTGGACTTGTCAGTGGGTCCGCCAGTCTTAGGGAAGTTAATACACTGCATGATCTGACGGTTGTCATGATATTGTTGATCAGAGATGCATGATGAATATGTCAATGGTATGGTGACAGCCGTCAATTTTCACTAAAGGGGAAAGCTTTGCAGTGGGTCCTTTATCAGTGATGACTGAGCGATTATAGTGAATGATGCAGTGACATGTGGCAGTTTGCAGGTGGGCCCAGGTGGGGTCTGGTGGTCTTGATAAGTTTTAGCGGCCGATAAATTTTAATGATTTTCGCTCATTCGTGAAATGAAATAGTAGTTCTCTAAATGTTTTAGTAGTTTAGCAAACAAGCGTTCACGTAATCGCTAAACTTTCTGGTGATTTTATAAAGTGTTTCACGAATAGGTGAAAAGGCCTTCAGTCGCCTGTTCGTTGAAAAGGGACCAGAGTTAGTTGTTTTCTTCTTGTCACCAATTCACAGAGTTAAAAGGCAGGTTAAGATTTCACTTTGCGAATAGGAAATGCATTGTCGCATAATCGCTAATGTAAACTAGGATTCCTATAGGGGGTAAATCTTAAAAGATCACAAAAGGGAGAAATCAGATGGTCAGGACTTAAAGATAGCTCAGATTCAAACATGGACTTTCGATTTGCTGCAAGCACTTGGAAATAGCCATTTATTTTTAATTTTGAATTTTCAGAGGGTTTCTCAGCAACATAAAGGACCGAAATTGAATGTTTTCACAGCTAGATTTGCTTTGTTTGGTGGCGCTTGCTATTACAGTGTGGTCCATAGTGTTGAGTGATCATCTGCAGGGTTTTTACTATACGGTTTTGTGCTCAAGGCGTGTTGCAGGTGGCTGAAAGGGTTGACATTTTGGGATGTTTCTGTGATTCTCAGTACCTTCTTAGTGAGATTTTTCATGATTTTGGATCAGTCCGAGGCTTGTCTTCTCGTGGTTGCCTGGGTTTCTTCCCTATAATAAATTTGTAGCTGTTTCTAGTTGATTTGGTGGTTGAAACCCTAACCCTAAGTCATCTGTAGCTTATTGCATTCTCTTTGAGAATTCCAAGATGACTAGGGAGTATATATTATAGAATTTTGGATTTTGTAAGGGTTCCAAAACTTTCTTTGGTCCTAGGCTAGTTGTTCACGGTGTTTTACTAATACAAGAGCTAGATTTTGGGTCTTTTCCTATCTTTGTGTTGTTCTAATTGTATATTGATTCTGAATATATTAATGAGAATGCTATTGAGTTCCAATCTTGCATTTGTGTATGTCTTCTTGTTTTGGTTCTGAGCTCATATATGTTAGTGTCACAAAGTGTATTAACATATGGTAAACAAAGAGTATTGTGAAGTCATCTCTGAGTTCCTAACAAAGTTAGGATTAAAGTCTTTTAGGTGGGTTCAGTGGGTTTACAACCAAGTAAGAATCTGATGTCCTTGTGTTTGAGGGAGAGGGGTAATAGGCAAAGCACTTACCCTAGATTCAATTGTGTTTGAATTAAGGTATTTAGTTGATGTATGTAATTGGGTGACTCTTTGCCCTAGGTTAAGGCACTAGTCCATCCTCTGGAGGCATTTCATTGTTGACAATCACACATACACAAATTAAATGATAAAATCTTAAATCAGCTAGTGAAGAGTATATAGTTATATATCATTTTATGATTCCTTTGAAGAAGTGAATCAAGGGTACACCCACCTGAGCATTGAGGCCTGAAGTGTAGGAGGATCTTTTTTGATCCTTGTTAATTGACCCTCTTCCTTGTAGACTTTGGAGTGGTTATAGAGTCAAAGTTATAATAGGTTATCTATCAAAGTATAAATCTGCAAGTTGAAGACCAAAGGGAACTACCAACAACCCTCATCAGCAAGTTTCCCTGCTGAAATTAAATTTTTACTCAGCCTTGGAACATGTCTTACCTCTTGTAGTAGCCAATGAATCCCATTGTGCAACTTAATCTTGACTTTCCCTTTTTCAACAATTTGACAGGGTTCATTATCTCCCAAATAAACTAGCCCAAAATCCCCTTGGACATAATCAAGAAAATAACCTCTATGGGGTGTAGCATGAAATGAAGCACCCGAATCTAACACCCATGAATCATCAAAATTTTCTAAAGACAAGAGAAAAACATCCTCTTTGGATTTGTTACTTACCACATTTGCCTCCTTGTTTCCATCATGTTTATCTCTTTGATTATTCTTCCGAGACCAACAATTTTTCTTCTTATGACCTGCTTTTCCTAGCAATCATTTATCCCTTTGGATTCAGACCTCTTTCCTTTTGATTTTCCTCTTGATTTCCCATGATTTCTAGAGTTGTTTCCTCTATCTCTAGTTCTGCCTCTGCTTTTTGTGTTCAATACACTACCCGATGTGGATGCCCCTAAGCTTTTCCTATGAATTTCCTCACTCAATATAACACCAATAACATCATCAAACTTTAGTGTATTAGAACCAAAAAAAAAATTACTAATAGCCATTACCAAGCCATTCCAACTTTCTGGCAAAGAACACAAAATCAAAAGAGCCCTAACCTCTTCATCAAAAGTTATTTTAACTAAGGCTAATTGACTTGTAACTGTATTAAACTCATTCAAATGATCAGCGACTGATCCACCTTCTACCATTTTCATATTAAATAAACTCTTCATAAGAAATATCTTGTTTGAAGCTGAAGGCTTTTCATACAACTTCGCTAGGGTATCCATTAAGTCTTTAGCTTTCGTTGCTCCAGTAATATTGAATGCCACCGATTGTGCCAGGCATAGATGAATACTCCCCAGTGCCTTCCTATCCAAAATATCCCATTCTTCCTGAGACATTGTTGCCTCTTTCTTGGCTATTCCCTCTAATGGCCGCGATAGATCCTTCTGATAGAGGTAGTCTTCCATTTGCATCTTTCATAACTGGAAGTTCTACCCATTAAACTTATCAACCTTCAGCCTACCCTCGTCTACCATTTTTTCCACTTAACCGAGAGACTCTCCCACTAACTTGTGAGACCTGCTTCAGAGAATAGATGAAAGAACGAATGAAATAACCTCGCTCTGATACCACTTGTTAGGATTAACAAGGTAGAAAAATAATTACATGGAAGTATAATCAATATTAGAAAATAATAAACCACACAGAAGTGAACACAAGACACAAATATTTAATGTGGTTCGTCCAATCCCTAGGCTATGTCCACCAACAGTGAGTCCAATATTTTATTATCTAGTGATTAGAACCTGATTACAATCCATAATCCCTTATAGCTCAATTCCACCATAAGTACTAAAATCATACATGATAATGAAATCTCTAACCCTAAGCCAATATAACAAGGCTTATGTCGGTTAACAAGTTAACCTTAAAATACTTGATGAGTCAATTTAAGAAAAGGCTTGATGAGTCTACCTAGGGAAGTGTTTAACGTGTCAACTCAAAAATGCTTGACAAGTTAACCCCACGATGAATGAAAAATGTACAGTACTTTCCTAATCAGTCACCACAAGCTAACATTTTAAGATTATTTATTCGGTTTAAAATTGCATGAATTATTCGGGGATCAATTATTCTAGTTTGCATGATATTTTATTAATGATAGAGATTTACTTTGCATGTGATTTTATAAAGAGGGTGATTTCTTTCTTGAATTCTAATGTGAGTGTTTTAACCCTGTGTTTGATTGTTAAGTAAATCTGAGTGTTTGATTTAGTAAAGTGTTTTCTTCATGATAGCGTCTTTTTTATTCAAATCAATTGTGCATGTAATTAGTCTACTTTTACTTAATTCTGTTTAGTCTCCTATTAACCTATGTGGTGGTTTTGAGGGGCTAGAATGTCAACTAGTGGGTGTGAAATCCAGAGGCGGGTTTTAGATACTTTTTTTTACCATGTTTGTTTGCCTTGCATATTTTGTTGTGTCGGTTAACTTGTTCTATGACGATTCTAATTTTGCATGTTTTCTGTCATTGTTGGAACTAGTTATTGATATTTATGAGTTGTGTTAACTCAAATTTTTATTTGATCTCATGAAACCCTAGGGTAGGTTAACTAAGTGTGTAGGTGGGAAGTGGCTTGTAATTGGTGCCGGAGCCTGGAAGTGGCTACTAGGATATCCTATTACAAGTAGCTTAATAAGTGATAATTAATGACATTGAGAGTTTTAAATGAATCTAATAAGATATTATGTGCCTCACCCATGCTTGAGTTCCTAATTGAGTTTTAACTAGGATGGGAGTGAGAAGATATTTTCCGCCTACGTGGATTGGATATGGCATAGTTAGTACCTTGTCTACACGAAAGGTTACTAATGCCACATAGAGTCACTAGGGCGCTGGGGTCTTAAGAGACTACTAGAATAACCTTAGAGTTGGCTCATGTGATGACACTTCCTTTTATGCATCTTAGGTTTCCTACGTGGGTTGGTTGCCTCTGGTTGTGTATGTTTTACCTTGTTATCCTTTTTGTACCCTTTGAGTTAGAAGCTTTCGGGATCTGTTCATTAGCTTGTTTTGTTGATATTTTTTATCCGAGTGAGATCTGTTGTTATCTCATCAGCACGGTGGGAGTGTACCATTTAGGTTCACGAGGTTGGGTGGTAGTGATTCTCTTACCATTTGAGATTTTGACGTTCATGTACAGATGCTAGATAATCCCTGTAGCAGTTGATTCTTCTTGATCTTCATTGATGGAGTTGTGTTCTTCTTCTTCTTCTTTTTTTTCTTCTTCTTCTTCTTCTTCTTCTTCTTCTTCTTCTTCTTCTTCTTCTCTGTGATCTTGTATCATTATATCAATTTTCAGAGATATCATGTTGTTTTTTATTTTAGTTATTGTATTACATACTCTGTGACATGTGTAATGGATGTAGGTTATCATGGATACCTTATGGTAACTGTTGTTCCTATGTCATCCTTTATGTGATGTTGCATTTATCTTTCAATTGTTTATATGAGTTTTATAATTATATCTAATCTAAATTAATTAATTAATTCTCACGTAATCTTTGTCAAGAAACCCTTGAGAGTTGTAATCTTCGTGAGTTGTATATTGCTTTGCAATGCTTCCGCATTGCAAAACTTTGATGTTGTTGATTGTTAACACTTAAAAAAAAATTTATCCTGCGAACTTAGTTACATGTTTAGGTTAAGTTCTCTTAGGTTCCCTGTTGGGGCATTACACATGGTATCAGAGCACCGAGTTTTACAGTGGGAACTCTGGGAAGTTGTGTGCCCATTAGATATTGTTTTTGATCATTTATTGTGCTAGGTACCCTCTCTAATGCATCTAGGATGAAGTACCTTTGGATGTCATGAAGCGATTACTCCCTTGAGTGTGGCTACCACTAGTTACCTTGTTATGTGAATATTTTATCATTGATGACTTATTTTAGTTGATTTATGAATTGTTCGTGATGTGTGGGGGCTAGCATTAAAAATTTAAACTTTCTTATGATTGGATTAGTCACCTAACTCTCTTTTCATTATCTATCTTGTGACGCTAGTCATAATTAATTTATTGTTAAAATTGAGCTCTTATGATTTAATGTCGGACTTGGAATTTGCCCACTTGGATTTTACCTTTTTGAGTTTTGTGGTGGCTACTCCAAATGTTTGTGATCATTGGCCATGTTTTGTGATAAGTGTTGTTTCTATCATGTTCATCATGAACCCCTGATAGTATGTATAAGGGAGGACATCACGAAGATGATACTATGTTTGCGGTGTGAGATTAGAATCATTGTATCCTATATGTTTGCATAAGTGTTGCATTAACTAGATAGTTTTTCATGAAATTTTCAACTTTTTATTTGTTATAGATATGAATGTGTGTTTTATGCAATTGATTGCTAGATGTTTTCTATATTGATGAATGAATAAAGTTTAGATATTTTTGAATTATTAATGAATGGTTGATCAATGTGATTTTTGGTTTTTTTCCTAAACTAGAATTACATTGTCCTTAATGACTGTATACCATGTCCTTATTCTATGGCTTATTTTCAGATGTGTTTTGTTTTAGTAAATGCTTTGTGCTTAGGGGATATATATCCTCATCTATTTGTAGGCTTCTAGGAATAAGTTTAATCCTAGGGGGGGTGGATGTAGTACCCCGCCCCTAGTCTAATTTTATAAATGTTATGATTATTTTAGGATGAAAGATTATATGTTAGAAAATCATTGATACTGACCCCATACTTGCATGTGTATGGTTGATGTGTTTATTTTATATTTCTGTTTGACATGCCTGAAGTGGTTGAGGGACGAAGTCCTAGTTGCTTGTGAGATCCACACGATCGGTTGATCCATGTCATTGTCTGTTATATATTTATATATATGTACATGCAGGTTTTGTATGCAGGTTTGTAGGTACCAGGCATCAACTTCCCTAAATTGTCAAGATGAGCATGCCCTATCACAATATCTCAAATGGTAAGAGAGGGGAGATAACACGAGTCCAAATCCTAACCTAAGCCATATTATTGTCCTGAAATAGTGGACAAGATTTTGTTATTCCTACCCTTTCTAAACTCACCTAGTTGATGTGAGTTTATATTGATGTTCTTGCGTATGAATGTGAGTCCTTAGGTCCTTGTGATACTTTTGATTTTGGTGCTTGGCATGTTTTTAATAATTAGATTATTTAATTTGATTTAATTGTGCAATTTTTAATAAATAGAATATTTGCTATTTTTAGCCATGTGAGATTATTTATTTATTTGGAGATTAATTAAATGCAATTTGGTAAGTTAGTTTAGTTGTGGTTGAAATATTTAATTAATAAAGATTAATTAAATATCTTCACCTTGAAAATAGTTAATTGTAAATTTAACCTAGGTTCAATTGAAATGTATTTATTAATTTAAGGGTTAATTGAGCATGTGGAAATTATTTTAGAGAAAATATTTTATTTTATTTTAATTGAATGCATTAAAGTTGTAGAATCAGTAATTGTTTAAATTAAATTAAAGGTATTAGTTAATTTCAGGTTAAAGTGTTTTCAACAAAAGCAAAGTGAAAATAGACTTGAGTTCAACTGAAATTGAACTGCAAATCAAAGTCTAAATTTATGCAAGCTTTTGGAGAGTGGAGTTTTCAAACCCTAGCAGGTGGAAGGAGATTTCCTACATGTTGGAGATTTCGCCATAATTTGGGAAGACATGTTTTAAATAGTTTTGGCAAGGATTAGATTTTGAGGACACATGTTTGAGAGAGATTTTGGAAAAAGTTAGATTTTGTTGAGCAATTGGTTGGTAGCTTGGGATTCTTTTGATTCTGGTCTTCGTTAGTTTTTCTCTGTGGCATCGTTTTCAAGGTAGGATTCGATCATCCTAGAAATTTATGTTTTATGCAATTTGAAACGACTATTTTCTTTGTGCCTATTGTTTAGCATGTCTGAAATTTTATCCTAGGAATTCTCTCTTCGTATTCTGGAATTGATTTAATGAAAATCCTTACTGCATGCATTCTTTGATTTTGAGTTTTAAAATAGATTTCAATAAAGATGAATTTTGCATAATTCTAGTTAAATTAATGTTAATTGAGATCTCTATGAGAATTGGACCAATTAGAAACCTTAGGCTTAGAATGTATGGTTTGGTGGATGTATCTAGTAGATATGAGAATTTGATGTGAAACCCTAGTTATTACCTTGGATATAATTGACTATTATTCTAGTTGTTTGATTTATTCTACAATTATTTATATTTTTTTAAAAATAAATAAATATATAAGTTCTTCCTACCTTATTGTTTTAAACCACCTTATTATATATATATATATATATATATATATATATATATATATATATATATATATATATATATATATATATATATATATATATATATAAAACATATATAAATATATAAATTCTTTCTTTTAAAAAAGAAAAAAAAAATATTGTTTTGTATATTTCTTGTGTTCTCTTTTTAATATATATATATATATTAAAAAAAGATTCGCTGGAAAACAAAATTCATTAGATAAAGATTATCTAAAAATATCTCTATAATATAAATTATATATATATATATAAATATTGTTTTAAAAAAATAAGAATAAATAAAAATTAAAAAAACTAATTCATCCGAGTGGGATTGGGTCATGCAAGGTGGCCTTACCACCGTAAGTATTTAGGGGGCAACTTTAGTTGAAATTTCCACCCCTTATTCGCATGCCAAAGTAGGAAGGGAGAGGGGAGATGGGGCCACGTACCCCACCCATGCACTTATTTTAAGCTTTTTGTTATACATGTATCTTTTTCTTTTTAGAAGTTGGTGGGTTATGTTAAGTTAGTTTTAGATTAGGATTTACTTTTTAAAATGTTTTATTTTATTTGTTTCTAAAGACATGAATGAATTAGTTTATAATTAATGTGTTAATTTAATTTTTAATTTATATTTAAATTAGTTTGTCTAGTTTTAATTTAATATAATTTTAATAATTTTTTTTAAATTAAGGGATTTTATTTTAATATGTTTTTATTTTTTTAAGTTAATTAAATTAAGTGCATGTTATTATTATTTTAAAAAGTTTTTTTTTTTAGATTTTAATTTAAATGAAGGGAATATTTGTATGTTAGTATAGTTATTTATATTTATATTTAAAATATAAGATATAAGTACTATAGCATAGTTTATTTTTTAAGATTATTTATTCGGTTTAAAATTGCATGAATTATTCGGAGATCAATTATTCTAGTTTGCATGATATTTTATTAATAATAGAGATTTATTTTGCATGTGATTTTATGAAGAGGGTGATTTCTTTCTTGAATTCTAATGTGAGTGTTTTAACCCTGTGATTGATTGTTAAGTAAATTTGAGTGTTTGATTTAGTAAAGTGTTTTCTTCATGATAGCGTCTTTTTGATTCAAATCAATTGTGCATGTAATTAGTCTACTTTTACTTAATTTTGTTTAGTCTCCGATTAACCTATGTGGTGGTTTTGAGGGGCTAGAATGTCAACTAGTGGGTGTGAAATCTAGAGGTGGATTTTAGATACTTTTTTTTACCATGTTTGTTTGCCTTGCATATTTTGTTGTGTCAGTTAACTTGTTCTATGACGATTCTAGTTTTGCATGTTTTCTGTCATTGTTGGAACTAGTTATTGAGATTTATGAGTTGTATTAACTCAGAGTTTTATTTGATCTCATGAAAGCCTAGGGTAGGTTAACTAAGTGTGTAGGTGGGAAGTGGCTTGTAATTGGTGTCGGAGCTCAGAAGTGGCTACCAGGATATCCTATTACAAGTAGCTTAATAAGTGATAATTAATAACATTAAGAGTTTAAAATGAATCTAATAAGATATTATGTGCCTCATCCATGCCTGAGTTCCTAATTGAGTTTTAACTAGGATGGAAGTGAGAAGATGTTTTCCACCTATGTGGATTGGATATGACATAGTTAGTACCTTGTCTACACGAAAGGTTACTAATGCCAAATAGAGTCACTAGGGTGTCGGGGTCTTAAGAGACTACTAGGATAACCTTAGAGTTGGCTCGTGTGATGACACTTCCCTTTATGCATCTTAGGTTTCCTACGTGGGTTGGTGCCTCTGGTTGTGTATGTTTTACCTTGTTATCCTTTTTGTACCCTTTGAGTTAGAAGCTTTCAAGATCTCTTCATTAGCTTGTTCTGTTGATATTTTTTTATCTGAGTGGGATCTATTGTTATCTCCTTAGCATAGTGGGAATGTACCATTTAGGTTCACGAGGTCGGGTGGTAGTGACTATTTTACCATTTGAGATTTTGACATTCATGTATAGATGCTAAATGATCCCTGTAGCAGTTGATTCTTCTTGATCTTCATTGATGGAGTTGTGTTCTTCTTCTTCTTCTCTATGATCTTGTATCATTGTATCAGTTTTCAGAGATATCATGTTGTTTTTTATTTCAGTTATTGTATTACATACCCTGCGACATGTGTAGTGGATGTAGGTTATCATGGATACCTTATGGTACTCGTTGCTCCTTTGCCATCCTTTATGTGATGTTGCATTTATGTTTCAATTGTTTATATGAGTTTTATAATTATATCTAATCTAAATTAAATAATTAATTCTCATGTAATCTTCGTCAAGGAACCCTTGAGAGTTGTAATCTTTGTGAGTTGTATATTGCTTTGCAATGTTTTCGCATTGTAAAACTTTGATGTTGTTGATTGTTAAAACTTAAAAAAAAAATTTATCCTACGAACTTAGTTGCATGTTTAGGTTAAGTTCTCTTGGGTTCCCTGACAGGCCATTACATAATACAATTGAGAGGGGGGGTGAATCAGTTGTATAATAGAATATTAAACTTTAAACTTTAAGCTCCACAATATCAGATCTGATGACAATAGTGAATGCCAACATAATAACACAATATTTTGATTTCGGGGAAACCCTGTTAAAGTTAAAAACCCCAGTGGGAATTAGCACTCACAAATGATGTACTAAGAGTATAATTATCCTTGTTAGAAGATATAGCCCTATTAGGACCTTATTGAAACATTATAGTACATATTCCTTGTTAGAGGATAGACCCTGTTAGGAGTCAAGAACAAAAGGGAGGGCTCACTGCCCAAAGAAGGTTAAGTCCACCTTCAGAACTCACTGTTCGCAACACAAGTGTATATGAAGAAATACACAATCTTTTGAACTGTTTGCAAGCAACTATCTTTGCTTCATTAGTTCCAATGAAGTCCACAGTAAACACCTGCTCTACATACAGTAGACACAAGCTCGTAGCTTTCACAACCTCCTTATATCACATTCATTTCATCCATGTCTTTTCCAAAGAAAATACCTTTTATTTATACCTTATTACAATTTACCAAGATCAAGTTGACCCATGAGGCTTTCCTAATTATAAATAATTACATAAACCCTTGCTAAGATACAAATGGTATCTAGAACAAGTCTACAATGATTACATTACAAAAATTAAGGACTAACATCCTTAATTTATGCTTTCCAAACAAAACTCACGCTTCATTTCTTAAGTCAGCTCCAAAATAAGCCATGGCCAAAACACATGCTACAAATGATGTCACCAATTGTTCCATACCTTGTACTGAATAATGAACTTCCTTCAGTACCCTATCTATCATCTTTCAATCTCGCATACCTTGAAGCCAAATCCTCTAAAAGATATACCAAAAACCTAGAGACTAACTCTGTCAATTCTCATTGTCATAGTCCAGTGACCAGTGTCCATTAAAACATTTGTATCTCTCTCAATATGAGACATCTAATGATGTGATCTTAGATATAAGATCACAAAATCCACCTGAACTCACAACTAACTTTGCAACATATTAAACATCCATAAAGTGTCTGTACACTATGATTACCAGTTTGATTCCTTCATAGAAACATATGTTGACATCAGTGACAAAACACAAATGACAATAGTATGAGTGCCTATTCAATAATGTAGTGATTAAACATATTAAATGTCTCAATCACCACCCATGCATTAGCAATATCCATCATTTTTGGCTATAGATCTAAAATCACCAACACTTGTCTTTCCCTTCTTCCCACTCTTAAAAGTATAATAAAATCCTCTTGTCCTCCCCCAATAATCTGTACAATGTTCCTCCTGTAGATGGTCTCGTTTTGTGGCATTGATATTATATAGTGGCCATAAGAGTGTTGGTAGTTGGAAAGATAGGGGAATCCATAATTATCTTCTAGTCTACTGCCCTAATTGCATGTACCTAGTTGCTATGTTTGTAGCTGCTTTAAAATTGATTGGGCTATGTGGTTCTGATTTCTTAAAGGCTTATGGTATCCTATTCCATCTACTTCTTACCCCTGTAAGAGCTCTCTAAAATGAAAAATAGGGTAACCCTTGATACTCCCTATAAACCATGTCTTTAAGTACAAATACCATTTCTATGATTTCAAGTTTCGACCTTCCATAGGCTAGGTTAAGCCAATCTCTTAGGAGGACATCAAGTTTTCTTGATTCAGCCCTTAAAGGTAATGGTTCAGAATTTTCTAGGTCTCTGTTGTGCAATTTTAGGGTGCATACATATGTAATTATTCAGCTGCCTATCATAATTTTCCTCATTGTGCATCCATGACAATAGGGCTCTCAAATGGATATCACCTATGTAAAGAAAAGGGTTCCATTTAGTTTCATGAGGAATGACAAAATTATGTAGATAGAGCTCACAAAGTAAGTTTTGTTTCCATGAAGAAAGGGTTTGGTATAATCCATAGACTTCTTGAGCTGATTTAAACTCATAGTCTATATTCTTCATAGTCATCATTAGTTGAAATAAGAGGAATTGTTCTTTCAAACAAATGGCATACACTTTGGGAGGTGGTCTACAAGCTATAACTTGATCAACTAGTTTTAGAGCATGATCTATTTGTTGCTTCTACTAATTCACCTATTCCTTAAGAACTTCTATCTTCTCTTGCTTCTCATCTATCTCTTTTTCCATTCTATTTCTTTCTTGTTTTCACAATGTTTTCTGGAAGACAAACTGGTTATATAAACTGAAGAGAATAGATTGTATTGTTGGAGGGACAAATTCTTGCAATTGGGTTTTCTATCTTCTCTTTTCCTTAGAAGCCTGTTCAAAATATTCAGTAAACCATGTTGCTTTATAAGACACAATAGACATATGGAAATAAATAGAGTATGGTAGAGGAGTCATCTAGACATCTTCAGCAATGTTTTCTTGTGCTACATTAGGGTTTTCCTCAGGTGCACCTAGATCATCATGTGATATGTTATCACAAGGTTCTTGCAGATTTTGCAGAGATGAAGGTACTTTTGTTTGCTTAGGGGAATTGTCAAAAATATACTCAATAGAAGGCTCTGTGGTAGGTTTTACTAATGGAACACTTGAGTTTTCTAAGGAAATTGGAGACACTTGTCCTCACATCCGAGGACTTCTGATGAAGGGTGCTCCCCTTAATACCACAAACACATAACAGAAATAGAGAAACAACAACAATATGCAAGAACATAAAATTGGCTTCTTATTATCTCCACAAATGTGGAATTACAAACTTTTAGAATTACAATATGCAAAGCCTCATGGGCATTCCCTTACAATATTCTGTAGGAAAAAGCCTTGAATCAATACCCAGATCTACTACCCAGAACTTCTCTAGACAACACTACAGACCTTCTTTATATAGGCAATTTCCACTACCCGAGAAGGTTTCAGAAATTTAACCCTAAGGGCTGACCAAACTTAGAATTATTTTATTTTTCAATTTATTACATCAAAGTTAGCTCAAAATAACTTTTGAAATCCGAACATAAATTTTGAAGGAAAATTATTTTCTGCCATTTCAGGTGACCCAACTTCCGGAGACCATAAGTCATCACCAGTTGACCCGATGGACTATTATAACCCCATTTTGGAAAGGCCACGAAGCACTCTACAAGCTTGACTCGCGCAAGCACCTGTCACCCAAATTTTTGACCTCATCCAAGGCCTCTAAAGCCTTCAAAATTGAGTTCAAAGTTTCTGTACCTTGCTACCAATACCGAAAATCTTCAATATCTTCAAAACTAGACTTGATCTAGCCATGAAACTTTACTGGCAGGCTGATATGACTAAGATGAACCTCCACATGTAAAATCAAAACATTCTAAGATTTATGACCAACTTACTAAAAACAACAACTTTCCATAAATAGCAGCTCTGCACAAGATAGCCCTTATTGAATACAAAAATAGAAATTTTTTTGGGTGATGCAAGATTGCCCTTACACTCAGGATGCTCTTGCATCAGACACCCGGGGTAATTTGAGAAGTGACCCCATCATGACTTAGGTGTGCAGAGGTAAACCAAGATGGTTAACCTCCTCTTTTGTTAGCCATGATGAATCTTCAATAGGTCATCCTTTCCATTTGACCAAATAGTCTTCATATGTCATGTTCCTTGTGCTTTTGCCAACACAACTATCTAGTATGCCTTCAATCTCCTTGATATCTAAACTGGTTGCTAGAATAATCCACTATGCTGCTGTAACCTCATCTTCAACACCTCCTTCATGATACTCTGTCAAATCTAAAATGTTAAACACTAGTGAAATATTCAGCTCAATAGGCAATTCTACCTCATATGCATTTATGGCCCAAACTTCTTCATTTTCAACTTGTTATATGTACCAACCAAAAATCACTCCTTCCACAAATGAACTGTGACTTCATCTCCAACCTGAAATTTCATATGCCTCCTTTTCACATTTTCCTTAGCCTTATACTACGCATTCATCTTGGTAATATGCTTCCTCACCTCCTCATGGATGTTCTTCAAATGTTCTGAAAAATCCTCACCTTCAACACTACTTATTTCTCCTTTATCTATCTTTCTCAACTTAGATGCATTTCTTGGACTACTCCCATATATGATCTAGAATGGTGATTTGCCAGTGCTCTTGTTGACAGAATTATTGTATGCAAATTTTTCCTATGGTAAAATCAAATCCCATCCTATTGGCTTATCCCCAACCAAACATCTCAGTAAATTTCCCAAACTCCTATTCACCACCTCTGTCTATCCATCAGTTTGTGGATGATGTGATGAACTGAATGTCAAATCTATCTTCAAATTCTTCCACAATGTACACCATAAATATCCAACAAACTTAGTATCTCAATCTGAAACTATGGTCTTTGGAAAACCATGTAGTCACATTACTTCTCTAAAAAACAATTCTGCTACATGAACAAGATCATTAGTCTTCTTGTAGGGAATAAAATGTGCCCTCTTTGAAAATCTATCAACTACCACAAAAATTGAATCATGTCCCCATTGTGTCCTTGGTTAACCAAGAACAAAGTCCATACCGATATCCTCCCAAGGTTTCTCTGGTATAGGTAATGGATGATACAACCCTATATTCTGCTTCACTCCTTTCATCATCTGACATACTCTACAACTTTTTACAAACTTCTTGACATCTTGCTGCAACTTTGGCTGATAATAATTCTCACTAACCAAAGCAAGGGTTTTATCACGACCAAAATGTCCAGCCAATCCTCTGCTATGCTTCTCCTTGATGAGATTCTCCCTCATAGAATTTTTTGAAATGCACAACTGACTCCCTCTAAATAGCATATCATCCTGAATGATGAAATTTAGCCACTTCATTCTGTCTAGAGTAACAGGTTCTTTACAAGCTTTCCAAGCTTCACCAAAATTAGGATCCTCTGGATACAAATTCTTGGGTTCTTTAAACCCAACCACCTCAATCTGCATCTCTGTCAGTAATAATTACCTTCTACTAAGCGCATCTGCAACCCTATTAGACTTTCCACTTCTTAGGTGCTAATACTGCTAGTACAGCACATGGACTCAGGCTCTCCCGAATCAATCCCTTCTGTAACAACTCATGTACTTGTATGTTCAACTCTTCACTTTCTGCTAGTGTCATTCTGTGTGTTGCCTTGTTTGGAAAATTGGCTCCTGGAATCAAATCCATCTGATGACTGATCTTCCTTACCGGTGGTAATCCATCAAGTACATTATCAGATACAATATTCTAAAACTCATTCAACAAATCTGCAACCTCTATAGGTACATCCTCTACTTCCTCTTTACCAACTTTTGGAATTAAAGAAAAACACACATGCTCATGCCTCATACCATCTAGAAATTTTCTTCCATCAACAAATGTTATTCTTGCATTACCACATACCTTTTCTTCGGTCTCCTTCAATGGCTTTAGCTTATGTCGCACTCCATCCTTTGTCAGGGAATAGGTATTCGCATGACCATCATGTACAACACATCTATCAAACTACCATGGTCTACCCAACAACATATGACATGCATCCATAGATATGATATCACATAGTACCTCATCTTGGTACCCGTCGATCTTGAACTTTACTAGGCACTGTTCACTGACCATGACCTTGTGGTCATCCTGCACCTAGGCAATCCGATATGGATGTGGGTGTTTTTGTCTCTTGAGCTTCAACTTTGTCACCACCTCTTCTGACACCAAATCTTCAGTGCTTCCGCTATCAATAATCACATCATAGCATTTACCCTCACACTTGCATCTAGTGCGAAATAGGATCCTTGTTTGCTCAAGTTCATTCTCACCACTCAACAAGAATCTTTTGTTAATCAACATTTCTCCTCTTTCAGCATCTTTAGAATTTGATGATCTGGCATCTTCATATACATGCACAACTCTGGCCTGGCCTTCATTCCTCCTATTCATCCTTCCTTGGCATTGAGAACATTCAAATGCCCTATGACCTTCTTCTCCACAGTGAAAACATGTTCCACAGAAGCCTCCTCTTCCTCTCTGATCTCTATTGTTCTGATCTTGAAAATGATTGGAATTGTTTCCTCTCTAATTTTGACTACTACTGGCCTCATCCTTCTTTTTTGGATCTTCATTTCAGCCTCCATATGACCGTCCACCAGATCGTCCACCACGACCTCTTCCATTTTTCCTACTCTCAAACTTCTTGTTCAACTTTTCTTCTACTTTTAGGGCAAACTGGTATGCCTCTTCAATACTATTCATTCAAACCAGATTCAGCTCTTCCTGAATGCTCGGCCTCAACCCATTAAGGTAACAGGCAACTTTCTCCTTATCCGCTTTTGCATGGCCTGTTCTGATGAGGATTCGATAGAGCTCCTCTATATACTCCTGAACAGATTTTTCCGCTTGCTTCAAACTTTGCATCTTCTTTAGAAGGTCAAGCTCATAATCAACAAGAATGAACTATCACTTCAATTTATCCACCATTCAATCTCATCTTGTCATTTTATCTTTCCCTTTTCTATTTCACTCCAATTGAATCTCTTGCCACCAGATCTTGGCATGACCTTTCAGTCTGGCCTTCACAAATTTGACCTTATTAGGATCGCTAATATCTTCATACTCAAAATATTCTTCACATTCATTAATCTAGTCGATCAACTTTTCTAGGTTAAGATTTTTTGAAAATGTAGGAACCTCAATCTTAGGTCTTTTCCCAATCTTGGAAATGGCATGAAAAAATCTTTCTTCCTCCTGGTTCACAACTTTGACTTCTCCTTCTTGGTCTTCTTCTTCGGCTTCATCCTCAATTTTGTCTTTAACATTAAGATTCATTCCTTTGTGAATCTCCTCTTGCAATGATCGCACTTGTCTTTGGAGGGCTCTAACCTCAGGTGTTACAACACCAGCTCTTCCACCACGTTCCCTTCATGGAGACATTTTTGTGATGTGCACTGAAACCCAAACCACGGTCCTGGTGCAAACTACCTCACAATCAGTGATTTGTTTACACACTCTGGAACACCTACTCTAATACCACTTGATGAAGGGTGCTCCCCTTAATACCACAAACACATAACAGAAACAGAGAAACAACAACAATATGCAAGAATAGAAAATTGGCTTCTTATTATCTCCACAAATGTGGAATTACAAACTTTCAGAATTACAATATGCAAAGCCTCATGGGCATTCCCTTACAATATTCTATAGGACAAAGTCTCGAATCAATACCCAGATCTACTACCCATAACTGCCCTAGACAACACTACATTCCTTCTTTATATAGGCAATTTCCACCGCCCGAGAAGGTTCTAGAAATTTAACCCTAAGGACCGACCAAACTTAGAATTATTTTATTTTTGAATTTATTACATCAAATTTGGCTCAAAATAACTTTTGAAACCCAAACAAAAATTTTGAAGGAAAATTATTTTCTGCCATTTTAGGTGACCTGACTTTCAGAGACCATAAGTCATCACCAGTTGACTTGATGGACTATAATAACCCCATTTTAGAAAGGCCACAAAGTTCTCTATAGGCTTAATTGGTGCAAACACTTGTCACCCAAATTTTTGACCTCAACCAAGGCCTCTAAAGCCTTCAAAACTAAATTCAAAGTTTTTGTACCCTGCTGCCAATACCGAAAATCATCAATATCTTCAAAACTAGACTTGATCTAGCCATGAAACTTTACTGGCAGGCTGATATGACTGAGATGAACCTCCACATGCAAAATCAAAACATTTTGAGATTTATGACCAACTTACTAAAAACAACAAGTTTCCATAAATAGCAGCTCTGCACAAGATAGCCCTTATTGAATACAAAAACAAAAATATTTTTGGGTGATGCAAGATTGCTCTTACACCTAGGATGCTCTTGCATCAAATTCTCCGCACTACTATTCTCACAACATCTACAATATTCTTTTTGAGGGTTCTTTTTGGTCTTTCTGCTGTAGGAACAGATGCTATAGGATTCAACCTTTTTCTTTTACTTTTTGTAACCACAGGGTTTTGAACTTCACTTTCAAGGTCAGGGGTTTCGTCTCCAATTTTTTGTTTTCCTTCCCTCATGGAAGAAGTAGGAACATTACTTTCTAGAATGGGTGAAGGTATATTTTATTGAAGTAATTCCGGTTCTTTTTCTTGTGTATCTGTTTCCACAGTGGGCTTAGAAGGTTCTGCATCATTTTCTAGGGATTTCTCAGCAGGGTCAACCCGAGGTTGCAATGTTTTATGCTAGATAAATTTTGACCATGCTAAGGGAGAGACATCCCTAAGGGATTTTTCAACTATCAGTTTAATTAGGGCATGGTGGGTGATAGAATTTGCATTCCCTTTTTGAGTCTCCTTAGAGCTAATACTTAGCATATTAAACAAGAAATTAGGAACATTTAATGGGAGACTGCCTTATGTAGCTAAGTAGCTTAAAATGATGAGCATGAAAATTTTGAAATCTTCCCTCACATGTTAGCTACCTAATAATATGTGTTGCTAGCTCGTTGTATGGTGGAGGAAGAGACATTATTTTGCACCCTTGCTTGCTAATCTCCAGAGGAGGATCACTTGGAAGGGAAAACTAAGCTCATGATGACCTAGCATCATTTTCATTGGGGTAATGTTCCCCAATTTTTGGTAACCCAGTGACCTCTGCTATGGATGCAGGAGCATCTCGGGCTTTAAGAAATATTGCATCAACCAAAAACATTTCCTATTTTTTGTAATTTGAATTATAATTTTTGCATTTATTGGTTTCATGTTTTTTGAAGCTTACATGATGTTGATGACCTATTTTGGAACATTCTCCTAAGATCTCATAAGGATTGGATGGACCATTTCAAAGTTAGAGTTGTTTTACTTGTCGTTGGAGCTGTATTTTCCTGCAATTTTTGTGCTGATTAAATGCCATGTAGCCATTAGACCTTAAGAAATCATCCTTTTCTCTCTTAGGGCCTTAAAGAGAAACTAAATTAATATCTTTTTCAAATAGTGAAAGTCCTAATTCATTATGAGTAAAAACGTATGACCATTTTTCTCAGGTACCTATTTTCAGCCAATTTACACACAAAACGTGGAGTGTTTCTTCTTGCATGGTTCTGTGTGATGAGATGGGGCCTTGAGTAGTTAGGAACATGTTATTGGGTCATGTGTGGACCTAAAGCTGAAGTCACATCATGTTTTGATCATTCTTTCATTAGTTTTGGTTTAAATCTTCCAGACTGGACCTATAATGTATTTAAATGTCTGACTGGCCGACTTGTGGCTTAGCTGGCTATATATTGAGAGCTTGGGTAGATGTTTAAGGGAGAGAGGATGGTAGATTGGTAGTAGCATAATATTAGAAGCATAATTGGATCCTACAATATCTTTTAGATCAGATGTTTTTTTTGATATTGTAATAGCAGAGCTAGTATTTTGCATACTTGGAGACAAGGAGATTGCTTAGTGGCTTGCGAACTCAAGTTTAGATCTTCCTTAGTGTTTCCATCAATTTTTGATGTGTTTCAGAGCTAGAATAGCTAGGAGATGTTAGGAATGAATGCTAAATATGTCCTATGGGATTATTGGCAAACATTCTACAGCAGATGTTGCATTCATGACTGTGATTGTCATTGATGTCAACACAGTGATCTACTGAGATTAGCAGAGGAGCAGACAGTGTCTGGATTACCGCACATGGGATAGTAAAAGATCAAGATATGAAATGTTGAGGGTCTACTCTATAATATGTTATATGTTCATGGTTAAGAGCACAGACGGTAATTGATTTATTCATGGAAGTTATGAGCATTTTAGTAGAAGAAGTGTTCAGGCAGTGTTCCCGAGTAGCAGTTTTTGGAAATCGGATGATATCTCATAATCAGGATGGAATCTGATTATGTGTAGTTAAAGTAAATTTGAAGACATGTTGATAGTGATGTGGATGATAGCACAAACTTTCAGTTCACATGAGTGAAGAGTTATTCTAATTGGAAGCCGACAATTTTGTGTAATCTTGATGTAACATGTGGAAACTTTTATTTTGTAATTTGGATGCTGAATCATTTGTAATTACCTAAGTGTGGTATAAAGAAAGGAATGTTTTCCTTGTTATAATGTATGTAATGTATAATGGGATATGGAATTAGGATTGTGAAAGCAAATTTTTGAAACAGGATATGTGAGGTACAAAGATCTAAAATTGAGATTTGGTGTAGCAATGAGTGTGGTTTGGCATAGTCAGAGAAGAGGTAACATATTATTCTATTGAATAATCTAGAGGTCAATTAGATAGTGTATTCAATGATTTTTCCATTGAAGCTATTTGGGCAGTGAGTCCTTCTGTCTTTCATAACTCCTAATAGAGTTAGAATCTTTTAGCAGGGATTCAAATTCTCCTAACAGGGATTCATATGTACTAAATGTATTTTATAAGACTCCTAACAGAGTCCATCTTTTCACAAGGAATATTCATGTTAGTGCATCTTTTGTGGGCATCATTCCCACTAGGGTTTACTCTTTGATCAAGAGGTTCCCTAGTCAACATATCTTGTGTCATTATGTTATTGTGTATGAATATCTTTCTATGGTTGTCGATTGCATTGCTTATATGGTTAAATAGTGTTGAAGTTGATAAAAGATATAATTATATGATAACTGATTCACCCTCCTCCCCCTCTTAGTTATCTTGGAAAACTTTACTTTCTAAAAATTGGTATTAGAGCAGGGAGTCCTTGAAAGAAAAGTTTAACAACTTAAGGAGATCCATGGTGAATTTTAGGAAAGAAAGCCCTAAGTTTGATGGAGTAAATTTTGACTACTAGAAAGAAAAGATGAAGACACACCTACTATGTTTAGGACTAGGTTATTGGTTGATTATAAAGAATGAGAATACTATCATTGATGAGGATAATCATGAAGCATATACTAATGATGAGAGAGATCTATTCATGTGTAACATACTTGCCAGGGAAGCACTTTTGTCAGCCCTTCCAGAAAATGAGTATAGTCAGGTAAAATATTTAGAAACATCTCATGAAATTTGGAAAGCTTTGAACTCTACTTTTGAAGGTGATGGACATGCAAAGAAAGTTAGATTGCATTATTGGATATGCGCATTTTAAGATATAAGAATGTTGGAAGATGAATCTGTTAGAAGTTATATTGGTAGAATGTCAAAAATTGTTGTAGGTATAAAATCTTATGGAGGAACAAAGATAGAGAATGAAGTGATATGGAAAATTCTAAGGACATTGACTCCTACATTTAAGAAGACAACACAGATGATTGAATAAGTTATACATCCTTGTACTTTAAAATTTACTAGAGAGACTCTTCTTGGAAGATTGGAAGCAGCAGAGATGAACCTAAGGTTATCAGGAGACTTTCCTAGAATGGAGACAACATTCAATGCTCTTAGTGTTTTCCCTACCTTGTCAAGAAGCATCAGTATAAGCAGAGATTATGCTGGCAATAGAAGATCTAGAAATGAAGAAAACATGAAGATTAAAGAAGGTATTGTGTTACTTATGAAGAGAGAACCAGATGGCAAGAAATTTTTTAAATGTTGGACATGTCAAGAATATGGTCATTTTGCATCTAAATATCCTAAGAGAGTTAAAAAATATAGAAACAATTTTAAGCCTAGAAGATCTAAGGAATGTTATTATGCTAATGATGAAGAACTTGAAGCTAGTATAGAGAGAACCTTAAGTGAAAGTGATACTAAGAATAATGATGATATAGGATTTGTAGCAATTAAAGAAGAAAATCCTGAAATAGAGGTTAAGGAAGAAAAAACCCTAGTTTCTCAAGTTGAAAAGAAAGCTGATTGGATTATAGATAGTGGTTATTCACATCATATGATTGGAGACATGAGAAAGTTCATAAAGTCTAACAATTATGATGGAGGAGTTGTTAGAGTTGGAAACAATGCACCTTGTTTGATTAAAGGTATAAGATCTATTACTCTTGATGGAAAGAGTAATACTAATGATGTTTACTTTGTGGATGGTTTGAAATAGAATCTTTTTAGTGTTGGATAGTTAGTTGATAAGGGATATCAAGTTTAGTTTACTAAGAAAACATGTGTGATAAAAGACAAAGATAGAAATTTGATTGGTACTGGATCTAGAACAAGAGGTAATGTATTTCAATTGAATTTTATTGAGATGACATGTTTGATTAGTAAGATTCATGATAGTTGGCTATGGCACAAAATATTTTTTCATATAAATTTTGATAATATTGCGAAAGTGAGCACTACACTTACAGTAAGAGATTTTCCTAAAATTATGAAGCCTACTAACATGATTTGCAAGGAATGTGTGATGGCTAAACAAAAGAGAAGTTCATTTCCTAATAAGAAGTTTACTTCAGCAGAGAAGTTGGAGATTGTTCATACAGACTTGAGCAGTCCTACAAGGACTAGAGGACTCTATGGAGAAAGGTATTTTATGATTCTTGTTGATGATTTTAAAAGAATGATGTGGATTTCATTTCTTATAGAAAAATCTAAAGCATTTGATAAGTTTAAGATAATTATGAATAAAGTTGAGAATGAATTTGGAATGAAGATTAAATGTTTAAGATTAGATCGAGGTGGAGAATTTACTTCTAGAGAATTTAACACATTTTGTGAAGTGAATGGTATTAAGAGATAGTTTTCAGCCCCTAGGACACTTGAAAAAAATGGTATTATAAAAAGAAGAAACAGATCAGTAACTAAAGCAGCAAGAGCTATGTTATTTGAGAATGACTTGGTGAAAATATTGTGGAGAGAAGCAGTGAACACAACAGTGTATACAATGAACATAGTACAAATCAGAGCAGACACAAACATGACACCCTATGAATTATGGTTTGGACATGCACCTACAGTTAGGTATTTTAGAATTTTTGGAAGCAAATGTTATATAAAGAGAGATGATGATATTGGAAAGTTTGATCCCAGAAGTGATGAAGGTATATTTCTTGGATATTATTTGAAGAGTAAAGCTTATAGACATTACAATAAGAGAACTAAGACTATTTTTCAGAGTGCAAATGTTAAAGTTGATGAAAAGTTTAAAATTCAAGAAAGAATGCTTGATTATGAATAAGATGAAGGAACTCATCCTAGATCTAACATTGAGACTACTGAATTATTCTATGAAACTGACAGTGATTTGTTGAATAAAATCCATAGTGAGATCATTCAACAATTGACATCTGAAGTGAGATCTGAGACAGTGACACCTAATAGGAATTTTCCAAGCAATCATCCTATTGAGAAAATTATTGGAAGCATAGATAGAGGAGTTCTAACTCGAAATAAGGTATAAGAACAATTATGTTTAATTTCTCAAATTGAACCTAAGTCTACTCATGAAGCTTGTGAAAATGAACATTGGATTAAAGCTATGAAAGAAGAACTAGATCAGATCAAAAAGAATAAAATATGGGAATTGGTCCCTAGACCTAAAGATAAGAATGTTATAGGAACAAAATGGGTATTCAGAAACAAGATGAATGAACAAGGAGAAGTTGTAAGGAACAAAGCAAGATTGGTATGTAAAGGATACTCATAGCAAGAAGGAATTGACTATGAAGAAACTTTTGCACCAGTAGCAAGAATTGTAGTAAGAATTTTTTTGGCCTATGTAGCATTTAAGAAGTTCAAATTATATCAAATGGATGTGAAGTCAACATTTTTGAATGGAGAGTTGGAAGAAGAAGTCTACATTGAGAAGCCTGAAGGTTTTCCTTTGACTCAAGAAGGAGACATGGTATGTAAACTAAAGAAAGCTTTATATGGACTAAAGCAAGCACCTAGAGCATGGTATGCAAGATTGGACAAGTATTTGATAAAATTAGGATTTACAAAAGGAACAGCTGATAGAAACCTATACACAAAAGAAATTGAAAATGGTTTATTGATTGTAGTTCTTTTTGTTGATGATATTATTTTTGGAGGAGAAGATGAAGACAATGATAAATTTGCTGATGCAATGAAGACTGAATTTGAAATGAGTATGATTGGTGAAATGAAATATTTTTTGGGATTATAGATAACACAGAACATTGATGGTATCTTTGTTAGTCAGACAAATTACTTGAATGATTTTTTGAAAAGATTTGGAATGGAGAACTATAAACCAGTTGGTACACCTATGGTAACTGGACATAAATTATCTAGCATAGATGAGACTCCTATAGTTGAATAGAAGAAGTATAGATCTATGATTGGAGGATTGTAGTACTTGACACATACAAGACTTGATATAGCACATTCAGTAAGAATTGTAGCAAGATTTCAAGATGAACCTAGAGAATCACATTATGTGGTAGTGAAGACGATACTGAGATATTTAAGAGGCAT
Source organism: Chamaecyparis obtusa (assembly GCA_027943335.1). NCBI lineage: Eukaryota > Viridiplantae > Streptophyta > Pinopsida > Cupressales > Cupressaceae > Chamaecyparis > Chamaecyparis obtusa. The sequence continues at coordinate 612,661 of BSBK01000676.1, forward strand.
AATGGACTATGGATTGTGGTATGAAAAATCTAATGATTTTAACCCTATGTGCATATATAGATGTTGATTGAGGAGGCAGTGTTGATGATAAAAAGAGCACCAGTGGTGGAGCATTTTTCCTTGGAGGAAGATTGATTTCTTGGTTAAGCAAGAAGAAAAATTATATTTCACAAAAGCATATCAGAAGATAAGTATGTAGCAGCAAAAAACAATTGTAACCAGATAATTTGGATGAAGCAGATGCTGAAGGATATTGGAATAAAATTTTTTGAGCCTATTATTATACATTGTGATAACACCAGCACAGTTAGTATGTCTAAGAACCCTATATTACATTCTAAGACAAAGCATATAGAGATTAGGTATCATGTAGTAAGAGAGAAATTTGTTGAGAAAGAAGTAAGACTTGAATACATAAGCACAAAGGAGAAGATTGCAGATATATTTATAAAACCTTTGACTAAGGATACAATTGAGTATCTGAAAGGTATGATTGGGGTTATGCCCCAACCTACTTTTGAGAAGTGATGTAGATTGTTGCATCCGTCTAGTGGTATATGAGCCTTACCTTTCTTCTGGACTAGATGTTGGTACTTCCTCTATGCGGGAGTATCTGTATTTGAGCTGAGTCATTAGGAATCTAGTGAATGTATTTTCTAAATAGTGTCTTTTGACATTGGAGTTGTTTTTGACATAATGGTGAATTTTTTGTCATTGATGTCAATGGGGGAGAAGTGTACATGAAAAACCTTTTGTACCATCTATTAGAGAGAATTTAATGGGAAAATGAAGCAAGATTTGATTGATGAAGAGGACTTGAAAGTATTTTTTTGAGTAGCAGTTTTGTAGTGTTGGATTTATGTGTAAGGAAACTCAGGTGTGAAAACAACTTCCTACACTAATCTCTAAAGGAAAGTATTGTGAAAATTATTTTAAATCCTTACAATTTTAGATTTTTTAACTACTTTAACAATGATATTGCAGCCACATACCATGCATACAAAAAATAGAGAATGACACAATGTTTTACCCTGGGGAAAACCTTTTGGTAAAAACCCCAGTACTCCAAAACCTGCACACTATATTAATCAAAACTATTACAGTTTACAATACACTTGCAATGCAAGTTCTTTCAAAAGATTTCCAACTCTTGAAGTGAAATCACGATAGCATAAAAAACATTCCAACAATACACTTACTTCACCTATCTTTGCAACCCTAAAAAATGCTTATATCCCGCGCTTCCCTTTTTAGGCGTATTAGGGTTTTACCATTCTCTGAGAAAATAGGAACCCAATTGGGGAAGAGTGTATAGTACTCAACTTTATCAGTTGCCACATGTCTTGCATGTCTTCACCCATCATTGAATCTTCTAGCCATAGCTCTTACGTATCATAGGAATCTGTCATAACTATTTTAGCCATGATCTCCTTACACACAATTCAAGATGCTGACACATCAAGTGGAGTGACACATCAACATGCCAACTAAACATGTACACTCACACTTAATTACATTATTTGCAAGAAATACATTTTACAAAACAAATAATAAGAATAGGAATTATCCAAGGTTGAGACACCTTATTCCTAACATTCTCCCACTTGTCGAACACCTTGTAAGAGCCACAAGAACATAATAGGAACTAACCGCTATAGGCCAAAAGGCCCATAGACTCTAAACACCATCTAAACTTCTCAGTGCCCACTAGTTTTGTTAATGCATCTACAACATTCTTCACAATATCTACCTTCTCCAAATTTACCTTTCCATCTTCCACCATATCTCTCACAAAGTGAAACTGCACATCAATGTGCTTCGTTCTAGCATGAAAAGTTGGATTCTTCGCAAGGAAAATAGCGCTCTGACTGTCACATCAAATAGTAATCTATTCTACATCAACACCAACATCAAAACACAATCTCCTAAGCCAAATGGCTTCCTTACAAGCATGAGTAGCAGCCATGTATTCAGCTTCTGTAGTGGACAAAGAAACCACAGGTTGTTGCTTACTCATCCAACTGATAGCACCACCAAACATAGTGAACACATAAGCACTGGTGGATCTCCTACTGTTAATATCACCTACCCAATCTAAATCCACAAACCCATGAATACAAACTAAATGCAGAGATCTAGAAGAGTTACCATGGTAACATATGGAGTAATCTAATGTACCCCTCAAATATCTGAATACTCACTTAACTGCATCCCAATGTACCCATCCAGGGTTAGCCATAAACTGACTCAGGACTCCCATTGCTTGGGCAATGTCTGGTCTAGTACAAACCATAGCATACATAAGACTGCCAACTGCACTAGCAGAAGGTACTCTACTCATGTCCTCCACCTCACTAGGAGATTTTGGACAATCATCTATAGATAACTTTGTTCCCATAGAAATAGGAACACATAGTGGTCTACAATCTACCATGCTGAACCTATCCAACAAAGACTTCATATACTTACTTTGACTCAACCAAAGTTTTTTGTTAGACATCTTTCTACTGATTTGCATACCCAAGATGTACCTTTCTACCCCAAGATCTTTCATCTCAAACTATGCTGACAACTAAGATTTAAAATCAGAAATCATACCCTTACCCTTCCCAAATAGCAACATATCATCAACATATAATGCAACAATAAGAAGGTGATCATTTTCAACTCTGAAATAAACACAATGATCTGATTTCATTCATACAAATCCAATTGAAAAAAAAAAGGCATTAAACTTAAGGTACCACATCCTAGGAGATTGCTTCAAAACATATAGAGATTTCTTTAATCTGCAAACTAAGGATTCTTTACCTTTAACAATGTAGTGCTCAGGCTGTGACATATAAATCTCTTCCTCCAAATCACCATGAAGGAAAGTTGTCTTCACATCCATCTGTTCTATCTCTAAATTATATGATGCAACAAGAGACAAAAGAAATCTAATGGATGTCAACTTTGCAATAGGAGAGAATATTTCACCATAATCTATACCCTCTACCAGTGAATACCCTTTGCAACCAATCTAGCTTTGTACCTTTCAACATTGCCATCTGCATAGAATTTCTTCTTGAACACCCATTTACAGCCAACAGATTTTCTCCCTTTAGGAAAAGGTACAAGGTCCCAAGTTTTTTTTTTCTCCAATGAAGCCATCTCATCATCCATAGCCTCAATCTAGGAACCTGCATCTTCCATGCCCAAAGCCTCTTTCACAGATCTAGGCTCATCAGTGTTAGTAATCAAAGCAAAAGCACAATTGGAATCTAACATAGAATAACCAAACCTTTCTGGTTTCTTTCTTTCTCTCATGAATCTCCTTAAGGGCTGAGGTTGAGGTTGTTCTTCCTCTTCTTTTGAACTATCAGAGCTCTCCTCATCATTAGTCCCAACATGGTCTCTCTATCCAGTCTTCTCAGGGTAGGAGGAAACTGAACAACATCTTTTTCCTTTTCTTTTTCATCTGGTTGTAGCACAATAGGAGAAGGTGTTAGCTCTCTGAAAATAACATTTCTACTATACAACACCTTACTAGTCATAGGATTCCAAAGCTTGTATCCTTTCACACCAATAATGTATCCGATGAAAATACATTTGACAACTTTGTTTTCCAACATAGATATTTTCTCCTTTGGAACATGTGCATAAGCTTCACAACTAAAAACATGAAGATGTTTGATTGAAGGCTTCTTACCAAAAAGAGCTAATGTAGGAGATATGTTAACTAGATAGAAAGCAGTGGCCATAGCTTCAGCCCAAAACCTTTGTTCTAAACTAGCTCCGTTAAGCATACTCCTAGCCTTCTCCATCAGTGTCCTGTTCATTCTCTCTGTAACTCCATTTTGATGTGGGGTATAAGGAGTTGTCTTATGCCTCTCGATACCTCATTCTTTACAGAACTATTCAAACTCTATGGAACAAAACTCACCACCATTATCAGTTCTCACACACTTGATTCTTTTACCATTCTGATTCTCCACAAGAGCCTTAAATTCTTTTAATCGTCTGAAAACCTGTCTTACTTTTAAGGAAATATATCCAAATCCTTCTGCTGTAATCATCTATAAAAGATAAAAAATATACAAAATTGGAGATAGAAGGAACTTTTACAGGACCAAAAATATCAAAATGAGTAAGATCCAAAAGTCCAGAAGACTTGTGAGAACTGGAGTAGAACTGAACATGATTTCACTTACCATAAACACAGTGTTCACAAAAATCAAACTCTAGATTACAATCATTTAGCCCCTCGATGAGATTTTTAGTTTTCAAGGTCCTAAGACCCTTCTCACCAATGTGGCCAAATCTTTTATGCCACAACATTGTCTTTTCTGTAGGAAGCTTACCTTCCAAAGTGTTTGCACCCTTAGGTACACTTACTGCACTGCCATCAGAACCCATTGCCACAGTCTTTTTTATTTCTTGTTTAGATGGTGGGGATGAAGTGATAGCCACTCTCTTCTTTGAAACATAAGAACTATTGCACTAAGAAATACATGCATCAAGTTGAAACAAAGTACCTCTCCTAGTACCTCTAGTGAGTACCATAGAACCTCTCATCATCTTGCATCCATCTTTTGAAAAAACAACTTGCACACCTACATCATTCAGCATACTTACAGATAATAGGTTTCATGCCAAACCTAGAATGTGCATAACTCTATTGATTCCCTTTACTTATCCATCAGGAAATTTGATAGTGAACCTTCCACGTCCAACTATCTTTAGGTGAGACTCATCACCCGAGTACACCTTTCCACCATCAAACTCTTCATATTTTGAGAACTAGTTTCGATGAGAGGTCATGTGAAAAGAAGCACCTGAGTCTACCAACCACACATCATCAGATGTATGGGCTACCAAAGTTGTAATAAAAGCATCTCCATCTTCTTGATATTTTTTGAAAGCTAAATCTGAGCCTTTCTTCTTCTTCTTCCTCGGTTCTTTGTAGTCCCTCCAAAAGTGCCCAGATTTATCACAGTTCCAACATTTCACCTTGGACTTTCTAGGAGTCTTAGAACTCCCATGAGATTTGGATATGCCCTTCTTTGACTTGTTGTCATTCTACTTTCCTCTATTGTTGGATCTCCCATGAATAGCAAGGGCTTCCTTAGACAAATCTAAAGTCTTTCTTCGCATCTCCTTAGATAGCAGCGAAGACACCACATCATCCATATGAAATGTGACTATAGTACTTCCAAGAGCCATCACAAGATGGTCCCACAAATCTGACAAGAAACAAAGCAGGGTCATACAAGGATCCTCCTCCTCAATCTTGGCACCGGATGATGCCAACTGTGCAATCAATAAATTAAATGTGTTGAGATGATCAGTTATAGATCCACCTTCATCCATTCTTAAAGAATATGACTTCTTTCTTAGGAACAAATTATTCACCAAAGATTTGGCTTGATACATAGACCCAAGCCATTTCCACAAAGTTGTAGTAGTCTCATCAAGAACATTTAGAAGAACAACATCTACTAGACAGAGTTTGATGAGACCCTTAGTCTTCCGATCCTTGATCTCCCAATCCACTTGAGATATCATTACAGGCTTCACATCAAGTGAAGAAGCCTCCCATAGATCACAGTCTTCAAGCATGTCTTCCATCTTGATTTTCCACAACTTGAAATTAGTGCCATTAAATTTATCCACCTCCATTCTACTATATGAGGAACTTTCCATCTCAATCTACAAATAAGAATCATAATGCTCTACACAAAACTCTAACTCTACTTGAGATTAGCTCAAAAAACCCTACCCAACAACTAGAATCAAAATTTGATCAGGCTTTGATACCACTTGTAAGGAAACTCAGGTGTGAAAACAGCTTCCTACACTAATCTCTAAAGGAAAGTATTGTGCAAATTCATTTAAATCCTTATAATTTCAGATTCATTAGCTACTTTAACAATGATATTATAGCCACATACCATGCATACAAAAAATAGAGAATGACACAATGATTTACCCTGGGGAAAACCTTTCAGTAAAAACCCCAGCACTCCAAAACCTGCACAATGTATTAATCAAAACTATTACAGTTTACAATACACTTGCAATGCAAGTTCTTTCAGAGGATTTCCAACTCTTGAAGACAAATTGTGGTAGCATAAAATTTTTTCCAATAATACACTTACTTCACCTATCTTCGCAACCCTAAAAAATGCTTATATCCCATGCTTCCCTTTTTAGGGAAACTTCCAAAGATAGCCGTATTAGGGTTTTACCATTCTCTAAGAAAATAGGAACCCAAAATTGGGGAAGAGTGTATAGTACTCAACTTTATCAGTTGCCACATGTCTTTCATGTCTTCACCCATCATTGAATCTTCTAGACATAGCTCTTACGTGTCATAGGAATCCGTCATAACTGTTTTAGCCATGATCTCCTTACACACAATTCAAGATGTAGACACATCAAGTGGAGTGACACATCAACATGCTAACTAGACATGTACACTCACACTTAATTACATTATTTTCAAGAAATACATTTTACAAAACAAATAATAAGAATAGGAATTATCCAAGGTTGAGACACCTTATTCCTAACATTATGGAACATTGGATGTTTTTCATCTATGTTTCCATCAATGCCAATGGGGGAGATTGTTAAGAATGAATGCTAAATATATCCTATGGGAGTATTGGCAGCCATTCTGTAGTAGTTGTTGTTGCATTCATGACTGTGATTGTCATTGATGTCAACACAGTGATTTACTGAGATTAGCAGAGGAGAAGATAGTATTGGGATTAGTGCATGTGGAATACTGAAGATCAAGCTATACAATGTTGAGGATCTACTCTATAATATGTTATATGTTCATGGTTAAGAGTGCACATAGTAATTGATTTATTCATGGAAGTTATGAGCATTTTGGTAGAAGCAATGTTCAGGCAGTGTTCTTGAGTAGCAGTTTTTGGAAATCGGATGATATCTCCTTATTGGGATGGAATCTGATTATGTTCAGTTACAGGAAAGTTGAAGACATGTTGATAGTGACGTGGATAATAATGCAAACTTCTAGGTTGCATGAGTGAAGAGTTATTCTAATTGGAAGCCAACAATTTTTTGTAATCTTGATGTAATGTGTGGAAACTTTTATTTTGTAATTTGGATGCCAAGTCATTTGTAATTACTTGAGTGTGGTATAAAGAAAGGAATATTTTTATTGTTGTAATGTATGTAATGTGTAATGGGATATGGAATTGGTATTATGAAAGGGAATTTGTGAAAGAGGATATGCGAGGTACAAAGATCTGAAATTGAGATTTGGTGTAGCAATGAGTATGGTTTGGCATAGTTAGAGAAGAGGTAAAATATTATTCTATTGAATAATCTAGAGGTCAGTTGGACAGTGTTTTCAATGATCTTTCCATTGAATTTTTTTGGGTAGTGAGTCCTTCTATCTTCCATAACTCCTAATAGAGTTAGAATATTTTAGCAGGGATTCAAAGTCTCCTAACAAGGACTCATATGTACTAAATGTATTTCATAAGACTCCTAATAGAGTCCATCCTTTCACAAGGAATATTTATGTTAGTGCATCTTTTGTGGGAATCATTCCCACTGGGGTCTACTCTTTGATCAAGAGGTTCCCTAGTCAACATATCTTGTGTCATTGTGTTATTGTGTATGAATATCTTTCTATGGTTGTTGGTTACATTGCTTATATGGTTAAATACTATTGAAGTTGATAAAAGAGATAATTATCCGATAACTAATTCAACCCCCCTCTTAGTTATCTTGGTGGACTTTACTTTCTAATAGGAGATTGCTGAGATACTTTGTATTTTCATTGTATAAGGCCGTAACCCGAAAGGCCTTACAACTGGGCATGTTGAATGAAATTTTGTTTTGAAGCATTATACTATTGAATTCCGATGTGCTTGTTGTTGTTATAATTGGCAGTGTAGGTTTGGACTATCCATTATTGGATTCTCCATCCCTACCTTGCGTCAAGTGGTGTCAGAGCTTGAAGATCCTAAGTGTGTGGACAGATCACCGAAGGTGAGGCAGCCTACACCAGGACCTTGGATTGAAGATGACTCCGAGGAGAGCTTGTTGTGTGCTAAAATATTGACACACTTCTATGAGTCCTTAAATCCAAGATTTTTCAAGAATGAGGTCTCAAATGGTGACTCATAGCTCTCTATTCATGGAGTGCAAGGGTTTATGATGAAGGCCCTTAGTTTAGACCTAGTTTATGCCCATGCAAGTACACCATAAAATGAGAGATTCAAAGAGAAAAAATAAAAATGCTAGTCTCCAAGATCATCAAGTATGCATGAAAATGAAAATGAAAGTTATTCTATATGATAACAATGCATGAAAGAAAACTAATATATGAAAGGGAATGCTTATGCAAGATTATTCTATGAAATGAAATATGAATCTAATCTAATATGAAAGTGCAAGATTAATCTAAATGGATTGTCATGGGGCATGAGAGAAGAAGACAAGAAAAGAGAAGTTTCAACATCCAAGATCAAGTGCTCAAGAATCTTTCCCAAAATCGCTCTCCAAACCTGTAGCATAACAATACAAAAATCTTCTATATCTAAATGAGAAGGAAAGGGCTCCTTTTAAAGGAAAGTGGATGGTCAAGATTAAGAGGCAAAATGAAATGAGTAATGGTGGAGATTAAATCTTGGTTGATCCATGTGCTCAAGATTCTTTAAGAGGCAAAAAGATGAAAAGGCTCACCACTTAAAAATATGTGCATTCAAAGTGGAGAGAAAAAGAGTTTTTTATTTATTTTATTTCCTTTTTCAATAAAAAGAGATATTTTAAGTGGGGATTTTATTAAAAGAGGAATTTTATTATAATAAGACAATTTTATTTAGTTAAAAAGGAATTTTTATTTTAATTAAATGAAGCTTAGTATAAAATGATCAAACTTTGAGAAATATTAAAATAATTAGATTAATTATGATTTGATCAAGGAAATTGATTTGAATTAAAAATATTGTAAGACATTGATTCAGGAAATTGATAAATTGATGAATGGGGGCCCAAAGTCTAGGCAACCATTTTAGGGGCTATACATTTGCCCCTCTTTGGGTACTGTGTGATCTTTATGGGAACACATGTAGTCAAAGAATGAAGTTAAAATGTGAGATTGATTTGGGATCACAAAACAACCCAAATGTGTGATCAACGAATGGGAACACATCAAGACAAAGATAAGATGATTGAAAAAGACAAGGCCAACACCCCTATAATAGGTAATTGTCAAGTCTCAAGCAAGGTTTCCCTAAGTGAAGCAATTGATAGGATTGATAAAGTTGAATCAAGGGTTGAAGTTTGATAGGTACTACCCCCTCATGATCAAAATTGAAATGAGATAGAGGAGAAATAGTAAATTGATAAATTTGATCAAATTGAACTAAAAATAAGGTTCCTGATGTAAGATGAAAGATTTAAGGATCACATAAGCAAGGTAGATCATTAAGCATGAAAGATTATGCCCCAAGGTTGAATTAGAAGAAAAGAAGTGGGGTGAAAGTGAATGGAAGATAGAAGTTTGGAAGAGGTGAAAAGAAATGAAGAGAAGAAAGATAATTTGCCTCAAGAAAGAGAATGCCTCAAAATTAATCAACTGTTTTAAGATAGAAAATTTTGATTGAGATCATGAAAGAAGATGAGGAAATGAAGATCAAAACATGACCACAGTTGATTAAAAGTCCAAAAGAAAGATGAAGGAAAACCCTCTCAAACTCCTAATGTAGCCTAAAAATGCAAATTAACATGAAGTCTAACAATGCAAGCTACATGAAAATGAAAAGGTGTACTTGCAATAGAGAAACTGTAACATAGGATTTTGTTTTCATCATTCATTAGAGAATGTTAAGGAACTTATTTTCATCATTGGGCCATTATTAACAGACATTGGCAAATCAAACAATCATCACTAGTCACAAGCACAACTATGAAGATATGAATGTGATTTATATCAGATTGAAATGTGGAAAGATTCTAACATAAGAATCAAAGACATAAAGGTCAAGATGACTTTGATGTTAGCTTACCCAATTTAATGTAGCAAAAGTATGCTCACATCAAGGCATAGATGCCAGGATGACCATAAGAATGGTTGTGCAAAAAAAGTCAAGGATGATGCCTCAAATCTCCTAAGTGTTTCAAGAGGACAACAAGAGACACTCAAGAGCTTCAAGACCACACCCACAAGTAGAAAGAAAATAAAAACATGCACCATGCCCCAAGTCCTCTAGCTATACATCCCAGAGAGACTTATTAAACAAGGACACTCAACAAAAATTATTAACAGTCAACACAAAAAGAAAAGATCATGACATAGCTCAAGCATTAAGTGTTGCATTAAAAACTTTAAGTGTGTTAACTGATACTAAGTTCTAAGAATAAGTATCGAATGCTTTCAAGTAGGTAAGATCACATGACAAAACTAGGTAAGACCAAACTGAGAAGTGTTGGAAAACACTCAATGCCAGGGGTTGTGTTGAAAAACACATTTGGGGTGGTGTTGAAAAACACTATTTTCAAGGTGACCTAAAGACTAATGCATCCAAGAGACCAAAGTTAACACAATTATGCCCCCTATACAAAGATAGAGACCAATTCCAAACCAAAGCAATAAGGACAAGGCATGATGGAGAAAGGCTAAGTGTTGAGGATGCGTGCTAAGAAACAGGGGTGCAAAGGCTTCAAGTAGCACCCATTTCTAGGTTTTCATCACTTGGATTTTATTGCAAATTTTTATTTTTTTAGGACTTTTTATAATTTTTTTGTATTTTTGCTACCAAGGCATCTGTTTCCAAGTTTTCACCAAGGCACTTTTTCTTTTTTTTGGAATTTTGGAATTTTTTGATTTATTTGGTATTTTTGGAATATATATATATATATATATATATATATATATATATATATATATATATATTGGAGATACATCAAAGCGCCTATTGCTAGGTTTTCACTAAGATGATCATTTTTTTAGGATATTTTCTAATTTTTAGAATTGTTGACAATATATCATTCTTTTGAATTTTTTTTAAGATCAATAAATATGTACAAAGGATGCCCCCAAATAGAACGGGCATCAAAATCCCAATCAAGATCACATCGTGTAGTCCCAATGTCTAGCAAGGTGAAGAATAAGAGGGATTATCAAGCTGGTGAAAGAGATGGAATACAATAGAATGAAGGAGAATAAAGGGAAGAAATCCTCAAAAGAAAACTCCTCAAGAGTACCCAAGCTAGGGGAAAATTGTCATGTAAAGCACATTTGGACAAGCAATGAAAGGCCAACATAGGATAAGTCACAAAAGTGTAATGGAAAAGAAGGAAAAGATGCAGTCCAAAAGAGTAGACATGTCAAGAGGCTTCATAGCATCGTGTTTTACTTTTTTTTATTAGATCAAGACCAAAGGGGAAAATGATAGCAAAAGACTAGAATGAATGGAGGAAAATAAATATGAAGGCTAAACATGAAAGGAATGAAAGAAAGATCATCGTAAGATAGTTCACATGATAGTCAAATGTTCGTGTATAGGTCAACATTGTTAAGATCAAAGAGAGAAGATGGAATGGATGAAATATGTAGAAGAACTATGCATGATGCTGGATTGCTAGGTTTTCATCACGGTACTTATCCAAGGTGCCACAAGGGAGTGGTTTTCACCATAGGATGAATTTATTTCTCTTTACTTTTGCTACCAAGACACCTATTTCCAGGTTTCCACCAAGGCACATTTTTAATTTTTTAATTTTTTAATTTTTCTATTTTTTTTTGGAAGAAGGAAAGCTTTTTAGATAATTCTCCTTGAAAAGATAAACCATGATATACCAAGGATTCAAAATGATATGATCAAATATGCTGATAGGGAAAGGAAGATGGAAGAGAAAAATGGAGGATAAGATTTTATGTAAAGCGAGTGAGGTTGGAAGATAGGAGGAATAGGCAAATGAGAAAAAAGGATAGAAGGTAGAAGGATAATGAATGAAAGGATTGTGAAAGGGTAGATGGAAAGGAAGACAAGATCAACATCAAAAAAAACCTTGAAGGGTGGTGAGAGGATGGAGGAAATATGAATGAAGGAATACATGAAGGAATATGGTGAATGGATAGAAGAGGTTGTGGTTTAGGCACATGGAATTGGAGAATGTTTTTGGAAGAAGATGAAGTGGAAGCCTTTGGAAGCTTGAATGTCAACTTCACTTGTTTCTCAACATCAGACTCTTTCAAGAGAGACTTTGAAATCCATATAGTTGTAGGCTTTTCATTTCTTTTTGATGATTTAGAGAGAATATCTTCAATGATGGATTTTGGAAACCATACTTGTCTTGTAGTTTTCTTCTTAGATGGCTCTTTTGACTTTATGCCTCCATGTAGATTAGAGGAGACATGGTGATCTTCTTTTTTTGATGGATTCTTGTATTGCTTCTTTTTCTTATATTGAATATTCAAGTTACTTCCAAAAGACTTGGGACTTGTGGAACAAGAAGGAGAATATGACTAGTTTAGATAGGTGGGTGGATGAAAAGGATTCAAGGGTATGCATCTATGTTGATCTTGAGGAAAGATAGGAGATGGAGGGATGTAATGACCTAAGATGGATGATGAATTAGGAGAGTTAGGAGTGGAAAGTGAAGGGACATAAGGGCCCAAGATGGAAGGAAGATGTGAAGCCCTTAGTATTGGTGGAGGAGGTCCAAGGATGGACGTGGAAGATATAAAAGGATAATCAATAAGTTCATCAACATCTATATGACAACCAAGGACATCAACATCTTTAGAGTGAGCATTAGGATTTGCAATAGGATCATGAACATCTTGAATAGGAGAAACTTCTGTGATAGGATTCTTCAGAGCTTGAAAATACTTAGGAAGAGTAGAAAGTGGAAGCGAACATGGAGTGGTAGAACAAAAAGATGGAAGACTTTGATCTTGATAAGGAGCATTGGAAGTAACAACACTATTTTTAATAACCTTAATAGAAGTATCATCTTTGGAAAGCACAAGTGTAGTAAGGTTATTTTGATTGTCAATAAGCTCAATGGTTTAAGTAGTAGCTTGATCTTGCTTAGGAGAAGACTTAAGACATGGTGGAATGAATGAGAAAGGGCGTGTAGGATCAAAAGAACCATGAAATGAATAAGAGATGTCATGAAAATGATTGGATGACATGGAGGGCTCTTGATCTTGATATTTCTTTATGTTCTTTTCTTTATCATTTTTAGAGTCCTCTTGACTTGGAGCCACTTCTAAGGACAAGGAAGCATGTTGGAATTGTATGGATGACTTTGGAAGAGATGGTGAAGGACTAGCTGAAGTAGGAATTATAGCGTATAAAGGCTTAGGCTCTTTAGGTTTAGCATTATTGAAAATATTTGCAGCCAAGTGAAGGTTAGCTTGAGTTTCTTTAAGAGGTAGCCCTTAGGGACAACTATAGGGAACCACATGAAAAATATTAGGACCTTGGTTGGATGAAGGATTTGTGAAAGATTTGAAAGACTTAGAAGCTTTAGGAAATGTATGGGTATTGGAGGAAGTAGGGGATGGAAGGGAACCATCACAAGATTAAGGTCCATCATTAACATAATCTTGCTCGAGAGTGTAATCTTTATTTTTAGCATGAGAGTTCTTAGAGGAGAGAATCTTATAGTATTTACATTTATAATCAGCACAGAAAGCTTTCTCTTCCTCAATAGAAGTAGATGTATCATCTAGGTATTGTTCACAAAAATCATCAAAGTCTCTTTCAAAATCAAAATCATATGGATCACCATCACGATCTACCCAATGTGATGACCCATTTCTAGTAAGCACAAGCACACGAATAGGAGGACTCTTAGGAATAGAGGTTTCACAGGTATCACTACATTGTCCATCATCATAGTCATCAAAGATGGGCATGTCACTCTTCATGGAAGAGGTATCACAAGGAGTGTCACATTGCACATTATGGTATGTCTTGAGAAGAGAAGTAAGACTCTTGGGAGAAGTAGAAAATGAATGAAATCATGAAGAAGAGGAAAGTAAAGACCTGGAGGAAGAAGATTTGGATAATGAGGAATGTAAATAATGTCTAGAAGAGTCATGGTAAGACTTGGAAGATGAGGAAGGATGAGAAGACTTAGAAGATGAAAAATGTTTGGAAGAAGGAGGTCATGACAGGATCATGCATATGATCCTAGCAAAGGCATCTAATTCAATCAATTTTTCTTTTATTTTTGTCTTAAGTTTATCATCCATGCAATATCTAGAAGGACTATTGGAGGAATAAAACTCTTTGAATTGAGCAATGAGTTCGAGATCATCTATTTTCAAGAGAGGTTCCATAACAAGATACTTGAAATTCATGGTTCTGGAAGAGGAGGAATCAAGCATGGAAGTGACAAAAGAGATAAATAGAGGAAGGTAGACTAGATAATAAGAAAAAAATAATCAGGAAGACATGAAGACTTTAGAAAGAAGAGAAAGAAGCATGAAGGAAGAAGAAAAAGGATGAAAATGGGAGACTAGGAAGACAAGGGAGATGTGGAAGAAAGAAGACAAAGAGTCATTTTGTGCAAATCGATACCATTTAAGTTCATTTGGATGTTGAGAAAAATTTCATAGCACTTTTGGGGAGATCTTTGAAGTTTTTATCACTTGGGAACTCATATTTGTTTATTTAATGTGACCAACTAGATTCATTAATAAATTTTTATCATTAATCATGCATGCAAGATAGCAATCAGGGAGTTCAAGCAAACAATTGTCTTCAAACAATGAGCAATGGAAAAAGCAACCTTGTGCATGAACAAGAATAGTGACTTAGTATGCTACTCCTTAAAGATTCTACTTGTGTATGTTATCAAATGTTTTTCAACCACTCACATAGTCCTAGCAAATAAAAATTTGATTCCACTATGGTTCTTAGTAATGGTTTGAATCTGCAACTTTTGCAATCTCAAGAGGGTGAAATCCAATCCAAGTACACCATGGTTTTGACACATTTCAAGAATTTAATCAATCGAAGATGCTGAGGAGATCTGACAGCCCAACAAGAAACTACACCTATGGAGATTTCTTCCACAAGGACATTTATATAGCGGTTGTCACTACCACAAAAAAATGACTATTACCACTTGAGGTTCCATCCACATGGTTTACCCAATAAAGGGAGTTTCCACTACGGTTAAGCCTCTCTAACAAGGTGACTCACAAAAAAGACCACATGGGGACTTGGTTTAGATTCAAGGATCTGAGGTTCTGGTACTACCAAAAAAAGGAGTAGAGCATAATCCTCTAGCCTCTTCATTTCATCCAAACATAGAAAATAAGTTCATTGACATGCTAATATTGAAACTACCTCACCAAGGTTCATAATGTCAACAATAATGTCTACTGAGCTCTCTAAGTGGGTCGAAGAGAGAACATACCGATCAATGTTGAGGACTAAACCAAGTAAGACCATGAGATAGTAATAATATCCTCCCTACCTACAATGGATTCTATCGTCAAGAAGAGCTTTGCAAGAAGCCCACTCTCTCAAGAATTCCATAAATAGTATTCATAGAGCCTAATTACTATGTGAAACACATATATAATAAAGTGAATCTATGTTCTTTTTAGAGCCCAAAATTGAAGTGTGATCTATGAAAGCAATAAATACTCAAGCTAGACACATGAGAGATTCATTTTATTTTCCAAAATCCAAATGTTATAAAGATTGTAGCAACTCACCTTAGGTCCAAAGATCTGCAATCCAATGCTATGCTACCTTGGTAATCAGAATGAGGGAAATAATCATAGCAAGTGTTAAATGTCAAAAATCAGCAAGCAAAAAGATAAATTTACAAATTTATGTCTTTGTCATCATAATGTTGTGTGAGACAGTACTCAATTCTGTATGAGAAAACAAAGAGCCATGCAAGAAAACATAGAGCCACACGAAGAAAACATAGAACCTCATGTGAGAAAACATAGAGCCATGTGAAGAAAACACAGTCATGCAAAGAAAACACAGAACCTCACGTAAGAAAATACAAAAGCTGCGTGAAGAATATACAGAACCTCATGCTGGATGATGTAGTGCAAGGTAGGAGAATCCCTGATGGAGATGTCCTAGCCCCTAGAAAATAACCACACACAAGAATATATTAACAATACAAAGATATAGATCCACACAATGCCAATACTCATAATAGAATCATCATATTTTCATCCAACATGCCTGGCTGTAAGGCCTTCCGGGTTACGGCCAAATACAATGCAATTACAAGAGAAACTCCACATATCTCGCAAGATCCAAACCAAACCCTAGCTAGCCCAGATCCACACACTGGTAGGAACCCTTAAGGAAGATCTAAACTTGTGCTCGCAAGCCCACCAAGCAATCTCCTTGTTTCCCAAGCCGCAGCTACTAGCTCTCCTTAAAACTCCTCCACATCCACCTCTTCTTCTCCCAAGTGGATCTATGATTCCTAAAGACTTCCCCCACAACCTATACTTATACTAATCTAAGCCACAGGTTAGCCCTGAACATAAATTAAATACAAATACCGAAATTAAATGCCACAAGTCGGCCAACAACAATAATTAAATGCCCAAAATTGATGTCTTAGTAAAATTGTTATATCTCCTAGCTCTGGATGAATTAGAACTCATGCTTCAAACCGTAGGTAGAAATATAGGCCCTCTTCAATCCCTGAAATTTTCAGCCTCTAAATCTTTGTGGAAAATTACTTATACGACTTGAAATAGACACCAAATTCCTAAGCAAGGCCGAGCTCCCCTAGGCCATGCTGAGCAACCAAGACCATGCCAAGTTCCATTAAATACATCAAAACCAATTACCCAAGACCCAAGTGGGTTTATCCAACTCTACCAAACCCCTCACATATGAAAATAAGTCCACACAACTCCATCAAATCTCCCAAACATGCAGGATAGCCAACTACCCTGAGATGCTCCTGCATCACTGGAAAACACAGAGCCATGCGTGAAAATATAGAATTGCACATGAGAAAACATAGAATCTCATCTGAGAATCCATATCAGAGATGCGCGGAAGTGAAGATAGTGCACAAAAAATGTCAAAAAAAATAAAAAAATAATATGAGGCAAGAAATGCAATTTTCTACCCCACGGTGGGTGTAAAAAATGTTTGCTAAAATGTTGACACACTTCTATGAGTCATTAAATCCAAAATTACTCAAGAATGAGGTCTCAAATGGCAACTTGTAGCTCTTTATTCATGGAGTGCAAGGGTTTATGATGAAGGCCCTTAGTTTAGACCTAGTTTATGCCCATGCAAGTACACCATAAAATAAGAGATTCAAATAGGAAAAGCAAGAATGCTAGTCTCCAAGATCATCAAGTATGCATGCAAATGAAAATGGAAGTTATTCTATATGATAACAATGCATGAAAGAAAACTAATATATGAAAGGAAATGCTTATGCAAGATTATTCTATGAAAGGAAATATGAATCTAATCTAATATGCAAGTGCAAGATTAATCTAAATGGATTGTCATGGGGCATGAGAGAAGAAGACAAGAAAATAGAAGTTTCAACATCCAAGATCAACTACTCGAGAATCTTCCCCAAAATCACTCTTCAAACCTGTAGCATAACAATACAAAAATCTTCTATATCTAAATCAAAAGGAGAGGGCTCCTTTTAAAGGAAAGTGGATGATCAAGATTAAGAGGCAAAATAAAATGAGCAATGGTGGAGATTAAATCTTTGTTGATCCATGTGCTCAAGATTCTTTAAGAGGAAAAAAGATGAAAAGGCCCACCACTTAAAAGTATGTGCATTCAAAGTGGAGAGAAAAGGGAGATTTTTTTTTTTTAATTTCATTTTTCAACAAAAAGAGATATTTTAAGTGGGGATTTTATTAAAAGAGGAATTTTATTATAATAAGATAATTTTATTTAATTAAAAGGGAAGTTTTCTTTTTATTAAATGAGGCTTAGTATAAAATGATCAAACCTTAGGAAGAATTAAAATAATTAGATTAATTATGATTTGATCAAGCAAATTGATTTGAATTGAAATTATTGAAAAGCATTGATTCAAGAAATTGATAAATTGATAAATGGGGGCCCAAAGTCTAGGCGACCATTTTAGGGTGCATACACTCATGAGATCTCAGAGTAAGAACCTGTTGGAGAATTCAGTCTTGATGATTTCAAGGTTTTGCAGAAACAAGCGCAAGATTTACAAGAGGAATTGAGAAAGAAGACTACCTTGAAGGATGACAGTGATGAGTCTGAAGAAGATCAATTTGAAGAAGCTATAGAAGAAGTCAGAGATCCAAAAGAAAGTAGAATCCTGAAGGCTATGTCTAAAATTGGGAAAAGACCTAAGATTGAAGTTTCTACATTTGCTGGAAGCCTTAGGCCTGAAGAGTTGATTGATTGGATTAATGAGATAGATGAGTACTTTGAGTATGAAGAAATAGAAGATCCTGATAGAGGTAGATTTTCAAAGACTAAGTTGAAGGGCCATGCAAATATTTGGTGGAGAGAAGTTCAATTGGAAAGAAGTAGAAGAGGAAAAGAAAAGATCACTAGATGGAACCGAATGGTTGACAAGTTGAAAAAGCAATTCATTCCGATGGATTATAAATTGGAGATGTTTAAGAAGATGCAAGCTTTGAATCAGACAACCAAATCAGTGCAAGAGTATACTAAAGAGTTTTACATACTCCTAATTAGGACTAGTCATTCTAAAGCTAGTAAAGAGAAGGTTGCTAGGTATGTTTATGGCTTGAGACCTAGTATTCAAGAAGAGTTACTTGCTGTTTGGATGACAACTATAGGAGATGCTTATCAAATGGCATTGAATATTGAGGAGAAGCTAAACAAGAGGTTTTAAGGAAGACAAATTAATAGGAACCGAGGTGGTAAGACTAATGAAACAATTGTTGGAGGTAATGTGGTAGAGAATCCTAAGAAGACTGATGGAGGATTTGGCAATGGTCAAGTCACTAAGAACTTCAATAATGGATAGAGAGGAAGATGCAAAAATGAGTTCACTGGTACTTTTTATCAATGTGGTGAACATGGTCATAGAAGCTTGCAATGTCCTAAGAAAAGAGTTGCATTAACTACTGAAGAAAACATTGAGAATGCTATAGAACAAGGTGAATTTCTTCTCACTAGGAGGTTGGCGACATGTGTCCAAGAACCATTACAAAGAATAAATTTGTTCAGAACTAGATGTAAGTGCAAGGATAAGGTATGCAATGTCATAGTTGGTGGTGGTAGTTTTGAAAACTTTGTTTCAGAAGAGATGGTCAATAAATTGAATTTGGAAAGAAGGAAACATCCTAACCCTTATTAGATTAGTTGGATACAAGATGTGTCTAAGGTTAGGATTGAAGAGTAGTGCTTGGTTAATTTTCAGATTGGATCTTATCATGATGAAATATTATGTGATGTATTGCCTATGGATGCTTGTCATCTATTGCTCGGGAGACCTTAGCAATTTGATAGACATGTTTTGTTTGATGGACATGTAAATACATATGTGGTAATTTATGGTGGATCCAGGCATAAATTTTTACCTTTGTAGGAAGTTGGGGCTAAGGGGTGTGGAGTTATTAGGTGTTGTCCTTATGAAAAACATCAAGAGAAGAGATTTGATGACCCTATGGATGAAAGGAAGCTGAATTTGAAAGGAAAAGGGCATGACATATTTGAGGAATTTATAGAGATTAAGATGTAGATGGACTTTTTGAAAAAGATAGTGTAGCAAATGATGGCACTAGTGATAGAGAGGACTGTAGAGGATGCCGAGCTGATTAGTAAGTCTCAAGAAGATGTGATTCTAAAGTGCTGGTATAATCAAAAGTGGAAAAGATGGTCAGAATCAGTTTCTGTTAGTAGCAGAAAGGAAAGATGAGAAAAGTGCAAGACAAGCTGATTTGCTGAGTGTGATAGTGGATAAAGTAAAGATAACATGGAATGAAGGACAGGATGAGATATGGGTTAAGAATAGATATGGCATACCTATTTTGATTTTCTTAAGATGTTCATGAAAACATTCTTTTATTTACTTGGGGTGTCTGATGCAGGAGCATCTTGGGCTTTGAGCAATCTTGCATCAACCAAAAACATTTCCTATTTTCTGTTGTTTGAATTATAATTGTTGCATTTATTGGTTTCATGTTGTGTGAATATTACATGATGTTGAGGACCTATTTTTGAATGTTCTCCTAAGATCTCATAAGGATTGGATGGACCGTTTCAAAGTTGGAGTTATTTTACTTGCCGTCGGAGCCATATTTTCCTGTAATTTTTGTGCTAATTGCGCACCATGTAGCCGTTGGACCTTAAGGAATCATCCTTTGTACTCTTAGAGCCTTAAAGAGGAACTAAATTAATTTCTTTTCCCAAGAGCGCAAGTCCTAATTCATAATGAGTAAAATGTTATGACCATTTTTCTTAGGTACCTATTTTCAACCAGTTTACATGTGAAACATGGAGTGTTTCTTCTTGCACGGTTCCATGTGATGAGATGGGGCCTTGCATAGTTAGGGACATGTTATTGGTTCATGTGTGGACCTAAATCTAAAGGATCATCATGTTTTGATCATTCTTTCATTAGTTTTGGTTTAAATCTTCCAGACTGGACCTATAATGTAATTAAATGCTTGACTGGCCGACTTGTGGCTTAGTTGGCTATATATTGAGAGCTTGGGTACATCAATAGTAGAATTTGGAAAATAAATGACTAGATGACTAAACATTTTAGTCACATGACTAAAACTGATCATGTTCTTCAAATATAAATGACTAAATAAATGACCAATTTGGTCATCAGGTAAAATCACAACTAAAATGACTAAATAATTAGTTTTTAGTCAAAGTGATTGCAAGCCTAAGTTGTCTTGGGATATTGGTTTTGGAACCTCTTTGGAAATCATTATTTTGTCCTTTTGGAAAGGCATTTTGACTTATTGGTTGTGGGATGCTTTGTGTCAATATAAATAACCTTTTTCAATTAAAATTATGGAGGTGCATATCATGCATATATAAGTGTTTAAAATTATTTTGAAAGCTAATTAATTAAGATATTTACAACAAAATTAACATTTTGTCCTTAAAACATAAATTATTATTTTAAATATATCAAATTAAAATTTATAATTAAAATTATTTTAATTATCTTAAATTAAAAAATAAAGACTAGAAAAATTGAGAGCTAGTTCCACACATCACCCTAAATAGATTATTTATAATTTAGTTACCATCAAACTAATTTCTAGTCATGGTGTACTATTTTGAAGTGGTTTCTCATGCTCTAAAAAAACTCCACATTGACCTTTGTATCTATCAATTTTCATTTAATTAGTTTATATATATCCACTTAGGAAACAAAGTCTCTAGATTTAGATGAAGTTATTTTAATCAATTTATCACAAAAGACTGATGCTCAAAACGTAAAGACAATCTAGGCTCTACACATATATTTAAAAAAGTAATTGATAATTAAAAAATATTAAGTGAATCTACTTAACAATATTGAAACATTCAAATGCTTTATTATGTTGAGAAGATACCGTACATTATTCACTACTATAAAAAAGTGTATCTTAAGATATATTTTTAGACAAAATTAAAATTTCATCTTAAATATTCATGTTATTTTAATTATTATAAATGAAATGGAAACTATTATTATTCCATTAAATTAAAACTTATGTCAAATGCTCATTTTCATTTAGGCGATTTATTTAGGCAATAACAAGAGGCAGAGGAAGGCGGGAGATAGAGGACAGTGGAAATTTTTAGACGAAAATTGCGAGAGATAGAGGATGGTGAAAATTTTCAAACAAAAATCAGGGGAACATCCAACATAGGTTTCTTGCTACTTGTCCAATACTGGAACATTCATTCACATCCCACCCTACATTCCTACTTGCTAAGCACTTTTTTTCTTTGTCGAAGAGGAGTGGAATTGTTTTGCCAGAGAAACAAAAAGGTCCTCAAGTGGAAGAATGTGTCACTCAAGCAACATTCATTGCCTATACCACCCAACACTACCATAGAATAGTAGGGGGGTCAAGATCCTACGTCACTTACTATTATAAGGGAGGAAACACCTGATTGATATGAAATAGTTGGAGCTTTTTTTCCACCAGAAGAGGTAGCGAAGTACCTGAAGAATAGGTCTCGAGCAGGGAACGGTGGATTTTCGAGCAAGGAGACATAGGGTTTCAAGCTTTTGGAACAGGTGTGCCCCACATTTCTTTCTTTCATGTTTTTTCGGTCTTTCTATTCAATTATTTATTCTTTTTGGCTTAAATCTTGAACCCAAAAAAACTGCAAAATTGCAAAACACCAAAATAGAACTACAAAAAAAATAGCTAATGTAAAGGAAAGATTACTACCAAGAGGGAGATGAAGTGTATGGACACTTAGATGTACTGACAACATTCAGGTGGGCATTGACAACATGGGGAAAATGGATTGATGGAAATCTAAATCCTACAAAAACATAAGTTTTCTATCGTGGCTACTCCCCTACCCATTATAGGTGAGTACTGCATCCCCATTTTGTCAATGTTTTGGAATTAAACTCTATATATTTGGTTGCTACATAGTTGAAGACAATAGGAAAACATACTATCTATACAACTATCTCTTGTCAATTAGGCTTTGGTTTACCGGTAAAGTTTGATTTGGCTATCATATGGTGGGCTGGGATTCTCATCAAATGGAATGCTAGTTTGATTTGTAGAAAGGATGAGTCTAGGTACAAGTCAAGTAAATTTTGAAATGGTTGATGGATATGGATCCTTTTATAGTCCACAATAGCGGGCAGTCTACTATAGTCTGGGTAAAAGTCGGGTAAATATAGAAATGGTGGATGGATATGGATCCTTTTATAGTGTACTACCCACTATTATGGACTATAAAAGGATCCATATCCATCCACCATTTCCAAATTTACCTGACTTGTACCCAGACTCATCCCTTTCTTATGGCATTAAAAAAAAGGTCACAGGTTTAAATTCTATAGGGGTTAGGTATCGATACCTCATTTGTTGCACAAAATTGTGACCTTAATATTTGGACATAAACATTAGCCATCAACCCTCAAAATTTGGCATTCTAGCCAAAGGAAGAGCTACCTCTTAAGCCTCCAACACATTGGTTTTTTCTGCAATCCCAAAAGCTTGTAGGCTTGTTATCTAAATCTAACCAATGAAATTTGATCCTTGACTTAGAAAAGGGTCATAGGTGATAAACTTCCATCTCTTTAAAAAGAGCAACTATGGTAGCTCTTTATTAACATTGGAAAATTTTTAGCAACAAGAATGTTGATGAACTCAGGGAAACTTTCTTGTCTTTGTCTACTATTTTCATTCTATTTGTGAAGTACAATTTTGAGTCGAGGAATTCTAAATTAGGCATTTTGATGAAACAACCAATTGATCAGAGTTGAAATATATATGACTCAAGCATCAATGATAGAGAACTCCTAGAGAAGGAAAGAATAATTTATAAAAAAACACTAATTGTTGATGTATTGCTAATTTTTCATGACCAGCAGCTTCCATGTTTCTTCACACTTGCCGAAATGTGATTACAAATTGAGTAAATTTGTATCACCATGACTTTGTTCATGTCTCTAATTTTGGAAATATGTATCTTTGTGTGAGCATCCCTGCATATTATTTTCCATTTAGCTGGTATTGAAGATGTTAATGTGGAAGGTAAGCAATCTTAATTTCAAAGGCCTTTGAAATTCCATTCTTTACCAGTGTTTCATCTATATTTGATTTAAAAATTTATAGAGTGATCAAAAGAACTTGAAGAGAAACAAAGGCTTTTTTTAACCAAGTTCCATCTGTGAACTATGAAGGATTTATGACGGTCTGCAACCCACAAGGTGTCCTATGATCAAACATAATAAGCTTGCTTAGGGATTTAAAGTGGCAGTGTTAGCCACATCCTCTTAATTTGCAATAGTGGGGACCAAGAATATGGCCAAAGATTCTTGCCAATAATAAGATATCCATTGTCACAGACAAACCTGCATGTTCTCGAGGATGATGAGTAAGGTGAACTTGAAAATGAGTTATTTAAAAAATGAATATGAGTAATTTGGAAGCTGAAAGCTATGTTTTACTTAAAATTTGGGCAAAAGGATTCTTCTTTGTGGTCTTATAAGCCCAACTAATTAATAGTAGGTTCCAAGCCATGAAACATTATTACCATTGATGTTAGGTAATTTCATATTTGAGGCTGTGGGTGCAGCATTTTGATCTAGAAACAAAAACATGACCAACTTCCAGTTATGGGGGCATGTGTAGTCTCTCACTAGGATTATTAGCCAGTTAGGTTAGCAAAATATTAATCATTTCTGACTGTCACCATACAACATTTGCTCGAATTCATCTTGAAAGAAGACTTAAGCAAGCACTTTCACATGAGATTACATTCCAATTCAATAGTAATAAACAGAATTTATTGGAATCCCTGGAAATGTCTTGTAACTCACAAATATAGGCACCTACCGTATCATTAAATTACAAATAATCTCTAGATTGCACTTGAGGCTCAGAAAAGTAGAGGTATGAAAAAATGTGGAGGCAATAAATTATTTCTAGGTTTCCAAGAGAAAATGCTGGCAAGCATAGCTGAAGATGGGTGCTCTCAATATGATTATATGACAATCAAAAGTTCCCTTTTTATATTTTTATTAGAGAAGCTTGGTATTTTTACAAATATGTGAATTCATATTTAATTTTTTTTTGATAATTTTATTTTTTAATCAACTGTATTAAGTTTTTATGTAGAACTAACGGGATCATTGATATAGTGAATTAGTAGCCTAGCAAAACTTGATGTTGAAGGCTAAATCAGGTCTTTTCGAATTACAATTCAGTAGTTGTATGCTAATTTTCATACTTATTTAACATCTTTTAATGAAATGAGAAGAAAAAGGTATAAGGTGAATCTGGAAGAGGATTGAGTAGCTGTACTTTTGCATTTTGTATTTCTCGTGTTTCTAAATGGTAAGTTGACTTTTTTTAAAACTTCAGCATGCTTCTGAAGGTGAGTTAAAAGCTTGGAGGTATTGTTTAAAGTACTGGGAATCAATGAGGTGGTTACACCAGTTCATCTTTTTTGTTGATCACTACTAGGTATAGGGGTGGGTGAATTAACACAAATAAAAACTTAACAATTTTCGTCACAACTCTCATCATTAATCTAACTAACCATCAACATAAGATAGAGTAGTGCTAACACAAATATATGAACACTAGATTTATGTGGAAAATCAACAATTTTGTCACAACTCTCATCATTAATACAACTAACCATCATCATAAGATAGAGCAATGATAACACAAATACATAAACATTAAATGTATGTAGAAAATCTAAGATGGAAAAAACTACAATGAGAAATGTTCTCATTATATGCAAATATCTAATTACAAAGCTTTAGGGCAGAAGTCAAGGAACTTACTATCCCTACCGATTTAGGCACACTAATAAGGATTTCATTAATCCTCAATAAAATAGTAAATATAGATCTCCAAGAGAAACTACTTCTTTTAGCAATAAATTAAAATGGAATGTCCAGATTTTCTACAGTGACCTTGTTTGATTCAACAATATGCACCTTAGTTATGCCTTTTTTGCATAATTTTGCCTTCACGCTTGATCCACACAATCTTTTCAATTACCTTACCTACAATCATACTCATCTCATCCTTTTTCACCAAAATATATATAGAATTTTTTCATCAAAAACATCAACAAGGTCAACCATAAAAATATAAGCATTAGTAATATAAAGTTGGCCATATTGACTAAAAATACTCAATGTGGTCTACCTCAAGAGATAAAGGGGACCCAAACCCATCTTAAAAGTTCTTCAAATAATATAATATAATACACATTGAAACTTCCTCCAAGGTTCTAGCTTTGTTGATTGATAAATAAGTGAATAGGCATGTTTTATTTCTGCTAAACCTGAGTTGCATATTTTAGTTTTGAGTTTGTAGATTGACTTAAATAGTGTAGTTCATTTTTAGAATCTTCTTGTAGGTGTAATGAACTGTTGTTTTTTTCTCTTTGTGGACTTGTTAACAGATTCAAAACAACACATTCAAATAATTCTTATAACTGCAGTAGTAAAACTTAAGATTGGCATTCCAAACCACTCAGATCGGAGAATAAACTTAACTTTGAAGTAGATCTCAATTTATTATGTAATGTACAATTCACATTTGAAAAGTAGAGTTCATAATTACAAAGATCAGAAACGATTCACTTGTTTGTGGCTGGACTGTGTCCCTCCTTACAATATTTTGTATCCCTTAGAATCAGATGTGTATGACTAAAAGAGTGTGTGGATTGGAGGATTTGTAGCCATTGTCAAAGTAGGAAATGTGAAAACAAAGTTTAAGAATGTAAGAGGAACCACCAAACTCTAATTCAAAGTTGAATAGCCTACTCAACCAATGAAGTAAAATAAAATAAAATGCAAATATTAATTTAATGCCAACCATTGTAATGTTGCATCCATTTCATTTGGCCTCCATTGCCCTTTCTTATTCTTCCATGGATAGTGCCCTTAGAATTTTAGGTGTGCATAATTGCAATATGAAAGCTTGAAAATGACAATATTGAGAAGAAATCGAAGATTCGTGGTTTGAAGAAATGAGTACAAATGATTGTAATTTATAGGAAAATTAGGATTGATTCAGAACTTGAGACAATTGATGGCTATGATCACATGAGAGGAGTTAAGTGAGGAAAAATGGGAAATTGATATTATTAAGTGGGAGGAAGAGAAGAGTGGAGAAGGAAATATGACAGAGTTAACTAGAAATGAAAATTAGCAAGTTAAGTGTTCAGTGGAGACAAATGGAAAGGAGAAGTGTTAAGTGGATGAGGTAAGTGGGGAAGAAGATTTGGTAAGTTGAGTGATAAGTGGAGAAAGAAATGTGAAGGTGGAAGAATTCAACGGGGTTGAAAATAAATAAATTTCACCCATATTTGATAGATAATTAAATAAATAGTGTACAATTATGAATAGTCCATGAGATTTGTACAATGCAAAATATGTAGGTTTTTATTCTAGGAATCTAAAGTCCCTCCGCTCCTCTTGTGGTCGAGGTATCCCTGCAAAATGAACCCATGTCAGGATGGGAAAATATATGACATTTAAGCTAGAATAGATTATTCATGAAAGGTGAGATTCACATTGACCTTTGTTTTTGAGAAACATAGTTGTTGTAAATGACTTTCTTGTCTCTTTTTTAGTATTGTATATGGGTTGTTTTGCATCTTAGAGTATCTATCAAAGGAGAATGCGGGTTCAATGTGAGGCCTATCTAATGATTTTACTCTTGATATGGCTTTGAATGTTAGGCCTTGTCTTTCTATTTTTTTGATATCGATAGTCATTTTTTACAATGTTAAACCCTGGGATTTGTCACTTGTAATAGCCCATGCCATTGTGATTGGTATTGCCTCCAACTGCCTAGTGTTATAGTTATTATTGGTAATTTGGTACAACCTTTGGGCCTTTTAGGTTTCAAGGTTTATATGCTAAAACTAATGCCTACATCTACCTTCCTCTCCAGACTACCTGACATGGCCACTCAAATACTGGTTGGGGGTTGAGTTTCCTGTGAGTGACCATGGGGGTAGCCAAAGTGAAAGTGTTCTCTAGTGACTTTAGCAATGGTTTGTAGCTGCAGAAGTAACTTAATGTGAATTCATCTAGCAATAGAGTTCTGCAAATCTTCCTGATCTCCTTGCCTCTAATAAGTCTATTTCTCAAGTGCTTACACTCCACAAGTAGGCTTCTTTTTGTCTTCATTTGGACTCAGAATCTCTAGTCTGATTTGGAATGCATTCTCAGCATCAAAGTGTCACTGAAATTGGTTCATGGCCTTCTTGCCACTCTTCATCCACTGTTTAGTCCTCTTAGTTGATTTATCATTGAATTCTTGTACACACATTTTTTTCGTATTGTTTCATTTTTTGGGTCAAATCCTTGTTATTCCTTATTTTGCAAGCCATCCAATCCATGAGTTGTTTACCATTTTTCAGTGACATATTTATAGGATTTAATCAGTGTCTTTGCACAACCAACATCAAAGATTATCTAGCTTAACGAAAGGCTTTAATCAATGTCTTTGCACAACCAACAAGAGAGACTGTCTAACTTAACAACTTGAGGATGAAGAAAAGAGCTTGATGGGTGAAAAAATGAAAATTTGACAAAGTTATTTGAATGGAATATCTCAATGTATTGGAGCCCTCTCCATGGAGTGTCCCTTTTTAAGTGAAAAGGGACAATACACTAAAAATATCCCATTACATCTTGATCAAACTATTCAATCTTGAAACAAATTACAAGTGGTAGTAGTCAATGATTCTTGATCCAGTTTGTGAGGGTTGAAGTTTGGACAAGTGTCTAAATGTGATCTCTATATGATTCCTAATTGAATATTAAAAATGAAGATCAATCCCACATTAATTGAATAGAGTGATTTATCCAAAATCCCACATTACTTACAATCCTATCCTATGAAAACATGGGTAAAAGGGACAAAATGTCAGTTGTGGATGGGGATATTCTTCTGATTTAAAAACAATAATGATAACATGTTGAGTTAGTGCTGTTTCTACAATTGTACCATTTTATGTGTAGAATAGCTAAAACTATAAGTTGCCTGGGGATGTCCTAACTCCAATCTTCTATTTCACTTCCTAAGGAAAGCTCCACATTATTGTGCATTCTTTCTGTTGACAAATCTCTGTAGAGTTTGAATTATCACTATGTAATTATTGGCTGCTAAAATTGTTTAATTGTATGTAGTAGTGTAGGAGGAAGAGAAGGTTGGTTCATTTTTCCTAAACTTGCTCTGGGCACTATATAGTTCAGATGAGGTTTTTCTGTGCCTTAGATAGTATTTGAGGGTGTTCAGATGAGGGTTTACCTTTGAAGATTTCATTCTTCAGACTAGTAGAAGGGCTCTAATAGTGTTGCAAGATAATCCATGTATAGAATCCCAACCTAAAACCCATCTCCCGTCCTATAAAGAGGGGTGACTTATGAGGAAAAAATGCTCTATCCATGATACCTATTTTCAAGCTAACTCATATTTATGAGTGTTTAAAGTATATATATATAGAGGGAAAATAGTCTCATTTATATAAATATAGGCTATTTAATAAACACAAACAATAAGTGTACAATTAAAAATCAAGAGAGTTGGTGCAAAGTTGGGTCATGCGCCATACTAGAAACAAATAAATTTAGTTTGCAGAAAAGTTTAATTGGAAATAGTTGCTAAAAATTCCATTTGTTGAGGGACAAAGATTGTTGTTTCAGGGCCTATGGCATGCGTTTTGGTGATCACATCATTCATGCCTCTTTATCAATTTCCATCCATGTGAATACATGTGTTTAAAGCCCACGGAAATAGTACAACTTAAGTCTCAAATTATATTTGGGCTTTTTGTTTGCTGAATCTAGTTTGCTCATGTATCAAATTTGCTCATTCACAGCCAACCAAAGCATTCCAGAAGCCATTCTTGGTCAGGAAAAGAAGCCATTCTTGCTGCCTATTCTTGATTTCAACATAATGGAGGGCCTATAGTGGCTGTAACTAATGGAATCTCTAAAAAGTGATTCAACCCAAAAGTATAGGGCTATTGATTGGGAGATTCATGTGGGCGATTACAGTGGAGGAGCATGGAATACACATCTACCTTGCATTGCATATGGTGGTTACCTTTATAGGGAAGAAGGTAAACCCTTCACTACTATAGTGCACCATTAATTGTGGGTAGTGACGACTTCTTTTCAAACAATGCAATTCGAAGTGCAACATGCCATGGTAAAATCATCTTAAGTTTTTTAGCTCTTTCCTTAACCCATTTTTGGACCAATATTACCCAAATCAAGTCACCACAAATCACTGAGTTGGGTAGAAGTCAACACAGAAAACAAAATAGTGCATATGGCTACAAATCTTCACAAATATACAAATCTTTCCTATTGCATCATGTGGCAATGATGCCATTGCTAACTGTTTGGAAGAGTGACCAAGATTATCAGCAATAGAGCAAAAAAATTAATACCATTTACTTTTGAGATAGTGTCATCATGGGAATGACTTAGGAAGTATAGATAACTAACCTCCATAATGCAACCCTTCAGCTTGAAACAACAATCTGGTACTTCCATATTCAACATGATTCTACTTTCTGCAATATTTTTAATCTTCACAAAACATACACAATCCTCCCTGGTCAATTACTTATGATCCCTCCTCTTGTCCATGACCAAAGAAGAATAAATAAGCTCATTCCATGCATTTGGAACCCTTGGCAAACACTAGTGACTGCAATCCTGATACCTTTGTCATTTTCCATTTAATTCCATAAGATGCTTGTCATAAATAGAAGGATGTCCATCCTTTCAAAATTCTAACATTCTTGTAATATTAAAAATTGTAACAGGAGTATGCATTTGATGGATGACATCCTCCAAAATTTGCATTTTGATAGGATAGCTATCAAGAAACATTTCATTTAAAATAGGTTGGGTCTCACCTGTGCATATGCCACCAGAGTTTCATTGACCTCCCCTCTATTCCAAATATACATACCTTAGTCTATTTTCATATTGTTTGCAACTATGTAGCGACCAAATATATAGAGTTTAATTCCAAAACATTGACAAAATGGGGATGCAGTACTCGCCTATAATGGGTAGGGGAGTAGCCACGATAAAAAAACTTGTGTTTTTGTAGGATTCAGATTTCCATCAATCCATTTTCCCCATGTTGTCAATGCCCACCTGAATGCTATCAGTACATCTAAGTGTCCATACACTTCATCTCCCTCTTGTTAGTAATAGCTAATTTGGAATGTTGGTATTTTTACAATTTATTTTGATCAGCTCAATAATTTTTAAGTGTGATTCCATAGCTCACTTCAATACAAATTTTAC
Source organism: Chamaecyparis obtusa (assembly GCA_027943335.1). Taxonomy (NCBI): domain Eukaryota; kingdom Viridiplantae; phylum Streptophyta; class Pinopsida; order Cupressales; family Cupressaceae; genus Chamaecyparis; species Chamaecyparis obtusa. The sequence continues at coordinate 643,642 of BSBK01000676.1, forward strand.
AATAAAAGAATTGAGTTGTGTTGTTTGCTGTGCTTATATATTTGTTTAAGAAAATAGTTAAATCATCCTTGGAAACAAGCTGCATAAATGCTATTTAATGGAGTTTATTATGAGTAGAATAATATGTTGTGCTTAGGTACACAACAATCTCTATGTTGAATGTTCTCAATTGTTCCCATTTTCAGTAACCTTCATCTATTTATGATACATGAAAGTTCTTGGATTACTTGAGAACTGTATCTCCATCGACCTTTGAACCTATCTTGCATACTTTTTTTTTTGTTAACATGTCATGAAAGTAGTGATGTGTTGAAGTTGCTTAAATTATCAATGCAACTAATTAGTGAGATTAGTGGCTTAGTTGTTATTGAATTGAACTTCTTTCTTGATCTAAATTAAATCTCACCGAGTGCTCTTTTTTTTAATTGGTATGCTAGTTCACCTTTTAATGTTTCATTAGTGAAATGTTAGTAGTTTAATACAATTAAGTGGAGTGCATGTGAATGATTTCAGATTTACAATTGTGTTCATGTTATAAGAATGGGTTCAGAGTTACAACAGTGTATAATATAGGATCAATTTTATACTATGGTATTTGAATATGTTATTGAGCTTATTTGGAGATGTTATTTTTCATGCACAATATTATTGAAAATAGAAATGATTGGAAGCTTCAAACTGTGTTTATGATATGGGATCAATTATAGAATCACAACATATGGTATTTGAAAAATTTGAGATGTATGGTTGTTTTAAAACTTGGAGATGTTGCTTATGCACAATGTTATTGAAAAATTTGAAATGATCAGAGGTTTACAACTGTGTTTATGATGGGGAGCACTATAGTGTTGCAACTTATGGTATTCGAATAATTTATGGGCTATGCCTATGTTTTAAAATTTACTTGGACATGTTGTTTCTCATGGACAATGTTATTGCAAATTGAAATGATTGGAGGCTTGTGATTGGGCTCATAATATGGGATCATTTTAGAGTTGCAAGTTATGGTATTTGAGCAATTTAAGAGCTAAGCATGTGTTTCAATTTTTTAAAACTTATTTGGAGATGATGTTTATCATGAATAGGTGTTATTGAAAATTGAAAAGATTGGAGATTTACAATTTTGTTTATGATTTGGAATCGATTCTAGAGTTGTTACTTATGGTATTTGAACAAGAGATGTTTTTTATGCACTATGTTGTTGAAACTTGAAATGTTTGGGGGCAAGTTAATATGCAAGTCTCAAAATTCCAAGGCTTGATGCAATGCTTTTGTGTCATTTAGCCGCAGATAAAGGTCACCAGATTGCATACATTTGTTATGATAAATCATTATTTTTTGGGTCAAATTTGGGTCAGTATAAAAGTACATCATGTAAATCCTTTAACTCTATATTCTTGAAATTTGCAAGGGTGAGATGCCCTATTTTGGATTCATGACATTGTATTGAAAATTTGAAATTTGTTTCCACTTTTATTACTAAACATAGAATAACTATATGATTTGTCAAATAAACTTCATTATGATTGATGACTTGTATGTAATGATTTTTTGTTAAATAGATGTTGTAGCTGATGCAAACTGGGCAATAGAGTTGGATCCATCTATGTCAAAGGCATATTTGCGGAAGGGGTAGACACTTTTCTCTTCATCTTTGTGCCTTTATGATTCCATTGTGCATGCTCATTTTGCAATTTGTTCCTTAATGTTATTCAAATATACATTTGTTTGTATAGTATTACTTGTTTCTCATTGGAGGAGTATTAGACTGCTAAGGCTACTTTCAAGGTAGGCTCTACTTTGGATGATGGCAATTTAGTGTTTAACACCTGGATTGAAAAATTTGATGCTCGTTTGGTTGGTAAGTCCCCTTTGATATTTTTAGCTTGTTGTGGCTTGGCCTAATTTAAAATTACATGTTTTCATTGATTGATTTATAGAATCAGTGAGATACATGTGAATTCATCAATCTTAAAAATTATGTTTTAGATAGGCTCATTGCTATACTTTCAACCTAAATTTTGAATTATAATCCCCTCAGAAAAGAGTGTGTCTACTACTAGGTGGTTGCATATGGAAAGCCTCCATTTAATTTGATGGTAATATTTTTCAAATGGTACATTGTTCTAGTTAACCCTATTCTTAGTCAATTGAAACTGCAGTGAGGATGCGACAACTTCAAATCTTTTGTGTTTGGAAGAACTACGTGGAGAGAAAATAATAATAGACAATTGATCTCAAATAATGTCTTCAAATATTTTCTAATTGTGCATTTCCTTCACCTTTAATACTTATGCATACTACTAACATATTCATCTTTGTTCTATAGAAGCACTATTTTGATTTGCAACTTTTATAATAGTGGCTTGCTCTTGTATCAACATCTTGATCACTGTCATTCATGTCTCAAAACATATTTATACCACTATATTTAATGGAACTAAACACCATTATCTTGGCATTATAGAAGAAACACTTTTTTCTTGATCTTTCAAGACACTTTTTATATCTTATACATTTCCAATACTATAACTGCTCTTCCTTACAAGTTATAGTAGTCATTGCTTCTAATTCATATCTCCCTGGCTTCGTTTCACCTCTATCACTATTTTTGCATTATAAGGTCTTTGTTTCTTTTATTCCTTTCCTAGTATATAAGCCACTATCTTCATTTTCATTACATCTTTGTGATCATCTTTTATTTCATTTATCACTAATTTTCTTATAATTTCATGATTGTCCAAGAAACTTCTAATCTTTATTTGTCATTGTCATATTTCATGCATCAAATTATCAAAGAAAGTAGCATTTATGGAGGTAATAAATCATGGTGGGCAGGTGGCATATACAAAGTAGTTCATGTCCCTAGTCTTTGCTATCACATTTTGCATAGCCAATATTTTTGTAAATCTACTTATGATCTATTGTGAATAGATTGAAGCAATACCTGTGGAAAGGATCATTTTGTTTCCTATGGAAATCTACCCATTTTTCCTCATCAGCATTATTCATACAATTTGTGGAGAATTTTGAGGTAAGTCCCTTTCCATTTCACTTCTATTGTTTCATTTGAGTTCTACCAAGGAAAGGATCTAGACAGAATGTGGATTAGTGTAGTTGTTTTGTAGTCATTACCTTACTCTACGGTTGCATTTGGTTGTACATTTTAGTAGTGACTGGAATATGGTAGTCTCAGATAGTTTTTGGACATCATGGAGTGTAAATGCCTCTTAAAGTCCTCTTCATGAACTTGGAACCACCTTATCTCCTTCTATCATGGTCCTACCATGTTGTATCATTCACGAGATGCTTATTCTTTCATTACAGCCTTCCTACAATACACTCATCTACCTTTTTGATAGTCCCTCTAGTTGAAAACCTCTTTGGAGATCCCATTTCCTCTCACTAGCACATGTTTCTTCTCCTCAAACCTCCATGACTATCTAGTGTTATTTTCTTGGGTACCAGGTCTATACTCTTGTCTTTACCAATCACTTTCCTTGCTATCTTGTTCATTAGAACTATTTTCATGCTCATTTGTGCCCCTTGCCATCACATAGTTCATCATTTTGTTGTCTTCAACAAGCCCTTGACACTATTCAGAGACCATGCATGTTTAGACCTTCATATCTTAAAGCATACATGGCAATAGTTTGGAAGGAAGGTCATACATTTCCTTAGCAAACAAAAATAGTTGATAAGCTTTTCATAGCATCTGTGAGACTTCAAAGCCATTCAAATCATAAATCTATTCATCATTCATTTCCCATTGTCACTTAGAAGAGTTTCTTTAAGGTCTAAGGCCTGTGCAAGATCTATCCTTTCAACCATTTCCATGACTTCCTTGTGCTTCTATCTCTTGCCATTTTTCTTTTTCCACCTTCATGCTTCCTTGTTGTTAACACATTGTGCAATGTCATTAGATTCATGACATGACTATTATGTACACATCTTCAACAAGGTTATTGTATGACTTTTAGATGATTATGAAGGTCTCTAGTATGGCTTAATCTAACATTCCCTGCCATGTCTCATTAATCATGACAGTATCCAACAGTCTCTATTGCCTTTTTCAACATTCATCTTGTAAGCTTCTTCTAATGCCTCTTTTCAACCATGCCTATTTGTATTCATGTTTGTGAAGGCCTTTTATGTATAGAGTTTAGGAGAACTTCTCATGCACTAGGGGAGAGGAGCTAGAACGTTCTCACCCTAACTTCATGCTTCTCAAAATCTTATGTGGAAATTTCAAATTACTCTCAATTTTTTACAGCCACTTATATGTCAAGTCCTCTATTTCAAAACAAAATTTCAGCTGGCAGGTATAAAGGTATAAACTGTAGCCCTTTGGCACCATCCCCCAAAGCTTGTGCCAAAATGGGGGCTTTGGCACATAGTAGAGATCCATTAAAAATAATAAAAAATAATTTTAAGTTAGAAGTATTTAGTATTTGTGCACACTGTGGTAAATATACTTCAAAAAGAAAGGTGAAAGTATCAATTGTAAGTGATTGACAATTTCATATCTTGGAAAACTGGCAGTTAATTTAAATAGGGGGATATATGGAAAAATGGCAGTTTCATCATTGCTCATAGGAACAAAGATAAAAATCCTGGTGAGAGGCTAGTGTCTATTGAAGATGTTGCAAAGGAGCATTGGGAAACATATGGGCAAAACTTCTTTGCTCGATATGATTATGAGGTAAGTAGTATTTAAAATTAATGTACAGAAGATAATGTATTTGTTAGAAAGTAAAGTCCACCAAGATAACTGAGAGGGGGGGGGGGTGAATTAGTTATCAGATAATTATAACCTTTATCAACTTCAATAGCATTTAACCATGTAAGAAATGTAATTACCAACCATAGAAAGATATTCATACACAATGACACAATAACACAAGATATGTTGACTAGGGAACCTCTTGATCAAAGAGTAAACCCTGGTGGGAATGATGCCCATGAAAGATGCACTAATATAAATATTCCTTGTGAAAGGATGGACTCTATTAGGAGTCTTATGAAATACATTCAGTACATATGAATCCTTGTTAGGAGATTTTGAATCCTTGTTAAAATATTCTAACCTTGTTAGGAGTTATGGAAGACAGAAGGACCCACTGCCCAAACAGCTTCAAGGTAAGATCACTGAACACACTGTCCAAATGACCTTAATATTATTTAGTAGAATAATATGAAATATGTTACCTTCTTACTATACCAAACCGCACTCATTGCTACACTAGATCTCAATTCCAAATCTCTGTACTTCGCATGTCTTCCTTCACAATTTCACTTTCACAACTTCATTAGCTCTTTTCTTCACTTCATGCTTACATTCGCATTCAACCATACCATGCTCACACTTCTTTCACATTTCTACTACTACAATAAATAAAAACATTCCTTCCTTTATACCACACTCAAATAGTTACAAATGAGTCAGCACACAAATACAAAATAAAAGTTTCCACACGCTACATCAGAATTGCACAAAACTGTCAGCTTCCAGATGTAATAACTCTTCACTCATGTGACCTCAAAGTTTTCACTATGAACCAAATCACTATCAATGTGTCTTAAACTTCCCTTTAACTATGCAAAACTAGATTCCATCTCGATTAGGAGATATCATCCGATTTCCATAAACCGCTACTCAGGAACACTGCCTGAATACTGCTCCCACCAAAATGCTCATAACTTTTATGAATAAATGAATTTATATCTATGCTCTTAACCATAGAAAAATAAGATATCAAAGAATATAACCTCAACATCACATAGCTGTATCTACAATATCCCATGTGCGCTAATCAAAACACTATCTACTTCTCTGCTAGTCTCTAGAAGATCACTGTGTTGACATCAATGACAATCATAGTCATGAATGCAACAATAACTACTACAGAATGACTGCCAACATCTAGCATTCATTCCTAACAATCTCCCCCATTGGCATTGATGGAAACATAGATGAAAAATATCCAATGTTCCAAAAATTCAATACTGCTGCTCTGACAAACATTTCAAATCTTGCTTCATTATCCTATTCAATTCTCTCCAACAGATGGTACAAGTGGTTTTTCATGTACACTTCTCCCCCATTGACATCAATGACAAAAATTTCATCACTATGTCAACAACAACTCAATGTCAATAGACACTATTCAGAAAAATACATTCACAAGAGTCCTCATGACTCAGCTCACATACTCTCCCATAGAGGAAGTACCAACATCCAATCCAGAAAGATAGATAGGGCTCATAGACCACTGGATGGATGCAACCAACTACATCATTACTCAAAAGTAGGCTAGGGCATAACCCCAAGCATACCTCTTAGATACTCAAATGTATCCTTAGGCAAATGCTTTGTAAATATGTTTGCTATATGTTCCTTTGTGCTTATGTACTCTAGACTGACTTCTTTTTCAGCAACTTTCTCTCTTACAACATGATACTTGATCTCTATATGCTTAGTCTTAGAATGTAAAATAGGATTCTTAGACATACTAACTATACTGGTGTTGTCACAATGTATGACAATAGGCTCAACAAACCTAATTCCAATATCCTTCAACATCTGCTTCATCCAAATTATCTGGTTATAATTGTTTTTTGCTGCTACATAGTTTGCTTTTGTTGTGCTCTATGAAATACAATTCTACTTCTTGCTTAGCCAAGAAATGAATCTTCCTCCAAGAAAAAAGGCTCCACCACTAGTGCTTTTCTTATCATCGACACTACCTCCCTAATCAGCATCTGTATATGCACATAGGGTAAAATCATCAAATTTTTCATACCACAATCCATAGTCCATTGTACCTCTTAAATATCTCAGTATCCTCTTTACTACTGCATAATGTGACTCTCTAGGTTCAGCTTGAAATCTTGCTACTATTCCAACTGAATGTTGTATATCTAGTCTAGTATGTGTTAAGTACTATAATCCTCCAATCATGGATCTGTATTTCTTCTGCTCAACTACCAGTGTTTCATCTTTGCTAGATAGTTTATGTCATGTAATCATAGGTGTTCCAACTGGTTTACAGTTCTCCATTCCAAATATTTTTAGCAAATCATTCAAGTACTTTATCTGACATACAAAGATACCATCAGTATTCTATGTTATCTGTAATCCTAAAAAGTATTTCATCTCACCAATCATACTCATTTCAAATTCAATCTTCATTTCATCAACAAATTTGTCACTAGCTTCATCTTCTCCTCCAAAGATAATGTCATCAACAAAAATAACTATAATCAACAAACCATTTTCAATTTCTTTTGTATACAAATTTCTATCAGTTGTTCCTTTAGTAAATCCCAATTTCAAAAAATACTTATCCAGTCTAGCATACCAAGTTCTAGGTGCTTGCTTTAGTCCATATAATACTTTTTTCAGTTTACATACCATGTCTCCTTCTTGAGTCAAAGGAAAACCTTCAGGCTGCTCAATGTAGACTTCTTCCAATTCTCCATTCAGAAATGCTGATTTCACATCCATCTAATACACTTTGAAATTCTTAAAAGATGCATAGGACAAGAACATTCTTACTGCTTCAATTCTTGCCATAGGTGCAAAATTTTCTTCATACTCAATTCCTTCTTGCTGCGAGTATCCTTTACAAACTAATCTTGCTTTGTTTCTAATTACTTCTCCTTGTTCATTCATCTTGTTTCTAAATACCCATTTAGTTCCAATCAAATTCTTATCTTTAGGTCTAGCGACCAATTCCCATGTCTTGTTCTTTTCAATTTGATCTAGTTCTTCTTTCATAACATTAATCCAATGTTCATCTTCACAAGCTTCACTAGTAGATTTAGGTTCAATTTGAGAAATCAAACATAAATGTACCTTATTTTGAGTCAGAACTCCTCTGTCCAAACTTTCAATAACTTGTTCAATAGGATGATGTCTTGATATATACCTGTTCGGTGTCATAGTTACAGATCTTGCTTCAACTATAGATTCTTCTCTAAATTCCTCTCTGGTTTCTTCTGTAGGACTCTCATTCAGTAATTCACTGTCAGTCTCATAGAATAATTCAGTAGTTTCAATGTTAGGTTGAGGATGAGCTTCTTCATCAGATTCATAGTAAGCATTCTTTCCTTAATTTTAAACTTCTCATCAACTTTAACATTTGCACTTTCAACAATAGTTTTAGTTCTCTTATTGTAACATCTATATGCTTTGCTCTTCAAAGAATATCCAAGAAAAATACCTTCATCACTTCTAGGATCAAACTTTCCAATATCATCATCTCTCTTTATATAACATTTACTTCCAAAAATTCTAAAATACGTAAGTGAGGGTGCATGTCCAAACATAATTCATAAGGTGTCTTGTGTGTGTCTTCTCTATTTTGTACTCTGTTCATTGTATATACTACTATATTCACTGCTTCTCTCCAAAATGTCTTCACCAAATCATTCTCAAATAGCATAGCTCTTGCTGCTTCAATCACTGACCTATTTTTTCTTTCTGCAATACCATTTTGTTCAGGTGTTCTAGGGCCTGAAAACTGTCTCTTAATACCATTCACTTCACAAAAAGTTTTAAACTCTCTAGAAGTAAATTCTCCACCTCTATCAGATCTCAAACATTTAATCTTCATTCCAGATTCATTCTCAACTTTATTCTTAATGATCTTAAACTTATCAAATGCTTTATATTTTTCTTTCAAAAATGCAATCCACATCATTCTTGTAAAATCATCAACAAGAATCATAAAATACCTTTCTCCATAGAATCCTCTAGTCCTAGTAGGACCGCTTAAGTCTGTATGAACAATCTCCAACTTCTCTATCAATGTGAACTTCTTACTAGGAAATGAACTTCTTTTTTGCTAAGCCATCACACATTCTTTGCAAATCATGTTAGTAGGCTTCATAATTTTAGGCAAATCCCTTACTACAAGTGTAGTACTTACTTTCACAATGTTATCAAAGTTTATATGACAAAACCTTCTATGCCACAACCAATTGTCATCAATTTTAGTAATCAAGCATGTCATCTCAGTAGGATTCAACTAAAATACATTACCTCTGGTTCTAGATCCAGTTCCAATCAGATTTCCATCTTTATCCTTTATCACACAAATTTTCTCAGTAAACCAAGCTTGATATCCCTTACCCACTAACTATCCAACACTCAAAAGATTATGTTTCAATCCATCAACAAAGTAAACATCACCAGTATTAGTCTTTTCATCAAGAGTAATAGATCCTATACCTTTAATCAAACAAGAGACATTGTTACCAACTCTAACAATTCTTCCATCATAGTTGTTAAACTTTATGAACTTCTTCATGTAACCAGTCATATGATGTGAACAACCACTATCTATAATCCAATCAGCTTTCTTTTCAACTTGGGAAACTAATGCTTTTTCCTCAACATCAGATTCAAAATTCTCTTCTTTAATTGCTACAAATCCTATTTCATCATTAATCTTAGTATCACTTTCACTCAAAGTTCTTTCTATACTAGCTTCAAGATCTTCATCATTAACATAATAAAATTCCTTAGATCTTCTAGGCTTAAAATTATTTCTGTACTTCTTAACTCTCTTAGGAAACTTAGATGCAAAATGACCATATTCTTGACAAGTCCAACATTTAAAATTTTTCTTACCATCTGGTTCTCTTTTCACAAGCAAGGCAATACCTTCTTCAATCTTCTTATCTTCTTCATTTCTAGATCTACTGCTACTGGCATAATCACCACTTACACTGGTACTTCTTGACAAAGTAGGATGAATATTAAGAGTACTGAATGCTTTCTCCATTCTAGGTAAGTCTCCTGATACCCTCAGGTTCATTTCTATTGCTTCCAATCTTCCAAGAAGAGTCTCTCTTGTAAAGTTTTTAGTACAAGGTATAACTTGTTCAATCATCTATGTTGTCTACTTAAATATAGGAGTCAATGTCATCAAAATTTTCCATATCACTTCATTCTCCGTCTTTGTTCCTCCATAAGCTTTTATTCCTGCAACAATTTCTGACATTCTACCAATATAGCTTCTAACAGATTCATCTTCCATCATTCTTATATCTTCAAATGCACATATCCAATTATGTAATCTAGCTCTTTTTGCATGTTCATCACCTTCAAAAGTAGAGTGTAAAGCTTTCCAAATTTCATGGGCTTTTGTTAAACATTTTACGTGACTGTATTCATTCTCTGGAAGTGCTATCAAAAGGGCTTCTCTTGCAAGTATGTTACACATGAATAGATCTAGCTCATCTTTAGATCCTGTCTCAAGATTATCTTCTCCAATGATAGTCTTCTCATTCTTTGTAATCAACCAATAACCTAGTCCTAAACATAGTAGATGTGCCTTCATCTTCTCTTTCTAGCTGTCAAAATTTACTCCATCAAACTTAGGGCTTTCTTTCCTAAAATTCGCCATGGATCTCCTTAAGTTGTTAAACTTTTCTTTCAAGGACCTGCTGCTCTGATACCAATTGTTAGAAAGTAAAGTCCACCAAGATAACTAAGAGGGGGGGGGGGGTGAATCATTTATCAGATAATTATAACCTTTATCAACTTCAACAACATTTAACCATGTAAGAAATGTAATTACCAACCATAGAAAGATATTCATACACAATGACACAATAACACAAGATATGTTGATTAGTGAACCTCTTGATCAAAGAGTAAACCCCAGTGGGAATGATGCCCACAAAAGATGCACTAATATAAATAGTCCTTGTGAAAGGATGGAATCTGTTAGGAGTCTTATGAAATACATTCAGTACATATGAATCCCTGTTAGGAGATTTTAAATTCCTGTTAAAAGATTCTAACCCTGTTAGGAGTTATGGAAGACAGAAGGACCCACTGCCCAAACAGCTTCAAGGTAAGATCATTGAACACACTATCCAAATGACCTTAATATTATTTAGTAGAATAATATGAAATACGTTACCTTCTTATTTTGCCAAACCAGACTTATTGCTACACCAGATTTCAATTCCAGATCTTTGTACTTCGCATGCCTTCCTTCACAATTTCATTTTCACAACTTCATTAGCTCTTTTCTTCACTTCATGCTTACATTCACATTCAACCATACCATGCTCACACTTCTTTCACATTTCTACTACTCCTACAATAAATAAAAACATTCCTTCCTTTATACCAGTCTCAAATAGTTACAAATGAGTTGGCACACATATACAAAATAAAAGTTTCCACACGCTACATCAGAATTACACAAAACTGTCAGCTTCCAGATGTAATAAATCTTCACTCATGTGACCTCAAAGTTTGTGCTATGAACCACATCACTATCAATGTGTCTTAACCTTCCCTTTAACTACGCAAAACTAGATTCCATCCTGATTAGGAGATATCATCCGATTTTCACAAATCGCTACTCAGGAACACTGCCTGAACATTGCTTCCACCAAAATGCTCATAACTTTTATGAATAAATAAATTTCTATCTATGCTCTTAACCATAGAAAAATAAGATATCAAATAATATAACCTCAACATCACATAGCTATATCTACAATATCGCACATGCGCTAATCAAAACATTGTCTGCTTCTCTGCTATTCTCTAGAAGATCACTGTGTTGACATCAATGACAATCATAGTCATGAATGCAACAACAACTACTATAAAATTATAGAATTTGATTTTTATTTACATCATAGACAAGAGAGAATCCAATTACATTTACAGTATCATAGTATAAAAAATAATTCAATATTTTTGTGTTGTCTAGGAATGTGAATCAGATGGAGCCAACAAAATGGTTGAGCATCTACGAGATTTTCTTTCCAAAACCAAATTAGGAGAAAAGTATGGTAAGTTTACTACATATATTGTTTCATTAGTTAAATTTGGAGTTTGAGCCTACTATTTTTGAAATCAGTTGATTCCATCTATGTAAGGAGCTATGAACTCAAGTTCGCTGATGATTTTTCAAACAATGATTAGTGATTCTAATGCATTACTGACTTGTGGCATCCTTAAGTAGTTCTAAGGTCAATGTTTAATATTTTTTATTTTCCAGCTATGATAAGAAAGATGTTACGTTATTAGTTATTAATATATCTCAAGGATTAGTATATACCACAAATAGGAGATCTTGGAAAATTGCTATCAATTTTTATAAGTTGAATTTAGTGTGTATCAAATTTTCTTAATAATACTAATTTTATGATTGATGTATTGGATAGAAGTGAAATAGATTGGTAGGTTATTAGGAGTGTGGACTTCTAAAGCAGTAAATCTTTTGATGGGTTAATTAGGAGTTAAAATGTAGAAGGTATGATCGTTGGTACATACTTTATCTCTATTTAATGTGGTTGGTTTCCCCTAAAGATATATGCTTGTCATTTATAATAAGGGGAACAAGCCATATGTAATGTATTTTCCAATGACATCATTCACTTCATTGTTATATTGCATATTGAATAATTTCACCATTGAGTTTAAATTATCACTAGTCATCCTCCCCTTAAGCTTTGCTACCCTTGAACTATAGATGAAAAAACTTGAAATCATGCTTAGTGGAAAGTACTAGTATACATGGTATGATTATTCTTTAAAGAGTACTAGCTCAATGGAATAGTACCTACTTTACAAGTAGGATGATGATGGTTCGATTCCGTTCATGCCCTAATATGACTAAATATATGACTATATTAATGACTAAATATATGACTAAATTAATGACTAAATATATGACCAAATAAAGGACCAAATAAAGGACCAAATAAATGACCAAATAAATGACCAAATAAATGACTAAATAAATGATCAAATAAACAACCAAATAAATGACCAAATAAACTACCAAATGACCAAATAAATAACCAAATTTTCAAATAAACTACCAAATGACCAAATAAATGACTAAATATATGACCAAATCAATGACCAAATAAATGACTAAAATAGTTTAGTCATAAATTTGGTCATGAAATAAATGACCGGCAATAAACTACCACTGGTCACGTGACCAAATTTGGTCATTTGTCTATAATTTTTGGTAGTTTATTTGGTCATATATTGTTGTTTTTGTACTAGCGAGTAGATGTTTAAGGGAGAGAGGATGGTATATTGGTAGTAGCATGAGATTAGAAGCATAATTGGATCTTGCAAGATCTTGTAGATCATATGTTTTGTCTGATATTGTAATAGCAGAGCTAGTAGTTTGCATACTTGGAGACAAGGAGATTGCTTGGTGGCTTGTGAGCTCAAGTTTAGATCTTCCTTAGTGTTTTCATCAGTTACTGATGTGTTTCAGAGCTAGAATAGCTAGGAGATTGTTGAGATACTTTGTATTTTCATTGTATAAGCCCAAAACCCGGAAGGCCTTACAGCCGGGCATGTTGAATGAAATTCTATTTTGAAGCATTATACTATTGAATTTCATTATGCTTGTTGTTGTTATAATTGGCAGTGTAGGTTTGGAATATCCATTATTGGATTCTCCATCCATGCCTTACGTCATCTATTCTTTCTTTTATCATGACAACTATTAAACCTCATATGGTTTCCCTCCCTTCCTCAAAAGTATTCATAAACTCAGCTGCCACCTCTTCATTAAAATATGATAATTGCGGGAAATAACCCAACTAACCACATGCATTAAACCTCCTAATTGCTTCAATGTCTACAAGTAAAAGGCCATGATTCATTGGCTCATGTCTCTGTAGTTGTCCACCCATTTTTTTTCAATATTCGGCCTCCAAACTTTTTCTCACCAATTCCTCTATTAATCTTTCAATCCCTCTTGCTCTGCATATACCTTATTTCCTTCTTGAAATTCAAATGATAATTCTTGAAAACACTAACTTTTCTCTCGCAATTCCTCTATTATTTTTAGCATGAAATAATAATAATGAAACTTTAACAGAGGATATTATAACTTTAACTGGGAGTTGCCCCACAATTTAATTATAATATTATTTAGGTCACATCAACTTTATCAACTTCAAAAAATCAAAAATTATTTGGGATTTGTAGTACAAAAAATGTGTGAGAATAAAGAGGACTTAAGGAAACAAGGCCTAAGTACAACTTTGAAATGACAAGGAAGTGACAAGGATAGCTTAGTAATGACATTAGAACTTAATACACTTCCCCTACCCCCTACAAAACAATTACAAGTGTCCACACTTGGCACATTCAGCATGAGATGGAGAACTGGTGTAACGCCTTAATTATATATTTATTGCAGTACTAAATATAATTACCAAAATCTATGTGCTAAAAGTGAGTAGAGATTTAAAAATTTGTACCAGGTAGTTGATTACCGTACGTATGAAAGAAAAGGTTGTGAGAGTGAAATGATGTTGGCGGCTGTATGTGTTAGCTAACGTGGCTCTTATTAAAAACTATATCATCTTAAAATGCAAGCACTTCCATGTTAAGAGCATTTATCCCTTTGAGTAAGTGGTCTGGGGTCATGTCAAGAACCTTGATTGCATCTTTGCATGGATCTTGTTGTTTCCCCTTGTTCTTCTTCTCTTTCCCTATTTCCAGCCTCATTTTTGTAGACTTTCTCTGAAAATTTGAAGGTCTTGACTTTCTAGGTCAAGGACAACCTGAAGGGTCAAGGATGACCTAGTCCCTAACCTAGATCAAGGATGACCTCATCCCTGACCTAGGGTAGAGACTACCTTTTCCTTGACCCCAGGTCCAAATTTAAGTTTCTAGAAGTTTTGGGATGTCGAGTTTTAAAAACTTTTATTTTCCCACTTATGGGTCAGCTGTTTCAGGTTTCAGAATGGTAAACCCTTAAATTGCATTTAATATGGCTCTATTTCTAGGGTTGAAGGTTAATTGAGATTTAATTGTCCAATGTCAACCTTCTCTAGGAGTTTGTGCCCTAAATCACTATAAAAGGAAGCCTTCCTCTCTCATTTTCTCCATCTCATCTCATAATTCTCAAGAAAGATCAAGCAAACATTTCATCAAGCATTTTCAAGGAAGAATTCAAGCCTTCATCTCCATTTAAGTTCACCATTGAAGATCAAGGATTCAAGCATTCAAGCTTTCGAAGGGATTTAGTTCAAGCATTCAAGATTCATCATTCAAAACTCTAGATCTAGCCATCATGGTGGTGTGATCTTCCTTCAAGATCCTTTGTTCATCTTCAAGATCCATTCATTCTTCTCTCAAGGTGGATTCCAAGCATGCAATCATGGAGGTTTTGATTTACATTTGTTAATGTTATGTTAAAGCTTCCATATCAACATACTTGTTTGCATTTCAAATACAATTACATATCTATTTAATATCATAGCTTCTTTGTTAGATCTACTTCTACTACTTGTTAGCATTCTCTATTTCAATTCCATTATTAAAGTTGATTTCAAACTGGGGTTTGACCAAAGCAAACCCCTCATCCAAACAACAAAAAATTATTTTTCTTGCAGGTACAGGTACAAGATTGCAGATTAAAGTGCAGATCTGTATACCCTTTTTGTTGAACTTCTGAGATCTGTGAACAGAATTTTTGTTAGAGTTGTGAGGGGTAGGATCCTACCCCAGGGTAGGATCCTGGCCAGGGGTAATACCTTGCCTCCCTATCTGGGTCAAATTCGACCTGACCTCAGAAGGACAAAAGTTTTTTGGGTTTTCTCTATCTCAGCATTTCCAGTCTGGAGTAGGTTGCAGAATTTCTCAAAACTGTGCATAGACATTATAAAACAATAATTTCTTCATTAGCCTTCTTCCGAGATAAGTATTTCTATTTCATTTAATTTATATGTCCACAACATTTTCCATCACACACATCATACCCCACAATTATCCTATCCATAGTGGTGAATCCATTTCACCACTATTCATTTTGGTGAACCTGACATACTTACCCCCTTTTCTTTTGTGGATTTAGATGCTCTATTGTTTTTAGTAGGTCTTTTATTGCATTAAGATTAGATTTAGTTTATGCTCTTGCATTTTAAATTAAAAAATACAAAAACATTTCTTGCATTTCATTTACTATGAAGATTTGATGCAGGAGCATCCTGGGTGTAAGAGCAATCTTGCATCACCCAAAAATATTTCTGGTTTGTTTTTCAATAAGGGCTATCTTGTGTAGAGCTTCTATTTATGGAAACTTACTATTTTTAGTAAGTTGGTCTTATGATCTCGGAATGTTCTGATTTCATAGTTGGAAGTTCATCTCAGTCATTTCAGCCTACCAGTTGAGTTTCATTGCCACATCATCAGTATTGGTGAAGTTATTGAGGTTTTTGGGTACAAAATCTTTCAGGTTAATTTTGAAGGCCTTAGAGACTCTAGATCACAATCAACCCTCGGTTGACTGGTGCGAGCGTGTGTCAAGCACTATAGATCTCATCATGGCATTTCTAAAAAGTGGTTACAATAAAAAAATAGAGTTACAGTTAAAAAGTTATGGCCTCTGGAAGTTGGGTTACCTAAAATCATATTTTGTATTTCTTTTGAAGCGACCCTATTGTAATAATTGTGAAAATAAAATAATTCTTTGTATTGTTGGCCTAAAGGGATAAATTTCTCGAACCTTCTCGGGTGGTGGAAATTGCCTATATAAATAAGGCCCGTAGTGTTGTCTAGGGTAATTCGAGGTAGTAGATCTGGGTATTGATTCGAGGCTTTGTCCTACAAAATATTGTAAGGGAATGCCCATGTGGCTTTGCATATTGTAATTCTGGAAGTTTTCAATTCCACATTTGTGGAGATAATAAGAAGCCAATTTTTTATTCTTGCATATGGTTGTTGTTTCTTTATTTCTGTTATGTGTTTGTGGTATTAAGGGGGGCACCCTTCATCAAGTGGTATCAAAGTAGGAGTTTCTGAGTGTGTAAATAGATCCTCGATTATGAGGCAGTTTGCACTAGGACCGTGGGTTAGGGTTTCTATGTAAACAAATCACCGACTATGAGGCAGTTTGCACCAGAACCATGGTTAGGGTTTCAATGATAAGTGCAAAAATGCCTCCACCAAGAGAATGTGGTGGAAGAGCTAGTGCTATGACACCTGAGGTTAGAGAGCTCCAGAGACAAGTACAAGTATTACAAAAAGAGATTCACAGAGGAATGAATCTTAATTTCAGAGATGAAAGTGAGGATGAACCTGAAGAAGGAAATGATGATCAAGAAGAAAAAGTCAAAGTTTTGAATCAAGAGGAAGAAATGATTTTTCAGGCCATTTCCAAGATTAGGAAAAGACATAAGATCGAAGTTCCTACATTTTCAAAGAATCTTAACCTAGAGGAATTGATAGACTGGATCAATGAATGTGAAGAATATTTTGAGTATGAAGATATTGAGGATCCTGATAGGGTCAAGTTTGTGAAGGCCAGACTGAAGGGTCATGCAAAGATCTAGTGGCAAGAGATTCAATTGGAGCAAAATAGAAGAGGTAAGGATAAAATCACAAGATGGGATCAGATGGTGGATAAATTGAAGCAACAATTCATTCCTATTGATTATGAGCCTGACCTACTGAAGAAAATGCAAATTTTGAAGCAAGCAGGAAGATTTGTTTAGGAGTATACAGATGAGTTCTATTGAATCCTCATTAGAACAGGCCATGCAAAAGCTGATAAGGAGAAGGTTGCCCATTACCTTAATGGGTTGAGGCTGAGCATTCAAGAGGAGTTGAATCTGGTTCAAATGATCAATATTGAAGAGGCATACCAGTTTGCCCTAAAAGTAGAGGAAAATTTGAGCAAGAAGTTTGAGAATAGACAAAGTGAAGGAGGTCATGATGGAAGATCTGGTGGATGGTCATATGGAGATCAAAATGAAGATCTGAAAAAATAGGATGAGGCCATTAACTATCAGAATCAAAGAGGAGATAATTTCAATCATTTTCATGATTAGAATAATAGAGATCAGAGAGGAAGAGGAAGAGGACAAGGATCTAGAAGAGGAGGCTTCCATGGAACATGTTTTCACTATGGAGAAGAAGGTCATAGGACATTTGAATGTCCTCAGTGCCAAGGAAGAATAGATAGGAGAAATGAAGGCCAGGCTAGAGTTGCACATGTAGATGAAGATGCCAGATCGTCACATTCTGAAGATGCTGAAAGAGGAGAAACGTTGATTAAAAGAAGAATCATGCTGAGTGGTCAGAATGAACCTAAACAAAGGAGGAGCCTATTTTGCACTAGGTGCAAATGTGAGGGTAAGTGTTGTGATGTGATTATTGATAGTGGTAGTACTAATAATTTGGTGTCAAAAGAGATGGTGACAAAGTTGAAGCTTAAGAGGTAGAAACATCCACATCCATACCAGATTGCCTAGGTGTAGGATGACCACAAAGTCATGGTCAATGAACAATGCCTAGTAAAGTTCAAGATTGGCAGATACCAAGATGAGGTACTATGTGATATCATATCTATGGACGCATATCATATATTATTGGGTAGACCTTGGTAGTTTGATAGGTGTGCTGTACATGATGTTCTTGTGAATACCTATTCCCTGATAAAGGATGGAGTGCGACATAAGCTAAAACTATTGAAAGAAATAGAAGAAAAGGATGGAGTGCGACATAAGCTAAAACCATTGAAGGAAACAGAAGAAAAAGTATGTGGTAATGCAAGAATAACTTTTGTTGATAGAGGAAATTTATTAGATGGTATGTGGCATGAGCATATGTGTTTTACCTTAATTCCAAAGGCTAGGAAAGAGGAAGTAGAAGATGTACCTATAGAAGTTGTAGAATTATTGAATGAGTTTCGAGATATTGTATTCGATAATGTGCCTGATGGATTATCACCAGTAAGAAAGATCAGTCATCAGATGGACTTGATTCCAGGAGCTAGTTTGCCAAATAAGGTAGCACAAAGAATGACACTAGCAGAAAGTGAAGAGTTGAAGATAGATTTGAAGTTTGGTTCATCACATCATCCACAGATTGTATATGGAAGTAGTTCCAAAAATGCATCTGAGTTGAGAAAGATAGATAAAGGAGAAATAAGTAGTGCTGAAGCTGAGGATTTTGAAGAATATTTGAAGAACATCCATGAGGAGGTGAGGAAGCACATTACCAAGATGAATGCATAGTATAAGGCTAAGGAATGAGAAAATGAGACATAAGGAATTTCAAGTTGGAGATGAAGTCATGGTTCATTTGTAAAAGGAGCGATTTCCAGTTGGTACATATAACAAGTTGAAAATGAAGAAATTTTGGCCATGTAAGATACTGAAGAAGCATGATTCAGGAAATGACTATGAGGTAGAATTGCCTAGTGAGCTGAATATTTCACTGGTGTTTAACATTTCAGATTTGATAGAGTATCATAAAGGAGGTGGTGAAGATGAGATCACAGTAGCACAGTGGAGTATTCCAACAAGTAGTTTAGATACTAAGGAGATTGAGGACATACTGGATAGTCATGTTGGCAAAAGCACAAGGAACATGACATATGAAGAATATTTGGTCAAATGGAAAGGATGACTTGTTGAAGATTCATCATGGCGGACAAAGGAGGAGGTTAACTGTCTTGGTTTTCCTCTTCACACCTGAGTCATGACAGGGTCACTTCTCAAATTACCCTAGGTGTCTGATGTAGGAGCGTCCTAGGTGTAAGAGCAATCTTGCATCACCCAAAAATATTTCAGGTTTGTTTTTCAATAAAGGGTTATCTTGTGCAGAGCTTCTATTTATGGAAACTTACTATTTTTAGTAAGCTAGTCTTATGATCTCAAAATATTCTAATTTCACAGTTGGAGGTCCATCTTAGTCATTTTGGCCTACCAGTTGAGTTTCATTACCACATCATCAATATTGGTGAAGTTATTGAGGTTTTTGGGTATGAAATATTTCAGTTCAATTTTGAAGGCCTTAGAGGCTCTGGATCGCAATCGACCCCCAACTAACTAGCGCTAGTGCATGTCAGGCATTGTAGATCTCATCATGGCGTTTCTGGAAAGTGGTTACAATAGAAAAAAATAGTTACGGTTAAAAAGTTATGGCCTCTAGAAGTTGAGTTACCTAAAATCATATTTTGTATTTCTTTTGAGCCGACCCTATTGTAATAATTGTGAAATTAAAATAATTCTTTGTATTGTCGACCTAAAGGGCTAAATTTCTAGAACCTTCTCGGGCGGTGGATATTGCCTATATAAAGAAAGCCCGTAGTGTTGTCTAGGGTAGTTCGGGGTAGTAGATATGGGTATTGATTTGAGGCTTTGTCCTATAGAATATTGTAAGGGAATGCCCATGTGGCTTTGCATATTGTAATTCTGAAACTTTGTAATTCCACATTTGTGGAGATAATAAGAAGCCAATTTTCTGTTCTTGCATATTGTTGTTGTTTCTTTGTTTCTGTTATGTGTTTGTGGTATTAAGAGGAGCACCCTTCATCAAGATTTATAAGATGCTTTGGTGTGTGGTTATGTTCCTTATTACCCTTCTTTTAGCATCTCTTTACCATACCTATGATGTTTATGAGAGTATCATTCACTTCATTATGTTGATGATCCTTCATTTTGCACTTGCTTATGCTTTTGTGAAATTGACTAATACTAGTCTTCCTACATTCAAAACTTTCATTAAAGATTCATGTGATAGACTTATTATTCTCTTGGATTATGTGAAGAATTTGGTAGATGATACACCATCTCCTAATCTTCCTAATCCTAATCCTATCATTCCTAATTTGATTCCTAACCTTCCTAATCTTCCTAACCTGATACCTAATCCTCCATTTGTTAATTCTAGTTCTTCCCATACTTATGATGGGATTCAAGCTATAGTTCAGGATGTAGATGTGCAAGAATTATTTGATTTACCTTCTCCTCTAATTCATCATGATATTAAAGGAAAAGGTAAAGAAACTTCTTCAAAACCTATTATTCCACCTTATACAACCTTTACTCATGAGCATGATCAATAATCATCACCTGTAGAAGCTTTGCATGATAACTACACTACAAGATATAATATGATAACTAAACAAGGTTATAGAGGTTTAGGGCTTAGAGTTAATGAGCATGGTATTAGGTTTCCAGTTCATATACCACCTAAATAGGATTTTCATGGTGTTGGTTGTTTGCAATCTCAAGTCAAGGTAGGTAATGTTGATCATCGTCCTCCTCTTCATATTCTTCTCCCTACACCCACTATAGATAATCATGATACTCATCAAGATGCAGCTAAGAAGGTGTATGTTTAATTAATGAATTTCAAAAAAGAAATCTTTAAACCTATACCAAAAAATGTTTTATCCAAGTACAAATTTCCTTTTCATTATAGTAATACACATTTACTTGATTGTAAACATTTCAAGTTATATGTTATAGAAAGATCTTCTTTAGGAATTATATCTCACTCTCGTGCAATTTTACAATTCCTTCATAATTTTGATATAGGAGATTCTCATCATTCTGATATAATATAGATTTCATCTCCTCTTGTCTCTATACTGGGGGGCAAGAGGTGTATTTCCATCCAGTCTCCTAGGATCCACTAGGCCTTTTATTGAGCTTAATTGGTATTCTTTCTCTCCTATCTCTCTATGGTTTTGTATTATTTTTATAATCATCCATAGATCCTATTCATGATATCTTTTCTAAGACATTTGGTTTGCAAAGCTATCCCTTGTCTCTATCCTTGGGGGGAAAGGTTCTTTCTTCCTTCTCTTTGTCTAGGGATCTGCTTTCCTTAGCTTAGTGGTACTTATTTATATTGCAATATTATTTCATCATACTGACAGATGTTTTGATTATGGATAACCTTTTTATATGAGAGGTTGTTTTCCTAGGTCATCACCTCTTCTCTATGTTGTAAATTATGTTCTTTATAAACTCTTACCCTTGCTTTGGTGTTAGAGTTGATTCCCTCATTCCAAAGATTCCTCTTCCTCTTCTTTGCAGGGGGCTTGATGATTGAATCTTTGTTCCTGCCTTTGAAAGATGATATTTTGTCTAAAATCACTCCTCTTTGATGGGGGTCTTGTTGATAATATCTCTTTCTTTGAGGATCCTTTTCCTATGAGTGACATGTCCTTTTCACAAATTACTTATACTCTTGGATGTAGAGTTCAATACCCCTCGCTAAGAATATGATGTACATTGTTGTTAAGAAGGATATCTCCTTGCATTTTGAAGTAGGTATCCTCTTCCTCTTCCTTATCATGTCTAGTAGATAGCCACGATAAGGAGGGGGCATATATAGGGTCTCCCGTGTACTATAGTTTTTAATTTTCATACTAAATCTTCTGAAGGTAACACACATAAGTTGCCAGATTCTGAGGAGACACACATTTTTCAATTTTCAACATGCTAAATCTTCCAAAGGTAATGTACATAAGTTGCTAAATCTTGAAGAGACACACATTTTTCAATTTTCAATATGCTAACTCTTGGAAGGTAATGCACATAAGTTGTTAAATCCTGAAAAGATAGGCATTTTCAATAGGCTAAATCTTCCAAAGATAATGCACATAAGTTGCTAAATCATGAGGAGAGACACATTTCATATTCATAGTGATACAAGAAGGTGGATGTATGGGTATTCCAGAAGCCATCAGAAGATGCATTACAATTACAAGCATAGTTTATGGGTGAGCTATCAGGTTTAGCCACCTGTTTGGCTCTCCCTCCCTTGGTGATTCATGGTAAGGTGGGCATCTTACTGGGCGAGGTAATCGCTTTCTCTTTTCTCTCTTTTCACTTTCATGCTAGTAGGACTGGATCATGAAGCTATGTTATTTATAGTGTTGTTCTTGTCTTTCTTATGTAATCATTTATTCTTTTATGATAGCTTTCCAAATATGATATTAGTACGAGAAATATTTCTTAGCGAGGTTTCTTATGCTAATTGATTTGGGTTGTTTAGTACTAACCCCTCTTTTTGTGTTACTTTTGGATTTATTTTCGCACCCTCATGTGTGTATGTTGAGTTATAATCCTTAGCCTAGGGGCTTGTGTCCTTAGCTAAGTGTTATTTTATCTCGTTGTGAATCCACTTGAATCTCCTCTTTCTTCTCCTTTACCAAGAGTTTGCATCGAGTCCATATTCTTGCTAAAGTGGGGGCTTAATGTATCATCTTAAAATAGAAGCACTTCTATGTTAAGAGTGTTTAGCCCTCCGAGTAAGTCATTTGGAGTCATGTTAAGAACATTGATTGGGTCTTTGCATGGATCTGGTTGTTTCCCCCTATTCTGCTCTCTTTCCTTGTTTCCAGCCTCATTTCTGAAGACTTTCTTTGAGAATCTGAAGGTCTTGACTTTCTAGGTCAAGGATGACCTGAAGGGTCAAAGATGACCTCATCCCTGACCTAAGGCAGATACTACCTTGTCCTTGACCCTAGGTCCAAATTTTAGTTTCTAGAAGTTTCAGGATGTCGGGTTTCAAAAAGTTTTATTTTCTTGCTTCTAGGTCGGCTGTTTCAGGTTTCAAAATGGTAAACCCTTAAATTGTATTTAATATGGGTCCATTTCTAGGGGTTAAGGTTAATTGGGATTTAATTTTTCAATGTCAGCCTTCTCTAGGAGTTTGTGCCCTAGATCACTATAAAAGGAAGCCTTCCTCTCTCATTTTCTCCATCTCATCTCATAATCTCTCAAGCAAGATCAAGTAAGCATTTCATCAAGCATTTTCAAGGAAGCATTCAATCCCTCATCTCCATTCAAGTTCTCCATTGAAGATCAAGGATTCAAGCATTCAAGATTCATCATCCAAAACCCTAGATCTAGCCATCATGGTGGTGTGATCTTCCTTCAAGATCCTTTGTTCATCTTCAAGATCCATTCATTCTTCTCTCAAGGTAGATTCCAAGCATGCAATCATGGAGGTTTTGATTTACATTTTTTAATGTTATGTTCAAGCTTTCATATCAACATACTTGTTTTCATTTCAAATACAAATGCATATCTATTGAATATCATAGCTTCGTTGTTAGATCTACTTCTACTACTTGCTAGCATTCTCTATTTTAATTCCATTATTAATGTTGATTCCAAACCAAGATTTGACCAAGGCAAACCCCTCATCCAAATTTTAAAAAAAACCATTTTTCTTGCAGGTACAGGTACATGATTGTAGATTGAAGTGTAGATCTCGATACCCTTTTCACCAAACTTTTGAGATCCACGAACATAATTTTTGTCAGAGTTATGAGGGGTAGGATCCTGCCCCGGGGTAAGACCTTTCCCTGTAATCTAGGTCAAAGTCAACCTGACCTCAGAAGGACAAATTTTTTTTGGGTTTTCTCTATCTCGGCATTTCTAGTTCGGAGCAAGTTACAAAATTTCTCAAAATTGTGCACATACATCAAAAAATAGTGATTTCTTCATTAGCCTTCTTCCAAGATAAGTATTTATGTTTCATTTAATTTATATGTCCACAACATTTTCCATCACACACATCATACCCCATACTTATCCTATCTATAGTGGTGAATCCATTTCACCACTATTCAAAAACATTGAAAATAGAAAAAGTGGATGACGTGGATGGTGAGAGGATGGAAGAGAAAGAAATGGAATGGGTTGGAAAGAGGAATGAAGAAAACTGAATGGAGAATTGGACTTCATGTGGCATGAAGTTTTAGAATGGTCATACTATGAAGGCATGTTATTTTAAAGCTGCAAGAAGAAGGTTTTCACCTTTAACTACAGGAAGTGTTGCCTGTTGCGTTGCTAAAGTGTTATTACAAAATTGATGCAGGAAGTCCTCTTTTGCTTGGGGTTGGTGATATAGGTGCAACCGATGTCTATTGACGAGTAGTTTGAATTGCACTAGATCTATTGTGGTCAACTAGACTGCTCTAATGTCGAAGATGTATTCAATTGCATAAGGTCCCAGCCATCTAGTATGTAACTTTTTGGGAATTTATTTGAATCTAGAATCATACAATAATGTCCAATCACCCACATAAAACTATTTTCTCTTAATATGGGAATCATGCCACCTCTTTCATTATTTTTGTACCAGCTGTTGGAGCTTCTTCTTGTAGGACCAAACTTGAATAAATAGGTGGGCTTGAATCTTAGGTTAGGCACTCAAGTTTGATAAGAAAATAGTCCAATTAATGAGGATTGAAAGGAATCCTCCTTCTTTGAGCTCCACATCACTCAGGCGGGTATTGCCTTATCTGTACACTCAAGACACCTCATGATAAACAATAGGCCTACAGAGAGATTATTGTGGAATAGTCTTCAAACCCTTTTGGGTATCCTGTACCCCAATGAAAACAACTCTTATGAAATAACCCTACTTGCATAGAATGAGTTTGAAGACTAGAGAGGATCTCCTACAACTACTACCAACATGAAAGGGAAACATATTTGATTTTAATAATTAATGTTGGGTTGAAAGGACTCTTGAAATACCCCTAAGTCTCTCATAGACCAATGCCTTATCCAATGGTAGCAGAGTCAAATACATCACTGCAACAAGGAGCTATGAAACAAGAAAAAAATACATTCAAATATGGTGATGCCTTACATCAACAATACACCATCAACTAGATCATACTTTAACAATCCACCTATGTTTCCAACTGTGCTATCACTCATTTAAAGGATTTTAACCCTCCCTTTAAAAGAGACCTATAAACAAGTAATACATTAGTCAGCATCCACTGGAAGACAAACATGAGATACTCTTGATACCCCAGTTCATACACACCTGAAGACCAATCCAAGACCTAGTTGCTTTTGCGAAAACAACTCTATTGCAAACACATAGGAAATGCAAATAGAAAGATTGAACACCCTTGATGCTTCAATCAATAAGTCTAAAACTCAAATGGATAAAATCTGATAATAGTACAAACATGTTGAAATCTTATACATAAGACAAAATGTTACAGCTTGCATTCTATTCTCCAAAGCCAGAAAGGAAAGAGGGAACACTCTATATGCAGAGAAGAAGAAAAATATCTACAAGAAAAGGACCCTTCATGGAACTGAAAACCAGAATGTTTCCAAACTTTTTAGAACTGTTACTCTATAAAAAAACTAACATCTTGGAATCCCCAAAATAGGATGCAACAAGCTTCAGATGACTAGGGTTAGGGTATATATTGTAGCATTTTTTGACTTAGTGGGGGTTCCAAAACTTTCTTTTTGGTCCTTGGTTGTTGATGGTATTATATTGAATAAGGAGAGCTTGGATTTTGGGTCTTTTTCCTCAGCATTTTGTTGTTTGATAATGTATTGATCCTGTAAATTTTAATGAGAATACATTTGGATTCCAATCTCATGTTTGTGTATGTCTTCTTATTTTGTTCTTGAGCTCATATATGTTAATTTCACAAAGTGGGTTATCATATGGTAAACAAAGAGTATTTTGAAATTATCTTTGAGTTCCTAACAAAGTTAGGATTAAAGTCTTTCAGGTAGTTTCAGTGAGTTCATGGATAGATAAGGATTTTATGTCCTGATATGTGAGTGAGAAGGATAATAGGCAAAGCACTTATCTTGAATTCAAGTGTGTTTAAGTTAGGGTTTAGTTGATATATGTTATTAGGTGACTCTTTGCCCTTGGTTAAGGCACTAGTCCATTCTCTAGAGGTTGTCCATCATCAATCACACAAACAAATTAAATGATAAAATCTTTCAATCAGTTAGTTAGGGGTATAGTTGTATAATATTTTGGATTCCTTTGAAGAAGTGAATCAAGGGTACACCCGCCTTAGCATTAAGGCTCAAAGTGTAGGAGGATCTCATTGTTGATCCTTGTTAGTTGGCCCTCTTCCTTGTAGACTTTGGAGTGGTGATAGAGTCAAAGTATCATTAAAAGTTATCCATCAAAGTATAAATCTACAAGTTGAAGATCAAAGGGAAGAACCAACACTAGCTCCATGTTCTCTAATACAAATTTATACATTTTATCTAATGAATTGACGTGTAGAAGGTGTTTTGTCTATACTACAAGAAAATTGATGTTTAATTCTAGCATTGTACGCAATGCCTTGTGCTCAAATTCAATTGGTAACATTGCTTCCTTCCCATATACTAATTCAAGTGGAGTGAATCTTGTGGTTTCCTTCCAAGTTGTGTGGTAGGCCCATACTACTTCTGTGAGTCGACTGCTCCAATCTCGTTAGTGCAGGTGAACCATTTTTGTTAAGATGGCTTCAATTTCTCTATTTGTGACCTCTTCTTGACCATTTTCTTGATGATGGTAATGACTAGACTTCTGGTGCCTAATATTGTATTCCTTCATGAGTTGGGTTATCATATTGGATGTAAACTATGATCCCTTTTCAGTTACAAGTTCTCTTGTCACTCCATAACGGGTAAAGATGTCCTCATACAAAAACTTTGCTACCTTTTGATCTCAAGCATGTTGCATGGCTTTTACTACCACCCATTTGGTCAGATAATCCATGCATATTGTTAGCAATTTGGCTGAGTGAGATATCAAGTTGTTGTCATTATGGCAACATATAATCTGTATGAAGATCACACTATGATAGAAAGCATTTATGATAGAGCACAAGTAAAATTGTCTAAGTATAAGCAATATTTTTCAGTCTAACCAGACACAAGTTTTGATAGTGATGTTGATAGAAGTAGGTTCAGTGCATACGCACTTGAACATGGATACTTCTATGTATGACTAAGACTCATCTGAAAGCACAAGTCTGTATGACATGTACGAAAGAAGTTATTGCAAGATTATCAAAATAGGTTTAGAGACGACTAAGCATAGTAAGAAGACAGAACAAGTAAAATAGTTAAGGGATTATTTTGTTTATCAAAATAATGACTTAACCATACAAGGGATGACATCCTAGATGTTAACTCTTGAGAAGAAAAAGTTAGTTTTGAGTTTATTCTTTGTAAAGCCAACTATAAAGTTATTATTCTTAATAACTTGTATAAATGTAAGATATATGTGATGCAAAGACATATGCTCGATGTAAAAAGATATTGTAATGATATGATGCAAAGATATATGTTGTAAGAAGAAAGCAAGTAGACCTTTTATGTGAAAGTGAAAGCTAAATTAGAATAGGAAAGCTATTTGAAAGTAGTAAAAGGTTATGTACTTTACCTTTTTGTAAAACATATATCATTGTACATTACATGTTTGGGTAGTGAGCTCATCTTGTAATCATTCTATTTTGTATACCAACTCTTAGCAGGGTTGAGGCTTCTAACAAAGCCTAGAGTCCCTGAATCAGGATAGAGACAATATATGCATGTAATAGACTTCTAACAGGGTCAACATCCTTAACAGGATACTTTTGATTAGTGGATCACTTGTGGGTATCATCCCCACCAGGGTTTTCCCTTGGCCAAGGTTTCCTCTAGAACAAACAATGTGTTATGAGTTCATTTTATTTATTGGTTTGCATATTATTTAGTTTACTTTGTTTTGAAAGCATCAAGTTAATTTTCTATATCCATAATTGGGAGAAAGTAAAAGTTTGTAGAATATTGATTCACCCCCCCTCTCAGTATTCCCTATTTCTAACAATTGGTATCAGAGCTTAGTTACTTGGAAGAAAGTTATACAAAGAAAGCCTAGCAGCTTGAGTAAGATCTCTATGGATATGGATCAATTATAGAAGAATCTTGAAGAAGCTCTTGAACAGATTGATATTCTTACTAAGGAAAGAGATACTCTGAAAGGAAAATATGATGATGCAAAGAACTTCATTGAAAAGCTAAAAGAAAATTTGGAAGAACTAAAATCAAAGAAAGAACCTACAACTCCAATTGAAGATTGTGATGAAATTTCAAATCTAAAGAAAGAGAATGAGATCCTTAAACATGAATTAAATATTGTAGTTCTAAAGTTAAGCTTGAAAGATGGAAAGAACAGGAATGAATCAAATCTGAAATCTAAAAAATGAAGATTTGAAGTCTAAACTTTGTAAAGTGACATCTGAACTTGAGAAAACCAAATTACAGTATGCTGAACTTGAAAAGTACAATACAATTGTGAAAAGAGAACTGACACAGTCTAAACAACATCTTGAGAAACTATATTCCACCAGTGAAAATATTGATGATCAAATGTCTTATCAAAAACCATTTTATGATAAAACTGGTATTGGATTTAACTCACCTATGATAAGTGAAGAAAGCAAGGGACCAAATCTAAAAGTCTCTGAAAACAATGATGAAAAGAAACTTGATGAAGCAAACAAATCTAAAGACATACCTAATCCACCTAAAGAAGATGAACCACCCAAAGATACACAAAGAGAATTCAAAGGTAGATGTTTTGCATGTAATACTTTTGGTCATATGAAGAAAGAGTGCACAGGTAAGCAATTCAAACCTCTCAATGGTTATTGTTATAATTGTCATGGTTTTGGACATAGAGCTATTGATTGTAAGAAGCCTAGATCTAATGATAATAATAGTAGTAGAATGTTTAGAGATACTAACCATGCAGATAAGAGACCTACTGAAGATATTAACAAAATAAGTAGAGTTGTGTGTTACAAATGCAACAAGTTTGGACACATTACCAGGAATTGCAGATCAAAAATCAATCAAACAAGATTGAGATATGGAAACAATAGAGTAGTTTTCTAGATATGTAACAAATTTGGTCATACAACAAGATTTTGTAGAATGAACAACATGAGAAAACCTAATCCTAGAAACTATACAAGGAGAAATGAGAATGCAAGAAACAATCAGAAAGGATGTTGTAGTAATTCAAAAGAAATGAAATTTGTCAGAGCCACAGATCAAGAAGACACTTTTAGTACACAAAGTAATCAGATAGGTGAAGTATCTGATAGTAAGTGTCAAAGACTTCCTAACCCATTTCAAAGCACTTAATTCATAAAGAATGTATTAGAATAGGAACTTAGGATAATGTAGAAATTAGTGTAGAATGAATTGAGTCTTATGCAGTTAATGTAAGGTAGTATGTGATGTATTGATGCTATGGTTAAGAGTGCATGAGCTAATACAAATGTATGCAAGTTTGTGAGAAGTATGAAGTTTTGCAGGAAAGTAGGGACAACTTTTTGGAAAGAAGTGGAAAAAGAATTGAATGAAATGTCATAATCTTAAAAGATTGAAAGGTTAAAAGCTTATAATCAGTATTATTTGATCATTCAAGTGACTATAAGTGATAAATATATCAATGTAGTGATGATTGGAATCAGTTTGTAGAATTTGATAAAGAATTTCATGACAGATCTATGCAAAAGCCCTAAATCGCAAAATTGAGGTATTCTATTGAGAAATTCTATCAAAAGTTAAAAGATTTTGCAGAAGTCATCGATGTATCATTTATTCACCATGTAAGGGATACTGTTAGACCTAGAGTCAAGAGGCAACCAATAGAACCCTTGGAAGAAGACCCTAGTCTTGCATTGTCATTCATACCAGATAGATTTTTACACTTAGAAGATGTAAGAGGTTATTTAAGATGAAAATTTGAAACTTAAGTGAAAGTAACATGACTAAGGAATATGAAAAGTTATATAATTAGGATATGTCATTGAAAGAAGGATTTGAACATCTAAAAGATAATGAAATTGTAAAGTATTCACTACACTATGAATTTGATGATGATGAATGCACTAAAATCATTTTAAGCATAATTCCCAATGGGAAGTTTTGGCTAGATGACATAGTCATAGATATTACTGCAGACCTAATTCATGAGGCAATCGGTTTGTCTAGGACTAGTGTCATACCCTTTAATGAGAAAAATGTGAAGAAGACTGTATTGGATAACACCAAGTCATCCTATAATGGTAGAGGGATAGTAATTAGCAAGATATTACAAGATGATGTTAGATTTGTTTGCAAGATCTTAACATCTAAGTTTTGTGCAAACTCTAGAGAAGATGAAATGAAACTTGGAATAATTCATGTAGCATATTTGATGTGTGCTGATAAAGTTCAAGTAGATATGTGTGAAATCTTAAGAATTCGGTTGTTTGAGAACCTTAAGAAGATAAAGAAAACCAAGAACTCACAGTTTAGATTCTCTTCTTTGATTACATACATGTTTTTTCATTTGTTAAGAAGATTTCCATACACTATTGGAGAAGATTGGAATGATAACAAGACTACTATAGATAGAATCAACAAGTTATATCTAAGACACCCTATTGACAAGGTTAATGAGAATGTAACCATGGTAATCAAAACATTTCAAAATCAAATGAAGAAAAGGTCAAGGATTCCACAAGCTATTATAGAAAAGTATAAAATAAAAATATGTTTTATGGTTGACACTGATTTTACTTTCATTGAAGTAGTTGAACTGAGAGTTGAGTTTATAGATCCTCTTGGATATGAAGTTTCAGAAGTTGAAGTAAAGGAGTATGTGAATAGATTGCTTAAGTGCAAGCTGGACGTAAATAGTTCTAGATTTGGAACCTACGAGGAGAAATTTAACTCTGAGAAGTCTCTGCATGAGGAGAAATTGGCCAAAAAGAGAGTTGGTAGCACCATTAAGAAAATTCTTAGGGATACTGGAATGACAGAACATGAATTTCTAGTTGTGAAGAAGACTGCAGCAACAATAAGAGACATTGTGTAAAAAGAAGTTTTGTCTATTCCACCCCTATCATTAGTTGCAAATAAGATAGGAAATGTTCATAATTTAGAGAAAGTGGTAAAAGTTGAAGAGGTATAGGAAACAAGGAAATCAACAAAAACCTCCACCACTCCACCAGCTAAAAGAGTAAAAGAAATGGCAAGTGGGCCACGAAAGAGATAGAAAACAATATTTACACTAGTGCAAAGGAAGGTATCTAAAGTGAAAGATGATGAAGATACTGGAAGTAGTAATAAGAAATGGAAACTGAAGATAGAGAAAGTGAATTCCCTAATCATTAATGAAGGAGATTTTTCTAAGAAGAACAAATATTATGAGATGTACAACTATTCTGAGAAGTTGAACTTAGAAAATGTAGTTGTCAGGCACATGATTTTGGTTGATAAAAAGTTTGACAGTATTAAAGGAAAGATTCCTGATGAATTGTTTAAAAAATTAGTAAATAGAAAGAAAAGAGTAGCCGAAGAAGATAGAAAGATAAGAGAAAACTATGTAAGGAAGCTCTGCAATATTAAAGATGAATATCATTTCAAAGAAATTTTGAAAGATCTTAACACTCATTTGAGAATGAAGAAGAGAACCATCTTGATAATGGGAGGAAATTATGAGGAATTTAACAAAGAAATTGAACAAGCAGTTGTAAAGTTAATGACCCTAGGCCCTAGTGAGCAAACAAGTGCATCAGATAAAGCATTGGAAACTGAGAAATAGAAAAGTCCTACACCATCACCACCACCATCAATCAACATTGAAGATGAAACAATGAATGTGGAAGGAACTAATATTATTCTAGATAGTGAAGATAGTCCTTTCAGTAATCTTGAGGACATTGTTGACAATTTGGCTATGGAACAACAATATATGACAATAATGAGGAAGAAAAGGAAACCAAACAAGAAGAAGATGTAGAACAGAATCAAGAAAAGACACAAGCTGAAATAGAGGCAGTTGGATAGAAAGAAACACAAGAACAAGCAGCAATTAGTCCCACACCCAAGGTAGCAATAGAAAAACCACAGACTAAATCCATCTTTGCTAGTCTTAGACATGAAGTTGATGATGATGATCAAATAGAATTGATCTCATCTCTAAATAAAATCATTGGGAAGAACAAGAAAGTTAAAAGCCTTGAAGGATCCTTGATTGAAGTAATAGAGAAATTGCAGAATGTTATAACCAGTCAGATCAATGAGGTAGATCCACAGGTCAAAGCAAAGGAAGTTGTGAATGCATTTGACAGTGAATTCACAAATCTATCAGACATGGCTAAAGTAAGAGCACAAGTAGCCTATGAAGCAAAAATATTTTAGGATATATGTCAAAATATCAGAAATGATATTGATAATCTAGATATTTGCATAAAAGAGCTAAGAAGAAGCTTGGAGAAAGGAAAATCTCTGTATAAACAATGCACAAAATCAGAAGATAATATATCTTACATAATAGAGAAGATGAAAGAAAAAGAGGCAGAATTTTAGTCAAAAACAAATCTCTTAGCAAGTTCAAATGTGAAGATATCTGATGTTGAGAAAATAATAAGTAAATTGCATGATGACATAAGGATTCTTAGCGATGAAAAGGAAAAGAAGTTGAGAATATTCTCTCTATTAAGAGAGCATGTTTCAATTAAAATAAGTATTCTTGAATGTCAATTGGAAGAATGTCTTACCTCTAAAACATCTTATGAGAAATTTCACTATGCAAACCTTAAGGCATGTGAAATAGCATCTTATGGTTTATGCGCACTTCTTAGTGTTTCAGACACTATTAAGAAATCATGGAAGAAAGATTTAGAGAGCATAAAGATAAATTTTGCAGATTGTGTTGCAAGCCTACCAGCTTTGCAAACTTAAATCCAAGGTAAACATTTTTGTTGAATAGTTTTGGCACCCTTTTTTGTCATTTTTGTCAAAGGGGGAGTGATAGTAGAAAATTGTGAATTATATAGTTAGTATGATATATTATATAGAATGTATGGAGGCATACTCTTAGGGGGAGAATAGATATTCTATAGATATTTGGAGATACAAGTATATTGAAGAACTTTTGTTATGGCCATAATTTTTGAAGCTTTGTATGACCTAGCCAATTTTCTCATATTTTGCCACCAATGACAAAGGGGGAGATTGTTGGAAATTTGGCTAAGTGAGATATCAAGTTATTGTCATTATGACAACATATCATCTGTATGAAGATCACACTATGACATAAAGCATTTATGATAGAGCATAAGTAAAATTGTCTAAGTATAAGTAGTATTTTCCAGTCTAACCAGAGATAGTGTTTGATAGCGATGTTGATAGAAGCAAGTTTAGTGCACACACACTTGAACATGGATACTTATATGTATGACTAAGACTTATCTAAAAGCACAAGTCTATACAACATGTACAAAAGAAGTTATTGCAAGATTACCAAAATAGGTTTAGAGCTGACTCAGCAGAGTAAGAAGATAGAACAAGTAAAATAGTTAAGGGATTATTTTTTTTATCAAAATAATGAATTAACCATACAAGGGATGACATCATAGATGTTAACTCTTGAGAAGTAGAAGTTAGTTATGAGTTTATGCTTTGTAAAGCCAATTGTAAAGTTATTATTCTTAATAACTTGTATAAATGTAGGATATATGTGATGCGAAGACATATGCTTGATGTAAAAAGATATTGTAATGATATGATGCAAAGATATATGTTGTAAGAAGAAAGCAAGAAGACCTTGTATGTGAAAGTGAAAGATAAATCAGAATAGGAAAATTATTCTATAGTAGTAAAAGGTTACGTACTTTGCCTTTTTGTAAAATAGATATCATTGTACATTACATGTTTGGGAAGTGAGCTCATCTTGTAATTATTCTATTTTGTATACCAACTCTTAGTAGGGTTGAGGATTCTAATAAGGCTTAGAGTCCCTTAATCAGGATAGAGACACTATATGTATGTAATAGACTCCTAATAGGGTCAACATCCTTAACATGATATGTTTGATTAGTGGATCACTTGTGGGTATCATTCCCACCAGGGTTTTCCATTGGCCAAGGTTTCCTTGAGAAAAAACAATGTGTTATGAGTTCATTTTCTTTATTTCTTTGCATATTATTTAGTTTACTTTGTTTTGCAAGCATCAAGTTAATTTTCTATATCCATAATTGGGCAAAAGTAAAAGTTTGTAGAATACTGATTCACCCCCCCTCTCAGTATTCCCTATTTCTAACACATACTAGTATGTAGGATTTCCCATTTGAAGGAGGATCTATTGGACCAATGAAATCTAGACCCCATTTGTCAAATGGTGTTATCACCACTTGTGGGTTTAGGGGCATTTCATCTGATTTGGTTGGAGGACCCATTTTCTAGCATTTGTCACATTTTCTTGTATATCTAGCTACATCGTTGTGAAGTATTGGCCAGTAGTAACCTATTGTTAGGATCTTTAGAGTTGTCCCCTTGGCTACAAAGTGGCCTCCACATGGATCATCATGAAAAGTGTGGAGTATATCATGTGTCTCATCCTCTCACACACACCTTCTCATGATTTGGTATGGTCCAGTGTAAAATAAGGTGTTGTCAATCTAGAAGAATTGGAAACTTTTCTTAACAAGCATTCGTTTGTCATTTGGAGAGATATGTGGGGGCATTTTACTAGCTGCAAGGTAATTAGCTATGTCATCATACCATGGATTTTTTATAGTAATATGAAATAGGTGTTTATCAGGGAATGTATCATCAACCATAGTGGTGTTTGAGTCAACATTCTAAATTCTATATAAATAGTCAGCCACTCCATTTTCCTTCCTTGGCTTGTCAATAATGGTTATATCAAATTCCTACAAAAGAAGAAGCCATCTTGCTGACCTACCTATGATGGTAGGTTTGTTCATTAGATACTTGATTACTGCATGGTTAGCATGAAAAAAGATGGGGTAACCTATTACATAATGGAGGAATTTGTTTAAGGCATAAACTACAGCCAGTAGTTCTTTTTTAATTACTGTGTAATTTAATTTTGGTCCATGTAGGCTCTTAATAATATAGTAAATGGCATTTTTAAGGTTACTAGGATTTTTTCCTAACACAACACCTATTGCATATTTTGAAGCATCTTTATGTATGTGAAATGGGAGAGACCAATCAGGTCCTTTAAGGACTGGTGTAGTTGTTAGAAGTGACTTGAGCTACAAGAAGGAAGCATCACAAGCTGATGTCCATATAAAATTGGCCTCTTTGGTAAGAAAGGTGTATAGAGGACTAGCTATTTGACTAAAATTTTGAATAAAATTCCTGTAATAGCCAGCATGTCCTAAGAAAGATCTTACATCTTTTTTCTTAGTAGGTGTGGGTAATGTGATAATTACCTTAATTTTGGATGGGTCTACTTGGATTCCTATTGTTGAGATGAAATGTCCAAGTACAACGCCTTCCTGCATCAGCATAAAACATTTCTCACTATTGAGAGAGAGATTGTGTTCCTTACACCTAATTAGTACCTTTTCTAGATTTTTTAAAGCTTCTTCAAAAGTGACCCCAAATGTTGTAAAACCATCCATGTATATCTTCATGCAATAATGTGAAATGTCAGCAAAAATACTAATTATAGCCCTCTAGAATGTTGTTGGAGCATTACACAACCCAAATGGTAGGACAAAATATGCATAAGTTCCCCAGGGACATGTGAATGTCATCTTTTCCTAGTCCTCTAGAGCAATACTAATTTGATTGTATCCACTATATCCATCAAGAAAAGAAAAATACTTTTTACTAGCTGAAGTATCAAGTATTTGATCAATGAAAGGTAAGGGGAAATGATCTTTCTTTGTGGCTCTATTTAATTCCCTATAATATACACAAATTCTCCATTTACCCCCCTTTTTAGGCACTATGACCAAGGGTGATACCCATTTTTTATCAGAGATAGGATATATAAAGCTAGCATCTAGCAGCTTTTGTAACTCTATTTTGACTATCTCTCTCAATGTTGGGTTATTCCTCCTCTGAGGATGGTGGAGTGGTAGACTTCCTTCATTGATATAAGTCTTGTGAGTACAAATTATGGGCCTCAATCCCTTCATATCCCCATAGTTCGATGCAAAGGATTTTTCATGCATTTGTAGGAGTTTGGTTAATTGCTCCAACTACTACGAGGGCAACTTTTTATTAACATGAAGGTTATGACCCTTGGAAATCTCAATAGTAGTGGTAAGTTTAAGCATGGATACTTCAAATATAGGACTTGTAAATACTTCATAGGGTAGTAACTAATGAATAATATTGGGTTCTGATGGCAAAACACATTCCTCAACATGGTCTGCATAGGTAGTTAACTCCAACACAGAGCTCTTAGATATGTCTTTGATCACAACATAGTCATTATTTAGGATGCTCCTAATCACTACATCTTCCTCTTGCAACTTTAGAAAAGACTACCTATGTAACCTCATGAGCTAAGCCACAGAGTTCAACTTTTCTTCCCCATCTCGTAAGTCTAGTTATATAGGGGTGCTTAAATCTAGTTGGGGTTGAGATGGAGGATATAATGCTAGTTTCTTAGTTACTTTCCCATCTAAAATTATCATGTTCCCTGATCTACAACTAATATTGAAATTAGTTGTTGCTAGCCATGGACATCCTAAAATAACAAGGTAACTAGCAAGATTGACCTTGGGTGATAAAATCATGAAATCAATACAATATTCCTAGGAGTCTAGGGAAACTATTATGTCTTCTATCATCCCATCATGGGTGATAGTATAACTATCAGCCAGTTGCAACATTGTTGGAGTAGCTCACAATCCTTCTATACTCAATTTATTCATAGTATCCTTAGTCATTACATTAATGGCAACGCCTAAGTCTATTAAATCATTTTTGACAGACTGACCATTAATGATGATATTAACAACTGGCTTCCCATGATTAGAATATTTTGGAATTACAAGCTTTCCAAACATAATATCAGCTATTTTTCCTATAACATGAACTATTTTGGGATCTATTCTCTATCGTCCAAGCTTTTTGAGACAAGATTCCTTGATTTCTTTTCCATAGATAGGAACATCTATAATTTCTTGACATAGAGGAATCTAGACATGCATACTTTTTTGTTAGTCAAGGATATCAAATGGGTGGTCTTCTTTTGGTATAGGTTTGTCTAGGCTAAGCCTCTGAGGAAAAGGAGGTTTTAATGATGTCTGAGCATTAGCTAGATTGGAGACATTAGTTGGGGGAACTGTATTTGGAAAATCATTCTCTGGAAGTTGTACTGATGTTGTAGGAATGTTTGGCACTTCCATGATAAGAGGGGGTTCGAGTGTAGGCAAGGTAGTACCTGATCTTAGGTGTATATCAGCTATGTTGATTGCATAAGAAGGGTACTTCCAAGCATCAATAGCATACATTTTTTTCTATTGTTTTTGACTATTTGGATTCAGTTGTGGCTAAGCAGGTAATTGTGTCTTCTTTTGAGGACCTATATTTGTAGGAGGTGGAAAAGCTAGATACCCAAGATTCAAAGTAGGCCATTTTTTAGGTCCTTTCCACTAGTTAGTGGGCTATCAATTTCCTTGTGGTGATTACCATTAGTTTGGAGGTTGTGGCCATTGAGGTTGTTGTGGATTAAACCACTGGTTCTATTGATTATTGGGCCATGCATTATTCAAGGTAGATTAAGTATACTGAGGAGGGTTTTGGACATTCCAATTTTTCCACTAACTATTATAAGGATTTGAAATTTGTAGTGGGCCTTGAGGCATACCTTTTCTCCTAGCCCAT
Source organism: Chamaecyparis obtusa (assembly GCA_027943335.1). Lineage (NCBI taxonomy): Eukaryota > Viridiplantae > Streptophyta > Pinopsida > Cupressales > Cupressaceae > Chamaecyparis > Chamaecyparis obtusa. The sequence continues at coordinate 681,883 of BSBK01000676.1, forward strand.
GGCCCACATTGAGAAAAAAAGAACACTTTCTCATCCTCTCCTTCTATCTTTAACTACTCAGTTGGAAGGTGTTGATTCTCTAGGTTCGCAACCAGCTTGTAGTGACAATCCATCTTTTTATTGTGGCAATCAAGACAGTATTCAGCAAGCTATTCCTCTGCATCTTTATGCTTCTTCTTGGTAGTCATCATGTCTAGGTGTGTAGCGATAGCATTAATGATGTCTTTATTGAAGTTTGAGATTTCTATCTTTGAAATGATGGACCCAGTTCCTTTTGCAAGTGTTGGACAAAACCCTCTACACTTCTTTACTACTACTCTTGAATAATTCAAACAAATCTTCTTGAGATCATCCCAAGAAGACTAAGATATATCTCCTCTAGCCATAAGGTCCAATACTTCCAAGCAGTTATCATTCACTCCTCTTAAAAAGATTAACTTTTGTGAATCCTCCTATATCATATGTTGAAGATTCTTCTGTAGATTGTATAAGAAGTGTGATATGTGTTAGAAAGTAAAGATCCCCAAGATAACTGAGAGGGGGGAGGGTGAATTAGTTATCAAATAATTTAACCATTCAACTACTTTAAACAATATAATCAATGTACTAATCAACCATAGAAATCAATGTACTAATCAACCATAGAAAGATAACCATACACAATTGCACAATAACACAAAATATGTTGACTAGGGAACCTCTTCAAAAGAGTAAACCCTGATGGGAATGATGCCCACAAAATGATGCACTAATATGAAAGTTCCTTGTTAGAGGATGGACCCTGTTGGGAGTCTTATGAAATACATTCAGTACATATAAATCCTTGTTAGGAGATTTTGAATCCCTGTTAAAAGATTCTAACCCGGTTAAGAGTTTATGGAAGACAAAAGGACCCACTGCCCAAACAGCTTCAAGGCAAGATCTCTGAACCCACTGTCCAAAAGATCTTAGAATTATTCAATAGAATAATATGAAATATATTACCTCCTTCACACTATGCCAAAACTGCACTCTCTGCTACACAAGATCACAATTCCAGATCTCTGTACTCACAAGTCTTCCGTCATCACTGAATTAGCTCTTTTCTTCACTTCATGCATATATTCACATCTCAACCTTCATAGTACACATTAAAAAAAGTAAAAAATTCCTTCTTATATACCAAACTCAAATAATTACAAATGAGTCGGTCCTCAATTACAAAATAATAAATTCTACATGCTACACACAAAATTTCACATAAAACTGTCGGCTTATAGATACTGTAACTTTCTCCAAACATATCCTCAAAGTTTGTGCTATGAACCATATCATCATTAATGAGTCTCCAACATCTCTTTAACTACACAAAATTAGATTCCATCCCAGCTAAGAGATATCCTCTGATTTTCAAAAATCACTTCACAGAAACACTGTCAAAACACTACTTTTACCAAAATGCTCATAACTCTCACAAATGAATGAATTTCTTTTTGTGCTATTAACCATAGGTTAATAAAAAACCAAAGAACATACCATCAATTGTGAAAATTCCAATTTTCAATACAACATGTGCACAAAATAAAACTATACCTTCTTTCCTACTAATATCTAGAATATCACTGTGTTGACATCAATGACAATCCAAGTCATGAATGCAACAACTGCTATAGAATGAATGCCAAAATACTTTGCATTCATTCCTAACAATCTCCCCCATTGGCATTGATAGCAACATAGATGAAAAACATCCAATGTTCCAAAAATCCAATATTGCAACATCACTGCAAAATATCAAATTAAATCTTGCTTCATTTTCCTATTCAACTCTCTCATACAATCCACAATGTTTTTCATGTATATCTCTCCCCCATTGACATCAATGACAAAAATTCCATCATTAAGTCAACAACAACTTAATGTCAAAAGACACTTTTCAAAAAAATACAATAACAAGAGTCCTCATGACTCAGCTCATAAACTCCCCATAGAGGAAGTTCCAACATCCAATCCAGAAGAAAGATAGGGCTCATATACCACTAGATGGATGCAATCATCTGCATCAATTCTCAAAAATAGGTTGGGGAATAACCCCAAGCATACCTCTCAGATACACAAATGTATCCTTAGGTAAAGGTTTTGTAAATATATCTGCTATTTGCTCCTTTGTGCTTATGTACTCCAATCTTCTTTTTCTGCAACTTTCTCTCTTACAACATGATACTTGATCTCAATATGTTTAGTCTTAGAATGTAAAACAAGATTTTTTGACATACTCACAGTACTGGTGTTATCACAATATATAACAACAGGCTTATCAAACTTTATTGCAATATCCTTCAACATCTGCTTCATCCAAATAATTTGATTACAATTATTTGCTGCTGCAACATATTCTACTTCTGTTGTACTTTGTGAAGTGCAATTATGCTTCTTACTTAACCAAGAGACCAATTTTCCTCCAAGAAAAAAGGCTCCACCACTAGTTCTTTTCTTGTCATCAACGCTGCCTCCCCAATCTACATCAGTATAGGCACATAAAGTAAAATCATCAGAATTCTCATACCATAATCCATAATCCATTGTTCCTTTCAGATATCTCAGTATCCTCTTTACTGCTACATAATGTGATTCTCTAGGTTCTACTTGAAATCTTGCTACAATCCCAACTGAATGTGCTATATCAGGTCTTGTATGTGTCAAGTACTACAATCCTCCAATCATAGATCTATACTTTTTCTGCTCAACTGTTGGTGTCTCATCTTTGCTAGATAACTTATGTCTGGTTACCATAGGTGTTCCAATAGGTTTAAAATCTTCCATTCCAAATATTTTCAATAAGTCATTCAAATACTTAGTCTGACTTACAAATATACCTTCCTTGCTTTGTGTTATCTATAATCCCAAAAAATATTTCATTTCTCCAATCATGCTCATCTCAAATTCAGTCTTCATTTCATCTGTAAATTTTTCACTAGCTTCATCTTCTCCTCCAAAGATAATATCATCAACAAATATAACTATAACCAACAAACCATTCTCAATTTCTTTTATGTATAAGTTACTATCTTCTTTTCCTTTTATAAATCCTAATTTCAATAAATACTTATCCAATCTTGCATACCAGGTTCTAGGTGCTTTTTTTAATCATATAAAGCTTTCTTTAACTTACATACCATATCTCCTTCTTGTGTCAAAGGAAAACCTTCAGGCTGCTCAATGTAGACTTCTTCCAATTCACCATTCAAAAATACTGACTTCACATCCATCTGATACACTTTGAATTTCTTGTAAGCTGCATATGCTAGAAACATTCTCACTACTTTAAGTCTAGCCACAGGTGCAAAAGTCCCTTCATAGTCAATTCCTTCTTGTTGTGAATATCTTTTACATTCCAATCTTGCTTTGTTTCTTATCACTTCTCCTTGTTCATTCATCTTGTTTCTGAATACCCACTTTGTTCCAATCACATTCTTGTTTTCAGGTCTAGGGACCAATTCCCATGTCTTGGTTTTTTCAATTTTCTCCAGTTCTTCTTTCATAGCATTAATCCAATGTTCATCTTCACAAGCTTCATTAGTAGTCTTAGGTTCAATTTGAGAAATCAAACATAAATGTACCTTATTTTGAGTCAAAACTCCTTGATCTAAACTTCCAATAACTTTCTCAATAGGGTGATGTCTTGAAGTATACCTGTTAGGTGTCATAGTTACTGATCTTGTTCCAACTATAGATTCTTCTCTACTTTCTTCTCTATTTTATTCTCTATTTTCCTCTCTATTTTCTTCTCTATTTTCTTCTCTATTTTCTTCAGTATGAATTTCATTTAGCAAATCACTGTTAGCTTCAAAAAATAATTTTGCATTTTCAATGTTAGGCAGAGGTTGTGCTTCTCCATCAGATTCATAATCAAGCATTCTTTCCTGAATTTTAAAATTCTCATCAACTTTTACATTTGCACTTTCAACAATAGTCTTAGTTCTTTTGTTATAACATCTATATGTTTTTCTTTTTAAAGAATATCCAAGAAATATTCCTTCATCACTTCTAGGATCAAACTTTCCTATATTATCATCTCTTTTTATATAACATTTACTTCCAAAAATTCTAAAATACTTAACTAAGGGTGCATGTCCAAACCATAATTCATAAGGTGTCTTGTTTGTATCTACTCTGATTTATACTCTGTTCATAGTGTATACTGCTGTGTTCACTGCTTCTCTCCAAAAAGTCTTAGCCAAATCATTTTCAAACAACATAGCTCTTGCTGGTTTAGTTATTGACCTGTTCCTTCTTTCTGCAATACCATTTTGTTCTAGTGTTCTAGGGGCTGAAAGTTGTCTCTTAATACCATTCATTTCACAAAAGGTGTTAAACTCTCTAGATTTAAATTCACCACCTCTATCAGATCTTAAACACTTAATCTTCATTCCAGATTCATTCTCAATTTTGCTTTTCATGATCTTAAATTTATCAAATGCTTTAAATTTTTCTTTCAAAAATGCAATCCACATCATCCTTGTAAAATCATCAACAAGAATCATAAAATACCTTTCTCCATAGAATCCTCTAGTCCTAGTAGGACCACTCAAGTCTGTATGAACAATCTCCAGCTTCTCTTTCAATGTGAACTTCTTGCTAGGAAATGAACTTCTTTTCTGCTTTTCCATCATACATTCTTTGCAAATCATGTTAGTAGGTTTCATAATTCTAGGTAAATCTCTTACCGCAAGTGTAGTGCTCACCTTGACAATATTATCAAAGTTTATATGACAAAACCTTTTATGCCATAACCAACTGTCATCAATCTTAGTTATCAAACATGTCATCTCAGTAGGATTCAACTGAAATACATTACCTCTGGTTCTGGATCCTTTTCCAATCAGATTTCCATCTTTATCTTTTATCACACAAGTTTTCTCAGTAAACCAAACTTGATAACCCTTATCTGTCAATTGTCCAATGCTTAGTAGATTATGTCTCAATCCATCAACAAAGTAAACATCATCAGTGTTAGTCTTTCCATCAAGAGTAATAGATCCTATACCCTTAATCAAACAAGGTGCATTGTTACCAATCCTAGCAATTCCTCCATCATAATTATCTAACTTAACAAACTTTCTTTTATCTCCAGTCATATGATGTGAACAATCACTATCTATAATCCAATCAGATTTCTTTTCAACTTGTGAAACTAATGTTTTTTCTTCCCTTATATTAGATTCAGAACTTTCTTCTTTAATTGCTACAAATCCTATTTCCTCAAAGTTATCATTATCACTGTCACTTAAATGTTTTTCAATTCCTGCTTCAAGATCTTCATCATTTGCATAATAACATTCTTTAGATCTCCTAGGTTTAAGGTTGCTTCTATACTTCTTAACTCTTTTAGGACATTTAGATGCAAAATGACCATATTCTTGACAAGTCCAACATTTAAAGATTTTCTTACCATCTAGTTCTCTTTTTAAAAGTAATGCAATACCTTTTTCAATCTTCTTATCTTCCTCAGATTTAGATCTGCTACTGCTGGCATAATCTCCATTCACACTAGTACTTCTTGTAGGTCTAATGTTAAGAGCACTGAATGCTATTTCCATTCTATGTAGCTCTCCTGATAATCTCAAGTTCATCTCTGCTGTTTCTAATCTTCCAAGAAGAGTCTCTCTTGAAAAGTTCGATGTACAAGGTATCACTTGTTCAAACATCTGTGTTGTCTGCTTGAATATCGGTGTCAAAGTTCTCAAAATTTTCTATATCACTTCATTCTCTATCTTATCACCTCCACAAGACTTTATTCCTGTTACAATCTCAGACATCCTACCAATATAGCTTCTAATAGATTCATCTTCCATCATTCTGATATCTTCAAATGCACAAATCCAATTATGTAATCTAGCCTTCTTTACATGTTCATCACCTTCAAAAGTAGAATGTAAAGCTTTCCAAATTGCATGAGATGTTTTCAAACATCTTACCTAACTATATTCATTCTCCAGTAGTGCTGACAAAAGTGCTTCTCTTGCAAGTATGTTACACATGAATAGATCTAGTTCATCTTTAGTTCCTGCCTAAGATTGTCTTCCTCAATGATAGTCTTCTCATTCTTTGTAATCAAACAATAAATTGGTCCTAAACACAATAGATGAGTCTTCATTTTTTCTTTCCAACTGTCAAAATTTACTCCATCAAACTTAGGGCTTTGTATTCTGAAATTTGCCATGGATCTCCTTAAGTTGTTAAACTTTTCTTTCAAGGACCTGCTGCTCTAATACCAATTGTTAGACAGTAAAGATCCCCGAGATAACTAAGAGGGGGGGGGGGGTGAATCAATTATCAAATAATTTAACCATTCAACTACTTTAAACAATATAATCAATGTACTAATTAACCATAGAAAGATAACCATACACAATTGCACAATAACACAAGATATGTTGACTAGGGAACCTCTTGAAAAGAGTAAACCCTGGTGGGAATGATGCCCACAAAATGATACACTAATATGAAAGTTCCTTGTTAGAGGATGGACCCTGTTAGGAGTCTTATGAAATACATTCAGTACATATAAATCCTTGTTAGGAGATTTTGAATCCTTGTTAAAAGATTCTAACCCGGTTAAGAGTTTATGGAAGACAGAAGGACCCACTGCCCAAACAGCTTCAAGGAAAGATCTCTGAACCCACTGTCCAAAAGATCTTAGAATTATTCAATAGAATAATATGAAATATATTACCTCCTTGACACTATGCCAAAGCCGCACTCTTTGCTACACAAGATCACAATTCCAGATCTCTATACTCACAAGTCTTCCTTCATCACTGAATTAGCTCTTTTCTTCACTTCATGCATATATTCGCATCTCAACCTTCATAGTACATGTTACAACAAGGAAAAAATTCCTTGTTATATAACAAACTCAAATAATTACAAATGAGTCAGTCCTCAATTACAAAATAATAAATTCTACATGCTACACACAAAATTTCACATAAAACTGTCAGCTTCCAGATACTGTAACTTTCTCCAAACATATCCTCAAAGTTTGCACTGTGAACCACATCATCATTAATGAGTCTCCAACATCCCTTTAAATATGAAAAATTAGATTCCATCCCAGCTAAGAGATATCCTCTGATTTCTGAAAATCAGTTCACAGAAACACTGTCTAAACACTGCTTTTACCAAAATTCTCATAACTCTCACAAATGAATGAATTTCTTTTTGTGCTATTAACCATAGGTTAATAACACACCAAAGAACATACCATCAACTGTGAAAAATCCAATCTACAATACAACATGTGTGCAAAAAAAAACTATACCTGCTTTCTTGCTAATATCTAGAATATCACTGTGCTGACATCAATGACAATCCAAGTCATGAATGCAACAACAACTGCTACAGAATGACTGCCAAAATACTTTGCATTAATTCCTAACAATATGCAGTCCTCCAGGGTCTCATCTTCTTTTTATGACATTTGAAAGATTTCATCTCCTTTTAAATCACCTCCTTTGCAATATTCCTTATATTTCTATAGAAATAAATCTCTCATCACATCCCAATTGGTTACTGCATTTTATCCTAAGTGTTGTCATTAAGTATGTTTTTCATTAGTGACAACACTTATTCATACTTTGTGTGCATATCGAGAAGATCGAGTGTTGTAGTGCTTACTGAGTTATCATTACCGAGTGATGAGATGAGCAATGTTTACTGAGTGCCAACATGGTAAACATGGAATTCAGTTTCTACCGAGTGACACTATATCTACCGAGTCTCTAGTATATACTGAGTTCAAAAATACAACTGAGTGGTTAGTATGGACTGAGCCTCCATTTCTACCAAGAGCATGATGATACTGAGTATTGCAGTGGATGCCGTGTATCAGAAAGTCACTGAGTTAGTTTGCAGTAACCGAGTAACTATATTTGGGCCGACTCAGTAATATTTGTGTTAGCTTTTTCAAGAGCTGACTTTGTAATTATTTTGTAATTGTTTTGGATTGATATATAAACAATGTTTTGTATCATATCCAAGGTGTGAATAAGCAATAAGTGTGTAATAGAAAGAATATGTGCATATGTGAAGATACAAGAAAGGCAGAGATAAGCAAATTACAAAGGGCTACAACAATATAAGGAGTAGTAGAGATATATCTATCATAGAAGGTGATCAGTACATCAAAGAATCTCAATCAGCAAGTACAATTTCAAGTAAGAGATCTACTATTTCATCCTAATAGGTGATTCAACCCCCAAATCCTTTAATAGGGTAGACTTAATAGTCTTTTGTAAAATCTCTTAACTAAGTGCATACTTCATTGTATGTTTGTAAATCCTCTAACAAGGTGGACCTAGTAGTCTTAATTGCTCCTAATAGGGAAGATCATCAAAGTGATCATTGTAAGCCTTAACCGGAAAACTTTATATTGCAGTATTGAAGTTTTGTGGGTATCATCCCCACCCTAGTTTTACTTTCTATTTGGAAGGTTTCTGGGTCACCAAATCTATGTGTTCAAAGTGTTATGAATGTTGTATGTTTTTTAGTTTCTCATGCATGCAATTAGATCATTAAGCTAAATGTTATTTGGAATATGGTTAAGATCTGAAATTGATATAAAAGTTTTGAAGTTACTGATTCACCCCTCCCCTCTTAGTAACTTGGCTAGTCTTGAATGTTTCCAACAATTGGTATCAGAGCTTTGTGGTTCTCAGGATAAATTTTGATAGCTTGAGAAAAGATCCAGGACAATGGAGATATTTAGACTTAACAAAGTAATTGAAAATGAAAAGCTAGATCTGGAAATGGTCATAGCTCAACTCAAGGAAGCAAAAGAGCATATTTCCCAATCCATAAAGAGAAGGAAGGAACTTGCAAATCAGATGAATGACCATCAATAGCTTGAAGAAAAGGTTGAAGACTTTTTCCCTTCAAGCAGCTCAGATGAAGTAAACAATGCAATCAAAGAACTTCTAGAAAAGAATGGATCTCTGCAAGAAGAAGTAAGAAAATTGAAAAGAGAATAGGAAATTCAGTCAACAAGATTTTGTGAAATCTTGGAACAAAGAAACAAGATGAAAGATGAAATAGATGGAAAGAACAATGAAATCCAGAATCAAACTCTTGAGCTAGAAAACCTTATTGATCAAGTCTGCAATGCAAATGAAGAAAAATTGACTCTAAGATTAGAAAATGAAAGGATAAGAGAGGAGCTGAGATTTGAAAAACAAATCAGTCTAAGATTGGTGAATGACCTAAACACTGAAAGGAAAATCAATGAGAGAATGATGAAATCTCAAGAAGATATGAATCAGCTACATAAGCAAAAAGGAAGAGCAGGGCTTGGATACAAAGAGGAAGGTGAATCCTCCAATCAAGGTACTCAAAAGAATAAAAAACCCACTTGTAATCACTGTGGCAAAATTGGTCATACTTCAAACAAATGTTGGATCAATGGAAAAGAAAAATTCAATGGAAAATGCTACAATTGCAATCAACATGGTCATAAAGCAAATGAATGCAAGAAGAAACCAAGATTTGAAGGCAAATGTCACAAATGTAACAAACAAGGTCACAAGGCATCAGAATGCAGATCTAAAACACCTAATCCAGTAGAACAAATTGTGAAAGCAATATTTGGTTGGGATTACAACACTTGGTGTAGGTGTCATTATTGTGGTGAATATGGACACATTGGCATAAATTGTGTAAGGCATCAGTTGAGAAAAAGGGATACTACCATAAGATGTTATACATGCACTAAACTTGGTCACATAGCCAAAAATTGCATGAATATAGGCAAAATTGAAGATGAAAAGAAAACAAAAGTAGATAGCATCAGGAAGTAGATGAGACAATAGTGGATTCCTAAATCTACTGAGAAAACTAGTCCAGGTAATGAAGTCACTCATGAAGAGGGTGGCTCTATCAATTCCAACTAAGTCTCCAAGGAAGCATTAGAATTGTATCTTCATAGAAAAATTCCAAACAGTTCCTGAATTGAGAAGAAAGAAAGATCCAAATTAGTATGCAAGATACAACAGGATCATAGGAAGGTTAGTATCAATTGCCACCGATCAAGGTTGGGAGTAACCTAATTTCATATGGTTACCGAGTAAGGTCAGAGCAGTATGAATTCGTATGTTCACCGAGTTGCAGAATCTTCACTAAGCAATTAATGCACAGTGGATGATAGTCTGTCTAGTTCAATGCCCTAATTCCTACTGAGTATTAATGATAAAATTTTAACAAAAAGCATGAAACCAAGTTCATTCTTCACCATGAATATCAGCATATTGAGTAGAGAAATTTCCTAGTGCGATCAAGCGATTCAAAGCAAAATTTGCAGCAGAAATTTTTTTTTGAAGAATTTTCTACCAAGCTACCATGGCATCATCCAGCACTAAAGTGAAGAGAGGAAAGGTGACTATCACCAAGACACCCAAGCAACCCACTGCAGTATTCTCAAGGAAAAGATCAAGGGGTAAGGCAGGTAAAGATGATATAGTACTCAAAAGTCCTCCTCCTTCATTTGAAGAAAAGATTAAGGATTTGAGAGAAGGATCAGGAATTTCAAATTTCAAATCTCTCAAATATGAAATTAGATCAGAGGTAGAGCAGCAGGAAATTGAAGATGCTGTTATTGAGAAAATGGGAAAATGGAAGTACTCACCTGATGATATGGCTTCTCAAATTCCAAGTGTTCTATTGGATAAAGTTAAGATGAGATGGTCCAATGCAAAGCAAACTATCAAGGACATATATGCTCAAACCTTAATACAGTTGATGCCAAGTTTGAAAAATGCTGAAATAAATAAGGCATTGATAGAAAATGAGCACAAGATGATAGTAAAATTCAACAGTTGTTTGATTTTGATCAAGGATATAGAGTCAGTTGTGAAGAGTGCAAATACTACTTGGAAAAACATCTATCATCTTCACAAACTAAGTGTTGAAATTGTGATAATAAAATATATTGAAGATGACAGTGATGAAGAAGAAGAAGAAGAAGCAGTTCAGATAGATAATATTGAGGTAGAAGAAGTAGAGGAAGAAGCTACCAAGGAAGGAAAGTAGAATGATGAGGAAGATGATCCAGTTTAGATAGCTACAAAGGTAATTGCCTCACTTCCTCACTCTCCAGCAAAAGTTGCTACATCTAGCCCGGAGATAGCTTCAAGTGTGATTGTGACAACACCTACAAATGCATCAAATGTCCAATCATCACTAGCATAGCTCAATGTATCAATGATAGAATTGGATACCACTTCATCCACCAAGCTTCAAACTCCTTCTTCCACCAAGTTGTAGTCTCCAGCATCATCTTTAGTACCTTCTTCAGTTTTGAGTTTTTCAGCAGCAAGTACTTCAGTTTTGGATACCTCAATAAGTACTTCAAATTCTACAGTTGTAAATACTTCATTTTTGGATTTATCAAGTATTCCATTTATCATTCCATTAGTTGGGAGTTTATCATTTTTCACTACAAGTCCTATTGTGTCTACAATAATTTCTACTACAAAGGCATTAAGTACAATGACAGTTGAACCTAAGGCTCAACCGAGTACAAGATTCTTGAGCAGGAGTAAAGATATAGAAGAACATATAGATTTAGATGAGGAGATAGAGATTCCACAATTAGACTTTGCAAATATTTTAGCAGACCAAATGCAAATGGTTGGTGAACTCCTCCAGAAGAAAGCAAAGTAGAAGAAACTAAAAGAAGAAAGAGATAGGGAATTTAAGATCATTGAGGATGCTAAGAACATTTTGATAGAAGCAATAGGTGTTGAGGTTGATTCCTCAACACATTTTGTTGTAGTTGGGAGAGGCAGTAAACAAGTTCAATGAGTATTCTTCTAGATCAGACAAGTTGCTTGAGAAGGCTGAGAAGAAGTTTGATAATAAAGTGCTTAAGTGTATTTCTCAGTGAATAGCTATCAATCAGGCAGGGTTATCTTCAGTTTTGACTAACATTGAGTCCTCCTATTCCAAGGTAACATCATTTGTTGTCAAGGTATGTAATGTTGCCAAGTTCTCAAAGGAAATTAAAGACAAAATAAATAAGATTGATTAGGATCTGAAGGTCAATGCACAAAAGTTGCAACTTGAACCTAGTTCAAGCTCTGCACATCATATGAAAGTTAGATTCCTATCTGATAAGCAGTCAGTGTTATTGAGAGGAGATGCAAGGATCAGGTCAACATTAATAGATATTCAAAACATGATCCTTCCCATCATGGATGCAATGCAGAAGCATATTGCACACTCAAAAACATTGATCCATGACAATCAATTTTCAATTGCAGATCACATGATTGAATTCTCTGCAGAAATCAAAGTTGCACTCCATACATGCAAGATTTTGCAAGAGAATTGGGATAGAACTCTGGCACTGATTGGCAAGGTACATTCTGATTTTCTCTCACATTTTGGCATCTCCATGTAAAATATTTGTATATACACCTTTGGCATTATTGTCAAAAAGGGGGAGAAAGTATATAAGATAGGGGGAGATATATGGAAAGATATGAGAGATATGAAAGAGGGAGAAAATATATGAGAAATAGGAAATATGAGTATGAGGTGAAATAAGATATTTGTATATTTTTATACTGTATGGGGAGTCATGAAATGTATATACAACAGATTGACAAAGACAAATTTTGAAAAATTAGAAACAGATTCAACATGATTTTTGTAAATAAGTTTTGGGCAATACGTGTTTTTGTCACTAATGCCAAAGGGGGAGATTGTTGGCATTAAGTATGTTTGTCATTAGTGACAACACTTATTCAGACTTTGTGTGCATACTAAGTAGATCGAGCTTCACAGTGCTTACCAAGTGATGAGATGAGCAGTGTTTACTGAGTGCCAGCATGGTAAATAGGGAATTTAGTTTCTACCGAGTGACACTATATCTATCGAGTCTCTAGTATATACCAAGTTTGAAACTACAACTGAGTGGTTAGTATGGACTGAGCCTCCACTTCTATCAAGAGCATGATGATTTCAAGCATTGTAGTGGATGTCGTGTATCAGAAAGTCACCGAGTTAGTTTGCAGTAACTGAGTAACTATATTTGGGCCGACTCAATAATATTTGTGTTAGCTTGTTTAAGAGCCGACTTTGTAATTATTTTGTAATTGTTTTGGATTGATATATAAACAATGTTTTGTATCATATCCAAGGTGTGAATAAGCGAGAAGTGTGTAATAGAAAGAATATGTGCATATGCGAAGATGCAAGAAAGGCAGAGATAAGCTAATTAAAAAGGGCTACAATAGTATAAGGAGTAGTAGAGATATATCTATCATAGAAGGTGATCAGTACATCAAAGAATCTCAATCAGCAAGTACAGTTGCAAGTAAGAGATCTACTATTTCATCCTAACAGGTGATTCAACTCCCAAATCCTTTAATAGGGTAGACTTAATAGTCGTTTGTAAAATCTCTTAATTGAGTGCATACTTCATTGTATGTTTGTAAATCCTCTAACAAGGTGGACCTAGCAGTCTTAATTGCTCCTAATAGGGAAGATCATTAGAAGTGATCATTGTAAGCCTTAACTAGCAAACTTTATACTGCAGTATTGAAGTTTTGTGGGTATCATCCCCACCCCAGTTTTACTTTCTATTTGGAAGGTTTTTGGGTCACCAAATCTGTGTGTTCAAAGTGTTATGAATGTTGTATGTTTTCAGTTTCTCATGCATGCAATTAGATCATTAAGCTAAATGTTATTTGGAATATGGTTAAGATCTGAAATTGATAGAAAAGTTTTGAAGTTACTGATTCACCCTCCCCTCTCAGTAACTTGGCTAGTCTTGAATATTTCCAACACTAAGCCCATGAGCCATCTAAGAGATGATTCCTTCAATGTTTTTGGGAATAGTTTAAGCTTATGATTATCAGTTTTATAGTAAAAAATTTGACACAAAATGTCAAATTCAAACAATTAGGTGTCAAGGTCCTCAATAATAAGGCCATAGAACTTTGGAAGGGCCGAAGCAGGTATGTTCTTGAGATTAGGATTGTTGATAAGGCTTGGAATAGGAAATGGAAAGGTAGGAGCTATCATTATTGGAGGTGCTAGATAATGAAACTGTGTCTGACAAGTATTATTAACCAAAAGGTTTTGGGCAACAGTTGGTCCTGTATTAGAACTATCAAGGAAATTGGATAATATCTCTGTGAAAGGTCGAAGGTCAAATGGATCAAGAGGACCTCCTTATGTTGAAGATGATGTAGTAAACTTGGGACTTGCATCAAGAAATGGTAACTCAAGTTCCTCAAATTCTTCTTTCAGTTTAACAGGTTCTTTTGGGAGAAATCTACTATGAACATATCGCCTTCTTGGATGCATGCAAGTGAGTTAATGAACTTGTGAAGCAAGCTCACAACTACTGATTATTTACTAAGAACAAGAAACTATCTTAAAAATGAATTACAAATTAAGGTTCTTAGTTTGACATGATCCTCGACAATGGTGCCAAAAATGAACAAATCTCAAAATAGGTAATGATAATCATGCCATTATCTCTCTTAGGAATTGTTGTCATATTTTTGCACATTTTGGAAGCCTAATTACTAGATGAGCTACTGTACCCTAGTTTGTGTTATTAGTGGTCTTGTTTAATATTTGCATTCATTTCATTGCAAAATACATGAAAAGGGAAAAGAAATGAATTGCATCTACATCTACACATACATCTATTTGTGGCATTTATACTATTCAAAGAAGCAATAAACTAAAAAGAAAAGCATCTACCTAGGCTCAAATAGGCTGTGAGCATAGCCTTTACAAGAATTGAATGGATGAGTGTAGATATACCTAAAGAAATAATTGATATGGGGGTACCAAACAATGCTTGGTATTGAGGTCCAGATCCAGTCTTGTCCAGTGAGCTCCTAAGATCTAGAACTTGCAAGAAGTGAAGAAGAGGAGATGGGTTAGATCCAATGGATCTATGCAATGGCTAGTATCACAACATCACAAAATGCATACATACACTTAGCCATGCACCTCTAACAAAGGTTGTGCTAAGGGAATGTGCATGAGAATCATCCAAAGAACACTAAGAGGCATCATGTTTTCACTTTTGTTTCATGTATAGATACAGGGGAGCTGATCCAATAATGATTCTGTGAATAATCTGGGCCCTTGATGTAGATAATGATAGAGAAACCTCTAGTTCTCTATTTGTTATCCCATCAAGGGCCAAGAACACACACAATGTGTACAAATAGGGAACATTCAAATGATCCAGCATCAATCAGGCTATGATAAAAGAATAAAAGAGCTACATGGCATCAAGTTGAATAGAGCTAATGATAGAGTACATAGATCTATGAAAGAGATAGGACACTCTACTGCATAGGTGTTCACATGACATTCATCATCAACATGATTGAGGGCACACAAATTTCATATGTTTAGAAAGTACAACATAAAGGTGTTTCAATGCTAAACCCAATGCATTAATTTTATAGTATAATGTACTTCAAATCTACATTCTATGCATATGCTGTGGCATGATTATGTTAATCTACATTGTGGAACAAATACATGGGTTTCATTTATGAATCAGTGATGTTTCTTTCTATGATAACATGTCATGAAGGAATAGTAATGCATAGTGGCCTAAATAAGGAAGCCCGACATATCATGATGCCATAACAGACATACTTGGTGCAAATATAATATAATATCAGTAGAGCACACATATTATATCTCACTGGATAAAATACAGAAGGGCTCATTTCATACAAAGGATGTACAATCTACATGGTGTCATCATTACTGTAGCACTCAATATGTAGGAATGCAATGAAATGGGGCACCATGGAGTTCATACAATAAGAGGTGACAAGATGTTACATCATGGAATAGCATTGAACAGTGGCAGTTGTATAAACATCAAGCATGTTTCATATACGACATCTCAACATTGATATATAGAAAAGTCAAGAAGGGCATCAATTCAAAATGTGAAATGCAACATAACATGTTTCAAGGCACTGAAAACAGAGCACTGGCATGGGGGCATTCAAGAAAATGAAGTAATATCAGTGATTTTCCAACCAAGGTACAAATAGTGGTCATTCATGTTTTTGGCCCTAGCATAATAGTAGATGAAAAGCAATCAAAGTATATAGCATGGCATGATACAATACACAAATAAATGGTGAGCTTGGGTCTTCAGGCATTCAATACATATGGAGGAACAACATTAAGCCATGGTGCTTTTGAAACATTGCAAATTCAATACACCAAAATGGGAGCAAATAGTGCCCTAGATTTATAGCTTTTGGGCTATATGGTTAGCAAATGCCATGAGTGCCATATTCATATCCTCAAATATGCATTCATGAGGATACATGCCATCTTTGACAGTGGAATGAAACATGAATAAAAATAGTGCTTTTGACATAATAGTAAAGTCATTATAGAGGGTTTCCTTAACCTCTAATTATCGTGAATGCCATATTCATATGTTCGAATATGCATTCACAAGGAGGCAATGCCACAATATTATATTGCAAAGTTTACAACAATGCTAAAACATAGATCATATACATATAGTAAATACCAAGCAAATAGTGCCCTTGAGTGCTATGAGCTTGACATATCATGATGCCCTAATCGGCATTAACAAACAAACAACAGTGAATGCCCTAGCTTTTGGGCTATGTACAGAGAAATATAATGATCAGTGTATCAACAGTGCCTAAGATGCTATGATCTAACAAATCATAAACATAGATTCAATATGTAACAATGCCGAGATGCAATTCATAATATCATGCCAAGAAGAATAGAAAAAACAATCAACATGCCAATAATATAGTGCCTTTCGAATATGTAGAGAGGGAAGATGAAACCGATCACAATGCCTAACTTGATCTTTTTATCAGTCATGAGGGTTTGCTATTTCCTGATTCGAGCTCGAGTCCAGTTCAGTAGCTAAAGATGGAATTGGCAACTTGCCATTTGTCAAAGGTTAATCTTCACATAGCCACAGCCGAGAGTTGAAAATAATGAATGGCAATTGATTCATCTTTCTTTTTCTCTCCTTTTTCAGGGTCGAGTTCACATTAGCTTCATTTTAATGTTATATTTTCAAAGCTAATATGTGGAGATTATTATTTGAGCTATGACCTAGGGTTTCTAGGAAGAGGATTTATTTTAAAGGGCTTATTTTTAATTTGAATTAGGCTATTAATTATTTCCTCCCCTTTTATATTGGATTGAGGCTATTATAGTCTTATTTTTTATGCTAGGTGTCCTTGTATATGATGTCGATTTGGTCAAAATACAGATATTTTTAGACATTCTCCTCATTTTGAGTTGAGTGTGTGTTGAATATACATTCAGAATCCACTCATATTTGATATAGTGGGGGGAGTTATTTTATTTAAAGGTCATTGTTTTTCCATTGTAAGATGTTGGCAAGTGGTATTTTTATGAGCCCTTGTTAGATATCAGTTATAAAAACATGACTTAATGGGTGTAGTGGTCATCTCTGACTATCTATTTTTAGGTCCCACTTCCCTCACCCCCTAGGAATCTGGGAGTCTAACTTTTAGTCCATGATGCTACCTCATGGGTCCTATTTTGACTTTTCTATTGTTAGGAGGTAGTGGAGTTTGATGGCAAATTCTAGGCCTTTGTTTTTATACCTCTCACTGTTGGTGATTGAGGTTGGCTCTTCACTTTTTCTATCTGATATGAGTGCTATAACTATGAGAGACACAATTGTACCTATTTCTTTTTAGCAATAAAAATTGATCCTTCTTGTTCTCCTATAATTCTGGGTTTGCTGTTGAAGCCATATGTGAGATTATTTTGATGATCATATATCCTTAATTTGCATTTTGGATTCAAGTGGGTATTCAAGGATTTGTCTTAATTTAGTGGTGTGATTTGTGTATAATCAAGAATATTAGATTTGTGAAGTTTTCTTCCTTTTCTGGATTCTAGGTACCTTGTTTCATCAGGGATTGAGAAAGTAGGATTGAGTTGTGAATTAGATTTGAATTTCTAATGAAGTGAACTTATTTCTTAATTGTGTTTTCTCTTCAATTTTAGTGGATCACCTTCCTTTCATTTCAAGTTGCAGTTGTTTACTTTCAAGCATTTTCTATCCCTTTTCCCTCCAAGTTTAGATAAGTTTCAAGTGATCCATAGGGAAGCTGACCCTTAATCCAGAGGTCTATTCTTGGATAGGTTATCCACAGCCTAAGAATAGTCCCATGTTTCATAGGATTTCTAGGTTCAATAGTTATCAAAATGGGGTGCAATCCTTAGTGACAATAGTTTTTGGCATGCCCGGTGGGAGAGAGACTCAGTGAGTCTGCTTCCTAGAAAGTTTTATGAAAATTATTGTGTGGTATGAGTAATGACAGTGTTTTGAAATCATACCTAGTGACTCTAATGGTTTTTTATGCAGATTAGTATACAAGCTTATGAGTGGGATCCCAACCAGGTAGAGTAAGAATCCTTTTGTGTATGCAGAACTGCCATTTGTCAAAAAGAGGTCTAAAGAAACCCAAGCTAGTGCATCAAAATCTGCTAATCTTACTCCCAATCCTACTCCTAAGTCTACTCACATTCCTACAAGTGCTTCCCCAGCCTAGTCAATACACATATTACTACCCGTACAAGCAGCCCCTACAATTCAAGTTCCCCTAAATCCTCCAATGGCTCAACCCAGATTGCATCCTTTTGTAGCTTTCAATCAAGGCAGTCCTTTAAATTTGTAATAGCATAATGACATACCCATATTAGCCCTTAAGAGTTTTCCCTTTTTCATAGGGGAGGATCAGACCTCAACCATTGAACACATAAGAGATGTAGCATCCCTTTGCACCCTTCATAATATAATAGAGGATAATGTGGTCATGAGGTTGCTGGTAGCCTCTCTCAAAGGCAAAGCATTACAATGGTTTAGAAGCTTACCAGTTGGTTCCATAGCTAGTTGGGATGGGTTGGGTCAGGCCTTGACCAATCAATTTGAGGATAAATCAGACCACCTCTCATTAGTTGAGCATTTGACTACTATCAAAAGAGAACCTCAAGAATATATGATGGATTTCAATTTTAGATTTCAAAGAATGTGGAATAGAATAATGGCTACGGTTAGGCCATCAAGCCAGCATACTTTCTTGTATTATCTCAGAGCCCTTAATAGTGATATCTTTGTTATGATCCAATCCATGGGAGAGAATAATCTACCAGTAGCATATGATCTTGCCATAAGAGCTGAAAATAGCCTAATCCAAGATGGAAAAATAGCCCCAAGGCCTCAAATGCATATTTTCCCAGAACTTCATCCTATTCCTGAAGTGATTCCAACCTTGGAATTTATTCCAGCTCTCCCAACTCCTCCTCAACAAGTTGTTATCCCAGTTGTGAATCAATCCCAAGAGCTGACTAAGATTAAAAGGCCTTGCAAACAATTACTAATGAGCTGGTTAGTCTAAAGAAGCAACAATCCTAGCCTTACCAGCAACCCTATCAGCAACCTTATCAACAGCCCTATCAAAATCAATACCAGCTAAACAAGCCCCAATACCAACAAGGCCAGTAAGGTCAAGCAAAAATTTATAACCAAAAGATCAGCTAGCCTTATAATCCTAACATTCCTAGTGCTTCTAGGGAGCTGGTTCCTATAGCCAAGAATAATATAGCTCAAGATTATCAATGGGGCTGCCCATGCAATCAACAACATATCCAGGGGATGTGTCCTAATGGCTATCCTCAGGCCCTCATGGTGCAGAACAACGTGATGATGCTGCAGGAGATAGTTCAAGAGCCAAAAGTTTAGCAAGGTCTGGTTGTTACCACAAATGAGTTGCAGATACCTGAGGTGGCACTACTAAATTTTTCACCAAGTGATAACCCAAAATACATCCTAGTTGCAGCCAATAGCAGGTCTAAGAAGAAGGCTTTGGAGGTTGAACAAGTGGCCTCTACCAGCCAACAAGCCCTTGTTGTAAATCCACAACCCAAAACAGTTCAAGCTCCAGTCCTAAACCAGTCTAAGGAGGCTAAAGAACCAGTCAAGACAGCTACATATTTGGTATCTACAAAAACAAAGACTGCTATGCCAAAAGGACAACCTAAAGTGAATTTGGGATCTTTTAATATAGTGGAGCAAATGAGGAAAACCTCTATCAATGTGCCTTTAATGGAAAACCTAGCAATTCTTGGACAAAAGGAATTGATACTGAACAAATTGGCTAAGATTTCACCAAATCAGGATGTTGTTTTGGGATAGCCTAGGGTCCTAGTAGCTAAAATACCTCAAGTGGAGCAGCACAAAGGAGAAACCAGCTCACAGCCCATTATTACCCCATAGGTTAAACCTCCTCCTTTCTATGTAACTCTTATTGTTGGAGATTTCCTAGTTCATAATTGTATGATAGATTCGGGAGCTAGTAGTTCTATGATTTCTAAGTAGTTAGCAGACCTACTAGGATTATCCTATGAGCCAATAGACAAGCCTATTGTTTAGTTAGATGGGTCATCAGTTAGTACCTTGGGAGTCATAAAGGACCTGAGTCTCACTTTACATGAATGTCCCAATTTATTTATTCCCCAAGATGTCTATGTCATAGATCTACCTCCTCATTTTGCCATTTGTCTAAGTAGAGAATTTACTGCTAGGTTGGGGGGATATCTCTTAGCTGATTGGTCTCATCTATATTTCAGAACTAGATATGGAACCAGGGTTAAAATTAATTCTAAAGTGTTTGCAAAGACCCATGTTGAACCATATACCCCAAGCCCTATAAATACCAATCTGATGTATCATGAACAAGATCCAAGTGATTCCAAATCTGAGACTAGTGCTGGCAATATTCCTGATATTGCCTTAGATGAGTGGGCTGAAAGAGATATAGAGGAAGATGACCCTTTTAGAAACATGGAGGTTTCTGGTATTGGAATTTTTATCATTCATGAAGAAGGTGTTGTGATACCAAACCTAATGAAAAAGGAAGATAAGCCTTCTACTTGTCAAGATGATGATTTGTGGCAGCTATTCTTTGATGGTGCCAGAAGTAAGGTTGCTTTGGGAGGAGGAGCTATCCTAATTTCTCAAGAAGGACAAAGGTATTACTTTGTAGTTCATTTTTCTTTTGGCTGTACTAACAATACAATAGAGTATGAGGCATTGATTCATGGTTTAGAATGGGCTAGACAAAGAGGAATCAAGTGCTTAAAAGTGATTGGTAATAGTGAGTTAGTGGTCAATCAAATCCATGGCACTAATCTCACAAAGAATGATACACTTAAGATGTACAAGCTTAGGGTCTAGGACCTAATAGAAGGTTTTTGTGCCTTTAATTTGGTGTCTGTCCTAAGAAATCAGAACAAGAAGGTAGACAAGCTGGCTACCATGGGAGAAGAATATGATATTCCAAAGGGGGTCCCAAATCCTAATTCTCAGCATGTAAAGACTTTGGTAAGACCATCCATACCAGACAATCAAGTAAGCTGGCAATTTTTTGAAGATGATGAGCAGATTTTCAATTTTTTGATAGAAGAAGATGAGTTCTCTAGAGTTAACCAGAGAAAACATGCTCATCAGTATGGTGACCAGATGTTACAGTTGAAGAGTAATAGATTGCCTAAAGGATTGGTCAGACTTGAGTCTGTATTTAATGTTGATGATCAACTTAGGGGAGACAAGGCTAGTATGACAGTTAAGGAAGAACACTACCAGCCTGTGGAAGTTCTTAAGGACAAATACCTTAAGCTTGGAAAGGTATGCACACAGCCAGAACAACAAGCCTTTATTTCATTATGTGAGGAATATAGTGATGTCTTTGCATGGGAATACTGTGATTTGAAAGGATTTGACCCTCACTTGTCCCAACACACCATTGAGCTAAGACCCCATGCCAAACTAGTGAGATAGAAACATAGACCTATCAATCCTAAGTTAGAAGTCCTGATGAAAATAGAGTTGAGAAAGATGATTGAGGCCAATATTATTTTTCCCATTAAGCACACCTCTTGGGTCTCTAATCTAGTACTAGTTAGGAAGAAGAATGGTGAAATCTAGTTATGTGTGGATTTTAGAGACCTTAATAGAGCCTCACTCAAAGATCATCACCCACTGCCATCTATGGAATAAATTTTGCAGTGTCTTAGGCTCTGACAGGTTTTCTCTATTAGATGGTTTTTATGGTTATAACCAGGTCCTGGTTAAGGAGGAAGATCGATATAAAACTACATTTGCCACTAAATGGGGCACCATGGCATATAGAAAGATGCCATTTGGGTTGTCCAATGCTAGTGCTACATTCCAGAAAGCCATGGAGATGGCGTTTGCTGGCCTGATGAACAAGTTTGTTCTAGTCTACTTGGATGACATAAATATCTTTTCAAAAGACATAAAGGATCACCTGACGCATCTAAAGCATATTTTTGAGAGGTCCAGAGAGTTTGGAGTCTCACTGAATCCCAAGAAATGCATCTTTGTTGTACATGAAGGTAGAATACTGGGGCACATTATTTCTAAACAAGGAACAACCATTAATCCTGAAAGGGTAAAAGCCATCCTGGCTCTACCCCTATTAGCTCACAAGTAGGGATTGCAGAGTTTTCTTGGAAGAATCAACTTCTTAAGGAGGTTCATTCCAAACATTGCAGCACTCTTGAAGCCTATGACCCAAATGCTAAAGAAAAACTCAACTTTCCATTGGACCAATGAAGGTAAAAGGTGTTTTGAAGAAGTCAAGGAAGAAATTGCATCCGTTCCTACTCTGGTAAACCCTAACTTTTCTAAGGATTTTATACTATATGCTTTTGGAGACAATGATAGTATCTCTACTATGTTAGTTCAGCAGAATGCTGAGAAGCAAGAACAACCAGTAGCTTTTTACAGTCAAGGTCTAGATGGTTATGAACTTAATTACACTCCTATTGAAAAGCATGTCCTAGAAATTATGAGGAGTTTGAAAAATTTTAGGCACCTGTTATCCAATAACATAGTGCACCTAATGGTTGCCCACCCTTGCATAAAAGATTTCTTGTTGAACAAGGACCTAAGCCATAAGAGGTCTGGTTGGGTCACCAAGGTCATGGAGTATGATGTTCAGATCAAGGTGACCAAGTTGGTTAGAGGGAAAGGACTATGTGAATAGCTTAATGAAAAAATAGTAGATCCAGACCAGCAAGAAGAAGAATTTTTTCTGATGAATCAAGATGCTAGATAGAGCACAAGCTGGATGATAGAGATGAAGTGTTACCTCTCTACTGGATAGTACCCTCAAGGCCTTGGAAGGAGTAAAAGAAGGTACTTTAGACTCCAAGCCATCCCATTTATTGTTATTGATAATGTTTTGTATATAAGGGATCATGGTGGTGTCCTATTGAGGTGTGTTGAAACTAATCAAGTAAATAAGATACTGGAAGAATTTCATGATGGAGGCTCTGGTGGGCACTTTGCTACCAGAACCAATACTCTAAAAGTGATGAGATCTGGGTACTACTAGCCTAGCCTGTACAAAGATGCTTTTGATTGGGTAAGGAAGTGTAAGAATTGTGCTTTGTTTTGTGGAAAATAAAAGTTGGCAGCCCTCCATCTTCATCCTATCAAGGTAGAGCAACCTTTCTCAAAGTGGGGACTGGATTTTATTGGACCTATCAACCCCCCATCAAGTGCTGGACACAAGTGGATACTTGCTACCATAGACTATTTTACCAAATGGACAGAGGCTATAACACTGAAGGAAGAAAATGAAACCTCTGTCCTGAACTTCTATCAAGACATTATGTCCAGATTTGGTGCTCCAGATTCTATCATTTTTTATAATGCTATGGCATTCCTGGGAACTAAAATTTTACAATGGGCACTCAAGCACAATATCTTTCTAAGTACCTCTTCTAATTATTACCCTTAGGGTAATGGCCAAGCAGAGTCAACAAATAAAAACTTGCTAAGAATAATCAAAAGGACTATAGAAGGAAACCAGAGAGACTAGCATAGCAAGTTAAAGCTGGCCTTGTGGGCAGATAGAATAACACCGAAGAGGGATACTAGCAACTCACCTTACACATTGGTATATGGAAAAGAGGCCAGGATTCCCCTATCTACTGAACTACCTACCTTGAGTCTGATTAAAGAAATTGATCTTATGGAGGAAGATGCTATGCAGGTCAGGATGACAAAGCTTATTGAACTTGAAGAAACAAGAAAGCCAGCATTTGAGAGCTGGAGGCTCATCATACCCAGTTCAAGAGAAGTTTTGACAAGAAGGCATAACCTAAAGCCTTTAAGGAAGGAGATTTGGTCCTAAAGTGGGATGAAGCAAAACATAAATAGGGGAAACATACCAAGTTTGATGCTATCTGGACTAGGCCTTTTATGGTGATTGGATGCAAAGCTCATAATGCTTTTCAGCTAGCTAGCATGGATGGAGAGGAGCTGCCCATTCCAGTGAATGGGATTCACCTCAAGGATTTCTTTTGAGGTTCTTTCTACCTTGTACTCTAGTAGTGTTAGGAGTTTTGGCTTTCTATTTTCCCTAAGTGCCTAGCACAAGTTTCTTTTAGTTCAGTTGTTTCAGTTGTTCTCAGGCAGTTAGTTTCAGTTTCATTGTTAAAGAAGGAGTTTGTTTTGGTTGGAACCTTGGATAGTTCTTGTTAGTGACTCTATGCCCAATGGATCTTGAAGGCAACTAGTCAGGATGCAAAGCACTCCATAGAGGTCACTAGAATGTTGTCATATTTTTGCACATTTTGAGCCTAATTACTAGATGAGCTACTGTACCCTAGTTTGTGTTATTAGTGGTCTTGTCTAATATTTGCATTCATTTCATTTCAAAATACATGAAAAGGGAAAAGAAATGAATTGCATCTACATCTACACATACATCTATCTATGGCATTTATACTATTCAAAGAAGTAAGAAATTAAAAAGCAAAGCATCTACCTAGGCTCACACAGGCCATGAGCATAGCCTTTACAAGAATTGAAGGGATGAGTGTGGATATACATAAAGAAATAATTGATATGGGGGTGTAGACATGGAAAATTGGCAAAGGCTTAATTCAATCAAAAGGTGCATCAAATCATCAAAACAGCACTAAAAATTAATAAATGGAACAAAGGCAATTCAAATCAAAGGAAAATTCAATTAAATGATTAAATGATTAAATAAGGCTTGAAAAGGGGAAAAACACTAAGAAATTGATTAAATTCAATTAATGACATAGTGGTTGAAATGAAAAATCAAAATGAACCTCTTACCCTTCATGGCTAAATTTAATTACTTTAATTAATTAATAAATATGAAATTCTCTCAACAAAGGAAAAAGGAGACAAAATGGACACAAATCACTCACTTTTGTTGAAATGGTCCAGCCTTTTGAAACCATTTAAATGTTTGTCCCCCAATTTAGGGACAAAGCAAAGCCAATTGACCTTACCCAAGCATAACCATGGTTATCTCACTCTACCCCCTACCCTTGGGAAAATCTTATAAATAGAAGGCATTTTGAGGCATTATTCATCCACTCCATATCTTTGAATTGCAGCAAAGCTCTGTCAATTTGCATCCATATCACTCACTTATCATTTGTCATTGTTAATTAGCTTAAATTGCATTGATCATAGTAGATTGTTCATCAAATAGAGCTAGAATTTGATAGAATAGATCTAAATTTGCATATCATATAGCTTAATTCTCATCTTTAGAGTGTCACTAGTGAGGATCATAGCTGAGAGCCTCATTTACCACTTTATTTTAGAGATCCATGAGATGTTGATAGATTAATTGTGCATTTGTTAGATTATTTTGCTCTAATTCTTGTTGTTCTTAGTTAATCTTGTAATTTCATGAAGGTGTAAATCACTCACACACAAATGGCACCCACCGTGGGGCTCTAGGCCTCAAATTTATCAAAATTTCCACATTATTTGCAAAATTTAGGCTAGAATTGCATGATTTTGCTCACTGTTTGCAGGTTACAGGAAAGAAATCACGCCTAACAGTAAATAGATGTCACTTGCGGTAATTTAGATGTCGCCTGGAGTCTGAACACTCACACTTCTTACCAGCAGAATCACGCTTCTGGATAAAGAAATCACGCCCGCGGACATTAAATTCTCGCCCTACGCACAAGCAGCTGATGCCTTTGGCTATTTAGATGTCGCCTACAAAGAATTAAAAGCCGCGACCGAGGAATGAGTTCACGCCTGGTGTAAAGGGAGTTCACTGCATTTTCCTTTTCATTTGTCGCTCTTATTATTTTAAATGTCGCTTCCAGTTAATAAGATGTCGCTCATCTGAGTTAATTTGTCGCTAGTGATAAATAATTTACGCGTTTGTTTAATTTGATATCGCACTTAATTACTTTAATCTCGCTTGAGCCCCTTTTGGTGACGCTCGCGGTTAAAGTAATTACGTCTTTGTTAAATTAGATATCACCTTTAACAGAAGAAATGTCGCCTAGTCTAGCATCTATTTTGTATCAGAGTAATTGTTGTTGTCGCCTGTAGTAAAGATTTCACGCGTTTGCTAAATTTAATATCGCACTTGACTATTTTGATCTCGCTTGAGCCCCTTTTGGTGACGCTCGCAGTTAAAGTAGTCACGTCTTCATTAAATTTGATCTCGCCTGTAGTCTGGATAATGTCGCCTGACAGTATTTTCACTATTTTGTCAAAATAAGGACTGTATGCTAACTTCACTGTCATTTTTTTTGTCTCAGGAGCATGGTCTGTCATAAGAAAGTGCAAAAACCAGAGAGAAGACACAACTTAGAGGAGAAATTGATCTCTAAAAGGATAAGGAAAGAAAACCGGGTACATTCTACCTTTGTTCTCAACAATAATTTAGAGAAAGAAGTAGAATTACATGCCAAATACATTGCTGTTGTAGATGCTTACAAACAAAAATATGTCTCATTGAATTGGGAATTTAGTCCTTAAAATTGTAAGAATTTTGCAAGTATTTTGGTAAACAAAGAATCAAAAGCATAATCAATTATATCATTTTTAGCTTTGATTTTGGTTTCCCCTCACTTTGTTTGTATTGTGCTGACTAACTTGTTGGTGGAGGGAACATTTTGCCAAGGTAAGAGGAGGATTTGGAGAGAAAATGAAAAATCTACTACTTAAAAATGCGCCTAGCCTTTGCTAGCATCTTTTGAGGTATTTTTCTCATCAAGCTTGCACTTCCCTTAAATTGTGGCATTTTCAAAGTTCAAAACATAGTTTAATCATAAAAGGAAAAAATAAACACTTCAATTCTAAGAACCCCTTTGTCACGGGGTTGAAAAAGAACCAAATTTGATTGTGAGTGTTTGGGATAAGGGAAAAGCAATAGGGATATGCTCTTCACTCTTTGAGTGAATCAAATTCCCAAACTTGCTCTACCAAATCCATTTTTCATGCTTTTCAATGAATATGTTTAAAACTTAGTGGGCTCGCCTCCCGAGATTGCCTTAGAAGGGCTGGTGAGAGGGACAGCCCAAAGTGGGATACACTTGCTTTTGCCGTGAGAATCCGACCCACTATAAAATGAAACGCGGGTATCCTTAATGGGGTACACGACAAAAGGATTTTAGCTCTTTCAAACTTCCTCTAGTAGTCCTAACGGAT
Source organism: Chamaecyparis obtusa (assembly GCA_027943335.1). NCBI lineage: Eukaryota > Viridiplantae > Streptophyta > Pinopsida > Cupressales > Cupressaceae > Chamaecyparis > Chamaecyparis obtusa. The sequence goes on from BSBK01000676.1 coordinate 709,484, forward strand.
TGCGCAAAATCATGCTTTTGTGCGTGTGGGAAGCCCCTTAACATAGTTGGGGGATGAAAAGCTAAGATCTCTTTTGAACGGAAAACTTACTACATAACAGTAAAATAGCAAAACTACCTATTAGAGCCATGTTTATGAACCAATTATGTGCTAGGTAGATTGTGTGGAAGCTATTCTTGTGTTAAACCTGTGAAAACGTTCAAAAATATACACATTAGAGCATTCTAGGGGTATGGTACCCAATTGATGTGTGTGTTGAGATTGTTTTTATTTTCAAACAAGATATTCCAAAGTTATTGATCAAAACACCATTAAAATTTTAAACCATTTAAAATTGATCAAAAACTTTTACCTTATTCCAAAAAATAGCTTATCAAGAGAAGAAAGTCAACATACCCTTAAAGTTTGTTCATGCCTATTATTACAAGGTCACTCTCTATAAGGAAAGCATTACAAACAGACGGGACCTACAATGGAGAAGAGCTCCCATTTCCAAAGAACACTTTCATTACTTCACGAGTGACTGAAAATCCCACTAAGGCAAAGGACATTAACAACATGTTTAGTGGTACCCTAGGAAATATCGATTCCACTAACCAAGGGAACAACATGAATGGGGGCATAGATCCTAATAACAACCAAGGGAACAACATGAATGGAGGTATGGATCTTAACAACAATCAAGGAAATTCTAATAATGGAGGAAGAGATCCTAATTCTCAAGAGGCAAATTCACAAGGCAACAACTTATTTCCTCCTCATAATACAAACTTACCCCCAACTACAAAAGAAGCCACGATTGAAAGAGCATTAGAGGCAAGACAATGTCCTTATTTCATAGAACTAATGAAAAAGACCATGCTTATGGATAAAGAAACACACTTCATGGACTTAATACAAACGGGGGTAAAGCTACCTAAAGATTTTGACATAGAACAATTAAAGCCCAAGGAAATAGAAGACCCTATGGAAGCAATGAGGAAACAATTCAAGGCATTACAAATGGAAATTGACAATTTGAAACAAAATGGGGCTCCTAAGCCTTTCTCTATTGAAACATTATGTCCTTTTCCATTCGATAAGAGTTTGGTTATGGTGCCTTTTCCCATTAATGTAACATTTCCTAAATATGAGAGATATGAAGGAACATCTGACCCACATGATCATCTTCGGGGGTTTTGTGCATTGAGTCTTGAATTCATGCATGAATCAACCTATTTAATGAGACTATTCCCAAGAAGCTTGGGAGGAACAGCCATGGATTGGTTTTCAAAACTACCATCCGGCATAAAATCCTTTGAAGAGTTAGCATCTAAATTCGTGACTCATTACTCTTATAACATCAAACATGAGGTCACCATGATAACGTTATGTAACACAAAGCAACAAGATGGAGAAGCCTTTCTCACATTCTTGCAAAGATGGAGGACTGCATTTGCTAGATATCCAAGAAGTGTACCGGAGAAAGAAAAAATGGATATCTTTATTAACGGTTTAAGAAGCGAGCTGAATTATAGACTAAGGATGCAATGTCCCAAAACCTTTTAGGATCTAATTGATAACGGAATTACAATGGAAGAAGTGTTGATTAAGAGTGGAGAGTTGAAATTGCACAAGGAAAATAAGAATAACTCTAACTCCAACAACACCAATACCAACAATAACAACAATCCAAATAAAAGTTGGTACAACAACAATAGCCGTTATGCTGCAAAGAATAACAACAAAGGTATTGTTAATGATGGTGTAGTGGAATCCAGCAACTTGAAGGTGATTCCATTTGCCCTTACAAAGACACCAAATCAAGTGAATAATGCTAATCAAGCATATAATGCACCTTCCAACAACAACAACAATGCCAATAAGAATAATCAAGGAAACAAGGATCAAAACAGAAAGTATGATAAGTATTTGAAACCCACTCCTGCAAGACACTTTACACCCTTGGGATAATCACTTGAAACTGCATTAAAGGCTCTCATAGCTAACAATGTTATTGCATTACCCGCTATTAAACCTTATGAACCAGACCACAAGCCGGGTTGGTGGGATGCTAAGCATCATTGTGAATATCATAGGATTCGGGGGCACCCTACAAATGAATGTTTAAAATTAAAGAATGTGGTGCAAGACTTGATAGATAATAACATAATCACTGTTGATGGACCCCAAAATAATGAAGATCATACGGCCTTCAAACAACCTTTTTACAAACATGATAAAGGTGAGTCATCAAATGGAAAGAAACAAAGTGCCAATAATCTCAACTTTGCGCCATCATATGATCATATTGTTAATGCTATCATCATTAATGAACAGCCTCAAAAGGAAGCAACAAATGTCATTACAAGAGAGCAGAATTCTAGAATGACTTTACAAGGGATAGTCCCTCAAAACACCAATATCCCACCATCCAACATTGTGGTCAAACAATCTCCTACAGCAGCAAGACCTTATAGTTTGGTAGACCAATTGCAACATACTCTAGCACAAATCTCAATCTTAGAGTTATTGAAGTTGTCACCAAATCATAAAGAGATTTTGGAAAAAGCTTTGGAAGAGACACATGTTTCTACTACCTTAGGGGAAGAAAAGTTTCAAAATATGGTAGGAAATCTTGTGGCTCCTCATTGTCTTTCATTTTCAGATCAAGATGACATGTCTATAACTCATCCTCAAAATTTTCCATTACATATAGAGGTTTTGATCGAAAGGCATAGAGTCAAAAGAGCCCTTATTGATGGAGGGGCTAGCCTTAACATATGCACATTGAGTCTTGTAAAATCCTTAGGTCTATCCGAGTCTTGCATTGACCCTACAAAGAAAATCACCATAAAAGCTTATGATGAGGCTGAAAGAGCTTCTAAAGGCATGATTGTGTTGCCCATCCAAGTGGGACCAGTTAAGAAGGAAACCAAATGTCAAGTGTTGGACATGAAATTAACCTATAACATCTTATTGGGAAGACCTTGGATTCATGAGATGCAAGCTGTCCCCTCCACGTACCACCAATGCATCAAGTTCCCATACATGGGTGAAGAAATCACAGTTGGAGGAGACTCAAATCCATTTCAATATTGTAATGCACTCAAACCCTTGCATGAATTATACATTCCACATAATCGTGAAGGAGTTGTTCCAAGAATCACCAATGAAGATGCACAAAATCCTCTTCAAGCTAGCTCAACTACATCAACTAAGGGCAAGGAAAAAGTGAGCTACGAGGGTCCAAATGTGATGGAAAGTCCATGTGTGGCACCTAAATTGGAAACAGTGATCTACAAACCTACTAAAGAGGAAAAAGAACAAGCTAAAGCAGATCATTACCAATACATGAGTGAGATGATGAACAAATTTGACAAACAATGCAAGATTAGTTCAAAAGGGGTAGGAGAATATTCAGTTTCTCTATTTGACATGCCCATGTCTCCTAAATCACATGGAAAACCCTCAAAAGAACATCTTCCACATAAGTATAATTCTTATTTTGTGAGGGAAGATAGCAAAGCAACATGGGATAAGGAAGAGGATGATGTTCTCCAATGGCTTTATCATGATGAGGATGGTACCCTAGACACTCCCATGGAAAGAATTCAGCATGTTAATATACAAACAGAACAATATGGGAAAGGATTTGGTATTATGCAAAAGATGGGATACAAAGGAAGAGGACCCCTAGGCCAAAGAAATAGAGGATTATTAGAACCTATTGAACCTGTTTGGAGGGCAAGTCATGAAAAATCCGGAGTAGGTTTTCAATATAAGGGAGAAAGTTCAAGTCCAATGCATGATTTTCATCCTCAAATAAATGCATTAGAATCCGAAGGAGATAGTGATGATTCTAGGGATTATGAATGGGATACTTTATCAGATGATTCATGTCAAGATAAAGAAGTCATTGCTATACATACTTATGCAAAAATCCCAAAACAAGATGCTCCAATTAATGAAGAATCTTCTATTCAAAGGCCTAATATAGAACAAGCATCTAGTAGTGGAGCATGGATAGAAACATTTTGGACACCTTCAGAGGAGGGAGATTCAAACGTTAGTTTTAACCCGCTGGTGGCTTTTCCCACATTGTTTCCCGTAGAGGTCGATGAGGATTCAAGCGAAGGGGACTTTGACCCTGCTTCCATGGATCATCTTGAGGAAGCGCACATCATAGATCTAAATGATACAATGTATGAACCCTCAAATGAAGTCATGTCCATAAATCCTATTGATGATACCTTACCCAATAATTCCTTAATTTTGATACATCCAGACCTCATTGATTGGGATCAAATTGAACCACATGACTTACTTTACTTCCCAAATGACCAAGCCACAAACCAATACCTCAATGCGGTTGAACCCTCTTTCACCAACGAACTCAATACGGACATGATGACAACAGCAAGGGTCCAATCTCTTAGTCAAAAAAAAGAAAAAAAAAAAATTAAAAAAAAAATGAAAAGTTCTATTGGTGAAAACCCAACTGTGGCACCATTAGAAGAGAGATTGGACACTTTGCCTGAACATGAAGAAGAACGGTCATCTATTCTTATAGAACCAACAGAAAAAGTTAACATTGGCACGGAACTAGAGCCAAAGGTTGTACACTTGGTTGCATCACTTACATCTATTGAAAGAGAGGACTTTATCAAATTCTTCCAAGAACAACAAGTAAATTTTGCATGGTCATATGCCGATATGCCTGGATTGGATCCTGATTTCATAATGCATCATCTGAATGTTAGACCCGGAGTTAAACCTGTGAAGCAAAAACTAAGGAAAATGCACCCACATGTGGCTCTTCTAGTCAAGGCAGAATTGGAAAAATTATTAAAGGTGGGATTCATAAGAACAATAGCATATGCTAATTGGATCTCTAACATTGTGCCAGTTACTAAGCATGATAAATCTATCTGTGTGTGTACGGATTTCAGAGATTTAAACCTTGCATGTCCCAAAGATGACTTCCCATTGCCAAGCATTGATACCATAGTGGATTTGACAGCAGGTCATGCAATGTACTCATTAATGGATGGATTTAGTGGCTACAACCAAATCAAGATTGCTCCCGAAGACCAAGAAAAGACAGCATTTACTTGCCCTTGGGGTACTTTTTGTTGGAATGTTATGCCCTTCGGTTTAAAAAATGCTGGAGCTACATATCAAAGGGCCATGACAACTATTTTCCATGACATGATGCATACTTTTTTAGAAGATTATGTGGATGACATTCTAGCAAAATCCCACAATAGAGAAGAGCATTTACAAATCCTAAGAAAAATATTCATTCGGTTAGAACAATTCAAAGTTAGACTAAACCCAAAGAAGTGTGCCTTTGGTGTCCAATCCGGCAAGTTATTGGGTTATATAGTGTCAACAAAAGGCATTGAAGTTGATCCTGAAAAAGTACAAGCAATTCTAGAAATGGAGATTCCAAGAAATATTAGCCAAATGAGGTCACTACAAGGAAAGATTCAATCAATAAGGAGATTTATCTCTCAATTAGCAGAAAAGTGTCACTCCTTCACCAGATTGTTACACAAGGACACTACATTTATGTGGGATGAAGAATGTGATAAGGCCTTTGCTACTTTGAAGACTTATTTGATGAACCCACCTATTCTTATGTCACCTATCAAAGGTAAAGAACTGTTGTTATACATATCAGCCACAGAAAGGTCTCTAGGCATATTGTTGGCACAAGAAGATGAGCAAGGAAAAGAAAGGGCAATCTACTATCTTAGTAGAACCTTAATAAAATATGAACTCAATTATTCATTCATGGAAAGAGCATGTCTAGCAGTGGTTTTTGCATCTCAAAAACTAAGACATTATATGTTGATGCATAAGATCAAATTAATTGCCAAGATTGATCCTCTCAAATACTTACTAAGTAAAACTGCCTTAACAGGTAGAATAGCAAAATGGGTCATGATCCTAAGTGAATTTGACATTGAATATGTTGATAGAAGAGCAATTAAAGGACAAGTGATAGCAGATCACTTAGCAGATAACCAATGGAGTCTACACAAACCATGCAAATTGAATTTCCAGATGCAGAAATTGTCAACATAGAAGCAAAGACATGGAAGTTATATTTTGATGGATCTTACACACAAGGAGGTTCTGGAGCAGGTATATTATTGGTTACTCCTCAAGGATACACCATTCCAAAGTCTTATAAACTCTTATTTCCATGCACCAATAACATAGCGGAATATGAGGCATTAGTCATTGGCATCAAAATGGCTTTAGAATGGAGTATTGCAGAATTACAAGTGTATGGAGATTCCCAACTCATAATCAATCAGGTTAATAATGAATACAATACCAAGGACATAACATTGATGAAATATAAAACCTTGATTGATGGATGGAAGAAGTACTTTGCTTTGATCACATTTGAATAGATTCCAAGAGAAAAGAATAGAACAGCAGATGCCATGGCTACCTTGGCTTCATTGTTACAAAAACCAGATCAAAATGAGAAGTATGAGTTCTTGGTGGAAGAGTTGGTAAAACTGGCATTTAACCTTCCTGACACCCAAATTGTTGCTCTTTTACATGGACATGACTCTCCTTGGTATGGACCCATCTATACTTACCTTAAAGACCAAGTACTCCCCATAGACCAAACTCGTGCCCAAAAATGTAACTTCATACGCCAAGCCACCTGTTACCTAATCCTTTCAGACACATTGTATCGTAAGGGTCTTGATGGGACGTTACTTAGATGTCTAGAGGAAGAAGAGTCTAAGTTAGCTTTACGCGAGGTCCACGAAGGCATTTGCGGGTCACACTCAAGTGGTTTTAATCTAGCTAAGAAAATCCTTCGTCTAGGGTACTTTTGGACAACATTAGAAAAGGATGCTTGTCAATTTGTGAAGACATGCAGCAAATGTCAATATCATGGTAATATGATACATGCACCGGCTCAAGAATTACACCCATTCATTACACCATGGCCTTTTTATCAATGGGGTTTTGACTTGATTGGAATCATATATCCTCCATCTTCAAACGGACACAAGTATATCATCACAGCAACAGAATACTTCACCAAATGGGTGGAAGCAGTTCCATTAACAACAGCAACCGGCAAACAAATTTCAATGTTCATTTTGAACCACATAATTTGCCGCTATGGTATTCCACATGCCATTATCACGGATAATGGGAAACAATTCAAAAATTAGGATATTGATGAACTTTGCATGACATTTCACATTACACATCATTCATCATCCATTTATTATCCACAAGGCAATGGACAAGCTGAGGCAACAAACAAAAATATCCTCAAAATATTAAAAAGATCAGTTAACAAATCAGGAAGAGATTGGCACGTGCAAATAAATCCCGCACTATGGGCTTACAGAACTAGTATCAGAACACCTACAGGAGCCACCCCATTCTCTTTAGTCTATGGAACCGAAGCAGTTCTACCATTAGAAGTTGAAATTCCATCTCTACGGGTTTCATTAAGAGGATTGATCACTGATGAGGATTATAGGATTGCCAGACTACAACAATTGGAATTGTTAGAGGAACATCAGACTCAAGCTTATGAGCATTTAAAAGTTTATCAAAACAGGATTGCACACAATTACAACAAACACATCAAACCAAGAACTTTTCAAGTAGGAGACTTGGTACTAAGAGAAAATCCCAAAAATCAAGTTGAAAGGGAAAAGAAAGGAAAGTGGGAAGCTAATTGGATAGGCCCATTTGTGATAGCGTCATCCTTTGGAACTGGAACATATAAGTTATCAGATTGTAATGGTGAAGAATTACAAGAACCCATAAATAGCATTCATTTGAAGAGATTCTACACCTAAAACAGAAGAAAGAGTATAAAGAGTATCAGATGAGAGAGCATCATAATTATTGTACATAATTGAAAAGGGATCTTGAAAATACCAAAAACATTTGAAAATGGAAAATCCAAAAACATTGGAAAAGAAGAAAGATCAAAAAACAGTGGAAAATTGAGCCTGAAGAAAGCAAAAATATTTGAAAAACTATCTCTTGGTGAAAACCTAGCAAATAGGCGCCAAGGTGATAATGAAAAATACAAGTAAAAAAAAACCAAAAAAAAAAAAAGAAAAAAAGAGAAAAAGTGCCTTGGTGAAAACCTAGCAAATAGGTGCCTCGGTAGCAAAAAAAAAGAGAATACCCAAAAGTGAAAACTTGGTAACAAGCGCTTTTGGTTCCCTTAGGTCATTTCCTTCCTAGCCACATGTGTATATAATGCATCTCATCATCCCATTTGTCTAAACCTTCATTGCATCCGTCATTTGTACATAGTCATAATAACAGTTTGTAGCACCATCCTTTGCATTGCCTAAAGTTGTCAAAATTGATACATCAAATACTTGGGGGCAGCATAAACGGATTGGAAAGTGGGTACCTCAAAAAGGATTCATATGAACAACATTCAGTCACAAGCAGAAAGGGATTAACATTTTCAGAAGAGAGATCAGATTTTTGTAAACCTTTGATTGATAACGAAAAAGTTGACTACCACAACAAAATCCTTGAAGCCTAAATTGACTTGTTATTCAGGATTAAAAATCAAAAATCATGTCATGATCAAACACTTGGAAATATATTTTGTTGAAAATCAGAAAACAATGCAAAACACTTAGATAGATTCTTTTGAAAAGTTGGTTAAAAATCTGTTTACTTACATTCATTCAATTTGTATCAAGTCTTTTTAGCTCATCAATGATGTTTCGACTAGATTGGCAATGATGGAGACATGATATTTTTCTTGACTATGAAGTGACTGTTTGGAGGAAAATTCATTGCCTTATGAGAATTCATCTAAAGACATGGTCATCAAAGAACCATCGAGGATTATCTTATAAAACAATGAGTTAACCTTTGTTTGTTTATGCAACCGGATACCTTGGATATTTAGATTCTTCATATCTAAATGACAAAATCCACTTGCAACATAGAATCCGACAAAATCGGTATTCGTACTCTCATGATTTTTTTATTTTTATTTTTTGAAATCAGTGATAGTCGTATCGATGAGACCGATGGGAAAGCAAAACGGAGGTTACCATATGAGCAGTAAATAAAAAGCGATATTCATATCATCATGTCAGTGGGCAGTGGTGATTGTATCGACTTTCCGGTCCCAAGTGCTCAATGATGAAAATATATCCTCAAGGCATTTATTTGCTAAAAGCTAGTGACACTTAGCTGCATTCATAAAAAGGTTAAATGCATTCTCATGTTAGATTAATTGCATGTGCATTTTTTTCCCAAGGGTTTTATTTTTCGCATCAAAAAGGGGGTACATGACATCATTAACAGGGTTAAATCAACAAGGACAACATCATTTCAACATCATCTTTTCTACAAAAATAAAAATATATGAGATTATACTTTTTGCATTCATTCCATATCATTAATCATTACATAGATATTATCAAAGAAAAGAAGGAAATAATCATTTACATGTGCATACATACAGATTGCATACATGAGAAATAACATATCAAAACTGCATCCATACATGAAGAAGAAATGCATCCATCTATCTATATCATACATAAGATATGTTGCATCCATAGCCAATATCCATCCAAAAACAAATGCATTAGATAAACACATATAGCAGCATCTAAAGGAAATCTCATATATCATCAAGTAAAAGAAGGAAAGATCATAAATGTTCTCATATCACATGTCTACTCATAACTCAATATATCAAGTATAACAATGATGTCATAAAACTCAACTCTATAATTGCCCATCAACAGGGGCATCAATGTCAAATAAGTGTCAAAATACAACTGGAAAGGTGACACCAAGGTCACAAGACTATGGTACAATATCAAGTATCTCAGCATCAGTACATAAATGATCAATAAGAGCACTCATAGCTCATCTCTCGTCACCACTGGGAGGAGGTCCTGGAGGAGGCTGTGGAGGAGGCTGTGATGGAGGCTGCTGAGGAGGTGTCTGACCAACCATAGCAATAAGGAGAGGAACCAAGGGAGCCAAACCTGATACCAACTGCTGAATCATAGATGACATCTGTGACACCTCTGTCTGTAATGCTCCCACATCTACTCGTAGCTGGGTAGTGCTAGAACTCTCTCCAACCTCATAGGTACTCTGAGGATCACCTGTATCTATAGGAGCTTTTCCCCGATCACGGGAAAAAGCTGCTGGCATCTACTGTGCACCTGTACCCTGACCATCCACAGTAGCCTACTGTAATCCTGCTCCCGTATCCTATCCTGTACCTGGATCCTGTCTAGCAGCCCTCACACGATCCTGACGATCTATCCTCTGTCTCTGTGCTACTGCAGGACGAGGAGGAGGAGGTGGTTCCTGTACCTGTGCATTTCTCGCTCATCCTCTGAGCCTAATCACTGCCCTACCTCGGGGTCTACCTCTGCGTCTCCTCCCACCACCAACATCATCACCATCATCATCTCACCCAGGCACTGGCTCTGTAGGGTCTGTAAATCGAGGCATCGGATGCTCCATCAACCAAGCTAGATACTCCTGTGTGACTCTGGCATCTCTGATGTGTAACCTCATGTCCCAATCCATATAACTCAGTAATGATATCTGCTCTATAGCATCATCATATGAAGGCATGTGACCCCAAGTAGCAGGCTCTGCACTAGAATGAGCATGTACTGCAGATCCCTGAGGCATAGGCTGAATCCGCCCAAACTGTCGTAGTACTCTCCCTGCCAAGAATCTCTCAAGAACAGAGTCGATCCTGCCGATCATCCATCGAGGAGAAAACATATATGGTAACTCCAAGCTATCCTCTCTCCAATCCTTGACCTCAACATATGGTCTCCAATAGACCTCATCCATGTCATCAATCTGCCGTCGCCAATACTCCAAGTGACCCAAGTGATGCTGTGTCACCATACCAGTATACTGCCATGCAAAAGGATATCCTGGAGGATGATCTCGATCTAATATAGGACGACTGACTGGTAAGTGCTCCCATATCCACAACTATAAAATATGAATCCCAGCAGATAATGAGGCTGATCTCCTGTAAACCACCTCATGAAGATCATGATAAAGCTGTGCCAGCACACAAGATCCCCAGTCAAAGCGTCGAGGATGATGTAGCAAATCCTCGATAATCCTGCCCCATCCCACTGAAAATCCGCGACCTCGCCGATCAGGTAATAAAACACCACCAATGATAGCACCTAATAATGCTGGTAAAATAGGAAATGAGGCAAACTGAGGCCATAAGATACAATCATCACCAATAGATGGATCTCCGAATACTCATCAACAATATGTCCCATCATAGACTGCATCATAATATACTATCTCTCCATGAGTCAGGATCCGTAGCAATCTGTAAACATCCTCAGGTGTAATAGTCATCTCGCCCTGTGGTAGCCAAAATGTGTTTGTCTCAGAGTGCCAACGCTCTGTGACAGCAGTAATCAAACCTCGGTTCATCTGGAACCGAGGAAGCTCTAGTACGCATAGTAAACCGCAGCGCCTAATCACTCGCCTCTCGGCGTCAGTCAACTGGGTCCTAAGCTCCATCACCTAGTGTGGTACAGTCCAAAGGTACAGCACAGGGACATCCTCCTGTTTAATCAAAACAAGGGAATCACATGAGTAACTTACTATCAGGAAATCAAACAATCAATCATGGTCATCAATTTAAATATACCTATCAGACTTACCAATCCTAACTCTAAGCATTGAGGAAGGACGATCCTAGTTTTATGTCTCTAAGCATTTGAGCATAAAATGAATGGACATTTAGATCCATGATCTATCATTCATGATGAAGATTGATTAACCTTATTCTTCGATATTATAGTTACCTATGTCCTAATTCATTGTTGAGATCAAATAAAGGGAATACCCTAACTAAACATTCAATTGAATTCATTGACGTGATCGATATCAATCGAGTTGACGCAATCGAGCAATCAGACGTCCTAGAAAAGTTTCAAATAAACAAATTTTTTACTTACGCGACTTTTCTTTCTGGCATCATTTCTTTTACCAGAGGTGACATTTCTTTGTTCATACGCGTGATTTTATTCATCCACGTGACTTAGTTTCACGGAGGCGGTATAAGATTTTCCACAGGCGACATCTTATTATCACGCGACACCTGATTAAAATGATTAAACCCTAAGCGACATTAAATTATCCTTAGGCGACACAAGATTTTCTAAATGCGTGAGAATACCTAAGGCAGGCGACATCAAATTTACTAAAGGCGACATTTATAATTTTCAGGCGATATTAAAATGCACGGAGGCGACATTTCTTTTCACGAACGCAGAATTAAAATTTTTAAAAGCATTAAATAAGGTCATAAATGCAACTTTAAAGACATGAGAAAAATTTGAATGACATACCGGAGGACCATCGGTCGCTCTCCGACTGAACCGGCGTGCTCTCTCAAACCGATGCTCGCGATGTGGGACCACCATCGTCTCCAAAAGGCTAAAATCAGAGCTCAAATCTCAAGAAGAAATGGTGCAAATGAATAGTAAAATGAGGGGTTTTACCCTATTTAAGGTGAAATTGGTCCTCATAAACACTTAAAAAATGCACTTTGAACCTATCATAGGACATTTTCATTAATTGAGGCATGAATCAAACTTGATTATTTCTTTCAAATGGTATCAGAAATCAAAACATATTCCAACTACTTAAAAATCTTTTAAATCAAGGACTCAATATGTTTTATTTCTGAGGGGGCATCAGAGTATCAAATGGGCATCACATCAAAACCATTTATCAGTGGGGCATATCATATCATATCAAGTATCATATCAAGATATCAGTATCATATCATATCATATCGTTATCATATCAGGAGGCAAATCAATTGCATATCAGTTTCATATCAAATCTGTCATCATATCAAACATATCAACATATCAGCAATCAATCAACCCAGGACCTTTATCAATCAACCCAGGACCTTTATCAGTGAACCCAGGACCTATCATCAAATCAGAAGCATCAGAATCATATCAGAGGCATCAGAATCATATCAGCACCATCATCAGAGGCACATCATCGTCATCAGGAAGTACATCAATCAGAATGATCAGAGGCATATCAGAACCAGGACCTAAATCAGATCATCATACTAAGGGAATCTTTGAATCGGTGTTCTTCGCACATCGACTCAAAGAGGGGCATTTGTAGACGTGGAAAATTGGCAAAGGCTTAATTCAATCAAAAGGTGCATCAAATCATCAAAACAGCACTAAAAATCAATAAATGGAACAAAGGCAATTCAAATCAAAGGAAAATTCAATTAAATGATTAAATGATTAAATAAGGCTTGAAAAGGTGAAAAACACTAAGAAATTGATTAAATTCAATTAATGACATAGTGGTTGAAATGAAAAATCAAAATGAACCTCTTACCCTTCATGGCTAAATTTAATTACTTTAATTAATTAATAAATATGAAATTCTCTCAACAAAGGAAAAAGGAGACAAAATGGACACAAATCACTCACTTTTGTTGAAATGGTCCAGCCTTTTGAAACCATTTAAATGTTTGTCCCCCAATTTAGGGACAAAGCAAAGCCAATTGACCTTACCCAAGCATAACCATGGTTATCTCACTCTACCCCCTACCCTTGGGAAAATCTTATAAATAGAAGGCATTTTGAGGCATTATTCATCCACTCCATATCTTTGAATTGCAGCAAAGCTCTGTCAATTTGCATCCATATCACTCACTTATCATTTGTCATTGTTAATTAGCTTAAATTGCATTGATCATAGTAGATTGTTCATCAAATAGAGCTAGAATTTGATAGAATAGATCTAAATTTGCATATCATATAGCTTAATTCTCATCTTTAGAGTGTCACTAGTGAGGATCATAGCTGAGAGCCTCATTTACCACTTTATTTTAGAGATCCATGAGATGTTGATAGATTAATTGTGCATTTGTTAGATTATTTTGCTCTAATTCTTGTTGTTCTTAGTTAATCTTGTAATTTCATGAAGGTGTAAATCACTCACACACAGGGGGTACCAGACATTGCCTAGTATTGAGGTCTAAATCCGATCCTATCCAGAGAGCTCCTAAGATCCAGAACCTGCAAGAAGTGAAGAAGAGGAGATGGGTTAGATCCAATGGATCTATGCAATGGCTGGTATCACAACATCACAGAATGCATACATACACTTAGCCATGCACCTCTAACAAAGGTTTTTCTTAGGGCATGTGCATGATAATCATCCAAAGAACCAAAAGAGGCATCATGTTTTCACTGATGTGTTTGTTTCATGTGCAAATATAGGGGAGCTAATCCAATAATGATTATGTGAATGATCTGGGACCTTAATGCAGATAATGATAGAGAAACCTCTAGTTCTCTATTTGTTATCCCATCAAGGGCCAAGAACACACATAGTTTGTACAAATAGGGAACATTCAAATGATCCACCATCAATCAGGCTATGATAAAAGAATAACAAAGAGCTACATGGCATCAAGTTGAACAAAGCTAATGACAGAGTACACAGATCTATGAAAGAGATAGGACACTCTACTGCATAGGTGTTCACATGACATTCATCATCAACATGATTGAGGGCACACAAATTTCATATGTTTAGAAAGTACAACATAAAGGTGATTCAAAGCTAAACCCAATGCATTAATTTTACAATATAAATTACTTCAAATTTGCATTCTATGCATATGCTATGGCATGATTATGTTAATCTGCATTGTGGACCAAAAACATGGGTTTCATTTATGAATCAGTGATGTTTCTTTCTATGATAACATGTCATCAAGGAATAGTAATGCACAGTGGCCCAAATAAGGAAGCCCAACATATCATGATGCCATAACAGACATACTTGGTGCAAATATAATATAATATTAGTAGAGCACACATATTATATTTCACTGGATAAAATACAAAAGGGCTCATTTCATATAAAGGATGTACAATCTACATGGTATCATCATTATTGTAGCACTCAATATGCATGCATGCAATGAAACGGGGCACCATGGAGTTCATACAACAAGAGGTGACAAGATGTTACATCATGGAATAGCATTGAATAGTGGCAATTATATAAACATCAAGCAAGTGTCCAAGATGACATCTCAACATTGATATATAGAAAAGTCAAGAAGGGCATCAATTCAAAATGTGAAATGCAACATAACATGTTTTGAGGCATTGACAACAGAGCACTAGCATGGGGACATTCAAGCAAATGAAGCAATATCAGTGAGTTTCCAACCAAGGTACAAACAATGGTCATTCATGTTTTTGGCCCCAGCATAACAGTAGATGAAAATCAATCATAGTATATAGCATGGCATGAAACAATACCCAAATACATGGTGAGCTCGGGTCTTCAAGCATTCAATACATATGGAGGAACAACATTAAGCCATGGTGCTTTTGAAACATTGCACATTCAATACACCAAAATGGGAGAAAATAGTGCCCTAGCTTTATAGCTTTTGGGTTTCTATGTTACAGTAAGATCATGTTACAATAGTGCTACATCTTCACCAATGCCCTAGCTTTATAGCTTTTAGACTATATGGTTAGCAAATGTCGTGAATGCCATATTCATATCCTCCAATATGCATTCACAAGGATACATGCCATCTTTGACAGTGGAATGAAACATGAATAAAAATAGTGCCTTCGGCATAACAATATAGTCATTATAGAGGATTTCCTTAACCTCTAATTGTCATCAATTCCATATTCATATGTTCGAATATGCATTCACAAGGAGGCAATGCCACAATATTATATTGAAAAGTTTACAACAATGCTAAAACAAAGATCATATACATATAGTAAATACCAAGAAACTAGTGCCCTCGAGTGCTATGAGCTTCACATATCATGATGCCCTAGCTTTTGGGCTATGTACAGAGAAATACAATGCTCATTGTATCAACAATGCCTAAGATGCTATGATTTAACAAATCATAAATAGAGATTCAATATGTAATAGTGCTGAGATGTAATTTATAATATCATGCCAAGAAGAATAGCAAAAACAATAAACATGCCAATAATATAGTGCCTTTCAAATATGTAGAGAGGAAAGATGAAATTGATCACAATGCCTACCTTGATCTTTTTATCAGTCATGAGGGTTTGTTGTTTCCTGATTTGAGCTCGAGTCCAGTTCAGTAGCTGAAGATGGAATTGGCAACTTGACATTTGTCAGAGGTTAATCTTCACATAGCCACAACTGAGATTTGAAAATAATGAATGGCAATCGATTCATCTTTCTTTTTCTCCCCTTTTCCAGGGTTGAGTTCACATTAGCTTCATTTTAATGTTATATTTTCAAAGCTAATATGTGGAGATTATTATTTGAGCTATGACCTAGGGTTTCTAGGTTGAGGATTTATTTTAAAGGGCTTATTTTTAATTTGAATTAGGCTATTAATTGTTTCCTCCCCTTTTATATTGGGTTGAGGCTATTATAGTCTTATTTTTTATGCTAGCTGTCCTTGTATATGACGTGGATTTGGTCAAAATATAGATATTTTTAGACATTCTCCTCATTTTGAGTTGAGTGTGTCTTGAATATACATTCAGAATCCACTCATATTTGATATAGTGGGGGGAGTTATTTTATGTAAAGGTCATTGTTTTTCCATTGTAAGATGTCAGCAAGTGGTATTTTTATGAGCCCTTGTCAGATATTAGTTATAAAAACATGACTTAATGGGTGTAGTGGTCATCTCTGACTATCTATGTTTAGGTCCCACTTTCCTCACCCCCTAGGAATCTGAGAGTCTAAATTTTTGACCATGATGCTACCTCATGGGTCGTATTTTGACTTTTCTATTGTTAGGAGGTACTGGAGTTTGATGGCAAATTCTAGTCCTTTGTTTTTATACCTCTCACTGTTGGTGATTGAGGTTAGCTCTTCACTTTTTCTCTCTGATATGAGTGTTGTAGCTCTGAGAGACACAATTGTACCTATTTCTTTTTAGCAATAAAAATTGATCCTTCTTGTTCTCCTATAATTCTGGGTTTTTTGTTGAAGCCATATGTGAGATTATTGTGATGATCCTATGTCCTTAATCTCCATTTTGGATTCAAGTGGGTATTCAAAGATTTGTCTTAATTTAGTGGTGTGATTTGTGTATAATCAAGAATATTAGATTTGTGAAGTTTTCTTCCTTTTTTGGATTCTAGGTACCTTGTTTCTTTAGGAATTGAGAAAGTAGGATTGAGTTGTGAATTAGATTTGAATTGCTAATGAAGTGAACTTATTTCTCAATTATAGTTTCTCTTCAATTTCAGTGGATCACCTTCCTTTCATTTCAAGTTGTAATTGTTTACTTTCAAACATTTTCTATCCTTTTTGCCTCCAAGTTTAGATAAGTTTCAAGTGATCCATAGGGAATCCAACCCTTAATCCGAAGGTCTATTCTTGGATAGGTTGCCCATAGCCTGAGAATAGTCCCATGTTTCACAAGATTGTTGGGTTCAATACTTAGCAAAATAGGGTGCAATCCTTAGTGATAACAGGAATAATGTATTCATACTAAGGATTACTTTTCCCATCATGAAATGCATTTAGATTGTCAACCTAGTAACATATACTTGAAATGGGATAGCATAGTTTGTGCACTAAGTCCCCCAAAGAGTTATACTACCTATGTCATAGGAAGATAAGATGCATGAAAGAAACCTATGCTATTACTGTAGGAAAGTAAGCACACTTAACTACTTAATGAAATTTCTACTAAAAGCTTATAAACTTAACCCAACCCTATTTAAAAACTCAAACCATTCACTATGTCTATCTCTGAAAGTGCTACAAGAGTAAAATAGTAACTTCTTACTTGAAAGCAAGGGAAAATGCAGAAAGCAATTCTACTCTATCCTAGTCTACTCCACCTTCCAAGTGGGCCCCCTTTTAGAATAACTAAGAGGGGAGTGAATCAGTTATCCAGTGTCCCAAAACAAAATGTATAATCCAAAACAAATTCTTCAATTTTTGCTACTCAGTAAACATAAAATACTTTCACTATCTATTCATTTACCGATTATCAGCCTTAAACTTATACTAGTTACCGATCAAATCTAACATGTAATATGCAAAGTATGATAAAAAACAAATATTACAATCAACACATAACACAAGAGATTTAATGTGGAAACCCTGTGAAGGGTAAAACCACCTAGGATTGGCAACCCAACATTGTTCACTCTTCTAAAGTGAGGTCAGTGAAGACCCAACCCTGTTAAAGGTTACAAACACACTGTTAGGTGTGACCTTGTTAGAGGATTTGAGACCAGAAGTTATCATCCAGCTAGTAGTCACTCTGGGGTTGATAGGATAATAATGTTCACTCTATGAATGAACACCAAAAAGACTTTCTTAGTCCACTTGGTTAAGAGATTTGACTGTGTACAATGGTTAAATATGTAATAGTAGATGATCTACCTTGAAGCAACTTCAATTGCAGTTTACAGATTAATGTTCAGCTCATTCAAATCTTTTTGATCAATATATCACTTCAGAATCAATCTTATATCAACTTACTATCCATCAGTAATTACTCTTTGTAGCTCAGTTCTTATTAACCAGTATGATCAGAATGCTTGAAAAATTCCTTCACGCGATAATTCTGAAGTATCTTCTTCCAATGTCTTTCAACAATGAAATCAATGTCTCTTATATAGATGAGTAAATCATTTTCTTTTCCTCCATCTGATTTTGCTGCTTAATCTCATTCATATATTTTTTCGCTTTATCCTTCATCGGCTGATGTGTTAGTAACATGTTTCAATCTACTCCATTAGATCTTCCTTGAATTATGTTAGTCGTCGATCTTCATAACAAACCTTATATGTTACCTCGATTTCATACATTTTCCAGCTCATCAATTTTTTTAGCTAAACTGATCATTTAATTTCTTTTTTTTCTTAGTTAACAAAGAAATGTGTCAGTGAACACAAGCTCAGTTAATACTATGCTTGGTATACACTACACTCCATCGGTGTATACTGAAATGCTTTATTTACCAACAACATTGCTTTGTGTCTTTCAACTCTATTCTTCATCGTAGATGAATGCAACATAATAAAGTCAATATCATCAAGTCATAGACTCATCAACAAGTTACTCAGTCTACCCCTTCTCCTCATTTGATATATACATCTTCATCATGTAGATATTTCTATTCTTCATCTCTTTCACCTTTCTTCAGATGTGTCGGTATAGTAGTTACAAGATAAGTATTGTCAAGCTAGCTGACATCAATGACAACATAATACTGATTTAATCATCTTGCATATCTAATCATCAACTCCTCAGTAATCTCAAATTATAGATTCTTCATTCAGATTCCAAATTAGTTGTAGTTCATCAATCTCTCCCTTTGGCATTGATGGCAACTCAAGTAATATGAAATGTACCATACACATACCAAACATGTATTCTACAACTTTATGATCAAATGTTGTACTAAGCTCTCCCTTAGCTAAATATGTTTAATCACTACATTACTCAACATCATTATAAAAATAGCTTTGTCATTCTATAGATATAATCTTTTTAGCTCTCAGGTTCCTGTTCCTGTTCCTGTTTCTTTCTTTTAGATTATGTCTCCCTTAGATAGTTCTCATCGATGCATATTTCTACCTTTCCTTTTCATATTATTTATCTCTCCCTTTGACAAAAATGCCAAAGAAACAAATAAATAAACAATTAGCTATGTAAGAGCCAAGTAACTCTCTGTTGTCCAATACATTTTGTATCTTTGTATACCGATATCCCAATCTATTTCAGTTCTCCAAACTTAATCACAACCTTGAACATTATCCAAAGTGTGAACTATGCTGCATCAACATATGTGATCTTTTGATAAGTGTAAGCTGATGCAACAACCAGATCACATTAGTGACTGATAGATAGGGGACAGACCCCAAGTCTAGTCCTCAAATATTCAAATGTGTCCTTTGGTAGAGGCTTTGTAAAAATGTCTGCAAGTTATTCTTTAGATGTAACAAATTCTAACTTCACTTGCTTCTCTTGCACTTGTTCTCTTAAGTAATGATACTGAATTGATATATTCTTTGTCTTAGAGTGCATCACAAGATTCTTTGAAATATTAATAGCACTTGTGTTGTCATAGTATATAATCACCGGGTCAGTGATTACCTCATTCATTCCTTCCAGCACTTGCTTGATATATGCAATGTTTGAACAATTAGTAGCAACAACAGCATACTCTGCTTCAGCTGTAGACTAAGAAATACAAGTCTGCTTTTTACTTGTCCAAGTTACAAGTCTTTCACCAAAGAAAAATGCTCCTTCGGTGGTTCTTTTTTTGTCATCCACATTTCCAGCCCAATCAGCATCAGTATATACCTTTAGTTCAAACTTTCCTTCCTTAGGATACCATAATCCATAATCCTTTGTCTTTTTCAGACATCTTAAGATCCTTTTAGTAGGAATCATGTGTGATTCTCTAGGGTTATCAAAAAATCTAGCAACAATTCCCACATGTTCTATATCTGGTCTACTGTGAACTACATACATTAGCTTACCAATCATGGATCGGTAAAGTGTCTGGTTTACCTCTGTAGTTCCATCTTCCTTTGTCAATTTGCATCTAGTAGCCATTGGTGCTCCCATAGGTTTAGCATCTTCCATGCCAAATGTCTTCAAGAATTCCTTTATGTATTTAGACTGTGAGATAAATATCCCATTATTTTGCTGAATCACTTGTAGTCCTAGAAAGAATTTAATCTCTCCAAACATAGACATCTCAAACTCTTTTCTCATCTCATCAACAAAAGATTTACATACATGATCTTGACCTCCAAAAATAATATCATCAACAAAAATTTTAGCAATAATAATAGTGTCATCAGTATCACCTTTCATGTACAAATTGACATTCTCACTAGTTCTCACAAATCCAATACTTAACAAGTAAGTATGTAGTCTTTCATACCATGTTCTTGGTGCTTGTTTCAAACCATATAAAGCTTTATGTAATCTACATACCATGTCTTTATTGTCTAGATAAATGAATCCTTCAGGTTGTTCTATGTAGACCTCTTCTTCAAGTATACCATTCAGAAATGTTGACTTCACATCCATTTGATAAATCTTAAATTTCTTATGTGCAACATATGCAAGTAGCATTCTAACTCCTTCCAATCTAGCAACAAGTGCAAATGTCTCACCATAGTCAATGCCTTCTTCCTATGCATATCCCTTGCATACCAATCTAGCTTTATTTCTTGTCACCTCACCATTTTCATTAAGCTTGTTCTTGAATATCCATTTAGTGCTGATAACATTTTTATCTTTAGGTTGGGGTACTAAGGACCAAGTTTTATTCTTCTCTATTTGTTCTGTCTCCTCTTTCATTGCATTAACCCACTCTTCATTTTCTAATGCAACTTTCACATTTTTCAGTTCAAATTAACAATCTAAACGTGTACCTTGTCTTGCTTTGCTTCTTGTCTACATTCCAGCTTGTTTGTCTCCAATAATTTGTGTCTCAGGATGATGTCTTCTGAAAAAACTAGCCAGTACTTAGTTTCTCCTTTCTTGTTCATCCTGTTCAAGTTCATGTGCTTGCTTGGTAGCACCATCTTGTTCGTCGATTTCCCTTTCCTATTCCTTGGGGTTATTTTCCTGTTGACTGGTTATCACAGGCTACAACTTGGGTAGATAATCTGGTTGTTCAATGTAAGTGATTCTACCATAGTCTTCTAGTTCTCTTCTATTTTCTTCTTTGTTCTTGTCGTCAAACTCATCAACACAGACATTAGTACTTTCAATTATCTTATTTGTAACCTTATTCAGATATTTGTATGCTTTACTCCTAGTAGAATATCCTAAGAATATTCCTTCATCACTTTTAGAATCAAATTTCCCATTTCTCTCATCTTTCAGAATAAAACATTTTCTTCCAAAAATCTTGAAATAACTTATAGTAGGTTTGTGTCCAAACCATAGCTCATAAGGTGCCTGATTGGAGTCCTTCTTCAATTGTACTCTATTAAGCACATATACAGCTGTGCTAATAGCTTCCCTCCAGTATGTCAGAGAAATATTCTTTTGCAGCATTAGTGTTCTTGCACAATCAATGATTGACCTGTTCCTTCTTTCAGCAATTCCATTCTGCTGAGGTGTCCTTGGTGTAGAGACCTATCTTTTAATACCATTCTCATTACAAAAATTAGTAAATTCATCAGAGATAAATTCACCTCTTCTATCAGATCTTAAGCATTTTATTTTTTTACCTGTCTCTTTTTCTACCTTTTCCTTATACCATTTAAACATCTTAAAAGCTTTAGATTTTTCTTTCAAGAACATAACTATCATCAGTCTAGTATAGTCATCAACAAAAAGAATAAAGTATCTATCACCATAATAACTCTAAGTTCTCATAGGACCACATAGATCAGTATGAACCAACTCAAGTATCTTCTTTGTTGAGTAGTCTTTGCTCTTAAAACTAGACTTAGTCATCTTACCTTTCTGACATTCATGGCACATAGCATGATCTGGTTTTGATAAGTTAGGCAACCCTCTAACTCTTTTCTTTTTACTAATCTTGATCATGTTATCAAAGTTCACATGGCATAACCTCTTATGCCACAACCATGCATCTTCATCCTTCATTAATAAACAAGAAGATTGACCAATATCAAGATAAAATAGATTACCTCTAGATTGTGCACCAGTTTCGACAAGTCTTCCTCCATCATAATATATTCTTACCTTCCTACTCTCAAAAGCTAGTTGGTGGCCTGAGTTATTCAACTATGCCACACTTAACAAATTATAGTTCAATCCATCTACCCAGTATGCATTGTCACATTTTATTCTATCATTAATCATCAGTGAACCTTTACCTCTCACCATATAAGGTGCATCATTTACCATCCTTACAGATCCACCATCATATTCATCAAGTAAATCAAATTTCTCTATATCACCTGTCATATGATGTGTACAGCCACTGTCAAAGATCCATGTATCATTTCTTCTTACTGTAGAGATCAGTGTTGTTTCTTCATGTTTCTCTTCTTCCTCTGAATCATCTTTCATAGCAACAAATACTACTTCTACATCATTATCTGTGTTAGATTCAGATTCAATATCTTCAGCTATGCAACATACTATTTTCCCTTTGTCATAGCTATCTTAGTCATCTTTGTTGTTGTGTCGGTAGCCTCTGTTAACTCTTCTCCCATAGCTTCCTTCGGATCGGTCTTTGGATCCATCATCATCTTTCTTATTTGGACATCTAGCAGCAATGTGGCCAACTTCTTTACAATTAAAATATGCTAAAGGTAACTTACCTCTATACCTTCCTTTACCTTTGGGTAATCTTCTGGCCATAAGAGCTTCAAGCTTATCAAGTTCATCATCAGTATTACTATCACTATCATTATTCTTACTATTCCTACTAGACTTACCAATCTTCAAAGAAGTCATGAAAGAGAATTCAACAGATGGTACAACACTGTTGTCAAAATTGTTCAATTTAAAGGTTGTAAGCTTACCAATCAGTGTGTCAAGATTAAGGTTTGATGTATCTCTTGTTTCATGAATTGTAGATATCCTGATCGCATAAACTAGCAGCAAAGTTCTGAGAATATTGCTAATCATTGTTTCATCATCAATAATTCCATCTGATGCTCTAATAGCATGTACTACCTCTTTTAGTCTATTTGTGTATTGCATAATGTTCTCACCTTCTTTCATCTTCATATCATCAAAATGACCTCTTAGGCTTTCTGCTTTGGCTCTCTTAACATTCAAATCTCCACTGTATATTAGAATTAGTTTATCCCACATGGCTTTGGCAGTTGTGCATCCCTTAATGTCTTTGAATTCAGCATTGGTATAGGCAACAATAAGTTCCATCATAGTAATGTTGTGTTCATGCCTATCTCTCAATTGATCAAGGGTCAGGAGACCAGTGGTCAGTTGTATGTAGCCATTTTCCATCAGATCTAGTGTTGAGTTCCCAATTCCAGATATGTGTAGCTTCATCTGAATTTTCCATACTACGAAGTTATCTTTGTTTAGCTTTGGCACTTCCCTCTTATACATCTTGAGACCTTTGTGTTGGAGTCCTTAAATCTCTATTCTAAGCAACCACAACTTTGATACCAATTGTTAAAATAATTGAGAGGGAGTGAATCAGTTATCCAGTGTCCCAAAATAAAATGTATAATCCAAAACAAATTCTTCAATTTCTGCTACTTGGTAAACATAAAATACTTTTACTATCTATTCATTTACTGATTATTAGTCTAAAACTTATACTAGTTACTGATCAAATCTAACATGTAATATACAAAATATGATAATAAACAAATATCACAATCAACACATAACACAAGAGATTTAATGTGGAAACCTTGTAAAGGGAAAAACCACCTGGAACCGACAACCCAAAATTGTTCACTCTTCTGAAGTGAGGTTGGTGAAGACCCAACCCTTTTAAAGGTTACAAACACACTGTTAGGTGTGACCTTGTTAGAGGATTTTAGATTAGAAGTTATTGTCCAACCAGCAGTCACTCTGGGGTTGACAGGATAACAATGTTCACTCTATGAATGAACACCAAAAAGACTTTCTTAGTCCACTTGGTTAAGAGATTTGACTATGTACAATGGTTAAATATGTAATAGTAGATGATCTACCTTGAAAAAACTTCAATTGCAGTTTACAGATCAATGTTCAGCTCATTCAAATCTTTCTGATCGATATATCACTTCAGATTCAATCTTATATCAACTTACTATCTATCGGTAATTGCTCTTTGTAGCTCAGTAACTATTCTACAACTCAGTTATTATTAACCAATATGATTAGAATGCATGAAAATTTCCTTCACGTGATAATTTTGCAGTATCTTCTTCTTTCAGCATCTTTCAATAATGAAATCAATGTCTCTTATATAGATGAGTAAATCATTTTCTTTTCCTCCATCTGATTTTGTTGCTTAATCTCATTCATAGATTTATCCACTTTATCCTTCATTGGCTGATGTGTTAGTAACACATTTCAATATGCTCCATTAGATCTTCCTTGAATTATGTTAGTCATCGATCTTCATAACAAACCTTATCTGTTACCTCAATTTCATACATTTTCCAGCTCATCAATTTTGTCAGCTAAACTGATCATTTAATTCCTTTTTATTTTTCTCGATTAACAAATAAATATGTCGGTGAACACAATCTCAGTTAATACTATGCTCGGTATACAGTACACTCCATCGGTGTATACTGAAATGCTTTATTTACCGACAACATTGCTTTGTGTCTTTCAGCTCTATTTTTCATCATAGATGAATGCAACATAATAAAGTTGATATCATCAAGTCATAGACTCATCAAAAAGTTACTCAGTGTATTCCTTCTCCTCATCTGACATATACATCTTCCTCATGTAGATATTTCTATTCTTCATCTCTTTCACCTTTCTTTAGATGTGTTGGTATAGTAACTTATAAGATAAGTACTGTTAAGCTAGTTGACATCAATGACAACATAATACTGATTTTGATGCAGGAGCATCCTGGGTGTAAGAGCAATCTTGCATCACCCAAAAATATTTCTGGTTTCTTTTCAATAAGGGCTATCTTGTGAAGAGCTGCTATTTATGGAAACTTTCTATTTTTAGTAAGTTGGTCATACGATCTTAGAATGTTCTGATTTTACAATTGGAGGTTCATCTTAGTCATATCAACCTACCTGTAAAGTTTCATTGCTAGATCAAGTCTGGTTTTGAAGATATTGAAACTTTTCAGTTTTGGAAATAGGGTACAAAAAATTTGAACTCAATTTTGAAGGCTTTAGACGCCTCAAATGAGGTCAAGTTTTTGGTTGAATGAAGCTTGTTTGATATAGGCATTGTAGAGCTCCTTGTGCCCTTTTTGAAATGGGGCTATAATAGTTAATTGGGTCAATGGGTGATGACTTATGGTCTCCAAAAGTTAGGCTAGTTGAAATGGCAGAAAATAATTTTTCTTCAAAATTTCTGTTTGGGTTTCAAAAGTTATTTTGAGCCAACTTTGAGGTAATAAAATGAAAAATAAAATAATTCTAAGTTTGGTTGGCCCTTAGGGCTAAATTTTTGGAACCTTCTCGGGTGGTGGAAATTTCCTATATAAAGAAGGCCTGTAGTGTTGTCTAGGTAGTTCTGGGTAGTAGATCTAGGTATTGATTCGAGGCTTTGTCCTATAGAATATTGTAAGGGAATGCCCACCTGGCTTTGCATATTGTAATTCTAAAAGTTTGTAATTCCACATTTGGGGAGATAATAAGAAGCCCATTTTCTATTCTTGCATATGGTTGTTGTTTCTTTGTTCCTATTATGTGTTTGTGGTATTAAGGGGAGCACCCTTCATCAAGTGGTATCAGAGTAGGAGTTCTTAAGTGTGTAAATAGATCACTGACTGTGAGGTAGTTTGCACCAGGACCGTGGTTAGGGTTTTAGTGCGCATCATAAAAATGCCTCCATGAAGGGAATGTGGTGGAAGAGCCGGTGTTGTAACACCTAAGGCTAGAGCACTCTAGAGACAAGTGCAAGCATTACAAGAAGAAATTTGCAAAGGAATGAATCTTAATGTTAGAGATGAAAGTGACGATGAAGCTGAAGAAGAAGATAAAGAAGGACAAGTCAAAATTGTGAACCAAGAGGAAGAAAGACTTTTTTGGGCTATTTCCAAGATTGGGAAAAGACCTAAGATTGAGGTTCCTTCTTTTTTAGGAAATCTTAACCTAGAGGAGTTGATCGACTGGATCAATGAATGTGAAGAATATTTTGATTATGAAGATATTGAGGATCTTGATAGGGTCAAATTTATGAAGGCCAGACTGAAAGGTCATGCAAAGATCTGGTGGCAAGAGATTCAATTGGAGCGAAATAGAAGAGGGAAAAATAAAATCACAAGATGAGATCAGATGATGTATAAATTGAAGCAACAGTTCATCCCTATTGATTATGAGCTTAACCTATTGAAGAAAATGCAAAGTTTGAAGCAAGCGAGATGATATGTTCAGGAGTATACAAAGGAGTTCTATCGAATCCTCATCAGAACAGGCCATGTAGAAGCTGATAAGGAGAAAGTTGCTCATTAGCTTAATGGGTTGAGGCCAAGCATTCAGGAGGAGTTGAATCTGGTTTGAATGAATAGTATTGAAGAGGCATACTAGTTTGCCCTAAAAGTAGAGGAAAAGCTGAACAAGAAGTTTGAGAGCAGACAAAATGGAAGAGGTCACAGTGGATGATCTAGTGGATGGTCATATGGAGGCCAAAATGAAGATCTAAAAAACAAGGATGAGGCCAGTAGCAGTCAAAATTAGAGAGGAAACAATTCCAATCATTTCTAAGATCAGAACAATAGAGATCATAGAGGAAGAGGACAAGGTTTAGGAAGAGGAGGCTTTTGTGAAAAATGTTTTTACTATGGAGAAGAAGGTCATAGGGCATTTGAATTTCCTTAACACCAAGGAAGGATAGATAGGAGGAATGAAGGCCAAGCTAGAGTAGCACATGTAGATGAAGATGCCAGATCCTCAAATTTTGAAGATGCTAAAAGAGGAGAAATATCGATTAACAGAAGAGTCCTGCTGAGTGGTGAGAAAGAACCTGAACAAAATAGGAGCCTATTTCACACTAGATGCAAGTGTGAGGGTAAATGTTGTGATGTGATTATTGATAGTGGAAGCATTGAAAATTTAGTGTTAGAAGAGATGGTGACAAAGTTGAAGCTCAAGAGACAGAAACACCCACATCCATATCGGATTGCCTCGGCGCAAGATGACCACAAGGTCATGGTCAGTGAATAGTGCCTAGTAAAGTTCAAGATTGGTGGGTACTATGATGAGGTACTATGTGATATCATACCTATGGATGCATGTCACATGTTGTTGGGTAGGCCATGGTAGTTTGAAAAATGTTGTGTACATGATGGTCGTGCGAATACCTATTCCCTGACAAAGGATGAAGTGCCACATAAGCTAAAGTCATTAAAGGAGACTGAAGAAAAGGTATGTGGTAATGCAAAAATACTTTTGTTGATGGAAGAAAATTCCTAGATGGTATGAGGCATGAGCATGTGTGTTTTTCTTTAATTCCAAAAGTTGGTAAAGAGGAAGTAGAGGATGTACTTATAGAGGTTGCAGATTTGTTGAATGAGTTTCAGGATATTGTATTTGATAATGTACTTGATAGGTTACCACTAGTGAGGAAGATTAGTCATCAGATAGATTTGATTCTAGGGGCCAATTTTCCAAACAAGGCAGCACATAGAATGACACCAACAGAAAGTGAAAAATTGAACAGAAAAGTACATGAGTTGTTACAGAAGGGATTGATTTGAGAGAACCTGAGTCCATGTGCTATACCAGTAGTATTAGCATCAAAGAAGAATGGATAATGGAGGATGTCTACAGATTCCAGAGAAATAAATAAGATCACAATCAAGTATAAGTTTCCACTACCACGAATGGATGATATTATGGATTGTTTGAGTGGAGCTGTGTATTTTTCAAATATAGATCCGAAGAGTGGATATCACTAGGTTTCAATCAAAGAAGGAGATGAATGGAAGACTACCTTCAAGACAAAGGAAGGACTATATGAGTGGTTAGTCATGTCTTTTGGGCTAACCAATGCACCGAGCACTTTCATGTGGCTCATGAACAAGGTTCTGAAAGAATTTTTGGGTATGTTTTTCATTGTGTACCTAGATGATATTTTGATCTTTATTAAGACATTGGAAGAGCATATGATTCATATTTGTATGGTGTTTAAAAAGTTAAGAGATGAGAAATTGTTGATTAATTTAAAGAAGTGCAGTTTTGTGAAGAAAGAGTTAGTGTATTTGGGATTTGTAGTTTAAGTAGAAGGTCTAAAAAAAAACCCAGAGAAAGTACAAGCTATCCTTGAATAGTCTACTCCAAGGAGTGCTACTGAGGTAAGATCTTTTCATGGTTTGGCTAGCTTTTACAAAAATTTTATTAGAAATTTTAGCAGTATTTGTGGACCCTTGACTGAAACAATGAGAGGGGATAGAAAAGAGTTCAAGTGGACTAATGGGGCAGAAAAGAGTTTTAAACTATTGAAACAAAAGGTTACAGAACAACCTATTTTAGCACTTCCTAATTTTAATAAGGTGTTTCAAGTAGACTATGATGCTAGTGGTACTGCAATAGGAGCTGTTATGAGCCAAGAAGGTAAACCTATTGCTTATTTCAGTGAGAAGTTAAATGATGCCAAGAGGAAATATTATATTTATGATCAGGAATTTTATGCTATAGTTCAGGCATTGAAGAAGTAGAGGCACTATCTACTTCCTAAGGAGTTTGTTTTGTATACTGATCATCAAGCTTTGCAATATTTGAATAGTCAGGGAAAGTTGAATCAAAGGCATTTGAAATGGGTTGAGTTTTTGCAGAGTTATACATTTGTTTTGAAACATAGAAGTGGAAAGTCTAATAGGGTTGTAGATGCGCTTAGCAGAATGAAACTATCATTGATAGAGATGCAAATTGAGGTGGTTGGGTTCAAGGAACTCAAAAATTTGTATCCAGAGGATCTTGATTTTGGTGAAGCTTGGAAAGCTTGTAAAGAACCTATTACTCTAGATAGAATGAAGTGGCTAGATTTCATCATTCTGGATGATATGCTATTCAGAGGGAGTCAGTTTTCCATTCCAAGAAGTTCTATGAGGGAGAATCTCATCAAGGAGAAGCATAGCGGAGGATTGGCTAGATATTTTGGTCATGATAAAAACCCTTGCTTTGGTTAGTGAGAATTATTATTGGCCACAATTGCAACAAGATGTCAAGAAGTTTGTATAGAGTTGCAGAGTATGTCAGATGGTGAAAGGAGTGAAGTAGAATATAGGGTTATATCATCCATTACTTGTAGTAGAGAAGCCTTGTGAGGATATTAGTATGGACTTTGTTATTGGTTTACCAAGGACACAGCGGGGACATGATTCAATTTTTATGAGAGTTGACAGATTTTCAAAGATGGCACATTTTATTCCCTTCAAGAAGACTAATGATGTTGTTCATGTAGCAGAATTATTTTTCAGAGAAGTAGTGAGACTACATGGTTTGCCAAAGAGTATAGTTTTAGATAGGGACACTAAGTTTGTTGGATATTTCTAGCATACATTGTGGAAGAAGTTGAAGACAAATTTAAAGTTGAGTTCATCACATCATCCATAGACTAATGGACAGATAGAGGTGGTGAATAGGAGTTTGGGGAATTTGCTGAGATGTTGTGTTGGAGAGAAGCCAAGAGGATGGGATTTGATTTTACCACAGGTAGAATTTGCATACAATAATTTTGTCAACATGAGCACTGGTAAATCACCATTCTAGATTATATATGGAAGTAGTCCAAGAAATGCATCTGAGTTGAGAAAGATAGATAAAGGAGAAATAAGTAGTGCTGAAGCTGAGGATTTTGCAAAACATTTGAAGAACATCCATGAGGAGGTGTGTAAGCACATTACCAAGATGAATGCGCAACATAAGGCTAAGGCAGATGAGAAATAGAGGCATAAGGAATTTCAAGTTGGAGATGAAGTCATGGTTCATTTGCAAAAGGAGTGATTTCCAGTTGGTACATACAACAAGCTGAAAATGAAGAAGTTTGGGCCATGTAAGATAGTAAAGAAGTCTAATTCAGGAAATGCATATGAGGTAGAATTACCTACTGAGATGAATATTTCACCAGTGTTTAACATTTTAGATTTGATAGAGTATCATGAAGGAGGTGTTGAAGATGAGATCACAGAAGCATAGTGGAGTATTCCAGTAACCAGTTTAGATACCAAAGAGATCAAGGATATACTGGATAGTCATGTTGGTAGAAGCACAAAGAACATGACATATGAAGAATATCTGGTCAAGTGGAAAGGACAACCTGTTGAAGATTCATCATAGCTAACAAGGGAGAAGGTTAACCACCTTGGTTTTCCTTTTCACACCTGAGACATGATGGGGTCACTTCTCAAATTACCTCGGGTGTCTAATGCAGGAGCATCTTGGGTGTAAGAGCAATCTTGCATCACCCAAAAATATTTCTGGTTTCTTTTCAATAAGGGCTATCTTGTGCAGAGCTGCTATTTATGGAAACTTGCTATTTTTAGTAAGTTGGTAATACAATCTTGGAATGTTCTGATTTCATAGTTGGAGGTTCATCTTAGTCATATCAGCCTTCCTGTAAACTTTCATTTCTAGATCAAGTCTGGTTTTGAAGATATTGAAACTTTTCAATTTTGGAAACAGGGTACAGAAACTTTGAACTCAATTTTGAAGGCTTTAGAGGCCCCAGATGAGGTCAAATTTTTGGCTAAATGAAGCTTACTTGAATCAAGCATTGTAGAGCTCCTCGTGTCCTTTTTGAAATGGGGTTATAATAGTCAATCAGGTCAACAGGTGATGACTTATGGTCTCTGAAAGTTGGGCCACTTGAAATGGCATAAAATAATTTTCCTTCAAAATTTCTGTTTGGGTTTCAAAAGTTATTTTGAGCTGACTTTGATGTAATAAAATGAAAAATAAAATAATTCTAAGTTTGGTCGGCCCTTAGGGCTAAATTTCTGGAACCTTCTCAGGTGGTGCAAATTGCCTATATAAAGAAGGTCCATAGTGTTGTCTAGGTAGTTCTGGGTAGTAGATCTAGGTATTGATTCGAGGCTTTGTCCTACAGAATATTGTAAGGGAATGCCCATGTGGCTTTGCATATGGTAATTCTAAAAGTTTGTAATTCCACATTTGTGGAGATAATAAGAAGCCCATTTTCTATTCTTGCATATGGTTGTTGTTTCTCTATTCTTGTTATGTGTTTGTGGTATTAAGGGGAGCACCCTTCATTAGATTTAATCATCTTGCATATCTAATCATCAACTCCTTAGTAATCTCAAATTACAGACTCTTCATTCACATTCCAAATCAGTTGTATTTCATCACCCCCTTGGTTGGCTTTTGCTGATTACTAACACAAAAGATTATTCTCATAAACTGATTACATAGTAATGGAGCAATACATGAAAATAAAAAGAGTAGTTCTACTATGCTAAACACAAAAAACATGTATATTTTATCATTACATAACTAAACCAATCAAATCCCTTTATATAGAGGGTTGATGCTTATTGAAAGCATGAAAGGAGATTCTAACTAAGTCTCTCCATAGAAGAAGGAAATATAACAACCATGACAGAGTACAATAAAGTTTGGATAACTGATTTTAATAGACTAATGAGCAATGAGGAAATATAGCAGAGTTCTTTCCTATATTTTCTGGAATGATGGGTCCTTTCTATTAGTGGCATGATCCTTGGTGTTGTGATGGATTTCTCCATCATAGCTAGAACTTCAACACCTCTTCTTTAATGCGATCGATCCACTCTCCAACTACTCCTTGTTTTCCTGTTAGGTTAGTAGCATGCAGTATGTATACAAGTCAACTAGTCAATTATTAACCAACTATTAGAACACATATTAAAGTAGCTATATGAAGTACTGTAATTTATATATAATGTTCACCAAAACATGTCATATCTAACTACCCATAATCTTGGTGGTTCTAACTATACGTATCACAAGTTCACATAGTTATAGGCTCATGAATGTATTGGAAATGTTTCAACAAAGCATAAATATTATAACAAAATACAGATAATAAATTATCTAATCAATAGTCAATCCCATCGTCAAATTGGGTGTGCATGGAATCGTGCCAAAGATGTGCAACATTATGTTGCTATGTAAGTTTCTCCATGTTTTCAATAATGGAGTTCAATGTGGAAAACATGGGGTGCAATGTGGAGATATTGGCATATGTGGTCTGATATCATCTAAGCTGATTTAGATTGTCTCCTATGAGCTCCTCTAAACGTTGAGGGTTTGAGACTAGTTGGTCTTCTGAAAGTGGGGGATTGTTTGGATGTGAATCTAGATTATTTGTGAGAACATTGGGAGGGT